>JAITYX010000046.1:0-702500 GCA_021018815.1 Talinum fruticosum | reverse complement strand
TAATGCTTTAACCTTTTCTTTGATTTGTCTAATAAGAGAAGTATGTTCATCAGTCCATGGGACTGGAGTCTTTCTAAGTCTTTTGAATAGAGGAGCACAAAAATGACGAAGTTTTGGGAAAAAATCTAAAACATAGTTTAAACATCCCAAAAATCTTTGTAATTGCTTCTTGTCTTTAATTTCATCGGAAATTTATCAGCAAACAGATACAGATCTCATTATAGGTTTTAAGGTTCCTTGGTAAATATCATGTCCTAGAAACCTTATTTTTGTTTGGAATAAAATCATTTTGGAAGCGGAAACCGCTAAACCATTTTTGTTAACTATATGCGGGAAAATTTGTAAATGTTTGAAATGTTGATCAATTGTTTTTGAGAAAACCAACACATCATCTATATAAACAATGATAAATGATGTATAAGGATTAAAGATGTCATTCATTATGTTACGGAATTCGGAAGGTGCATTTTTAAGTCCAAATGGCATTACGTTCCATTCGTAATGACCAAAGGGTACCGTGAAAGCGGTTTTGTAACGATCGGTTTCAGAAATCTGAATTTGCCAAAATCCTGATTTCATGTCAAACTTTGAAAATACTTTTGCTTCATAGAGTCTATTCAGCAAATCTCTTTTGTTAGGAATAGGATATCTAATCCATTGAAGGACTTTGTTTAGAGGTTTATAGTTAATAACTAGTCTAGGAACCCCTCGTTCCTTTTCTGCTGCATTATTAACATAGAAAGCTGCACAACTCCAAGGTGATTTGGAAGGTCTAATAAGCTTTTTGTCTAGAAGAGATTGGATTTCTTTTTGCAGAGTTCAAGATACTCGGAATTCATCCGAGTTGGACGAGCCTTGGTGGGAATATTTTTTTCATCAAAGTCTTTAATATAGGGAAGAGAAACAACATGCTTCTTTCGTCCCCAGAAGGCATTGGGAACATTAGAACAGATTTGTTTCTTTATGACTTCTTCTAGTTCTAAAATCTTCTTTTGGTTTGCGGGGATTTGAAGTCTGTTCTTCAATTTTTTTGAAAGATATTTCTTCCTGAAGATGAGCTATAGAAGATTGTTTGTAATGTAAACAATTTATTTGTCGGAAAATAGAAGATGATTGCAAAAGAGCAACATCCTTTTGTCTTGCTAAAGTAAGAAATTTAAAAGAAATTGTTTTGTCTAAGATTTTTGTATGAACTCCAGTTTCATTGACATAGAATGGATAAATTTGTGTAAGGAATGGAGTTCCAAGGATAATATCATTAGTAATATTTTCAACAATTAGGAAAATACTTTTGAAACAATAATTATCATTTTCTATGTATCCTTTGTTAAGTTTGTATTTTATGATTAAAGGTTCTCCATTAGCACTGCATAAAGATTCAGACGATCTTTCGCAGTACTTAGTTGGTAAAACTCCTCTTTTAATACGGTTTTGATCCGCACCGCTATCTATTAGTGCAACTCTGCAAGTAGAGAAATCATCAACAACTAATTTAACTATTGAATACCATTTCTGAAAAGTGATTCTAGAAATGGTTGAGATGAATTGATCATTATTACCTTGATCAATAGGAGGGAATTCTATCGATCCAGGAATTTCATAGGGTTCCGAGGTTGAGGCCTCGTCTTTCTTAAGAAGGGTTAGTTTAGTTTCTAATTCCAAATCTTTGGTTTTTAAATTAAGAATATCTTGTTTGAGAATCCTGACTTCATTTTTCAGATTATTAACTTCAGTTTGTAATTCTCTAGTTGTAATTTCGTTGGAATGGATTAGGAGTAGGAAACTTTTCATGAAGTTTGGAGAGATTGAATGTAGGGAGGTCGAGGCGGAGAAGGATTTTTTCTTCTTCAAGAATGAGACTCTTGAGTTTTTCAAGATAGTCTCTCTTTAATTTCGAATCGATATTTGACCTATTAGATCTAGTAAAAATTCTTTCGATTTCTATCCGTAATAACATTAAGTTGTTTGATAGGAGAAGATTCGTACTCATAGTTATCTTCTTCGTCGGAGCTAGGAAAATAATCCTCGGTTCCTTCAGAATCAGATGTATTTTGAGTAAGAATCGTAAGAAGTTTCTTTTGGAGTTCTGGTTCTTCGAAAATAATTCATTAATTTTTTCTCGGTTTTGCATTGATATGCTTTATGACCGGGTTTTCCACATTTATAGCGAGACTATCTTTTTCTTCTTTTTGACTTGTCTTTTGTTTAGAAGAATGGGATTTAGAAGGGGTTGATTTGGGAATAAAAGATTTCTTTACTGGCTTATTTTTTCGAAGGTTTTTATTAATTCTTTTATTTTTTGCGGAAGGAGCTTCAATTTTTAAAAAACCAAAAGCTTCGCAAAAAGTGCCCATTTCTTTTCTAGACTGGAATTTATCTTTACCGTATTTGGCTTGAAGTTTAAGCTCATTACAAAGAGCTAATCCTTCATTTTTAACTATCCCAAATAATTGTCCAAAGGTAAAGAGATGATATGGTATTTCATCCGAATTAAAGTTTTGCCTAAGCTTACCAAGAATTCTTTCTCCAAAGAGTCTTGGTAATCCTGCTATAAATCTTTCCTTCCAAAATTGTGCGTTTCCATCTTCCCTTTTCAAGACATTAATTAGGAACATATCTTTATACCAACGATAGTCACTAAGGGTAGGACATCCGAGGTTAATAAGAACAGATTTAGTCTGCTGCTTGGCCTTCATTCGGGTTTCCAAGAAAATGTAGAGAAATGGTATGAATCAATAATTCGTTACCATCTTCTTCTTCAATGGGCAAATCATTTCGAATAATTGTAGTTTTGTGGCTGAGGATTTGAACTCTTTCTTCTTGGGTAAGATAATTATCCCACCGGTTTTTAAGCGTCCGAGAAAATCCTAGGGCTAAGGTAGGCTGCTAAATTCTTACCTGTTAGCCCTCTTGTTTTAAAGGCTACACAAGCCATTCCCATTTGTTGAAGGGTAGACAAAATTTCATGTTCTGCTTTACCATCTATATTCCATTCTATTAAAGATTGTCCATCAAAAAGATTAGTTTGAAATTGGCTTTTTCTTCAAATTGAATATTAGGAGGAGTCGGACGAGGATAATAGTTTTTGTATTTCTAAAGTTCTTTGTTTTGTTGAGAGAAAAGATGGTTCCTCAACTTCTATCTCTTCATCAAAGGATTTTTGAAGAGTTGTAACTTGATTTAATTCACTTTACGAATCAGATTCTATAGAAGAGGTTTCTTCTATACTAATGTTACGAGCTTTATCTAAACAACTAACGAGTTTTAGAAGCTGCTAGCACTTTCTAGATCTTTAAGTCTGTTTAGATATAATGTTTAGAAGCCGATTGTTAGAGAAGGGCTTTCTCTAATAAGAGCTTCTTCTGTTTCTTTTGGAATGCTATCTAATTTAAAGAAAGGCCTAGAAATAGATTACGTGAAAGGGTTAACCTTTTTAGAATCATTTTTGCTCTCACGGGAATCTATTTTAGTAGAGACTAATGTTAATTGTTCTGCAATGGTTGATAGAATTGTATTAGTATAGTTAGCCTGCTGATGAACCTTAGCTAAATCATCAACGATAGCCGAGTCCTTCCCTCCCGGCCAGTTTTGTAAGGACAAGCAAGTATTTCTTGTCCTTGCAAAGGGATTTTATAGCGATAGTTGTAGGTGGATGAACAGCAACTATACTTGCTACCATCAACCAGATGCCGGGTTTTAGACATGTTAGTTTGAACTTGTAAACTTGGTTGTTTGTAAGGATCATTTAATCCTAATTGAGAAGAAAAAGTAGGAAACCATGTGAAAAAGGAATATTAATAGCTAGTCTGTTCATATCCTTGATCCAATGTTCTTTAATGGAGAAGCGTAATTGCTTATCCATTTCTTCAAACCATGTCCTTAAAGTAGTATTTGATTGGCTGTAATAATCTTCTTTTAAGAAGGGCCAGTCAATTTGGATGTTTTTTAATGTTAGTACGTTGATTCCTTCTCCAATATGTGAGTTAGGAGGAGAATCATTAGTATGAACCTCGCTCGGGAATAGGCGCAGAAAATTTGTATCTTTGAGAGTTTGTTGCAGAATCATTATGAAATGTGTATTCGAGAAAGATCTTCTAGAATTAGTAGGTTCCGATCTAGAAGAGTTTTCTCTAAAAGATTTGAACCTAATAAAAACTCTACCATCGGGTTCTTCTATAATTTAGTCAACTTTAGATTCTTCTAAATGAGTAGAACTCTGTTCATTTTCTAGTTCTAATTCTAAAGGAATAGTAATTTCATCTTGTTTAAGAAGTTTTGGGGTAAAACCGATGGTTTTTCATCGGTTATAGTTAAAAGGACTGTATCTTTAGAATTGGATGGAAGAGGAGATATATATTTGGTATTCGATTAGAAGACATTAATCTAAAATAGACTACGTACATGACAGACAAAATTTTTAAAATCATGGAATTCGTCTCCCTGGACAAAAACATCTAATTGTAAAGCTTGAATTGTCATTGGACATGTTAAATCAACTGGAAAATCGGGATAACGGTTAAAGAACACAGGTCCATTGCAAATATTTGTATTAACCATAGCAAGTAAAGAAGATTTGTATTTCTTTAATCTTTTATCACGAATCGCCATGAAAATGGGTGCGTTAATACCTTTTCTAAGAAGAGGCTTAACAGCAACCTGCACTAATCCTATATGCATAAATCTATATTTAGCCCTTAGATGACTCTCTATAGAACCTTGGTTCAAGAGAGGAATAGTTTGTAAACCATTCACGTAGACTAATGATTTCTTCATGAGTTTTTACGGAATATGCGATTGAAAAATCAAAGGTTCCTATTTTGTAAATTGTTTCGGGTTTTATTTTAGGTATAGTCCAATTATGATATTCATTTGGACTAGGAGCCTTAATTAAAGGTCCAGTTCGGGTTTCATGCATCGTTTACTATGTTGGGTTGGCTATCTCGCTCCAAAAGACATCGATCTTCTAAGTTTTGACGCCATTGTTAATGCATAGTTCGAGACAGTTGAAATTAAGATTGAGCTTACGGGACCGACGGGACCACCTACCGGGACCACCTAACAGGCTGACCAACGGGTTCACGGCCGACCAACGCCTACACCAACGTAAACCCAACTCGTAACTACAACGAGTCTAAAATAAACAAGTAACACGGTGACGGAACTTTAAACTAAAGTCTCGGCTCCGATACCAGTGAAGCTTGGATCGATAATAAAAGGTAATATATTGATAAAAGATGATTAAAGATACAATTTGTAAAGAGATACTTACAAATTTTGTAAAAGAAAAGGTTGGCTGAAGAGACTAAAATACAAGAGAATTTTAGAAAATTTTAGAGGGATTTTAGAAGACTAGAATGCTCTCTAATTTTATTATAATACTAACAATAATAATAATAACAATAACAATAATAATAATAATGATAATAACAATAATAATAATAATAACAATAATAATAATAATAATAATGATAATAATAATAATAATACCAATAATAATAATAATAATAATAATAATGATAATAATAATAACAATAATAATAATAGTAATAATAACAATAATAATAATAATAATAATAATAATAATAATAATAATAATAATAATAATAATAATAATAATAATAATAATAATAATAATAATAGTAATAGACAAACTTGGCTCGATACCAATGGGAGATAGGATCGATCTAGAGCTTAGGGATGAAGCTCGAGGACTAGGTGTTGTTGAGTACTCGGGGAAGCGAGGTTGACAAACTAATTTATCAAATTGATTTTGCAAAACAAAAGATTAAAATCGTAAATTAAAATAATCAAATAAAGAGTAATTGGATTGAAGAAGATGATGAATCAAAACTTACTTTGATTAATAAATTGAAACTTGTATAGAGGATTGGATAAAAGGTTCTCGGGAGAGAGATTGGACAAAAGTAGTGGGGATGATTACAAGTGATTTTTGAAAGGCAAGCTAGGAATTGGTGATGCAAAGCGATGCCTTCTATTGAGCTAAGGGGTATCTATTTATAGAATACAATATTGAATTACAAAGTAACACTTGGACGGATGAGAATCCTTGATTGAAATGGAATCATCTTGAAAATATCTTCCGACAATGTTGAATTATTGAAATAGTGTTGATTGGACTTAAAGTAGTTTTGCTGATAACATTAATGTCAACTTCCTTCAACAGTCTTGAACAGTTCTTGACAGATGGAAAGCTTGAACAGTCTTGAACAAGTAACACCCATGAGTGAATATTTCATTGTATAGTAAAACATCACATGGACACTTACTATGCATGAATTGAAATGGATGTTTGACGTAAATAGCCTTGAATATCTTCACATGGACATATGAGTGATGTCATATCACTTTGAATATTTCTTCACGAGATGAATAGTAAATCTATTCCATTAATGAGTGCCCTCCATGAATAGTAAGTGAACAGTAATGTCCACTTCCTTCCCGGGGATTTTGAGAAGTAAGATATGGAATTTACTCGAAACAAAAACCTGCATAAAAACGTTAGAAAATAATTTTATTTTATTTTATTTTTGAATACCCTTTACGGGTTAAATGCTATATGGATCCTGGGCGCAAGGCCCATCGAAAGGATCATAATCTGATTGAATGGAGGAATCGGATGAGTTGGTGCTTGCTTTGAGGAGTAATTGATGTTGTTGTTTCTTGAGTAATTTGATCTCCTATTTGAGCAGTTGAATTTCTTCATCTTGAACTTTTTCCTTTCCTTTGGAATTCTTTTCTTGTTTTTGTGGGGTTGGAGGAGCTTGTTGGCTTGATGAAGCTGGCTTAATTTCTAAAGCAGCTTGAATATTGAACTTATCCCACCATTTGATCTTGAATTCTCTTACCAATGAATATGATGCTGGAAGCTTATAGTATTGAGTAATGGAAAATGACCAGCATAAGATCCAAGGAAATCCATATTTCTTATGGAATGATATCTCTTTGAGATCCGTATCGATGATTAAAGTGTTTGAATAACTATTGTAATGTTTTTTGACTTCTTCCGGCCATATGTCTTGAGTAGATCCCATGGTTAACCACCATTCGTAGAACCATATGGGAAATTTTAATTTTGTTCTTGTATCAAAACCGATAAACCAACAATGATTGAATGGTGCGTAAAGAAATGTATAGTACAAGGCGTTTTCATAATCAATATAATTGTAGCCTGATGGATTGAATGGTTGAGAAAATGGTTTATTTGTATATCTATTGGAAAAATCTTTTCCAAGTAAGTACTTTAAGAATTCTTAGTTTTGAATAAGCTATTTGATTAGGATTTGTGCGGTGCTGGAACGTGCTTGTATTTCAGCGGATTTTGAATCAACCAGAATGAACTCATAAAAGGTTCTGATTTTGTGCGGGTTGTCATTAATAAAATAGCATTCTGGAGTGAAAATGGTTTTGACAAATTCATTGAGTTGTCGGAGGGTTTGAGGTGTTCTATACTTGGTATAGACAACGTGTTCTTTAGTAGGTTTAGTAAAGTATTTGGAATCAAAGGAAGAATTTAATACTTGTAGGATTTTGAAATTTTGAGGAAGCTTGAGAATAAGTTAAAGGAGGAAAATATTGACCGTGTAAAGCTTGAAATGAGTTAGTCATAGGTATTGAAAATTGAGAAGGAGTAATTGGCTCGACAACATAGTGATGAGGAGCTTGAATATTTCTTTCTTTCTTTTCTTCTTGATTCATATTGAGAGCTAAGAAGAAAGAATTGTTGTTAAAAATAACATTAATAAAAGGATGCCTTTTAAAAGATAAATCTTTTGAAAGCATTGAAGATATAAATTGAAAAGAAATACATTTTTCATGAATTTGAGTATGAACACCAAATTGATCAACTTTGAAAGGATAAATTTGAGTGATAAAAGGAGTACCTAAAATGACTTCCTATCCTATATCCCTGACAAGGACAAAGGTGTTCTTGAAATAATAACCTTGATTACAAATATAAGCATTTGATAATTTATATTTAATTTGTAGTGCTATTCCATTAGCACTATGGAGACGTTCTTTAGTTTTTTCGTAATATATAGATGGAATTAATTCTTTTTTAATGCAATTTTGATCTGCGCCACTATCAAGTAGAGCAATAGTATTAAATTCAAAGTTATCATTAATCTTTAAAGTAATATACCATTTTTGATAATTAATATGATTGATTATAGAAATAAATTGTTGATTATTAGAAGAACTTGGAATGTCTTCATCGATATTTGAAGAACTTGATTTATTTTCAATTAATGATAATCTTGTTTCTAGCTCTAAATCTTTAGTCTGGAGAGAACATAAGTTTTGATTAATCTCTTTTGTTTGTTCTTTAAGATTATTGATTTTCATTTTTAAGTCTTGAATATTAACTACTTTTAAAATATTTGGAGTATCATATTTTCAAATATTTTATTAATACTTGAAATTATGAGGAGTAGTTTTTAATAAATCCTCTTTTATTAGAATACTTTTGAGTTTTTCTAAATATTCTTTTCTTAATTCAGGATCTTGAATTTGCTCAATTAGATCTAATAAAAATTCTTTTTCATTTTTAGTAGTATTAATCATATTAATACATTTGTAACAAATTCTTGATGATTCATTTCCGATGAATAATCACTTGAATTACTTTCTAATTCATAAAGACCATTGTCTTCAAAATCGGAGGATGAGTTTTCTGAATTCACTGGAGTATCTTTGAGTTCGAATAAAGAAATAATCTTTTCTTGAATTTCGTGGTTATCACCACAAATTTCATTTAGCTTTTCTTTAATTTTGCAATTCTTTGCATAATGACCTGGTTTTCCGCATTTGAAACAAGTAATTTTATTAGTAGTTTTCTTTTTGGAATATTTTTCTTAGGAGTTGTGTTAGGAGTATTTGCTTTACTATTATTATTAGTACGATTGAATTGTTTCTTTTTATTAATTTGATTTGTTCTTCTTTTTTGAACAGAAGGAGCCTCTACTTTTGGAAGACAGAAGGTTTCACAAAAGGAACCTACCTCTTTTCTTGTAGCAGACTTTATCTCGTTGAATATCTTGCTTGTAATTTTAATTCATTGCATAAAGAAATACCTTCCTTTTTAATAAATCCTAATAATTGACCAAATGTAATTTGATCATATGGGATTGAGTCTTGACCTGTAACTTCTTTTAATTTATTGAATATCCTTTGAGAAAATAAATTTGGTAATCCCGATATAAATTTTAATAGATATGTAAAATATGTACCTTTGTACCAATTGTAATCTTCTAGAGTAGGAGATCTTAAATTAGTCAATAAAATTTCTTGACCACTTAACATGTCTTTTGGAGTGCCTAGGAGATTGACAACTATACTATGGACTAAGGTGTAAACAACTTCTTTATGATTTTTAATACTCGGACGTTCTTCGTCTATCATGTAATTTTCCCACCAAGACTTCAAAGATCCGGTGAAACCCGAAATTAGTAAATCAAAAGCTTGAGTTTCTGGAGCACCTTTGGATGTATAGGCAGCATATGCCATCATCATCCTATGGAGAATGATTAATGCTTCGTGTTCGGATTTTCCATCTAGATTCAATTCATAGATAGAGCCATCATCAAAAGCTTCGTAACTATTGATTTTATTGATTCAAGCTGAAGATCCGGAGGAGTGCTTCTAGAGTAATCAGGAATTTCTTTTTGTTGAAGATTTTATTAATATTAGTTACTTCTTGATCTTCTTGAGAAATATCTAAAACATTTAGAGTATTACTTGAACTAGCTACTTGTTTTAATTTTTCATCTATTTTCTTTATTAATGGGCTATCTCGGTATTTCTAAATTTTAATTCTTATTAAATTTGATAAGAGGAGATGAAATATCATTGAGAAATCCTGGTTTAGTTGAATCTCTATTTAAATCTAGATTTTCTATTTTTTGGATAATAGATCAATATCTTCCCTTTTAGATATTGCTTCTATTTGAGTAGAAACCATATTAATCTGTTGAGAAACCGTATGTAATACTTGATTAGTATAATTATTTTGATGATAAACTTTTTAATATCTTCTAATTATACTTGAGAATTATTTGAATCTTTTCTTCCTATTTTGAATGGGGCAGCAGGAATATGACCTTGATCCGCTGGGATCAAAATCTCTTGCAAAGGAGGAGTTATAGAATGAAATATATTTCCATCTAATAACGTCCATTTTTTGCTAAGATTTTGATTAGTATTAATTTCTTTAATACCATGAGGATCTGGTAAATTATTTTCTTAAGCAAACATGGAGGATATTCATAAGGGCACTTATGAATGGACTTACTATTCATCCATGAAGGCACTTACTAATAGACTCAATATTCATCCGTGAAATGGTATTCAAGGTGACAAGATGCCACTACTCAAGGTGATAAGATGCCACTACTCAAATGCCCATGTGATTAAATGAAGACTACTACTTTCTATGAATCAAGTGTCGGCCAAATAATTCAACAACTATTTACTCGACTTTCCATCCGTCAAGCACTTGTTCAAGAAAGTGGAGATTAATCACCAAAACTTGTTTCAGTCCAATCAACATCTGTTTCAATAATTCAACATTCCCGGAAGATATTTTCAAGATGATTCCATTTCAATCAAGGATTTTCATCCGTCCAACTCGTTAGTTTGTAATTCAATATTGTATTCTATAAATAGATACCCCTTAGCTCAATAGAAGGCATCACTAAGCATCGCCAATTCCCAACTTGCCTTTCACAAATCACTTGTAATCATCCCCACTACTTTTCTCCAATCTCTCTCCCGAGAGCCTTTTATCCAATCCTCTGTACAAGTTTCAATTTATTAATCAAAGTAAGTTTTGATTCATCATCTTCTTCATTCCAATTACTCTTTATTTGATTATTTCAATTTACAGCTTTAATCTTTTGTTTTGCGAAATCAATTTGATAAATTAATTTATCAACTTGCTTCCTCGCTACTCAACCACACCTAGTCCCCGAGCTTCATCCCCGAGCTCTAGATCGATCCTGTCTCCCATTGGTGTCGAGCCAAGTTTGTATATTTAGTCGGTTGTTACGCCGTAGCTAGCGTTGGTCAACCGTTGGTCAGCCCCATGTTATCTCGTTGGTCAACCGTGTAGGGTGGTCCCGGTAGTATGTGCATAATCCCTTACTAGATATTCAAGCGTAACTCGGATGGCCTCTTGGCTTCGAGATCATCTCGGTTTAGGTAGTAGTAAGAGTACTAATGTGGTCAATAGTAGAGAAGTTAGCTGTCAAGTTGATTTCTTAAATTAGTCTATTCCAAAACAAAATATGGAAACTATCTATCAAATAGGCAAGTATGATTTCAATACTGCGTTTTCAATAAAAGATCATGAAGAAACTTTTAGTTTAGATGAAGAATTCCAAACTATCAAACTACTATCAAATATTTCTATTAAAAAATATAAAGAAAAGTATAGATACATTCATTTTGGTATGATTCAAATAGCACTCAAGCCTTTAATTGTCCTATATTCATGGCTCTTAGAGACAATAGATTAAATAGATACAAAGATTAATTATTAGTTATGGTTCAAACGAATATATGCAATGGTCCTATTTATTTCAATTGTTCTCCAAATTATTCAGTAGATCTAAGTGATCCTTGGATCCTAGATACATTAATTTTAGATATTCATTTACAAAATGATTCAAAAGTACAATTTAGAGAACTTTCAAGAAATTCCGGATAGCCCATTAATAAAGAAAATAGATGAAAAATTAAAACAAGTAGCCAGTTCAAGTAATACTCTAAATGTTTTAGATATTTCTCAAGAAGATCAAGTAGCTAATATTAATAAAATCTTCAACAAAAAAGAAATTCCTTATTACTCTAGAAGCACTCCTCTAGATCTTCAACTTGAATCAATAAAATCAATAGTTATAGAAGCTTTTGACGGTAGCTTCATCTATGAAAGGAATCTAGATGAAAAATTCGAACACGAAACATTAATCATTCTCCATAGGATGATGATGGCATATGCTGCGTATACATCCAAAGGTGCTCCGAAACTCAAGCTTTTGATTTACTAATTTCGGGTTTCACCGGATCTTTGAAGTCTTGGTGGGAAAATTACATGATAGACGAAGAACGTCCGAGTATTAAAAATCATAAAGAAGTTGTTTACACCTTAGTCCATAGTATAGTTGTCAATCTCCTAGGCACTCCAAAAGACATGTTAAGTGGTAAAGAAATTTTATTGACTAATTTAAGATGTCCTACTCTAGAAGATTACAATTGGTACAAAGATACATATTTTACATACCTATTAAAAAGACAAGATTGTAGACAACCTTATTGGAAAGAAAAATTCATATCAGGATTACCAAATTTATTTTCTCAAAGGATATTCAATAAATTAGAAGAAGTTACAGGTCAAGACCCAATCCCATATGATCAAATTACATTTGGTCAATTATTAGGATTTATTAAAAAGGAAGGTATTTCTTTTGCAATGAATTAAAATTACAAGCAAGATATTCAACAAATAAAGCCGCTACAAGAAAAGAGGTAGGTTCCTTTTGTGAAGCCTTTTGTCTTCCAAAAGTAGAGGCTCCTTCTATTCAAAAAAGAAGAACAAATCAAATTAATAAAAAGAAACAATTCAATCGTACTAATAATAATAGTAAAGCAAATACTCCTAACACAACTCCTAAGAAAAATATTCCAAAAAAGAAAATTACTAATAAAACTACTTGTTTCAAATGCGGAAAACCAGGTCATTATGCAAATAATTGTAAAATTAAAGAAAAGCTAAATGAAATTTGTGGTGATAACCACGAAATTCAAGAAAAGATTATTTCTTTATTCGAACTCAAAGATACCCCAGTTAATTCGTAAAACTCATCCTCTCGATTCTGAAGACAATGGTCTTTATAAATTAGAAAGTAATTCAAGTGATTATTCATCGGAAATGGATCATCAAGAATTTGTTACAATTGTATTAATATGATTAATACTACTAAAAATGAAAAAGAATTTTTATTAGATCTAATTGAGCAAATTCAAGATCCTGAATTAAGAAAAGAATATTTAGAAAAACTCAAAAGTATTATAATAAAAGAGGATTTATTAAAAACTACTACTCCTAATTTCAAGTATTAATAAAATATTTGAACAATATGATACTCCAAATATTTTAAAAGTAGTTAATATTCAAGACTTAAAAATGGAAATCAATAATCTTAAAGAACAAATAAAAGAGATTAATCAAAACTTATGTTCTCTCTAGACTAAAGATTTAGAGCTAGAAACAAGATTATCATTAATTGAAAATAAATCAAATGTTGATAAAGACATTCCAGGATCTTCCAATCAACAATTTATTTCCACAATTAATCATATAAATTATCAAAAATGGTATATTTACATTACTTTAAAGATTAATGCTGACTTTGAATTCAAAACTATTGCTCTACTTGATAGTGGCGCAGATCAAGATGGAATTAAAGAAGGATTAATTCCATCTATATATTATGAAAAAACTAAAGAACGTCTCCATAGTGCTAATGGAATGGCACTACAAATCAAATACAAATTATCTAATGCTTATATTTGTAATCAAGGTTATTGTTTCAAAAATACTTTTATCCTTGTTAAAGATATAGGTCAATAAGTTATTTTAGATACCCCTTTTATTACTCAAATTTATCCTTTTAAAGTTGATCAAATTGGATTACATACAGAAATTTTAGGGAAAACCATTTCTTTCAAATTTATTTCTCCTATTCGTACAAAAGATCTATCTTTACTCCAAGAATCTCCTATAATTAAACAAATAAATTTTATTGAAAGAAAAAAACAGCAAATTAGTTTTTTACAAAAAGAAACTACTTATAAAAGAATTGAAGAAAAATTACAACAACTTTCTATTCAAAACAAAATAACAGAATTACAAAAATTATTCCACAACGAAGTTTGTTCTAATCTTCGCAATGCTTTCCGGGAAAGAAAAAACATGTCTGTCACGCTCCCTTACGAAAAGGATTTTTCGAAAGAAATATCCCTATTAAAGCTCGACCTATTCAAATGAATAAAGAACTATTAGAATTCTCGCAAAAAGGAGATTCAATCGCTTTTAGATAAAAAATTAATAAGACCCTCTAAATCTCCTTGGAGTCGTGCAACCTTCTATGTCAATAACCAAGTAGAACCGAGAAAGTCTTTGGCTGAACCTCTTTTAGGTATGGCTGATGATTTTCAAGTGACAAAGAATGAGTTTGAAGAAACGAGAGAGAGTATCGGGAATACAGAGATCTTAGTGTGCGAGAGCAAGTACGAGAGATTACGTTAGAAGAGAGTAAATTAGCGAAATAAAGGAAAAGAGATGCTATTTATAGCGAAAGGAATGTCCTTCGGAATTCATTTTAACCTAATCCTCTAACGGTCGCCTCATACAGGTGTGACGGTTTTGTCTCCAATTGTTAGAATTCAAGTGTCTTTCTCCCAACGGCTAGTTCACCGATCGATGCGTGAGGTAGAGAGAGAAAAAGAGAACTTTTAAAAGAACTTTATGAAATTCTCCACTATTCTAGAGATGATTTCATAAGTTTGAAGTCTATTTCTCTAAAATACTAAGTGTGACTCAAGATAGTTTTTGAGTGACTCGTAAAGCACAAACATATAATAACTCCTAGCTTAGTTTCACCGAGTTAACTTGAAGACTTAGACTCTGAATTTATATCATTCTTAGTATTATCAATGACTCGTGTACAAATCGCATCCTTCCTAAGTTTTGATTACAAGACATTATAAGTAATATAGAAACTATTGCATATGTTTTCATTCGATTCCGATCGACTCGAAAACACATTCTTGTTCATTAACTCACACTAATGTTTTTAAGTCACTCAGACATTACTTAGTTTTATCGCATGTTCAAACCATCTCTCCAATACTTTTAATCTATGTTCCGAGTTCATATTCTAAGGTAAAGTGAATTATCTTAATTAAATTATCATTTGTTCCTGGACCAAAGTATTTTATACCTTAAGAACCAAAATTGTTTACTTTTATAGATTATATAAACGAGGTTATCCTATTTTTGAATTACAAAAGTAACCGGCTTCAAGCTATCAATCACCAGCAGATAAGACTTTTCTACTTATATACAAGGCTCGGACGCCGTGTCAAGGTTGTCGGTTTCAAAATTAGAAATCTTCAACCGTAAGCTCAACGGTGGTTTTCACCTTACTTTTCGGACACCACCAGCTGATTGGAGCACCTTTAGGAGTCTAGAAGTTCCTTCCGCCAAATACGATGGTAGGTTCCGACACTACATTTGGATCTCGAGGGGAAGGGAACCTTCAACTACTTGCAAACTAGAGTTAGAAGGGCTCCAAAGAAAGGAAAAGAATTTTTCTTTTCCTAAGTCGGCACAATGGGTATCCGCTCAATGCTAGTCGGGAAGAGGTCTACATCATAGCCCTCGAGAATATCGAACAAAGCTTTGAGAATCTTTGAGTTAGGATTCTCTTTGTTTGAATGATGAGAGAAAAAGTTCTCATAAGAAGGAAATAGAGAAGTCTCGGCCTCAGTCTTCATCCGAGTCACTAAGAATATCTTACGTGACTCGGGGACTTCCCGGCGTACTTTTCAAAGAACTCATCCATAATCTCGTTGAAAGAAATGGGATTGAAGTTCGAAAGAGAGAGGAAACTTTGAAAAGACGATGGAGGAAGGTAAGGTATATGTGCACAATCGTGTCGCAAGCTCTTGAGGTGATGACACCCTCGAGTAGGAAAGATTATAATAGAAATCAACAATGAGTTCTAGGTAAATAAACTCATTGAAGCAAAGGAAGTTGTAGACTCTAGTGGTTTTGATGTGATTCAACCACGAGAAGGATGTGGTTGGGAAGAACTTCTCATCCAACATGAGATGTTGGGTGACGAAGATTTTGGAGGGGTTAGAAGGAGCCTCTTAAGTTTGCTTGGTTCTAGGTTTATTGGTTGCAGACCCTAGAAAGTCTTTGGCTGAACCTCTTTTAGGTATGGCTTATGATTTTCAAGTGACACGTAATGAGGTCGAAATAAAGGAAAAGGGATGCTATTTATAGCGAAAGGAATGTCCTTTGGAATTAGTTCCGACCTAATCCTCCAACAGTCACCTTAGACAGTGTGACGGTTCCGCCTCCAATGGTTAGAATTCCAGTGTCTTTCCGCCAACCGCTAGTTCACTAATTGATGCGCGCGGTAGAGACAAGGAAAAAGAGAAATTTTAAAAGAAATTTCTCATATTCTCCACTAATCTAGAGATGATTGACAAAGTTTGAAGTCCATTTTTCTCAAATACCGAGTCTAACTTAGTGTAGTTTCTTAGTGACTCGTAAAGCGCAAGCATATAATAATGCCTAATTTAGTTTCACCGAGTCAACTTGAAGACTCACACTCGAATTACAAGCCTTTCGAGTAATATAGAAACTATTACATATGTTTTCATTTGATTATGACTTACTCGTAAAACATATTCTTGTTCATCATCACACTCGATGTTTCTTAGTCATTCGGACATTACTTAGTTTAATTGCATGTTCAAACCATCTCTCTAACACTTTTAATCTAACTTCGACTTTATATTCTGAGGTAAAGTGAATTAAAACATTAATTCATCTTTTAAGTCAAGCATGTTTGTTAGAGAATTATTTGTCTAGATCATGAACTTATACTTGGATATTTTCTTTATAACTTGATCCTTCCTAAGACTTACTATGATGGATTCTCGGTATGATGAATATTAGACTCTGAAAATTCCACTCCTCTAGGCCTAAGATAAGTTTCCACTTAATTATCTTGATTAAATTATTATTCTGTGCCTAATCTTGGCCCAAAGTATTTTATACTTTGAGAACCAAGTTTTCCTATTTTTGAATTACTAAAGTAGCCGGCTTCAAGCTGTCAATCACCAGCATACAAGGTTTTTGTAGTTCCGGACAAGGCTCGGATGTCTGTATTAGGGTTGTCTGCTTCTAAACTGGAAATCTTTAATGCTTAGCTCAACGGTGGTTTTCACCTTACTTTTCGGACACCACCAGCTGATTGGAGCACCTATAGGAGTCAAGAAGTTCGTTCCTGGCTACAGCGATGGTAGCCTCGCACACTCGCATTTAGGTCTAAGGGGAGGGAACCTTAAAATACTTGAAAACTAGAGTTAGAGGGCTCCGAAGGAAAGAGGAGAGTGTTTCTATGCCCGAGCTGGCAGAGTCGCCATCCGCTCAATGATAGCTGGGAAGAGGTCTAACTCATAGCCCTCAAGAATATCGAACAAAGCTTTGAGAATATTTGAGTTAGGATTCTCTTTGCTTGAATGATGAGAGAAGAAAGTTCTCATAAGAAGGAAACAGAGAAGTCCGGCCTCGCTCTTCATCCGAGTCACCGAGAAATTCTTCCGTGACTTAGGGACTTCCTTGGTGTATTTTTCAAAGAACTCATCCGTAATCTCGTCGAAAGAGATGGGATTGTAGTTGAGAAAAAGAGAGGAAGCTTTGAACGGACGATGGAGGAGCGAAAGGTTTATGCGCACAACTATGTTGTAAAATCTTGAGGTGAGGACACCTTCGGAGCAGGAAAGATTATAATAGAATTCAACAATGAGTTTTGGGTAAATAAACTCACCGAAGTTAAGGAAGTTGTAGACTCCAAGTGGTTTTGATGTGATTCTACCATGAGAAGGATGTGGTTGGGCGTAAGTTCTCATCCAACGTGAGGTGTTGGGTGACGAAGATTTTGGAGGGATTAGAAGGAACCACTTGAGTTTGCTTGGTTCTAGGTTTCTTGGTTGCAGACTCTATAAAGTCTTTGGCTGAAGCTCTTTTAGGTATGGCTGATGATTTTTAAGTGATAGAGAATGAGCTCGAAGGAACGAGAGAGAGAGAGAGAGAGAGAGAGAGAGAGAGAGAGAGTACTGGGAACACAAAGATCTTAGTGTGTGAGAGCAAGTAAGCGAGAGATTAGGTTAGAAGAGAGTAAATTAGCGAAATAAAGGAAAAAGGATGCTATTTATAGCAAAAGGAATGTCCTTCGAGTTCGTTCGACCTAATCCTCCAACAATCGTCTCAAACAGGTGTTATGGTTCTGTCTATAACGGTTAGAATTCTAGTGTCTTTCTCCCAACGGCTAGTTCACCGATCGATGGGAGCGGTAGAGAGAGAGAAAAGAGAAATTTTACAAGAACTTTATGAAAATTTCCACTAATCTAGAGATGATTTCGAAGTTCAAAGTCCATTCTTCTTAAATACCGAGTCCGACTCAAGCATAGTTTCGAGTGACTTAGAAAGCACAAACATATAACAACTCTTAGCTTAGTTTTATCGAGTCAAGTTGAAGACTCGGACTCGAATTTATATCATTCTTAGTACTATCAATGACTCGGTACAAATCACATCCTTCCTAAGTTTTGATCACAAGTCATTCCGAGTAATATAGAAACTATTGCATATGTTTTCTTTCGATTGTGACTCGACTTAGAAAACACATTCTTGTTCATCAGCTCACACTCGATGTTTCGAGTCACTCGGACACTACTTAGTTTTATCGCATGTTCAAACCATCTCTCTAACACTTTTAACCTATGTTTTGACTTCATATTCTGAGGTAAAGTGAATTACGGCGTTAATTCATCTTTCTAAGTCAACATATTTTTTAGAGAATTATTTGTCTAGATCATGTACTTATACTCGATATTTTCTTTATAACTTGATCTTTCATAAGACTAACTTCGACGGATTCTCGAGTATAATGAATATTACACTCGTAAAATTCCACTCCTCTAGGCCTAAGATAATTTTGCACTTAATTATCTTAATTAAATTATTATATGTGCCTAATCTTGCACCAAAGTATTTTATATTTTGAGAACTAAAATTGTTTACTTTTGTAGGTTATCTAAACGAGGTTATCCTATTTTTGAATTACAAAAGTAATCGGCTTCAAGTCGTTAATCACCAGCAGAAAAGGCTTTTATACTTCGTACAAGGCCCAAATGTCTGTGTAAAGGTTGTCTGTCTCCAAAACTAGAAATCTTCAACGGTAAGCTCAACGGTGGTTTTCACCTTGCTTTTTAGACACCACCAGCTGATTGGAGCACCTTTAGGAGTCAAGAAGTTCGCTCCTGCCAACAACGATGGTGGCCTCAAACACTACATTTAGGTATGAGGAGAAGGGAACCTTAAACTGCTTGAAAACTACAGTTAGAAGGGCTCTAAAGGAAAGAGGAGAGTAGTTCTTTGCTCGAGCCGACACAGTGGCCATCCGCTCAATGATAGCTGGGAAGAGGTCTACATCGTAGCCCTCGAGAATATTGAACAAAGCTTTGGGAATCTTTGAGTCAGATTCTCTTTACTTGAATGATGAAAGAAGACAGTTCTCATTAGAAGGAAACAGAGAAATCGGCCTCAGTCTTCATCCGAGTCACCGAGAAATTCTTTCGTGACTTAGGGACTTCCTTGGCGTATTTTTAAAGAACTCATCCGTAATCTCGTTGAAAGAGATGCGATTACAGTTGAGAAAGAGAGAAGAAACTTTGAAAAGACCATGGAGGAGGGAATGGTTTATGCGCATAACCGTGTCGCAAACTCTTGAGGTGATGACAGCATCGGAGGAGGAAAGATTATAATAGAAGAACAACGAGGTCCGGGTAAGTAAACTCATTGAAGCAAAGGAAGTTGTACACTCCAATGGTTTTGATGTGATTCAACCACGAGAAGGATGTGGTTGGGAAGAACTTCTCACCCTATGTGAGGTATTAGGTGGCGAAGATTTTGGAGGGGTTAGAAGGACCCTCTTAAGTTTGCTTGGTTGCGGACGCTAGAATGTCTTTAGGCTGAACCTCTTTGAGTTATGGCTGATGATTTTCAAGTGACCGAGAATGACCTCGAAGGAATGAGAGAGAGAGAGAGAGAGAGAGAGAGAGAGTACTGGGAAAATAGAGATCTTAGTGTGCGAGAGCAAATTCGCGAGAGATTAGGTGAGAAGAGAGTAAATTTGCGAAATAAAGGAAAATGGATGCTATTTATAACGAAAGGAATGTCCATCGGAATTCATTCTTACCTAATCCTCCAACGGTCGCTTCGGACAGGTGTGATGGTTCTGTCTCTAACGGTTAGAATTCCAGTGTCTTTCTCCCAAAGGCTAGTTCACTTATCGAAGCGTGCGGTAGAGAGAGAGAAAAGAGAAATTTTAAAAGAACTTTCTGAAATTCTCCACTAATCTAGAGATGATTTAATAAGTTTGAAGTCCATTTTTCTCAAATACTCTGTCTAACTCAAGTATAGTTTTTAAGTGACTCGGAAAGCGCAAACATATAATACTCCCGGCTTAGTTTCACCGAGTTAACTTGAATACTTAGACTTCGAATTTATATCATTCTTAGTACTATCAGTGATTCAGGTACAAACCGCATCTTTCTTAAGTTTTGATTACAAGTCATTCCGAGTAATATAGAAGCTATTGAATATGTTCTCTTTTGATTCCGATCGACTTAGAAAACACATTCTTGTTCATCAGCTCACACTCGATGTTTCGAGTCACTCGAGACACTACTTAGTTTTATTGCATATTCAAACCATCTCTCTAACACTTTTAATCTATGTTATGACTTCATATTCTGAGGTAAAGTGAATTACAGACGTTAATTCATCTTTCTAAGTCGACATGTTTTTTAGAGAATTATTTGTCTAGATCCCGTACTTATACTCGATATTTTCATTGTAACTTGATCTTCCCAAGAGTAACTCGACGGATTCCGAGTGTAATGAATATTACACTTAGAAAATTCTACACCTCTAGGCTTATGATAATTTCACTTAATTATCTTAATTAAATTATTATCTCGTGCCTAATCTTGCACCAAGTATTTTACACTTTGAGACCCAAAATTGTTTACTTTTGTAGGTTATCTAAACGAGGTTATCCTATTTTGAATTACAAAAGTAATCGGCTTCTAGTCTGTCAATCACCAGCAGACACCGCTTTTCTACTTTTGTACAAGGCTTAAATATCGTGTCAAGGTTGTCTGTCTCTAGAACTGGAAATCTTAAACGGTAAGCTCAACGGTGGTTTTCACCTTACTTTTCGAGACACCACCAGCTGGTTAGAGCACCTTTAGGAGTCAAGAAGTTCCTTCCTGGCAATAACGGTGGTGGCCTCGGACACTACATTTAGGTCCGAGGGGAAGGGAACCTTAAACCGCTTGAAAACTACAATTAGAAGGGGTCCGAAGGAAAGAGGAGAGTAGTTCTTTGCCCGAGCTGGCATTGTGGCCATCTGTTCAATGATAGCTGGGAAGAGTGCTACATCGTAGCCCTCGAGAATATCGAACAATGCTTTGAGAATCTTTGAGTCCGGATTCTTTTTACTTGAATGATGAGAAAGAAAGTTCTCATTAGAAGGAAACAGAGTGAAGGTTTACTCGGGAGAGTCCGAGTCACCCTAAAGGGGGATGAATAGGGTGATGGAGGATTTTCATGAAGATTGAGCTCTTTTTGCCAAAGTAGAGACAGAAACGATTCCGAGTTTAAAACAAGGTTAGAAAAGTATGAACTCGGAATCTCGGTAAAAAGTAAGGAAGCGGATTCAAGTCTGCGATCGAGTATGTCCGAGTCTAGAATGAACTCGTAAAGTAAATACACAGATATTACGTGGAAACCCTCCCGGGGCAGAAAACCATGGACCGTGCTAATCCAAGCATGAAGTCAAATCCACTATTTTGAGTCCACAAAATACCGTAGACTGACCGAACCCAAGTTGCTCCCTTCGACAACTCTTTACACGTTTTTCTTAGACTCGAAGTTCCCTTATCCGATCTATTACTTCCTAGCCGAGATAAACCTTACAGCTAGGGACAAGTAAGCTGAGTTAACATTTACAGCTCGGTCAAGGGACCTTACTTAGAAAGTAAGAAGAGAGTGATTGTAACGAAGTACAAGACGTTACAACTCGGAATATAATGAATTACAGAGTGGGAGTTGTTAGTAGAAGATTGAAAGTGAATACAATGACTTTTGCTCAAGTATGTATTAACAATAGGTTAGGCAATCTTCAAGTCTTGTGAGTTGGCTTCCTTTTATAGATACCAGGCAGAGTAGCCGTTATCTCCATCTTCCGACTAGAAGTTCGTTGTGACCGTTATTAACGACTTTCCGAGTCACTCGAAAGTAGCGGTTGAAATATGAATATTGGACAACGGTTCTTAACTTCTTCGGAAGTCCTAAAACCAGATGGCGGTGTCTTGAAGGATAAGGTGGAAACCACCGTTAAGCTTGGCGTTTCGGTTTTCCAGATTTGGAAACAGATGCACTCGACAAAATCTTCGGGGCTAGGTTAGAGAAGGGGAAAAGCCATGTCTGCTGGTGATTTCACGTCTTGAAGCTAGGTTACTTTTGTATTTCAAAAAGTGTATCCTCGTTTGAATAACCTACAAAAGTAAATCAAATTGGTTCTCAAAGTATAAAATGCTTTGGTCCAAGATTAGACACGAGATAATAATATAATTAAGATAATTGATCGATTAATTATCCGAGTTAGAAAAGGAATGGAATTTTTCGAGTCTAATATCCATGAAACTCAAAATTCCATCCGAGTTAGTCTAAGCGAGAATCAAGTTATACAACGAATATCGAGTGAAAAAATTTGATCTAGACTAAGCATGGTTCGGACTAGAAGCGCCGAGTACAATAGAATAGAACTTATAACATGAAGTCGGACTCGAGTGCGGTTAAGCGAAATACTAGTCACTTCAACATGTGATATATCTAAGTGATGAGAGACTCGGAATTGAGTGAGACAGGCGTGAGTGCATATCTCGTTTTCCGAGTCACTTAGAGACAAGCAAGAAATACATGAAGTCAATGTCATATCACTTAGAGAAAAGTACTATAACACTCGGAAAAGTTTCTAAGGTACAGAGAATACCTTGGAATCAAAACTCTATAAGTGAGAAATTCTTATACCTGATTCCTTTGTTAGAACTCGGAATTGTCTTGAGTAAAGTCCGAGTCTTCAATCTCTCCCTTTTCGATGAAAGGGATTCCATACATAGACGAAACTTTGTTAGTGATAAAGATCTCGCTTTTGAATATTTGCGCATAAAATCGGATAAGTAAAGCAAGCTTAATGTATCAGATGATAAAGAATATATGCTTATCAATGAAATAATGTTAACTTAGAAATGGTTGCAATAATCAATAATCACAGAGAAAAGTGAAGAGAAAGCATTAATTCATTGAAATTAAAGAGAGTACACAGATGAAGAAACTCCCCTAAACAAGACAACAAATTTTCTATCTATATTCTCCCCTTGCCTTTCAACAAAAACAAAAAATAGGAAGAATACAGACAAGTAGTACATATTTGATGTCCGGACAAAAGAAAAATTTTCGAACGAAGAAGAATCGCGGATCGTGGAATTGTAACACGAGTGCATGGCACCTACGAGGGAGAGGGGTTGTCCGAGTGGAAAAGGAGGGATGAGAGGTACGCCGGCGCTGGTATGATCTTGACGATGTGCTTGAGCACGGCGGAGGGAGGACACGGATCGCTGTCAAGGGCTCGGCTACGAGTGGCTGACCCGAACAAGAGGATCTAGAGGTTCCTCCTCGTGAGCCTCGGTAGGCTGGAGGGGTCCGCTCGGTCGACCCGCCGCAGGTTGGCGTAGCGCAGCCTAGGTCTTCGACCCACTCGAGGCTCGCTGTCCGAGCCGAGTACGGCCACTTGTGCTTGAGGAGCGAGTTGACCCTCGGCGGTCCTTCCTTCTTCTTTTTTGTGCCTCCGCTCGCCCGAAGGAGCTGCTCAGCTGCAGGCTCCTCGGCGTCCGCTTCTTCTTTATCCGCTTCTTCTTCCTCCCCGCTTTATGAGGAGGTCGGGGTCGGGCTCGAGGACGCTTCGAAGTGTCCGAGTCGCCACGGTCCCGAGCCACCTTGGACCTTCTCTCCTGGAGGAGCTTGACCAGCTCCTTTTGCTCCTTCACCAAGCCCTTCATCTCAAGAACCAGTTCTTGCTTGCTCTCGAATTTGAGACTGGGTTGTTTTTGGTTGATGGTCATGGTTTAATAGACAGTTTTAAATGACCGGAGCATGTCCTTGAAATTTGAGGACACGGAATTAATTTTATCCAGAAAGCGGAGGACAAAATGGTGGAGAGAGACTTAGAAGCACTCGAGCTGGAAGCACCAACATGTGGGGCGAGGGAGAGAGAGGGTTTCTTTACGAGTCTTAGGCGGAGAAGGAGGCCTCGGCTCGAGTTGTGTACCCGGATACCGAGGTTGAGTTTCCTGATACCCATACCCCTGGAGTTCCTTTTTGCCGACCACAACGGTAGCCTCGAAGCAGCGTTTGGGTCCGAGGGGATAGGAACCTTGAATTGTTTAAAAACAAGTGTGAGAAGAGCAACGAAGGGAAGAGGGTGTTCTTCTAATTTTGGAGTTGAGCTGGCACAGCTGCCATCTCGCTCAATTATTGAGGGAAGAGGTCTACTTCGTAGCCCTCAAGAATGTCTAAAAGAGCTTTTAAGTGCTTGGAGTTGGGGTTCTCCTTGCTGGAATGCTTGAGCGAAAAAGGTTCTCATCAGCGAGAAGCACGAAGGCATGCTTCGACATCAATCGAGTCATTGAAAAAATTTTCCGTGACTCGGAAACTCTTTAGCGAATTTTTCAAAGAAGTCGTCGGCAACTTCGAGTGAAAGGAATAGGGTTGCTGTTCAAGATAAGAGAGGAAACCTTGAACAGGCAGTGGAGGAGAGAGGTGTTTATGCGAACGATAACGTTACGAACCCTAGAGGTTAGAACACCTTCGAGTGAGTGAGGTGTAAAACTCGAAACGAGTTCGGGGTAAATGAACTCGCTAAAACAAAGAAAATTATATACACCGGTGGTTTGAATTTGGGGCAACCACGAAAATTTTATGGTTGGAAAGAACTTGTCGTCCAACATGAGATCTTCGGGTGACAATCGGTTTAGAAGGTGTTGAGCCTTCTTGGCTTTTGGTGCGTGGCTTTTTAGATGAAGAGCCAAGAAAGTCGGGATGATTACCTCTCTTAGGCATTTTGTGAGGAAGAGTAGAAAAGAATGAAGCTTTGAGGAGGAGAAGAGAAGAGAGTAGGTCACCTAGAGTGAAAGAAAAGAGTAGAAGAAAGAGTTGAGAGCGATCGAGCTTACTTGAGATGATCTTTACGTCGCTTGAAAATGTCCAGAGATCACTTGTAGACGTAGAAAGCTTCCGCAAGAAGTTTTGTTTATGAGAGAGAGATAGTAAATGAAATGTGAAGTAATGAGACAAAGATGAATAGGCGCTATTTATAGAAAGATAAACATCCGTTAACTATCCGTTCGACTCGGCTCGTCCATCGAGTCACCTTAGACCGGTGTGACGGTTCTCTTCTTGAACGGTTAGGATTCAAGTGGTTTGAAATCCATCGGCTAGCGTTTGATCACGGTTCGCGAGAGAGAGAGAGAGAAAAAGATTTTAAAAATAAAGTCTGAAATTCTCCACTTATCTAGAGATGATCCCGGAGATTTGATGTCCATTTTTCTCAAAAGTCCGAGTCCGACTCAGCTAAGATT
Source organism: Talinum fruticosum (assembly GCA_021018815.1). Taxonomy (NCBI): domain Eukaryota; kingdom Viridiplantae; phylum Streptophyta; class Magnoliopsida; order Caryophyllales; family Talinaceae; genus Talinum; species Talinum fruticosum. Next base: position 676,916 of record JAITYX010000046.1, on the reverse strand, counting down.
TCGAGTGACTCGAAACTTCACACAAATAATAACTATTGGCTCGGTATCACTGAATCAAGCTGAACTAATGGTTATTAACAATTTGAATGCATATAACTCATAATTGTGCAATGAATATTTTCACATAAGAAAGCACACAATTATGCATTTAACATACCAAGCTCATTCCGAATAAAACAAAATTGATCTTCACCAAGAGGCTTTATAAAGATATCAGCTAATTGAAGATTAGTAGGAATGAACTCAAGTTCAATATCACCTTTCTCAAAATGGTCTCTTAAGAAGTGATACTTGACCTCAATATGTTTTGTCTTTGAGTGCTTGAACTGGATTCTATGTGATGCTGATTGCACTTTGATTATCACACTTGATTGGAACCGATTTGAAAGAAAGTCTAAGATCTCTCAAGTGTTGCTTTATCCATAAAATGCGGCGCAACATGCTCCAGCTGCTATATACTTAGCTTCGGCGGTTGATAGAGCCACTGAATTTTGCTTCTTTGAGTGCCAAGATATTAGGGATTGACCCGAAATTGGCAAGCTCCGAAGTGCTCTTTCTATCAACTTTGTATCCAGCGTAATCCGCATCCGAGTATCCAGTCAAGGTCGGTTACGAGTCTCTTGAGTACCATAGACCTAAGTTCTAAGTTCCTGCAAGATATCTGAATATTCTCTTCACCGCAGTGAGATGTGATTCTTTTGGATTAGCTTGGAATCTTGCGCATAAACAAACACTCGAACATTATATCTGGCCGGCTGGAAGTAAGATATAGCAAAGATCCAATCAGACCTTGATAGAGTTTCGATCTATTGCTTTACCTTTCTCGTCCGAGTTAAGTTTTATCTCTGCTTGCTCATGGGTGTAGATGCGTGTTTTGCATCTTGGAGTTTATATTTCTTCAGCGACTCCTTGGTATACTTTTATTGATGGACATAGATTCCATCTTTGTCTTGTTTGATTTGTAGACCAAGGAAGAAATTGAGTTCTCCCATCATACTCATTTGAAATTCCTAACTCATTAACTCGAGAAAATTCTCGGCACATAAATTCATTAGTAGCTTAAAAATTAATATCATCAACATAGATTTGAACAATAAGGAAATCTTTCCCCTTGGTTTTTATAAAGAGAGTCTTGTTGATCCGACCTCTTCTAAAATCATTTTGAACCAAGAAATTGCTCGAGTCTTTCATACCAAGCTCGGGGAGCTTGTTTAAGACCATAAAGAGCTTTTCGGAGTTTGAAAACATAATCTGGAAACTACGAGTTTTCAAAACCAGGAGGTCTGCTCGACATAGACTTCCTCTTCAATAAAACCATTGAGAAATGCACACTTAACATCCATTTGATACAATTTGATAGACATGCTTGGATGCAAATGCCAACAATATTCTAATAGCTTCAATTCTTGCAACGAGTGCAAAGGTTTCCCCACAATCAATCCCTTCTTCTTGATTGTAAACTTGAGCCATAAGTCTAGCCTTGTTTCGACTACCACCCCACCTTCATCCAGCTTGTTCGTGAAAACCCATTTGGTTCTTATGACTAGGTGGTTAGAAGGTCGTTTGGTCGAGTCCGGACTTGGCTTCTTTCGAATTGATTGAGTTCCTCTTGCATGGCCTCTACCCATTCGAGGTTCATTTAGGGCTTTTAGTGCATTTTTGGGTTCAGCTAATGAAATGAATGCGGTGAATGCACATAGATTTTAAAGAGAGGAACGAGTTCTTACCCCACTTGTTGATATTAGATAGTATGTTTTCTAGTGGATGACTAAAAGTGAACTTGAATGCTCTACCGGTTCTCGATTTACAAGATTTGTGGGCTGAGCTATCCGATCTTCGAAGCTTGTTACGAGTGATCTTCTTCATTAGCTTGTTCGTTTTGAGCGAGGCTCTTGAATTATCTCATTACGAGTCACTTCGTTACGAGTGACTTCATTACGAGTCGGTTGAGTTTGAGTCTTTGTAGACAGTTTCATCATTTTCTCTGTTGAGCTTCAGATCTGAGTATGAAGATTCACTTGGTTAGTCCTATGCAAGCTCATCAAACACAACGTGGATGCTTTCTTCCACTTTTGTTAGTTCTCTTATTGAAAATGCGATAAACTTTACTATGAGAAGAATAACCCGGAAAAATACCTTCATCCGACCGAGCATCAAACTTGGTCGAGTGATCCTTACCATTGTTGTGAGCGAAACACTTACATCCAAATGGTGCGAAATAGGAAATATTTGGTTTCTTCCCTTTGTAGAGCTCATAAGGTGTTTTCTTCAGAATGGGTCTCATGAGGCATCTATTTAGAGTGTAGTTAGTCTGTGTTGGCTACCTCCGCCTGAAATAGTAAGGTAACTTGTGCTCAATCATCATTGTCCTTGCTATTTCTTCAAGAGTTCTGTTCTTTCTCTCTACTACTCCATTTTGTTGAGGAGTTCGGGAGCTGAGAAGTTGTGAGAGATTCCATTCTTGTCGCAAAACTTTGAGAATTCCGAGTAATCAAATTCTCTTCAATGGTCGGTTCGATTCTCTGAATGCAGTCCGCGACTCAACTTGGATTTTTCAGCAGAGCTTGCTTGAACTCCTTGAATGCTTCATTTTTGTGATTAAGAAAACACACCCGGGTAAATCGTGAATAATCATCAATAATAACAAATATATATGATTTACCTCAGAGACTCTTAACTAGGATTTCACCACATAAATCCATATGTAGCAGCTCAAGTACTTTAGATGTGGAAGCTGTCTTGAGAGACTTGAATGAAGATATGACTTGTTTCCCTCTTGTGCATGCTTCACAAACTTTATCCTTTTCAAAAGCACGGTTAGGTAAACCCCTAACCAAACCATGAGATGCCAATTTCTTGATAGTATGCATGCTAATATGGCCTAGTCTACGATGCCATGTCCATAAGTTATCATGAAAAGATGCTTTTAAGCAAGATAAATTCGACTCGGGTCGAAAGAGGAATAATATAAGTGTTACCTGATCTGTTACCGATAGTTTGATCTTTTTGGTGGTAACATCGAAATGTAACAGTTGAGTGCGAGTGAATCTTACCTCTTGACCTTTATCGCACGATTGAGAGATGCTTGAGCGATTGTACTTTAATCCTTTGACAAGGTAAAGCTGGGCGACCAGATTGCATCCTTTTCCGATCTTGCCTATCCCAACTATCTTGCCTTTGCTGTCATCCTCAAAAGTGACCTTTCCTCCTTTATGTTTTTCTAACTCGGAAAAGAGTCACGAGTCTCCTGACATGTGACGTGAACATCCACTTGTCAAGGTACCGGTGTCCTTTTGATCTCTTACGAGTGACCTGCAAAATAAAGACAATCTAACCCTTCTCACTCCCTCCAACGAACCCGAGTAACACTCTTTCTTGTGGTCCTTTTATGAGGAAGAAGGTTTTCGGAACCAGATTTGAATGACTTTGGGTTTAGTCCGATTCTAAGTCTTTTCTTTAAAGAAGCTGAGTCCGTGTCTCTTTCTTTTTGAAAACTTTTCCTTTGGAGACTGGAGAAGATGGTTTCTTCTTGTAAGCTGCTCTGGGCCTAGTCCTCTCTTCATTTTTATGAATGGGACCATGCTCAGCTTTCCTGAACTTTACAGTTACGGAATCCTTTTGAAGAGCTCGAGTAGGAATTGGATTCCTCCTCTTTGTTGAAACCAACACCTTTTTTTCGAAGGAGACACATTGAGATCCTAAGAGCATGTCAAGGTTTTTCGACCTTGAGTGAATTTTAAAACAACATCTTGAGACTCGGTCGAGCTTTTGCTTTAGTTGCTCATTTTCTTTTCTTAGTAACTCGGACTCAGTCTCATTGGATTGAGCACTAGTCTTGAGTTCTCCGAGTGTAAGTCTCGGTTTTCCAACTCAATTTTTAAAGAACTACTCTCGGAGGAAATCAACTCAAGTTGTTCTTTAAAACGAGAAGAATCGAGATTGGACTTTTCTTCCAAAGTGAAAATATATTTTGCTAAATCAACTTTGGAGAATTTGAGAAAGTACTCAATTACCTCTTAAGGATTGGATTCCTCATTGTCCGAGTCCGACTCTGCTTACGCTTGTGAGTCACAAATAGCCATTAGACATTTTGAGTCGTCCGAGTCCTCGTTATCTTCGATGAGTCCTCATCGCTCCATGTTGCCATCATAGCCTTTTTCTTCTTTCTGTCCCTTTTTCTCTTTAGATAGTCTTTGACTATGTGGTCTTTCTTGCCACACTCAAAACATCCAGAATTCTTAGTTAAAGATAACTTTGAAGGAGAAGAATACTTACCTTTCCTGTCCTTCTTATCTTTCTTATAGAATTCTTCTTTTGGCCTTTTATCCCATCTTTTGTGCTTCATTATTCTCTTGAAACCTCTTGCAATAAGTGCCATGGGATCCTCTTCGAGTCGGAGGAACTCGGATTTGCTTCTCGGGTTTCGAGGCTTTGAGTGCTATGTTCTTTTTGGTACTGCCCTCAGCATCCTCCTCTTCCAGGTGGATTTCATGAGTGAGAAGCTTCCCAATGAGCTCATCCGGCTTTAGGAGTGATAGGTTTTAAGCCTCCTCTATGGCCGTCACCTTGGGACCCCATCTTCTCTTTGATAGGCTTCGAGTATCTTTCTGCACATTTCTTCGTGGTTAATCTTCTTACCCAGAGATTTGAGATTGTTGGTAATCTCGGTAAATCGAATGAACATCCGAGTAATGTTCTCTTCGGCTCCATCTTGAATAGCTCATATTTATGAAGATATTGGCTGATCTTCGCTTATCCGACCTGGCTTGTGCCTTCATAAGTGTTGACCAGTGTGTCCCACACTTCTTTGGCTGAATCACGAGCGGATACTCGATTATATTCTTCGAGCTGATGGCGCACATCGGAATGTTCATTGCCTTGAAGTTCTTTCGAACTTCTCTACTTCACACGGAGTAAACTCGGCCTTAGTCTTGGGAATGATTCTGAACTCTTCTGTCTTCATGGGAATGTAGTTTCCATTTTGTATGATGTCCCGGACATCTTCATCATGATCCATGAGGAAACATTCCATGAGCTTCTTCCAGTGCACGAAATTTGATCCTTTGAATTTTGGTGGTCCGATGGAAGATCTTCCTTCATCGAACTCTCCGTTGTTACGAGCCATTTGATCTTTAAACCTTTGGATGGTTAGATCCTTTACGAAAGGCTAGGCTACGATACCAATTGAAGGTTTGCTCCGGGAGAGTCTCGGTCACCCTAGAGGGGGTGAATAGGGTGATGGAGGATTTTCGTGAAGATTGAGCTCTTTTAGCCAAAGTAGAGACGAAGCATGATTACGAGTCTAAAACAAGGTCGGAAAAGTATGAACTCAAAATCTCGGTAAAAAGTAAGGAAGCGATTCAAGCTGCGGTCGAGTATGTCCGAGTCTAGAATGAACTCGGAAAGTTAATACACAGATATTATGTGGAAACCCTCCTGGGGCAGAAAACTACGGACCGTGCTAATCCAAGCACGGAGTCAATCCACTATTTTGAGTCCACAAAATACCGTAGGCTGGCCGAACCCAAGTTGCTCCCTTCGACAACTCTTTACAAGTTTTTCCTAGACTCGAAGTTCCCTTATCTGATCTAGTACTTCCTAGCTGAGAGAACCCTTACATGCTAGGGACAACTAAGCTGAGTTAACCTTTACAGCTCGGTCAAGGGACCTTACTTAGAAAGTAAGAAGAGAGTGATTGTAACGAAGTACAAGACGTTACAACTCGAGAATATAATGAATTACGAGTGGGAGTTGTAAGTAGAAGATTGAAAGTGAATACAATGACTTTTGCTCAAGTATGTATTAACAATAGGTTCGACAATCTTCAAGTCTTGTAAGTTGGCTTCCTTTTATAGATGACCAGGCGAGTAGCCGTTATCTCCATCTTCGATTGGAAGTCCTTTGTGACCGTTGTTAACTATGAACGTTGGACAATGGTTCTTAACTTCTTTGGAAGTCCTAAAACCAGTGGCGGTGTCTTGAAGGATAAGGTGGAAACCACCGTTAAGCTTGGCGTTTCGGTTTTCCAGATTTGGAAGCAGACGGCCACGACACAATCTTACGGGGCTAGGCTAGAGAAGGGGAAAAGCCATGTCTGCTGGTGATTTGACGTCTTGAAGCTAGGTTACTTTTGTATTTCAAAAAGTGTATCCTCGTTTGAATAACCTACAAAAGTAAATCAAATTGGTTCTCAAAGTATAAAATACTTTGGTCCAAGATTAGACACGAGATAATAATATAATTAAGATAATTGATCGATTAATTATCCGAGTTAGAAAAGGAATGGAATTTTACGAGTCTAATATCCATGAAACTCAAAATTCCATCCGAGTTAGTCTAAGCGAGAATCAAGTTATACAACGAATATCGAGTGAAACAAACTTGATTTAGACTAAGCATGGTTCGGACTAGAAGCGCCGACTACAATAGAATAGGACTTATAACATGAAGTCGGACCTAAGTGCGGTTAAGTGAAATACTAGTCACTTCAACATGCGATAAATCTAAGTGATGAGGGACTCGGAACTAAGTAAGACAAGCGTGAGTGCATATCTGTTTTCCGAGTCACTTAGAGACAAGCAAGAAATACATGAAGTCAATGTCATATGACTTAGAGAAAAGTACTATAACACTCGAGAAAAGTTTCTAAGGTACGAGAGAACACCTTGGAATCAAAACTCTATAAGTGAGAAATTCTTATACCTGATTCCTTTGTTAGAACTCATAATTGTGCTTGAGTAAAGTCCGAGTCTTCATAGAGTAGTTTGGCCTTAGTCTTCATCCGAGTCACCGAGAAATTCTTCCGTGACATATGGACTTCCTTGGCGTATTTTTCAAAGAACTCATCCATAATCTCGTTAAAAGAGATGGGATTATAGTTGAGAAAAAGAGAGGAAACTTTGAGAAGACGATGGAGAAGGGAATGGTTTATGCGCACAAATGTGTCGCAAACTCTTGATGTGATGACACCATCCGAGCAGGAAAGATTATAATAGAACAACAACGAGGTCTTGGTAAATAAACTCACTGAACCGAAGGAAATTGTAGACTCCAGTGGTTTTGATGTGATTCAACCACGAGAAGGATGTGGTTGGGAAGAACTTCTCATCCAAAGTGAGGTGTTGGGTGATGAAGATTTTGGAGGGGTTAGAAGGATTCTCTTTAGTTTTCTTGGTTCTAGGTTTCTTGGTTGTAGACCCTAGAAAGTCTTAGACTGAACCTCTTTTAGGTATGACGATGATTTTCAAGTGTCGGAGAATGAGCAACAAGGAACGAGAGGGAGAGAGAGAGTGCTGAGAATACGAGAGATCTTAGTGTACGAGAGCAAGTAAGCGAGAGATTAGGTTAGAAGAGAGTAAAGTCGCGAAATAAAAGAAAAGGGATGTTATTTAGAGGAAAGGAATGTCCTTCGAATTTGTTCGACCTAATCCTCCAACGGTTACCTTAGACAGTGTGACGGTTCCGCCTCCAACGGTTAGAATTCCAGTGTCTTTCTCCCAACGGCTAGTTCACTAATCGATGAGCGCGGTAGAGACAAGGAAAAAGAGAAATTTTAAAAGAAATTTCTCATATTCTCCACTAATCTAGAGATGATTTAAAAAGTTTGAAGTCCATTTTTCTCAAATACCGAGTCCGACTCGGTGTCGTTTCTTAGTGACTCGAAAGCACAAACATATAATAATGCCTAATTTAGTTCACTGAGTCAATTTGAAAACTCACACTCGAATTATAAGCTATTCCGAGTAATACGAAACTATTACATATGTTTTCATTTGATTATGACTCGACTCGGAAAACACATTCTTGTTCATCAACTCACACTCGATGTTTCGAGTCATTCGAGACACTACTTAGTTTAATCGTATGTTAAAACCATCTCTCTAACACTTTTAATCTAACTTCGACTTTATATTCCGAGGTAAAATGAATTACAACATTAATTCATCTTTCTAAGTCAACATGTTTGTTAGAGAATTATTTGTCTAGATCATGAACTTATACTCTTATATTTTCTTTATAACTTGATCTTTCCTAAGACTTCCTATGATGGATTCTCGGTGTAATGAATATTAGACTCGGAAAACTTAACTGCTCTAGGCCTAAGATAAGTTTCCACTTAATTATCTTAATTAAATTATTATCTCGTGCCTAATCTTGGACCAAAGTATTTTATACTTTGAGAACCAAAATTGTTTACTTTTGTAGGTTATCTAAACGAGGTTATCCCATTTTTGAATTACAAAAGTAACCGGCTTCAGTCGTCAATCACTAGCAGCAAGGTTTTTGTACTTCTTGACAAGGCTCGAATCGTTGTATTAGGGTTGTCTGTTTCTAAAGCTGGAAATCTTCAACGCTAAGCTCAACGGTGGTTTTCACCTTAATTTTCGAGACACCACCTGTTGATTGAAGCACTTTTAGGAGTCAAGAAGTTCGTTCCTGCCAACAACGATGGTAGCCTAAGACACTCGCATTTGGGTCCGAGCGGAGGGGAACCTTAAACTGCTTGAAAACTATAGTTAGAATGGCTCCAAAGGAAAGAATAAAGGTTTTCTTTTCCCGAGCTGGCATGATGGCCACCTTCTCAATGATAGCTGGGAAAAGGTCTACATCGTAGCCCTTGAGAATATCGAACAAAGCTTTAAGAATCTTTAAGTTAGGATTCTCTTTGCTTGAATGGTGAGAGAAGAAAGTTCTCATAAGAAGGAAATAGAGAAGTCTGGCCTTAGTTTTCATCCGAGTCACCGAGAAATTCTTCCGTGAGTCGGGGACTTCCTTGGCGTATTTTTCAAATAACTCATCCGTAATCTCGTTGAAAGAGATGAGATTATAGTTGACGAAAACAGAGGAAACTTTGAATAGACGATGGAGGAGCGAAAGGTTTATGTGCACAACTGTGTTATACAAACTTGAGGTGAGGACATCCTCGAGTAGGAAAGATTATAATAGAATTCAACAAGTTCCGGGTAAATAAACTCACTGAAGTAAACGAAGTTGTAGACTCTAGTGGTTTTTATGTGCTTCTACCATGAGATGGATATGGTTGGGCGAAGTTCTCACCCAATGTGAGGTGTTGGGTGACGAAGATTTTGGAAGACCCTCTTGAGTTTGCTTGGTTCTAGGTTTCTTGGTTGCAGACACTAGAAAGCCTTTGGCTGAACCTCTTTTAGGTATGGTTGATGATTTTCATGTGACAGAGAATGAGCTCGGAGGAACGAGAGAGAGAGAGAGAGAGAGAGAGTACTGGGAATACAGAGATCTTAGTATGCCGAGCAAGTAAGTGAGAGATTAGGTTAGAAAAGAGTAAAGTAGCAAAATAAAGGAAAAAGGGATGCTATTTATAGCAAAAGGAAAGTCGTTCGAGTTCGTTCGACCTAATCCTCCAACGGTCGTCTCGGACAGGTGTGACGGTTCTGTCTCTAACGGTTAGAATTCCAGTGTCTTTCTCCCAACAGCTAGTTCACCGATCGATATGCGCGATAGAGAGAGAGAAAAAGATAAATTTTAAAAGAACTTTATGAAATTCTCCACTAATCTAGAGATGATTTCGAAGTTTTAAGTCCGTTTTTGTCAAATACTCGAGTCCGACTCAGGTATAGCTTTTGAGTGACTCAAAAGCGCAAACATATAATAACTCCTACCTTAGTTTCACCGAGTCAACTTGAAGACTCGGACTCGAATTTATATCATTCTTAGTGCTATCAATGACTTAGGTACAAACCGCATCCTTCCTAAGTTTTGATTACAAGTCATTTTGAGTAATATAGAAACTATTGCATATATTTTCATTCGATTCCGACTAACTCGGAATACACATTTTTATTCATCAACTCACACTAATGTGTCCGAGTCACTCATACACTACTTAGTTTTATCGCATGTTCAAACCATCTCTCTAACACTTTTAATCTATGTTCTGACTTCATATTCTTAGGTAAAGTGAATTACAACGTTAATTCATCTTTCTAAGTTAGCATGATTGTTAGAGAAATATTTTTCTAGATCATGTACTTATATTCCGATATTTTCTTTATAACTTGATCTTTCCTAAGATTGACTCCGGTGGATTCTTAGTCTAATGAATATTAGACTCAGAAAATTCCACTCCTCTAGGCCTAAGATAATTTTACAGTTAATTATCTTAATTAAATTATTATCTCGTGCCTAATCTTGCACCAAAGTATTTTATACTTTGAGAACCAAAATTGTTTACTTTTGCAGGTTATCTAAACGAGGTTATCCTATTTTTGAATTACAAAAGTAATCGGCTTCAAGCTATCAATCACCAGCAGACAAGGCCTTTCTACTTGTATACAAGGCTCAAATGTCGTGTCAAGGTTGTTTGTCCCCAAAACTGAAATCTTCAACGGTAAGATCAACGGTGGTTTTCACCTTACTTTTCAAAGACCACCGGTTGATTAAAGCACCTTTAGGAGTCAAGAAGTTCCTTCTTGCCTACAACGATGGTGGCCTTAGACACTACATTTAGGTGTGAGGGAAGGGAACCTTAAATTGCTTGAAAACTACGGTTAGAAAGGCTCGGAAGGAAAGAGGAGAGTTTTTCTTCGCCCGAGCTGGCATAGTGGCCATCTGCTAAATGATAGATGGAAAGAGGGCTACATCGTAGCCCTTGAGATTATTGAGAAAAGCTTTTAGAATCTTTGAGTTAGGATTCTCTTTGCTTGAATGATGCGAGAAGAAAGTTCTCATAAGAAAGAAACAGAGAAGTCTGTCCTCGGTCTTCATCCGAGTCATTAAGAAATTCTTCCATGACACAGGGACTTCCGTGGCGTATATTTCAAAGAACTCATCCGTAATCTCATTGAAAGAGATGGCATTACAGTTGAGAAAGAGATAGGAAACTTTGAAAAGACGATGAAGGAGGGAAAGGTACGTTTATGCGCACAAATGTGTCGCAAACGCTTGAGGTGATGACACCCTTAGAGCAGGAAAGATTATAATACAACTCAAAACGAGTTCGGTTAAATAAACTCACCGAAGTAAAGGAAGTTTTAGACTCGAGTGGTTTTGATGTGATTCAACCACGAGAAGGATGTGGTTGGGAAGAACTTCTCAACCAATGTGAGGTGTTAGGTGAAGAAGATTCGGAGGGGTTAGAAGGACCCTCTTGAGTTTGCTTGGTGGCGATCCCTAGAAAGTCTTTGGCTGAACTCGTTTTAGGTATGACTGATGATTTTCAAGTGACAGAGAATGAGCTCTAAGGAACGAGAGAGAGATAGAGAGAGAGAGAGAGAGTACTGGGAATATAGAGATCTTAGTGTGCGATAGCAAGTATGCGACGAAGTTAGGTTGGAAGAGAGTAAATTAGCGAAATAAAGAAAAGGGATGCTATTTATAGCGACGAAATGTCCTTCGAATTTGGTCTTACCTAAGCCTCTTACGGTTGCCTTAGACGGGTGTGAGGGTTTTGCCTCCAATGGTTAGAATTCCGAGTGTCTTTCTCCTAACAGCTAGTTAACCGATCGATGAGCGCGATATAGAGATAAAAAAGAGAAATTTTAAAAGAAATTTCTCAAATTCTCCACTAATGTAGAGATGATTACAAAAGTTTAAAGTCCATTTTTCTCAAATACCGAGTCCGACTCGGTATAGTTTCGAGTAACTCGTAAAGCACAAACATATAATAACTCCTAGCTTAGTTTCACCGAGTCAACTTGAACACTCGGACTCTAAATTTATATCATTCTTAGTACTATCAAGGACTCGGTACAAACCGCATCATTCCTAAGTTTTGATTACAAGTCATTACGAGTAATATAGAAACTATTGCATATGTTTTCATTGTATTCGACTAACTCGGAAAACACATTCTTGTTCATCAACTCACACTCGATGTTTCGAGTCACTTAGACACTACTTAGTTTTATCGCATGTTCAAACCATCTCTTTAACACTTTTAAGCTAAGTTCGACTTCATATTCGAGGTAAAGTGAAATACAGCATTAATTCATCTTTCTAAGTTAGCATGTTTGTTAGAGAATTATTTTTCTAGATCATGTACTTATACTCGATATTTTCTTTATAACTTGATCTTTCCTAAGACCGACTCGATGGATTCCGAGTGTAGTGAATATTAGATTAAGAAAATTCCAGTCCTCTAGGCCTAAGATAATTTTACACTTAATTAGCTTAATTAAATTATTATTCCGTGCCTAATCTTGGACCGAAGTATTTTATACTTTGAGAACCAAAATTGTTTACTTTTGTAGATTATCTAAACGAGGTTATCCTATTTTTAAATTACAAAAGTAATCGGCTTCAAGCTGTCAATCACCAGCGAGACAAGGCTTTTCTACTTCTTATAACGCCCCCAAAACCCATAATCACCAGTTTAGTCATACTCGACCGACTAACTAGTAATTAGCGCAGCGGAAAAGAGAATTAGAAGCGTTATTGCCTCTCTTTAACAAGAGCTAGGCAACTATCTATTTAACATACAAACATAACTTATTAGGTTAAGGTTCATAACACGTAGGACGCCCAACTTATAACAACATAATGGGCGACAAGTTATCGAGCACCATCATGACTATAACTTATTAACCAAAGCATACACAACTCCCACACATCACGTTCTTGACTATCACTGTGAGCCTCGAACTCCCGATGACCAAAATGAACTCATCTCGTTTTCCTCTCGCATTAGCCTCACCTAAAACAAAACAGAGAAAAACATTTCGAAATAATGAGCCGAAGCTCAGCACGTCTATCTATGTACTGTAAATAATTTATGTAAAGATATATTAATTTGAGCGCATGCATTTCAATTCATTTATAAATCAGACAGGAAGAATATAGTAAAACGATTATTCATTTATTATCCGAGTGGTTCCTTACGATCATCGGTTTCGCTAAATATGAGCATACCTGCACCGATCGGCAAAGTCTCGGTTGATAATGGCCAAATATATATGATATGATATGATCATGATATAACATGATTGATATGGGGCAGAGCCACATAATTAGGTGACAAATAATATTTGAAATGGTTCATTTCATCAAGCAAACCATTTGATATTGTTATGTATAAACATATGGGTTTTCGTAATGTACAAGCAATAAACGTACCTTAAATCGTGGAAATATTCTTTCTGATCCCTTTGAAGTTGTTGACTCGGATAAACGACATGGATGCCTTAATAAAATAAAGTGTTTCATTAATAGGTTCAATACTCTTAGTAATCAAATTTATTATCGTTCTTATTACCATCGCTAATGTTATTACTATTGTTATTACTTACATTATTTCCTTTTGTAACTACCCATGACTAGATGAATTTAAAATAAAACAAAATCACTTCGTAGATTGTTAAATCGGCTGGATGAATTTTATAGGTTGAAGTTTTAAAGTTACATTCGTAACTTATACCAACTCCCGTTGACACGTAATATGATCATAAGGTTCACTTGAGCATTTCTTCATAAAACACCTAACGTGTTAATCGGTCACCTCTCAAATTATGTATCTTGCTCATCTAATTGTTTAGTCCTCCAACGTTGCTTAATTATTCTTCACTTATATACTAACCCAATCCTTATAAATCACCTACGTTAGCTTATTTTCTTAAATTCTCAACCTCATTTATTTTCTTTAATTTACTTCAATAATCCAAATCACTTCTTCCCTTTAACCTTCAAAATGACTTATTTTCTTTGATCTTCCCCAAAATTACTTATTGTCTTCAACTTCTTAAATCATTCAACTTACCTATTCTCCTTAATTCACATTTTTAATCCATATCCTTATAGCACAACATGCATGCCTACTTTTTTTTTTTTTCTTAGCTCCTCACATAATATAGTACTCTTTAAAGTTTCATTTAATTTTTTTACATGCATGCCTATTTTAGTTAATTTCTTCCTCCAAAATTTTCTAATAAACTTGAATCATCACGAAAACCAAATTTCCATTGCTTTGGAAGCCACCACGGACCTCCCCACGGCCAGTGGGGTCAATGGTCGGCTCTAGAGCTCATCAAGGGCCTTTCCACGGTCAGTGGTGACTTCTGGTAGCCACCACGGGTTACCCCATGGTGTGTGGGAGCACCCGTGGTGGGTGTTTTGGGTCAATTAACTCGCTGCTGGCCACCACGGCCTGCCTCTCAGGATGTGGGGGCACCCGTGGTGGGTGGCAGAGTCTTCTAAACTCCACTTTCTTATGCTCTACGTATTTTGTCTTTGTGTGATATCTATGAAAGGTTTATCTTATAAATTTTCCATCATTGTAAGTATCATATTAGCTCACTAAAACCCATTAAAAGCACATGCAAGATAATTACTTCTCATACCAAGATTTGGGGCAACTCGAGTTACCATTTCCAATCAACGATTCCCAAAAGTATAATATTGGGTATGTAATATGATTTTACACAATAATCCTTTGCATGGAACATGTAACTAATCATTTCTAAAAATTAAAGGAATTGATTAGTTGAAGGTTGAGGTTTTTACCCAAAACGCACAAGAAAAATGAGGGTTTTTATGGTGGAAGGGATGGCTGATCGGAACTCCGGTGACTGGTGGTGGTTGACGGCGGCGGGAAGCAGCGAGTTGGCGGTGATGGTGGCTGGCTGGTGGCAGGTGCAGCAACGAGCAGCAGCAGCACGGCAGCAGAGTGCAATAGAAAACCCCACGGTGGTCGGTGGCGGGTGGCTCATTTGGGCTGTGGTCGGCAGGCAGCTGGGCTGGCAGCGAGAGGGGGTTGAGTGAGGGATATGGGTTCGTTTAGGAAGGAGAACAAATGATGAAGATTGAGTTTTTGAGGTTTTTGGGGCTTAAATAGCCAAAATCAAAATATGAAATTTCTCTCTCCTCTATCAAAATTCCAGCCTCCTCTTTTATTTTTATTTATTTTTTTCATTTGCTTGGTTATTGGGCCCTCTACTCTCTACAAGCCCAAATAACCTAATATCTAAGCCCAAATTAAAAGAATGTCGGTTTTAGGAATTCTCGACTTGAATAATTGTTTGCCAACTTTAGGCGTATGAATTATTGTTATTATGGTTCCAATATTGTCTTCCTGTTATTATTATTATTATTATTATTATTATTGTTATTATTATTATTATTATTATTATTATTATTATTATTATTATTATTATTATTATTATTATTATTATTATTATTATTATTATCACAAAGCATAATTTATTTGTTCATTAATTTATTTATGTATTTTTGGCCATGCGTCGTTATCATCATTCGAGTCCTGCAAGACATAATATGGTTATTTGAACAAGTACATAATATACATGATAATGAGGAATGAAAGTGTCAATTGAAAAGCACGCGCTCATTAATATTTATTCATCTTTATTGATGTATTGGATTAAGGTTGGGGCATTATAGTTTTCCCCCTTAAAATAAGTTTCATCCCCAAAACTTGCAAGTAAGACTAGACGACATTATCTTAAAATAGGTGAGGGTATTTCTTTTTCATGTCCTCTTCAATTTCCCAAGTGGCTTCCGTGGAAGTATGGCTTGCCCACAATATCTTGACTAATGGGATGGCCTTATTGCAGAGTTGTTTGATTCTCCGATCCGTTGTCCGTATGGGTTGTTCTTCGTAGGCTAAATTACGGGCGACTATAATGGGCCCAGGGTCTATGATGTGGCTTGGATCGGATATATTTTTCCGAAGTTGAGATCTATAAAACACATTGTGCACGTGCTCCGAGTCGGAAGGTAATGCTAGTTTGTAAGCCACAAAGTTCAATTTCTTCCTAATCTCATAAGGTCCGACGTATGTAGAGCTCAATTTTCCTTTTATGCTGAATCCCTTCCACCTTTTGTTGGGGAAACTCTTAGGAACACCATGTCTCCTCCTTGGACCTCCAAGGGTTTTCTCCATTGGTTTCCATAACTCTTTTGTCCGCTCTAAGCTTCACGGATATGTTCTTGTATCATCCGAATCCTTTTAATTGTATCTTGTGTCATTTCGGCCCTATGGTAAATGCTTTATCCCAATCGTTCCAACTCAATATCTTCTTCCATAAGGCCTCCGATGGGTCCATTTTAATGGTGGCTACAGTGTCCATCTGCTCTTCCACGTCGTAGCCCTCGAGAATATCGAATAAAGCATTGAGAATCTTTGAGTTAGAATTATCTTTACTTGAATGATGAGAGAAGAAAGTTCTCATCGAAGGAAACAGAGAAGTCCGGCCTCAGTCTTCATCCGAGTCATTGAGAAATTCTTCCGTGACATAGAGACTTCCTTGGCGTGTTTTTAAAGAACTCGTCCGTAATCTCGTTGAAAGAGATGGGATTGCGAGTGGGGAAAGAGAGAGGAAACTTTGAAGAGGCGATGGAGGATGGGAAGGTTTATGACCAACACTATGTCGCAAACTCCTGAGGTGATGACACCAACGGAGCGGGAAAGATTATAATAGAACAACAACGAGTTCTTGGTAAATAAAATGACTAAAGGAAAGGAAATAGTAGACTCCGAGTGGTTTTGATGTGTTTCGACCACGAAAAGGATGTGATTGGGAAGAACTTCTCATCCAACATGAGGTGTTGTGTGACGAAGATTTTGGAGGGGTTAGAAGGATTCTGTTGAGTTTGCTTGGTTCTAGGTTTCTTGGTTACGGACCGAGAAAGTCTTGGGCTGAACCTCTTATAGGTATGGCTGATGATTTTCAAGTGATAGAGAATGAGCTCCAAGGAACGAGAGGGAGAGAGAGAGTGCTGAGAATAAAGAGATCTTAGTGTGCGAGAGCTTGTAAGCGAGAGATTAGGTTAGAAGAAAGTAAAGTCGCGAAATAATGGAAAAGGGATGCTATTTATAGTGAAAGGAATGTCCTTCGGAATTTGTTCGACCAAATCCTCCAATGGTCGCCTTAGACGGATGTGATGGTTCTCGCCTCTAACGATTAGAATTCCATTTCTTTCTCCCAACAGCTAGTTCACCGATCGATGCGCGCGGTAGAGAGAGATCAAAAGATAAATTTTAAAAGAAATTTCTCAAATTCTCAACTAATGTAGAGATGATTACAAAAGTTCAAAGTCGGTGACTAAGAAAACAGAAACATATAAAAACTCCTAGCTTAGTTTCACCGAGTCCAATTGAAGACTCAAACTCTGAATTTATATTATTTTTAGTACTATCAAGGACTCACGTACAAACCGCATCATTCCTAAGTTTTGATTACAAGTCATTTTGAGTAACATAGAAACTATTATATATGTTTTCGTTCGATTCTAACCGACTCAAAAACACATTCTTGTTCTTTAACTCACACTCGATGTTTCTCGGTCACTTAGACACTACTTAGTTTTATCGCATGTTCAAACCATCTCTCTAACAGTTTTAATATAAGTTCCGACTTCATATTCGAGGTAAAGTGAAATACGGCGTTAATTCATCTTTCTAAATCAGCATCTTTTTAGAGAATTATTTGTCTAGATCATGTACTTATACTCGATATTTTCTTTATAACTTGATCTTTCCTAAGACTCGACTCTAATGGATTCTAAGTGTAATGAATATTAGACTCGGAAAATTCCACTCCTCTAGGAGTAAGATAATTTTGCACTTAATTACCTTAATTAAATTATTATCCGTGCCTAATCTTGGACTAAAGTATTTTCTACATTGAGAACCAAAATTGTTTACTTTTGTAGGTTATCTAAACAAGGTTATCATATTTTTGAATTACCAAAGTAATCGGCTTCAAGATGTCAATCACCAGCAGACAAGGCTCTTCTATTTCTACACAAGGCTCAAACGCTATGTCAAGGTTGTCCGTGTTCAAAACTGGAAATCTTCAACTGTAAGCTCAACAGTTGTTTTCACCTTACTTTTTAGACACCACCAGCTCATTAGAGCACCTTTAGGAGTCAAGAAGTTCCTTCTTGCCAACAACGATGGTCGCCTCTAACACTACATTTACGTATGAGGGAAGGGAACCTTAAACATGTTGAAAACTACAATTAGAAGGGCTCCAAGGGAAAGAGGAGAGTTTTTGTTTGCCCGAGCTGCTACAGTGGGCATCCGCTCAATGATAATCGGGAAGATGTCTACATCGTAGCCCTCGAGAATATCAAACAAAGCTTTGAGAATCTTTAAGTTAGGATTCTCTTTACTTGAATGAGGAGAGAAGAAAGTTCTCATCGAAGGAAACAGAGAAGTCCGGCGTCGGTCTTCATCTCGTGTGAGTCACCGAGAAATTCTTCCGGGACTTCCTTGGCGTATTTTTCAAAGAACTCATCCGTAATCTCATTGAATGAGATGGGATTGTAGTTGAGAAAGAGTAAGGAAACTTTGAAGAGACGATGGAGCAGGGGAAAGGTTTATGCGCACAACCGTGTCGCGAACTCTTGAGGTGATGACATTCTCGGAGCAGGAAAGCTTATAATAGAAATCAACAACGAGTTACTGCTTAAATAAACTCACTAAAGCAAAGGAAGTTGTAGACTCCGAGTGGTTTTGATGTGATTCAACCACGAGAAGGATGTTGTTGGGAAGAACTTCTCATCCAACGTTAGGTGTTGGGTGATGAAGATTTTAGAGGGGTTAGAAGCATTCTCTTGAGTTAACTTGGTTCTAGGTTTCTTGGTTATAGACCCTAGAAAGTCTTTGGCTAAACCTCTTTTAGGTATGGCTCATGATTTTTAAGAGATAGAGAATGAGCTGCAAGGAACGAGAGTGAGAGAAAGAGTGCCGAGAATACAGAGATCTTAGTGTGCGAGAGATTAGGTTAGAAGAGAGTAAAGTAACGACATAAAGGAAAAGGGATGCTATTTATCCCAAAAGGAATGCCCTTCAAAATTTGTTCTCACCTAATCCTCTAATGATCGCCTTAGATAGGTGTGACGATTACTGCCTCCAACGGTTAGTATTCCAGTGTCTTTCTCCCAACGACTAGTTCATTGATCGATGCGCGCGGTAGAGAGAGAGAAAAGAGAAATTTCTCAATTTCTCCACTAATCTATAGATGATTTCAAAAGTTTAAAGTCCATTTTTCTCAAAGCCGAGTCCGACTCGAGTATAGTTTCGAGTGACTCGTAAAGCACAAACTTATAATAACTCCTAGCTCGTTTCACCGAAGTCAACTTGACGATTCGGACTCTAAATTTATATGATTCTTAGTACTATCAAGGACTCAAGTACAAACCGCATCCTTGCTAAGTTTTGATTAGAAGTCATTCCGAGTAATATAGAAACTATTGCGAGATGTTTCTAAGTCACTTAGACACTACTTAATTTTATCTCATGTTCAAACCATCTATCTAACACTTTTAATCTAAGTTTATATTACGAGGTAAAGTAACTTACAACGTGAATTTATCTTTCTAAGTCAGCATGTTTGTTAGAGAATTATTTGTCTACATCATGTACTTATACTCGATATTTTCTTTATAACTTGATCTTTCCTAAGACTCGACTCGATGGATTCCGAGTGTAATGAATATTAGACTTAGAAAATTCCACTCCTCTAGGCCTAAGATAATTTTGCACTTAATTACCTTAATTAAATTATTATCTCGTGGCTAATCTTGGACCAAAGTATTTTGTACTTTGAGAACCGAATTGTTTACTTTCGTAGGTTATCTAAACGAGGTTATCTTATTTTTGAATTACAAAAGTAATCGGCTTCAAGCTATTAATCACCAGTAGACAAGGCTTTTATACTTCTATAAAAGGCTCGAGATGCTTGTGGCAAGGTTGTCTGTTTTCAAAAATGAAAATTTTCAACGATAAGCTCAACGTTGGTTTTTACCTTACTTTTCGAGACACCACCATCTAATTGGAGCACTTTTAGGACTCGAGAAGTTCCGTCTGCGAAATATGATGGTAGCCTCTAACACTACATTTGGGTCCGAGGGAAGGGGAACCTTAAACTGCTTGACAACTAAAGTTAGAAGGGCTCCAAAAACAAAAAAGAGTTTTTCTTTTCCCGAGTGGCATAATGGCCATCTTCTCAATGATAGCTAGGAAGAGGTCTACATCATAGCGCTCGAGATTATTAAATAAAGCTTTGAGAATCTTTGAGTTAGAGTTCTCTTTGCTTGAATGATGAGAGAAGAAAGTTCTCATAAGAAGGAAACAGAGAACTCTAGCCTCGGTCTTCATCTAAGTCACCGAGAAATTCATCCGTGACGCAGGGACTTCCTTTGTGTATTTTTCAAAGAACTCATTTGTAATCTAGTTGAAAGAGATAGGATTGCAGTTGAGAAAGAGAGAGGAAACTTTGAATAGACGATGGAGGAGGGAAAGGTTTATGCGTACAAGCTGTGTCGTACAATCTTGAGGTGAGGACACCTTCGGAGCGGGAAAGATTATAATAGAATTCAACAACGAGTTCTAGGTAAATAACCTCACTGAAGTAAAGGAAGTTGTAGACTCCGAGTGGTTTTGATGTGATTTAACCATGAGAAGGATGTGGTTGGGAAGAACTTCTCATCCAACGTGAGGTGTTGGGTGAAGAAGATTTTGGAGGGATTAGAAGGACCCTCTTGAGTTTGCTTGGTTCTAGGTTTCTTGGTTACGGACCCTAGAAATTCTTTGGTGAACCTCTTTTAGGTATGGCGATGATTTTCAAGTGACAGAGAATGAGCTCGAAGGAACGAGAGAGAGCGAAAAGTACTGGGAATATAGAGATCTTATTGTGCGAGAGCAAGTAAGCGAGAGATGAGGTTAGAAGAGAGTATAGTAGCGAAATAAAGGAAAAGGGAGAGAAATGTCCTTTAGAGTTCGTTATAACCTAATCCTTTAACGGTCGTCTCGGACAAGTGCGACAGTTCTCTCTCCAACGGTTAGAATTCTAGTGTTTTTCTCCCAACGGGTAGTTCAGCTGATCGATGCGCGCAGTAGAGAGAGAGAAAAGAGAAATTTTAAAAGAACTTTATGAAATTCTCCACTAATCCGGAGATGATTTCGAAGTTTGAAGTCCATTTTTCTCAAATATAGAGTCGGACTCGAGTATAGTTTTTGAGTGACTCGGAAAGTGCAAACATATAATAATTCCTAGGTTAGTTTCACCCGAGTCAACTTGAAGACTCGGACTCTAAATTTATATCATTCTTAGTACTATCAATGACACAGTACGAACTGCATCCTTCCTAAGTTTTGGTTACAAGTCATTACGAGTAATATAGAAACAATTGCATATGTTTTCATTTGATTCTAACCGACCGACCGTTGGTGGCCGACGCCTGCTAAGCTCTACAACTGGTGGCTACCTGAAACCTAGACTACTTAGACTGAGATGAGTTTTGGGATGACTCGAAATGGAGTTAATAGATCGAGCTAAAAAGAAAAGGCAATTTTAAACTTTTGGCTAAAATGCAAATAATGGATCAATTCGAGGAAATTAATTATGGTATTTTATTTGCTTCCATGCAAGGGTTAAACATTACTTCTCACCTAACCGAAAGGCTCACAACTAAAAGATTAAATACTTAAAACAACCATATTTATCCAAGCATGAAAATGAAGAGAAAAGGACCACCTAAACAACCAAGGGTCTATGGCCAAAAGAGGGATCAATCTAGATAGGATACATGGTGTCTCATAGTCCAAGCATTTAGTCCTCCAGTCGAGTACACGATAAGAAAACACAAGAATCCTTAGTGCCTTTTGGTAAACCAAAGAGAGTGTGTTATGAGGGAAAGGGTACCACCTCCCTCACAATCAAGTCTAGTTGAGCTTATTTGGGTTAGCGGTATGTAAGACCCCGAAATTTCATGTGTTTGCTTGCTAGTGAATTAAATTATTAAAAGTTAAATGAAAAATTCAAATTTATTAAATTAAGTGAATTATTAATTTTTCCGAGTCGAAATTATAAGCCGAGAACTGAAGCTGGAGCGTGGGCTAGCTAAAGCTGGGCCTTGTGAAGCTAGTCCGGGCCCAATTAGAATAAAAAGAAAGGAAAATGAAAAAGGGATGGCTAGTATTGAGGAGGAAGCCGGCAAGGAATTAAGCAAAGAGAGAGAGGGGGTCCAATTGAAAGGGAGCAGCAAAGCTAATTAGGTGGAATAAGGAAATTAGGAGAGAGAAACCAACCCGGGATGAAGAGGAACCAGGGCAGAGAGAGGAAAAGAAGCGAGAAATAGAAACGGGAAAGCGAGGGAAAGCGGGAGAGAGTAGAGGGAGACCAAGAGGAAGAGGAAAGGGAACGAAAGAAGCGAAGCGAAGCAAGGAAAGAGAAGAGGAAGCGAGAGCGGAAACGAAGCGAGAGGAAAACGAAAAGAAGTAGAGGGAGAGCGAGAGAGGGAAGCGAGAGGGAGCAGAACGGAGCGAGAGAGCGAGAGAGGGACAGAGCGCGAGAGCCGGTGGCTGGTGGCCGCTTGAATGGCGAAGGCGCCGCTGTCGATGGGCAAGGGAGAGCGAGAGCTCGGGAGACCGAGTAGAGCGAAGAAAGAGAAGAGTAGAGAGACCGAACAAGAGGGACAAAGAACCGAAACAGAGGTAGGAAGAAGAGGTAGAAATCAAGAGGTAGAAGAAGAAAAGGGAACTCGAAACGAGAGAAGAGGAAGAGCAAAAACACCCAATCCAAACCCTTCCAAAGCTGAAATTCTTATAACCTCTAAGAATCCAAGGTGAGTAATCTAAATTCACCCTCTAAAATAAAATAAATTAGGTGGATTGAACATGAATTCGAAGTATGAAATTGGAAACCCTAGGTTTAATTGAAGAAGTTAAAGGCTTAAATTCACTAAATTAGCAACTCACGAATTAAAGAGCATGTTGTGATTATGTGATATCTAGTTCTGAATTTGTGATGTTTAAGTATTATTGAGCATGATTATTGAGAATTGGATGAGATTAGCTTGAACAGAATTAGGGAGAAAAATCGAAAGTTAAGTTCATGACTTATGTGCGATTTTCAATAAATATGCATCTTGTCCGAATTTCTATGAATTCATGTGTAGCCCAAATTTCCTGAAAATTGTACTACACCTTCGTGCAATTTATGGAACGTTCTTGTAAAATTTAGTATGCATTGGATGAGTAGATTGGGAGATATGCAATTTTAAGTGAAAATGTGCTTGTTTTGGGCTAAATCGGAATTAATTAAGTAACTCGAATTAAGAACTGAAATTTAAGAAGGTATATGGCTAGATTAAAAGATATATATATTGATTAAGGAAAGTCTGTAGAATCATAAACCACCTATGCGCGATATTACGCAATCATGAAAACGATGAGTTCATTGATTAGGAATCCTAATTGACATGTTAATATGATTATGTGTTCATCTTAAATAACGCTGATTGTAAATGACATAAGCATGCATATGTGAAATGAATTTATTGTACTTGAGTTAGAACTTGCTTATGTAAATTGTTACTTGCAAAAGAGTTACGTATGGAGTCGATAATCATGAATTATGTGAATTAAGTGTATCTTATGTATAAGTAATAAGAAAACAAGAAACATAAACAACTAAAGAAGGGAGAAAGGATTGTGTTATTGATCTAAGACCCCATGAATTAAAGAACCCTCTGAAGCTAATGCCATAGAGGTGTCCGTCAACCCGAAGCCATGAATTAATTTGCTTCTACGAATTATTGACGAGTATGCGTCCTTCGAGTGAGGCAAGCCTCGAGGCCATGAATTATTTTGCCTCGAGGCCACAAATTATTTTGCCTCCAAGAACCGAGCCCATGAATTATTTTGGCTCCAAAAGCTGGGTCTTTAGAGCGGAACATAAATCTTCTTCCATTCGAAACTAGGAAGACTTAAAGAATTACGATATGAAGAATCGAATGATTGTGCATGATGAACAAGAAAGAAAGAATAAATGATTTATGAAATGCACGATTGAACCCAAGAAGAAGAATAAGAAGAAGAACGAATCCTGATTTCATAAGAAATGAATACGATGAGAAGTAAAATATGATTTATGTGATGAATACCTTACATGATGAATGATGCTATGAAGTACTTGCGTAGAAAGATGAATGAAGTACGTTTGATTTAATTCATTAGTAATTGATGTCATTATGTTTCTTGGCAAGTTGGTAAGTTTAGAATCTCGCATGTCTTGAGCATGTATGATCCGAATCGCATGTTATGAACGAATATTGAACTTATGTATGTTTGTTAATGAATTAATGTGCAAAGTGAAACCCGGGTGGGTTTGGGTTATTCACTGGGCTCGTGGAGCTCATGACCTCACCAAAATTTCAAGTACGAGATGTTAAGACTCCTCGAAGTTGCTTTTGGTCGTTAGAAGAAGCGGACCAATGGATAGGAGATCTCCGGACTTATTATATACTTTATAATTTTTATGTTTGTAAGGATCGGATGTATGTTTAACTTACTATGTATAATATGAAAGCCCTATGTGAATACTCCGAGTGTGTGGCTCATTGAGTTATGTTGTGATACTCCGAGAGTGTGGCTCGTTGAGTTATGAATGTGTTTCGCGCGAGGTTAGGGCTTTAAGCCTATGGGATTAGCCATGTTATAGAGGAAACTCTGCCGAAATTTCCGAAAAACCTTCAAAAACCTAGAACTGCGCTTCCGCAAATCCAAGAAAAGGTTATTAACCCTAAGTTGAGATCATAAGTAGCCTTAGGGGTTCCTCTCGGGAACCACTGGCATGTAATACTCCTAGGGTGGGTCTAGGGGTGTTACAAGTTCGATCTCATTGAAAATTCTTTTTAAAAAGCAAAGCCTAAGGTTTGAAATTAAAAAAGACAACTATGTTCAAGATTGCCTAAATGCAAGATGTCTAATGAAAAACACATTAGTAAAACTCAAAACTCAAAACTCAAACTTTCAAGTTTCACCCTCTTAATAAGTGATATTATATCCTCGCTCGAGTCACCACTGTAGGAACCATGGCCCGTCTGCGCACCCTTGTCCGTTAAGCACCGGAATCGGACTTTTTAGGGACCGAGCTTCCCACGAATTGCCGGGGTTTCTCTGTTTTGAAGATAAAGACAATTTTCAAAGGTGATACTTTTTTGAAATGGGGATGTATCTCATATTAGGATTTCCGGTTTTTAAAATCTAAAAAAATAAATTAAGCAAAGGAGATTGGCGATTTGAATAATTATTTTATTTCAAGAAATATTTATAAGAGCCTCGACAAATTGTTTTACAACTAAAAATAAAACAAATTAGAATTAATTTAATTCTATCGTAGGGCTTTTGGACCAAATCGGTGTGTAAACACCAGTTTGGACCAAAGCCCTACCCTGTGACCGTCCGGCGTCGGTGAGAGCTAGTGTCGTACGCTTCACGGCGCTAGCCATGGGCCATGACCGAGGTGATTAGTCTCGGTCCATGGCCTAGTCGTCGAAATAAAAATCCCTTTCTTTGTTATTTTTCGATCGGAAATGCCGAGGAGCAAATTAAAATAAGTAAAAATAGAGTTGCCGAGTTAGTTGAAGATTCAGATTCTCCATTTATATAATTCTGAGTACGATCAAGGAATCAGGTACAAACTTCAACCCTTCTAAGTTTTGATTACAAGTCATTCGAATGTTATAGAAGCTGCTCTAAGTGTTATAGAAACTTTTACGAGTGTTACTGAAACTACCGCATATGATTTCATTTGATTTTGATCGACTCGGAAAGCACACTCTTGTTCATCAATTCAGTCGATGGTTTTGAGTCACTCGGACATCACTCAGATTTATCGTATGATCAAACATTCACTCTAACTCTTTCAAACTAAGTTCGACTTCATATGCTAAGATAAAGTGAATTACATTCAACTTTCTAAGTGTTTTATACTTTTGAGTATAATGAATATTAGACTCGGAAAATTCCACTCTTCTAGGACTCGGATAATTATGCACTTAATGACCATAATTAAATTATTATCTCGTACCTAATCTTGGACCAAAGTATTTTATACTTTGAGAACCAAAATTGGTTTACTTTTGTCGGTTATCTAAATGAGGTTATCTCTCTTTTGAATTACAAAAGTAACCGGCTTCAAGCGATCAATCACCAGCAGACAAGGCTTTTCTACTTCTGCATAAGGGTCGGACATTGTATCAAGGTTGTCTGTTTCAAAAATTAGAAAAGCTGCAATGCTAAGATCAACGTTGGTTTCCACCCTACTTTTCGGACATTAGCAGTGATCTGGAGCGAGCTTTATGAGCCAAGAGTTGTTGCATAATGTTCAAATCTCAACGGATCTTTTCGGAGCGACTCGGAAGAACCGTTATAACGATCACGAGAGGACTTTTGTTCGGAAATCGGGTACAATGGCTAATCCGCTTGGTGATCTATAAATAGAAGGTACTTCACAAGACTTGAAGATTGCTTGAACACATTGTTGAAACTATATCTCTTAGTACAATACTCATTCAATGTTCTACTTACAACTCCTAGCTTATAATTCATATTTTCCGAGTTGTAAAGTCTTGTAATCGATTACAAACTTTTCTTACTTTTTAGTACGGTCCCTTGACTAAGTCGTAAGGGTTAGCTTAGCTCGGTTGTCCCTAATTGTAAAGGTTACCTCAGGTAGGAAGTACTAGATTAGATAAGGGAATTTCTAAGTCTAGGAAAACTCGTAAGGAATTATTTAAGGGAGCAATTCTTATGAGTCAAGAGCCGTTATAACGTTCCGAGTCTAGGAAACCTCTGTAAGGAATTGTTTAAGGTCCGAGACACTCTGTCGGGGTTGTCCATTTCCAAAATTAGAAATCTTCAACGCTAAGCTCAACGGTGGTTTCCACCCTACTTTTTCGGACACCACCGAGTGGATTGGGACGTCCTAAGGAGTTAAGAGCCATTGCACAATGTTCACATCTCAATGGATCTTTTACGAGCGACTCGGAAGAACCGTTACAATGGTCACGAGAGGACTTCTAATCGGAAGATGGTCACAACGGCTAATTTGCTTGGTCACCTATAAATAGAAGCCACTTCACAAGACTTAAAGATTATTGAACGCATTGCTGAAATTATATCTCTTTGTATAATACTCATTCAATCTTCATCTTACAACTCCAAGTCCGTACTTAACACTTTTTCCGAGTTGTAAAGTCTTGTAATCGAGTCACAAACTCTTTCTTACTCTCTAAATAAGGTCCCTTGACTGAGCTGTAAGGGTTAACTCAGCTAAGTTGTCCCTAGTTGTAAAGGTTACCTCGGTTAGGAATTACTAGATCATATAAGGGAACTTCGAGTCTAGGAAAACTTTGTATGGAATTGTCCAAGGAGCAATTCTAGTTGAGTCGATCTACTGTATTTTATGGATTTAAAATAGTGGATTTGACTTGGTGCTTGGGTTAGCACTGGCCGTGGTTTTTTTCCCCAAGAGGGTTTCTACATAATTTCGAGTTGATACTTTTCCGAGTCCAATCTAGACTCGGATTATCTTGATTATTCGATTAAACTTTAACCCATCCATTATTGTTAAAATTTCCTCATCACCGTATTTAACCCTCTCTAGAGTGACCAAGACTCTACAAGAGCTAACCTTTATTAATTTTAGCAATACAAACCGACAAAAATAAATAAATACGCTTCTAATCTTAGTATGGGAAAACTAAAATTGAAAGAGGATTAAAGTTGAATCCATCGGTCTAGAACTAAGAATCCGGACTCGAGGGCGAAGGTATGAAACATATAGATAAGCCTTTCTGTTCCGCCCATTAAGTTCAAAATTTAAACCAACCCTAGCATGACAACGAAGCGATAAAAGAACATATGAAAGGAATACATGAAAGCGATAAAGAAAATGAAACTTTCCAAAAATAGAAACACGCCAAAATTTAAAACTTTCCATTTTTGGAAAGCTACTATGCCTGGCACTCTGTCACCCTAGAATTTGAAGTGAAATGCAACATTTTGCTTTCGAGATTCCCTTGGAAACACGCTAGGGCACGAAAGCCTAGGTATGCCTGGATAGCATGTAGTTCAACAAGTTTTATCTCGGTTTTATCCGGTTCAATCTTCACAATATCTTGCCCGATTTTGCTGCTGCTTTTCGACGGCTGGCCGAGCTAACCCTAGGTAATTTCCTTGACCTAAACTCACCCTATGAATATAGAGCTTTGGCTCTCATTCTCCCAATGGCTCATCACTAATTATTACTCTACCGAAATTCGCCTAAGAGCTACCAAATACTCCATTCTATATTCGATCTCTTGGTCCCTTTTCGACCTCTTCCCATTCTATTTCCTATTCCAACTACATCCGAACCTAATACTCCATCATTCATACATCTCCTTTACTTACCTACACTCAAAACTCACAAAAGGCCCCTTTAATCTACCCGAAGACTCATACTTTACTCTGCACATTTCGAGTTCTATTAAGGGAATCGGGTATAAGACCTTCTCACTCATAGAGTTTTAATTCCAAGTCATTCTCTGTACCTTAGAAACTTTTCTGAATGATATAGTATTTCCTCTAAGTGATATAGCAATTATTTCATGTATTTTTGCTTGTCTCTCGTGACTCGGAAAACATATATTCACTCACGTTGTTTCACTCGGTTCCGAGTCTCTCATCACTTAGAATTATCGCATGTTCGGATGACTAGTATTCGCACAACCGCACTCAGTGTCGACTTCATGTTACGGGTTTTATTCCGATATAGTCAGCACTTCTAGTCCGAACCATGCTTAGTTTAGATCAAGTTTGTTCACTCGATATTCTTTTATTTAACTTGATTCTCGCCTAGACTAACTCGGATGGAAATTTGAGTTTCATGGATATTAGACTTAGAAAATTCCATTCCTTTTCCGACTCGGATAATTAGTCACTTAATTATCTTAATTATATTATTATCTATGTCTAATCTTGGACTAAAGTATTTTATACTTTGAGAACCAATTTGATTTACTTTTGTAGGATATTCAAACGAGGCTACACTTTTTGAATTACAAAAGTAACCGGATTCAAAACGTCAAATCACTAGCGAGATAAGGCTTTTTCCACCTCCGACCTAGCCCCAAAAGAGCGTGTCGAGGCTGTCCGTTTCCAAAGCTGGAAATCCGCAAGACCAAGCTAAACGGTGGTTTCCACCTTATCTTTCAAGACACCACCGGTGGTTTTGGGACTTCCAAAGGAGTCAAGAACCATTGCCCAACGTTCATATCTCAACGGATACTTTTTGAGTGACTCGGAAAATCCTTCACAACGGTCATAAAGGAACTTCCGGTCGGAAGATGGACTCAACGGCTAAGCTGCTTGGGCATCTATAAAAGGAAGCCAACTCTCAAGACTTGAAGATTGCTTGAACATATTGTCAATACACTTACTTAAGCAATAGTCATTGTATTCATTCTCAATCTTCTACTTACAACTCCCACTCTGTAATTGATTATATTCGAGTTGTAAGGTCTTGTACTTAGTTACAAACACTTTCTTTCTTACTCTCTAAGTAAGGTCCCTTGGTCGAGCTGTAAGGGTTAACTCAGCTCGGTTGTCCCTAGCTGTAAGGGTTATCTCGGCTAGGAAGTACTAGATCGAGATAAGGGAATTTACGAGTCTAGGAAAAACTTGTTAAGAGTTGTCTAAGGGAGCAACTCGGGGTCGATCCGATCTATCGTATTTTGTGGACTCAAAATAGTGGATTCGACTTCGTGCTTGGATTATCACGGTCCGTGGTTTTCTCGCCCAGGAGGGTTTCCACGTATTTTCACGTGTCTTCACTTTCCGAGTTCATTCTAGACTCGGACTGTCTTAAAGCTTCGGTTCTATCTGCATCTTCATTCTAAGTTCATACTTTTCGACCCTAGTGTAGACTCGGAATCGCATCGTCTGTCCTTTAATCAAAAGAGTTTGATTTTTCAGAAAAATCTTTCATCACCCTATTCACCCCCTCTAGGGTGACTTAGCCTCTCCTTGAGCAAACCTTCACTACCACCATCGCATCACTAGATTTAGATTCGACATTCGGATCGAGCATCACTAAATTCTAGATTCAATCTTCAACGGTTTAATTACTTATTTTTATACTTTTATCGCTTTCCATATTATGGATTCGAGATGTATCACTTTTAATTCCTCCCCGCCCGATGTAATCTTTTAGTTTTTCGCTTTCCTTTCTTTTTGCTTTTACTTTCTTTACCGCTTTCTTTAATTTCGCTTTTATCTCTTTCTTTTACTATGTTTGGTTGCTTAAATTTCTCTTAGCATGTAGTGTCTTTCTTTCTTTTCTAAATTATTTTAATTCACTACTCGAACTAGTAATGGTCGTCATCGGATGGGCGGAACGGAAGGGTATATCCCTTTGTTTTGTACCCTCGCTACTTACTCGATTCTTAGCTCAAAAACCGATGAAGTGATTTTTTAGCCTCTTTTAGTCTTAGTTTTCCTGTACTATGATTGAAATAGCGAACCTTATTTTTGTTTTTGTTAGATTTTCATTCCTAAAAACTGATTGGCGACTCCTTTTTCATTTATTCCTCCTAAATCTGTTTCCGGCTATTTCTAATTGAACAGTAGAAAAAAGGGTTCCGGATCTGCCTAGCCACGCTAGAGACCGAGGCTGATTATCTCAGCCACGACCCCGGCGAGCGCTAGCCACCACTAGGTATAGGTTGCCTCCTGCACCGGGTGGTCCGTAGGCTGGCTGGAGTCCAAGCCGGTGTTTTCACACCAATTTGGCCCTAGCGCGTCACGGAAAAAGCAGAAAACCCTAATCTTTATTTTTCGGTTAAGAAATAATATCCTAGGACTTCTCAAAATAATTACTAAAATAGAAATATTAATAAAACCGCCATTCAACTTTTCATAATTCGCTTTAAATTAGATTTACTAAAATTGAGTAATCTTAATGAAAGGTTCATCCCCATATTTGAAAATCATATTTTATAATCAAAAATCAAAAGAGCCTCGGCATATTATTTTACAACTAAAAATAAAACAAATTAGAATTAATTTAATTGTGTCGGAGGGCTTTTGGACCAAGCCGGTGTGTAAACACCGATTTGGACCAAAGTCCCACCGGTGACGATCCGGCGCCGGCGAAAGCCAGCGCCGTACGCTTCACGAAGTAGCCATGGGCCATGATTGAGGTGCTTAGTCTCGGTCCATGGCCCGGCTGTCAAAAATAGAAATCCCTTTCATTCTTATTTTTCGATCCGAAATGCCGAGGAGCGAATTAAAAGAAGTAAAATAGGAAAATAGAGTCATCAGCCAACTTTAGGAATATAAACTAAAAAAATAAATAAATACGCTTCTAATCTATGGGAAACCTATGCTTGAAAGAGGTTTAAAATTTACTCTATTGGTCTAGAACTAAGAATCCGGACTCGGGGCGAAGGTACGAAACATATGGATAAGCCCTTCCATTCCGCCGGTAATGCAGACGACCTTTAGTAATTTGAGACGTGAGTTTAGGTAATGCATTGAAAACAAGCATACAACATTAAGTGAAAAATTAAAACAACCAAGGCATGACAACGAAGCGATAAAGAAAACAAAAAAAAAGAAAAAGAAAGCTAAAAGAAAATTAAAATATTACATCCGACGTGGAGATTGAAAAGCGATTACACTCTTCTCTACTATACTAAAAGAAACAAATAATGAAATCAAATAAACCGTAGTTGAAGGAAGATCCGGCGCCGTCAGGTTGTCCCCCTGCTAATTTAGGTCTTGAACCGGATCTGGAAGCGTGGCGGTGGTGACTACGAGAAGGCTTTTGTTGACTCGAGAAGGCTTTTTATGAACTTTTGCGAGGGTAGGTTGATATTGGTGAAAGGTGAAGGATTAGGGATCGAGTGCGGGAGTATAATAAGAATAGGATGAAAAGAAACAAAGAGATCATAATACAAGAATGAAGGTTTGCTCGGGAGAGTTCGAGTCACCCTAGACGGGGGTGAATAGGGTGAGGAAGAGATCTTGTGGAAATTCAAACTCTTTTGCCAGGTGAAATACATAATGCGGTTACGAGTCAAAATAGAGCCGAGAAAAGTAGAGACTCGGAAAGATTGAATAGATAGAAATGGCAAGAAAAGCAAATGCTTTAAGACGAGTCCGAGTCTAGAATGAACTCGGAAAGTAAATTCTTAGAGATTACGTGGAAACCCTCCTGGGGCGAGAAAACCATGGACCATGTCAATCCAGCACACGAAGTCAAATCCACTATTTTGAGTCCACAAAATACCGTGAACTGACCGAACCCGAGTTGCTCCCTTAGACAACTCTTTACAAGTTTTCCTAGACTCGAAATTCCCTTATCCGATCTAGTACTTCCTAGCTGAGATAACCCTTATAGCTAGGGACAACTTAAGCTGAGTTCACCCTTACGGCTTAGTCAAGGGACCTTACAAAGAAAGTAAGAAAGAGTTTGTAATCGAGTACAAGACCTTACAACTCGAACGTAATGAATTACGAGAATAGGAGTTGTAAGTAGAAGATTGAGAATGAATACAAAGACTTTGCACAAGTACGTATATTAACAATAAGCTCGGCAATCTTCAAGTCTTGTGAAGTGGCTTCTATTTATAGATGACCAGGCGAGTAGCCGTTATCTTCATCTGCCGGCCGAGAGTCCTCTGTGATCTGTTGATAGAAGCTTTCGAGTCACCCAGAAAGTATCCATTGTAATGTGAACGTTGGACAACGGTTTAAACTCTCTTGGAAGTCCCAAAACCACTGGCGGTGTCTTGAAAGATAAGGTGGAAACCACCATTAAGCTTAGCGTTCCAGTTTTCCAGATTTGGAAACAGAGCGGCCACGACACAATCTTACGGGATTGGAGCGAGAGAAGGTGAAAAGCCATGTCTGCTGGTGATTTGACGTTTTGAAGCCTAGGTTACTTTTTGTGATTTGAAAAGTGTATCCTCGTTTGAATAACCTACAAAAGTAAAGCAATTTTGGTTCTCAAAGTATGAAATACTTTGGTCCAAGATTAGACACGAGATAATAAATAATTATGATAATTAATCAACTAATTATCCGAGTCGAAGAGAAGTGGAATTTTCGAGTCTAATAATTATATAACTCAAAATTCCATCCGACTTAGTCTAAGCGATAGATCAAGATAAGTAAAGAATATCGAGTGAGATAACTTGATATAGACTAAGTATGAAATAGACTAGAGGTACCGACTCTAATGAAATAGAGTTTATAATCGAAGCCGGTTTCGAGTGAGAGAAGGTGAAACACTAGTCCACTCAATCTACGATAAATCCGAGTGATGCTTGGACTCGGAACAAAGAATCGGTTTTCGAGTCACTTAAAGAAGCGCAATAAACACATGAAGTACAAGTCTGTAGTACTTAGAAAAGATACCATTTCATTCAGAAAAGTTTCTAAAACACAGAGAATGCCTTGGAATCAAAACTCTATAAGTACGAGATGGTTATACCCGATTCATGTAATGTAACTCGAAATGCGTTGAGCGAGTGTCCGAGTCTTCAATCTCCCCTTTTTGATGAAAGGCATTCCATGCATAGATAGAAACTTTGTTAGTGAAAAGGATCCGACTCCGAATAGTTGCTCATAAAAGAAATTAAGTAAAGTATACATACTGTATCGAGTATAACGAAAACAATCGGAGCATACAACGAAAATATGCTAAATAATGAAATAATGTTAACTCGGAATGATTGTGAACACGAAGTTATAGAAGAGAAAGCATTACTTCATTGAACTTAACAAAATTACATAGATTGAGAGGGAAAGCTCCCCTAAACTAGACAACAAGTTTTCCCTAAACTAGACAACAAGTTTTCG
Organism: Talinum fruticosum; assembly: GCA_021018815.1. Taxonomy (NCBI): domain Eukaryota; kingdom Viridiplantae; phylum Streptophyta; class Magnoliopsida; order Caryophyllales; family Talinaceae; genus Talinum; species Talinum fruticosum. The sequence continues at coordinate 643,285 of JAITYX010000046.1, read as the reverse complement.
ACTCTATTTCTCCCCCTTGCCTTTCAAGCAAAAACAACGAAAAAAAAATACAAGGAAGATGTCCGGACAAAATAGAGGAGAGAAAATCTTTCGAGAGAGGAAGAATCTGCGCAGACTTTGGAATTGTGCCACGGTGCATGGCGCCTACGAGGGAGGAGGGGTTGTTGATGTAGTAGCGGAGGGAGTAGAGGTGCGCCGTCGCGGGTATGATCTTGACGATGTGCTTGAGCGTGGCGAAGGGAGAACCTGGTATGATTGTCGGGGCTCGGCTACGAGTGGCCGACCGGAGTGAGTGGATCGAGAGGTTCTTCCCTTGGGACCTCGGGAGTAGGGAGGTCTTCGACCCACCGCAGCGCTGTCTGCGAGTCGAGTACTACCACATGAGCTTGTGGAGCGATCGACGCTCGGCAGTTCCCACTGCTTCTTCTTTGTGTTCCACTCCTTGCCCGGATGGAGCTGCCTCGCCCGCGAGCTCCTCGGCGTCTGCCGCTTCGCATCTGCAGCTTCTTCTTCTTCATCCCCGTTGTCCGAGGAGGTCAAAGCTGGGCTCGAAGACGCTTCGGACGCGTCCGAGTCACCATGGTCCTGAGCCGCCTTGGACCTTCTCTCTCGAGGAGCTCGACCAGCTCCTTCGCTCCGTCACCGGTGCCCTCATCTCAAGAACTAGAGACTACTCGCTCTCGGATTTGGGATTGACCAGGTCTTTTGGTTGATGGTCGGATGTTGGAGGATATGCTTGAAAGACCGGAGTGTGTCCTGGAAAGCAGAGGACACAGAGCCGATCTTGTCCATAAAAATGGGGGACAAGAGAGCGAGAGAGAGATTTGGAGGCACCGGAGGTGGAAGCACCACCAGTGGAAAGGGAAGAGAGAGAGGGGTTGATTTATGAGTCCGAGGCGAAGAGGAGGCCTCGGTTCGAGTTATGAACCCGGACACCGGGGTTAGTTTCTCGGTATCCATACCCCTGCAATTCCTTCTTGCCGACAACAACGGCAGCCTCGGACTACGGCGTTTGGGTCCGAGGGGAGAGGAACTTGGAATTGTTTGAAGACGAGGGTGAGAAGAGCACCAAAAGGAAGTGAGGTGTTCTTCTTTGATTGAAGTTGAGCTGGCACGGCGGCCATTCGCTCAATGATGGAGGGAAGAGGTCTACTTCGTAGCCCTTAAGAATGTCAAAGAGAGCTTTGAGGTGCTTGGAGTTGGGGTTCTCCTTGCTTGGAATGCTGTGAGAAAAAGTTCTCATCAGCAGAAAGCACGTAAAGCGAGCTTCAACTTCAACTAAGTCACGAAAAGTTTTTCCGGGACTCAGGAAACTCTTTGGCGAACTTGTCAAAGAAGTCGTCGGCGACTTCAGTGAACGGAATGGGGTTGCTGTTTAAGAAGAGAGAGGAGACCTTGAACAAGCGGTGGAGGAGAGAGGTGTTGATGCGAACGGTGATGTTACGAACCCTGGAGGTTAGAACATTTTCGGAGTGGGTAAGGTGAGTGTAGAACTCAAAAACGAGTTCGGGATAGATAAACTCGCTGAAGCACATGAAGTTATATGCTCCGGTGGTTTGAATGTGAGCCAACCAAGAAAATTTGGTTGTAGGAAAGAACTTGTCGTCCAGCGCAAGGTGCTTGGGTGACAATGGGTTTGGAGGGGTTGAGCTTTACGGCGTTTTGGTGCGAGGCTTTTGGAGGAAGAAGAGATCCGGAAGTCGGGATGGTTTCCTCTTTTAGGCATTTTGAACGATGGAAGGAAAGATGAAAATTTTGAGTAGAGAAGAGAAGGAGAAGTAGAAGAGAAGAACCAGAAAAGATGTAGAAAAAAAGATGAGAGCGATCGAAACTTACGAGAGATGGCCTTTACGATGCTTGAAGAACTTCAAAGATCACTGTTCACGTAGAAATCTTCCGCGAAAATTTTTCGTTTGAGAGAGATGGAATGTAGAATACCGAGACGAAGATGAATAGGCGCTATTTATAGAAAATATACACGCCCGTCAACTATCCGTTAAGTATAACTCCGTTCGACTCGACTTGTCCATCGGTCATTGAAGACCGGTGTGACGGTTCTCTTCAACGGTTAAGATTTCAGCGGTTAGAGATCCACGGGTATCGACCGATCACGGCGCTCGAGAGAAAGAAAGAGAAGAGATTTTGAAAATATAATCGAAGCTCTCCACCGATGTAGAGATAGCTTGAGAAAATTTGAAGTCCAAGTTTCTCTACGTCCGAGTTTGACTCGGATAGATTTCTAAGTGACTCGAAACACAAAATAACTATTAACCCAAGTATCATTGAATCAACCGAGCTAATGGTTATTAAAGGGAAAACACATAACACGGAATTATGCAATGAATAAGAATAGCACATAATTAAGCATTTCACATACCAAGCTCATTCCGAATAAAGCAAAACCGATCTTCACCAAGAGGATTAGTAAAAATATCAGCTAATTGAAGATTAGTAGGAATGAACTCAAGTTTAATATCACCTTTTTCGAGTGATCACGTAAGAAGTGATATGTGACCTCGATATGCTTTGTTTTCGAGTGCTTGGACAGGATTCTTGGTGATGCTGATTGCGCTTTAGTTGTCACACTTGATTGGAATTGAGTTGAGGAATAGTCTAAGATCCTTCAAGTGTTGCTTAATCCATATAATCCGAGCGCAACAAGCTCCAACTGCAATATATTCAGCTTCAGCAGTTGATAAAGCTACCGAGTTACGCTTCTTTGAGTGCCAAGATATTAGGGATGGACCTAGAAATTGGCAAGCTCCGGATGTGCTCTTTCGATCAACTTTGTATCTTGCGTAGTCCGCATCTCGATAAAGTTTTTGATCTATTGCTTTACCTTTCTCGTCCGAGTAAAGCTTTATACTGCTGCTCCCGGGAGTAGATGCATGTTTTGTATTTCTTCGGTAGTTCCTTGGTGTACTTTGATTGATGGACATGGATTCCATCTTTATCTTGTTTGATTTGTAACCCAAGGAAGAAGTTGAGTTCTCCCATCATACTCATTTGGAACTCTTGACTCATCAACCCGAGAAAATTCTTGGCACAGATTTTCATTAGTTGCTCCAAAAATAATATCATCAACATAGATTTGAACAATAAGGAAATCTTTCCCCTTAGTTTTTATGAAGAGAGTCTTGTCGATCCGACCTCTTTTAAAATCATTTTGAACCAAGAAGCTACTCAGTCTTTCATACCAGGCTCGAGGTGCTTGTTTAAGACCATAGAAAGCCCTTTGAAGTTTAAAAACATGATTTGGAAATTCGGAGTTTTCAAAACCAGGAGGTCGTTCGACATAGACATCTTCTTCAATAAAACCATTGAGAAATGCACACTTAACATCCATTTGATATAATTTAATATGCATGCTAGATGCAAATGCCAATAGTATTCCGATAGCTTCAATTCGGCCACAGGTGCAAAGGTTTCCCCACAATCGATTCCTTCTTCTTGATTGTAAACTTGAGCCACAAGTCTAGCCTTGTTTCGACTACCACTCCACCCTCATCCAGTTTGTTCTTGAAAACCCATTTGGTTCCTATAACTGGGTGGTCGAAGGTCGGTTGGTCGAGTCTAGACTTGGTTTCTCTTGAATTGATTGAGTTCCTCTTGCATGGCCTCTACCCATTCAGGTTCATTAAGGGCCTCTAGTGCATTTTTGGGTTCGTTTAATGAAATGAATGCGGTGAATGCACATAGATTATGTAGAGAGGAACGAGTTCTTACCCCACTGTTGATATCCGAAATTATGTTTTCTTGGGGATGACTGGAAGTAAATTTGAATGCTTTACCACTTCTCCGATTCACGAGATTTGTGGGCTGAGCCGCTTGATCTTCAAAAGCCTCGTTACGAGTGACCCTCTTCATTAACTTGTTCATTCCGAGCGAGCTCTTGAGTTGTCTCATTCCGAGTGACTTCATTCCGAGCGGGTTGAGTCCGAGTCTTTATATGCTCGGCTTCGTCATCATCTCTACCGAGCTTCGGTTTGAGTATGACGACTCACTTGGCTTCTCCTGTTCAAGCTCATCAAACACTACGTGGATGCTTTCTTCCACTTTGTTAGTTCGCTTATTGAAAATGCGATAAGCTTTGCTTGTGAAAGGAGTAACCTAGAAAAATACCTTCGTCTGACCGAGCATCAAACTTGGTCGAGTGATCCTTACCATTGTTGTGAACGAAACACTTACACCCGAATGGTCCGAAGTAGGAAATATTTGGTTTCTTCCCTTTGTAGAGCTCATATGGTGTTTTCTTCAGAATGGGTCCGATGAGGCATCTATTCGAGTGTAGTTGGTCGTGTTGATCGCCTATGCCCGAAATAGTAGGGAAGATCACGTTCGATCATCATAGTCCTAGCTATCTCTTCAAGGGTTCTGTTCTTTCTCTCTACTACTCCATTACGTTGAGGAGTTCGGGTGCTGAGAAGTTGTGAGAGATTCCATTTTTGTCACGGAACTACGAGAATTCTAAGTAGTCGAACTCCCTTCCATGGTCGGTTCGAATCCTCCGGATCCGAGTATGAGACAACTTGAATTTTTCTACGAGCTTGCTGAACTCCTTGAAAGCTTCATTTTTGTGCTTAAGAAAACACACCCAGGTAAATCGTGAATAATCATCAATAACAACAAGTATGTAAGATTGACCTCCGAGACTCTTCACAGGGATTTCACCACATAAGTCCATATGCAATAATTCAAGCAGTTTGGATGTGGAAGCTGTCTTCAAAGATTTAAATGAAGATCCGACTTGTTTCCCTCGGTGCATGCTTCACATACTTTGTCTTTCCCAAAAACACGGTTAGGTAAACCCCTAACTAGACCATTAGATGCCAATTTCTTGATAGTATGCATGCTAATATGCCCTAATCTACGATGCCAAGTCCAAGAATCATCATGAAGAGATGCTTTTACGCGAGATAAATTCCGACTAGGGTCGAGAAGAGGAATGATATAAGTATTACCTGATCTCTTACTCGAAAGCTTGATCTCTTTGGTAGAGACATCAGAAATATAGCAGTTGGTCCGAGTGAATCTTACCTCTTGACCTTTGTCACACAAGCTGAGATATGCTTGAGTAGATTATACTTTAATCCCTTGACAAGGTAGGCTGGATCGACCGGATTGCTTCCTTTTCCAATCTTGCCAATCCCCACTATCTTGCCTTTGCTTGTCATCTCCAAATGTCACCTTTCCTCCTTTGTGTTTTTCCAACTCGGAAAAGAGTCCCGCATCTCCGACATATGGCGTGAACATCCACTGTCAAGGTACCAATGTCCTTTTGATCTCTTCGAGTGACCTGCAAAACAAAGAAAATCTAACCCTTCTCACTTCCTCTAACGAACCCAGGTAACATTCCTTACTTGGTCCTTTTCCGAGGAGGAAGGTGTTTTGGAACCCAGATTTGAATGACTTTGGGTTTTGTCCGATTCCGAGTCTTCCTCTCGAGAAGCCGAGTCTGTGTCTCTTTCTTTTTAAAAACCTTTCCTTTTGAAACATGAGAGAATGGTTTCCTTTTGTAAACAGCTTCGGGCTTAGTCCTCCCTTCATTTATGTGAATGGGACCGTGCTCGGCTTTCCCGAACTTCACAATTCTGAAACCCTTTTGAATAAATCCGAGTAGGTATTGGATTCCTCTTCTTTGTTGAAACCAAGACCTTCTTTTCGAAATGAGACACATTGTGATCCTAAGAGCATGTCAAGGTTTTTCGACCTTGAGTAAACTTTAAAACCAGATCTTGAGACTTAGTGAGCTTCTGCTTTAGCTCCTCATTTTCTTTCTGAGTTACTCGGACTCGGTTTCATTAGATTGAGCACTAGTCTTGAGTTCTCTCGAATGAGAGTCTCGGTTTTTCTAATTCATTTTTCAAAGAAGTGCTCTCGAAGTAATTAACTCAAGTTGTTCTTTGAATTGAGAAGAATCGAATTGTACTTTTCTTCCAAAGTAAAAATGTACTTAGCTAAATCGACTTGGGAGAATTTGAGGAAATAATCAATTACCTCTTGAGGATTAGTTTCCTCATTGTTCGAGTCCGAGTCCGACTCTCTTTCGGCTTCCGAGTCGAGATTGCCATCGGACACTTCGAGTCATTTGAGTCCTCATCATCTTCCGATGAGTCCTCATCGCTCCATGTTGCCATCATGGCCTTCTTGTTCCTTCTGTCCCTTTTCCTCTTCGGATAGTCCTTGACTAGGTGGTCTTTGCTGCCACACTCAAAACATCCAGAATTCTTAGATAAAGAGAACTTTGAGGGTGAGGAATACTTACCTTTTCTGTCCCTCTTGTCTTTCTTATAGAATTCTTCCTTTGGTCATTTATCCCATCTTTTGTGCTTCATTATTCTCTTGAAGCCTCTTGCAATAAGTGCCATGGGATCATCTTCCGAGTCGGAGGAGCTCGGATTTGCTTCTTTGGATTCCGAGGCTTTAAGTGCAATGTTCCTTTTGAGTGCTGCCCTCAGCATCCTCCTCTTCTAGATGGATTTCGTGAGTGAGAAGCTTCCCGATGAGCTCGTTTGGCTTTAAGAGTGAGAGGTTCTGAGCCTCCTCTATGGCGAGTCACTTTGGGACCCCATCTTTTATTGGGTAGACTTCGAGTATCTTTACGCACATTTCCTCGTGGGAGATCTTCTTACCCAGTGATTTGAGATTGTTGGTAATCTCGATAAATCGAATGAACATCCGAGTGATGTTCTCTTACGGCTCCATCTTGAAAAGCTCATATTTGTGAAGATATGGACTTATCTTTGCTTGTCGACCTGGCTTGTGCCTTCGTAAGTGTTGACAAGGGTGTCCACACTTCTTTTCCTGAATCACGAGCGGACACTCGGTTGTATTCTTCGAGCTAATGGTGCACATTAGAATGTTCATTGCCTTGAAGTTCTTCCCGAACTTCTCGCTTCTCCTGGAGTGAATTCGGCTTTTGTCTTGGGAATGATTCTGAATTCATCTGTCTTCATTGGAATGTAGTTTCCTTGTTGTATGATTTCCCATACCTCTTCATCATGATCCATAAGGAAACATTCCATAAGTTTCTTCCAAGTGCTCGAAATTTGATGCTCGAATCTTGGTGGCCCATTGGAAGATCTTCCTTCATCGAACTCTCCAGGTGTTCTAAGCCATTTGATCTTTAGACCTTTGGATGGTTAGATCCTTTACGAAAGGCTAGGCTCGATACCAATTGAAGGTTTGCTCGGGGAGAGTCCGAGTCACCCTAGAGGGGGTGAATATGGTGAGGAAGAGATCTTGTGGAAATTCAAACTCTTTTGCCGGGTGAAATACGAATTCGGTTCGAGTCAAAACAGAGTCGAAAAGTAGAGACTCGAAAGACCGAATAGATAGAAATGGCAAGAAAAGCAAATGCTTTAAGACAGTCTGAGTCTAGAATGAACTCGGAAAGTAAATACTTAGAGATTACGTGGAAACCCTCCCGGGGCAGAAAACCACGGACCGTGTCAATCCGGACACTAAGTCAAATCCACTATTTTGAGTCCACAAAATACCGTGAACCGACCGAACCCGAGTTGCTCCCTTAGACAACTCTTTACAAGTTTTCCTAGACTCGAAATTCCCTTATCTCGATCTAGTACTTCCTAGCTGAGATAACCCTTACAGATAGGGACAACTTAAGCTGAGTTCACCCTTACAGCTTAGTCAAGGGACCTTACAAAGAAAGTAAGAAAGAGTTTGTAATCGAGTACAAGACCTTACAACTCGTAACGTAATAACCCTTACAGCTAGGGACAACTTAAGCCGAGTTCACCCTTACAGCTTAGTCAAGGGACCTTACAAAGAAAGTAAGAAAGAGTTTGTAATCGAGTACAAGACCTTACAACTCGGAACGTAATGAATTACGGAATAGGAGTTGTAAGTAGAAGATTGAGAATGAATACAAAGACTTTGCACAAGTACGTATATTAACAATAAGTTCGGCAATCTTCAAGTCTTGTGAAGTGGCTTCTATTTATAGATGACCGGACAGAGTAGTCGTTATCTTCATCTGCTGACCGAGAGTCCTCTCGTGACCGTTGATAGAAGCTTTCGAGTCACTCGGAAAGTATCCATTGTAATGTGAACGTTGGACAACGGTTTAAACTCTCTTGGAAGTCCCAAAACCACTCGGCGGTGTCTTGAAAGATAAGGTGGAAACCACCATTAAGCTTAGCGTTCAGTTTTCCAGATTTGGGAAACAGAGCAGCCCTGACACAATCTTCGGGACTGGAGCAGAGAAGGTGAAAAGCCATGTTTGCTTGGTGATTTGACGTTTTGAAGCTAGGTTACTTTTTGTGATTTGAAAAGTGTATCCTCGTTTGAATAACCTACAAAAGTAAAGCAATTTTGGTTCTCAAAGTATGAAATACTTTGGTCCAAGATTAGACACGAGATAATAAATAATTATGATAATTAATCAACTAATTATCCGAGTCGAAGAGAAGTTGAATTTTCCGAGTCTAATAATTATATAACTCAAAATTCCATCCGACTTAGTCTAAGCGATAGATCAAGATAAGTAAAGAATATCGAGTGAGATAACTTAATATAGACTAAGTATGAAACAGACTAGAGGTACCGACTCTAATTAAATAGAGTTTATAATCGAAGCCGGTTTCGAGTGAGAGAACGTGAAACACTAGTCCACTCAATCTGCGATAAATCGAGTGATGCTTGGACTCGGAACAAAGAATCGGTTTTCGAGTCACTTAAAGAAGCGCAATAAACACATGAAGTGCAAGTCTGTAGTACTTAGAGAAGATACCATTTCATTCGGAAAAGTTTCTAAAACACAGAGAATGCCTTGGAATCAAAACTCTATAAATACGAGATGGTTATACTCGATTCATGTAATGTAACTCGAAATGCGTTGAGCGAGTGTCCGAGTCTTCAAAGAAGGTGCATTCAGTAGCTATTAATTTAGTCTCGGGAGCATAACGCATAGGAATAAGCTGTACACAAAATGATAACCTCAGCACTCTATTTATAGGAGAGGATTAGGTCACAAATGATCTAGGGTTTCAGATGACATAGCCATAAAAATTGACGAAAAACGACAAGCGTAATAATAAAAAAGCTGAATCAAATCAAGCTTGGACCGGATCCTAGGAATAGAGACATGATGCACGACACCGACTACAAATAGCGTTGTACGGACTCCGCTTTCTTCCATGTTGCAGCTAAACTCGAAGTTAAATGCAAAATTTGGGGGAAAGCCCCTAAAACGCGGGCCGGACTTGAATAGCGTCGTTTTGTGAAAGTGCACTTCGTGTCTCGGTTGGATGCTTGGAGCAAAACGCACCGTTTTGGCTATGTTTGCCATGAAATCCGGCGTCGGCCAATGCGACGTCATATGGACGAAGTTTAGCTCGTGTCTCGGTTGGATGCTGATGACGAACAACGGTGTTTTGAGTGTAGTAATGCTCTATGCGTGGTGCCAACCAAGACTTCACTTTGGAAGGTTGACCCGGGCTTGGATCATCGAAGAAATAGATTTTTGGACCAAACCAAGGCAAAAGGTTTATTTTTTGGTACTAGAAGGATTTTTTGGTTTACCGGCTTCCATCATGCCAATCAAACATCAATCATTATCCGATTCCACAAACAAGTCGTGATTTCATCGTCGGACCAACAAAATAAAATTAAAAAAATAAGGATGACACGTTTTAGGTGTCTATAGAGTAGGCCAGATATTATGTTTAGTGTCTATTTATGTGCAAGATTTCAAGCTAATCCAAAAGAATAATATCTTATTGAGGTGAAGAGAATTTTCATATATCTTAGAGGAACTCGGACCCTTGGTCTCTAGTATCCAAAAGACTCAAGTCCGACTCTTAGTGGATACTCGGATACTTACTATATTGGATATAAGGTTGATAGAATGAGTACATCAGGAGCATGTAAATTTGTAGGTCAATCACTCATCTCCTCGCACTCAAAGAAGAAAAATTCAATTGCTCTATCAACGGCTCGAGCAAAGTATATAGCAATTGCAGCCTCTACGTGCTCATATTTTATGGATCAAGCAACACTCGAAGGATCTAGGACTATTATTCACATCCATTCCCATCAAGTGTGATAATAAAAGTTCCATTAGCATTACAAAGAATGTAGTTCAACATTCGGAGACAAAACACATCGAGGTCAAATATCATTTTCCAAGAGACCACTCTAAAAAGGTGACATTGAACTTGAATTTATTCATACTAAATTTCAATTAGCGAGATATCTTCACAAAACCCGTGAGTGAAGATCAATTATGCTTTATTAGAAATGAACTTGGTATGTTGAATGCTTGATTAGTTGAGTGATTGCATGAGAATTTATGTGATTGGTTACTTATTACTTGTTCCGAGAGAATAGCTAGTGGTTCGGTTGAAATATCATGAAACCGAGCTGCAGCTTATTAAGTTTCTCGGTGTGTTCGTAGCACATCGGACACTCTACTGAGTTAGACTTCATTATGAGGAAAATGAACATTAAGATTATGAGATTTTCTCTAATTCAATAGAGAATCTTGTAAATATTTTCAAAAATCGGTATTTCTATCTCTGCCAAACCAACGCTCAAGAAACTAGCCGTTGGAAGGTAGCAGTTTCAAGAACTAAGCTGTTAAACATTGGAACGCCAAAGGGTCAGCTAGCCGTTACTCTACAAACTAACTCACTAAGGCTTTAGTACTTTGAGATCCCTTGATTTATAAATAATATTTGTCCATCCTCATTCTTTCACTTTGCTATTTTTGCTCTCTTAATTTTATCTCTAGAACTTAGAATTCCCAGTTAGACACTTTGTCGGACTTAGATTTTCTACTCTCACTTCTCTACTCTCTTACTTATTATTCTCACTCGTTGAATCCTTTTCTCTCTCAAGTTAAATTCTTTCTTTCTCTTAGCATGCCAAAGAGAGGAAGCACTCGCTAGAGGATCGACCACCAAAAAGGCTAAAATTCATATTTCCCAGCCTAAGGATCCATAGAGGGACACCTCAAAAGGCGGGCTTTTGCCTTCCATGAGCCAAAGCACTCTATTGTTGCCCAACACTATTTCCTTAAAGAGAAATTCTTCTTATCTACCAAAATCTCATGGGTCGAACCACTTCTCAAAACGAGGGCTTTTAAGTACGTGTGTTTCGTGATTACTATATCTCGAGCTTGTCTCGGAATTCTATTCAAACATGTCCGTAAAGTATAATGTCGTTTACTTTCTCATTCGGGGAAAAACACCACTATCAATCTTCATTTTCTCCACAAACTCTTTGAGCTTCAAACTCTTTTTCGAAACTCAAATTCCATCCAATTCACTAAAATAGTGGATGATTTCTTTAACAAATATGCTTGGGTCATCCCCAAGTCCAGAAAGAACTTTTCACGTGACTCGGATGAAGTCCGAGACCATACTTCTTTTCTTTTTCTTGATGAGAACTATGTTCTCATTCTATCCATTCAAGGAGAACCCCAATAGCAAGGTTCTCAATGTTCTTTATAACATTCTTGAGGGATATGAGGTAGACCTCTTCCCTTTCATTCTTGAACAAATCACTTCGTTCCCTTATATCGAAGAAACCACCCCTACCGTTTGGAGCTCTCCTCTCCACTATCTTTGCACATTTGAAGTGGAGCTTCCCAATGATCCACACAAATTTCTTGAGCCACTCATCCGTATTGGCAAGGTTGAGCTAGTCAATCTGGGATACTAGGAAACTGCACTGTTGTGTGGATCCACAGTTGTAAGCTTCCATGTCCACCTTCTCGGACTCAAAAGAGTTTTGAAACTCTTCTTCGATCGCTGGTTCGTCATCTTCTCAGCCTGCCCCTTCTACTAAGTTACTTCAAAAGGGTGGCATCATAATTTATCTGTTCTCGCCAAAGAGTTACAATAAGCTCTTAGTGCATTCCAGGCTTTCATGCCTATTCCGACTTAGCTTAAGGAAGTCATCAAAACTCAACAAGACCATATCAACCATCTTCAAAACCACGGATCCAAGGCTACTTAGGACATAGAATCATCTACGGACTCATACTCGTCCTTAGAGTCTTCCGGCTCATGGACTCGGAGTCGAAGAAGAATAAGAACAAAAACAAGAACAAGAAAAAGAAGAAGAAGTTGGAGTAGGCCAAGCTGAAGGTGAAGAAGAAAAGGAATCGGAGGTTATCTGCTCGAAGCATACCGAGTCGGCCTCGGACGATGTTGGGGACATTGGTCGGTCCCAAGCTCAACCCACTCAAGTTGAGGAAACCGAGGGCTCGGAAGCGAAGTGTAGGAAGAAACACCTCGAGTTCAAAGGACTACTTAGCAAGAACAACTACCTCATCTCCTCCTATCATCAATTGAACAACCCGCAGCTTCATCTCAACACTACGAGGCGCAGACGTAGGGGTCCTCGTTCCTCCTCCTCATCTCACACTGCTCCACCCCTATCTTAATTTTCTCGTTTTTTATTTTATTTGGTACAACATTTCTATATCTCCTCTCTTCCCTACTTATGATTTTTGATGAAATGCATAGGGGAGAGATATTTGGGTGAGATAGATAGTTGGTTTAGGGGAGCTTATTTTGTTTTATCCTTAATTGCTTCTATGTTTCGAGCAACGATAAATGAAAGCTAAGCTTATTCCGAGCATCACCAATTCTTTCTATCTTTATTTTCTTTTCTACTCGTGATAAATAGCTTACGACCATGTTTATATGTGTTTACTTTGTTCCGAACTACTGTGATCTATTTAAATTTGGCATCAATAATCTTTGATAATGAATTCGACTCTATATTTTTGTGTCTAACTCAGACTACTCTAACTGGTATTCGTTTTTAGCAATGAAAACATAACTCTAATTTATAAGTGTTGAATGTTTTTCATCATAAAGGGGAGATTAAAGTCTTAGGTATAACTCTCTCTCTCTCTCTCTCTCTCTCTCTCTCTCTCTGTCCCCTATGGTTTTGAATTGAAGTCATTCTCACACTTTAAGAAAATCATCTCTAAGTTTTCACTACTGTCTCGACCTACTCGTAAAGCATCTATTCATTAAAGCGTTTTTCTCTTGGTTTCTAACCTACTTAGATGTAAGTCGGATAATTGTCGTGCCTAAATAATATCATATGCATAACTTATTCTAGGCTCTAACTTCTTACATTTACAAAAAGGAATTACTGCGTTAATTCATCTTTCTAAGTCAGACTTATTGATTGAAATTATTTATTTGGAAAAATTGATGCAATGTGTTGATATAATTTTAGTTCTTCGTTCATCTAAAAGATAGACACAAAATGGAATTAGAACCTATTAAATACTAGTCTCGGAAAATTCCATTTATTCGAGTTAAGTATAATTATTTGCTTAATTATTGGAATTAATTTTTTATCCTTGCCTAATCTTGGACCAAAGTATTCATATATTTTGAGTACCATTTTGATTTACTTTTGTAGGTTGATTATTGTATTTTAATCTCATTTTGAGAAGCAAAAGCAATCAGCTTCTAACCGTTAAATAGCAGTAGATAGAAATGTCAACGTTTCAGGATAGGCTCGGACACTCGTGTCGGGGTTGTTTGTTTCCATTTCCGGTAAACTTCAACTTTGAGTGTAAGGGTTGTTTCCACCCCAATTTTTAGTCACAACCAATGGGTTGGACCATCTTTTGAACCAAGGATCAAAACACAACGTTCACATCTACAATGGCTCCTTTCTTGAGGGACCCAGACTATCCGTTACAATAGCTATAGAAGTTTCCTAGCCCAGAATCGATCACAGTGGCTAATTTGCCTTCCCGAGTATAAATAGAAGCCATCCTAAAAGACTTAGAGATTGACGAATGATTGCTAAACAATAATCAAATCTTACTCTTTCAATACTCAAATCTAACTCTTTCAATCTGTTCTAGCTTTCAACTCTCTAATTAAGTTTTCTCTACTTTTGAGTGGAAAAGAAGAAATCTTGTAATCACTCGTACTTACTTCAATTCTCTATAATATCCCTTGACTGAGTTGTAAGGGTTAACTCAACTTAGTTGTCCTTAGTCTGTAAAGGGTATCTTAGCTAGGAAGTACTAGGACATATAAAGGAACTTCTAAGCCTAGGAAAATTTGTATTGAATTGTGTAAGGGAGCACTATGTAAGAGTCAATCCTTATATTTTGTGGATTCAAAATAGTAGATTTTGAAGGTTTGCTCTAAGAGAGGTTAAGTCCCCCTAGAGGAGAGTGAATAAGGTGAACGAGGATTTTTTGAATTAACAAAGTATTCTCGCTCAAGCAAACACTTAAAAAGCAATTTTGAGTCTAGATTGGACTCGAAACAGATAAAACACATAATATACGTGGCAACCCTCCTAGGGCAAAAAAACCATGGACAAGTGATAATCAAAACATCAAGTGAAATCCACTAGTTTGAATCCACAAAATACAAGGACTAACTCTTTACTGATTTACTCCCTTAGACAATTCAATTACCAGATTTTCCTAGACTTAGAAATTCCCTTATCTAATTTAGTACTTGGTAACTGAGGTAACCTTTATAGCTAGGGACAACTGAGCTGAGTTAACCCTTACGGCTCGGTCGAGGGACTTAATAGAGAATTGAAAGTGTAGAAGTGATTACAAGACTTTCTATTTACAACTCAAGAAGTAACAACATAAGAACTGGAGTTGTAAGCTAGAGGATTGAGTAAAAGTAGATTAGATTTATTTCCAGCAATCTTTAAGTCCTGTAGGAAGGCTTTTATTTATACACATGCAAGGCGAGTATCCGTTGAGGCTTGTTCCGGATTTGTGAGCTTCACTAGCCGTTGTAACAGCTAGTCCGAGTCACTAAAAAAGGAGTCGTTGGAAGATGAATGTTGTGCTTTGGTCCTTGCCTCGAAAAGTAGTCCATTCCACCGGTTGTAACTGAAACCTAGGGTGTAAACAAACGTTAGACTCAATTACTCGGATTTGAAAACAATCAACCCTAACGCGATGTCCGAGCCTTGTCCAAAAAATGTGTTTTTCTGTCTCATCGGGGTTTAACATCTAGAAACTAGTTGCTTTTGCTTTTCAAAATAAGATTTAAATACTTTAATCAACCTACAAAAGCAAATCAAAGTGGTACTCAATGTATAAAAATACTTTGGTCTAATATTAGGCACATATAATACTTAACTCAAAATAATTAAGTGCAAAATTATCTTCAACCTAAAAGAATGGAATTTTCTGAGTTTAATATTCATTAGGTTTAAATTTCATCTTGAGTTAATCTTTAAATGAACAAGTTATTAAGATTAAATAATCGGAATGTATAAACTTGATCAAGTAATAATTTCATTTAATAACCTGACTTAGAATATAAAATTAACGCAAGTAATTCAATTTCATTTAGAACATTAAGTCGAGTGCTCGGAATATGAAGTGTTTTAGAAATTATTTACTCATGTCATCTTTCTAAGTTATGTCTAAGTGGGTCGAAACCCAATTAAGAACGTTATACTCAATATATGGTTTCGAGTGGGTCGGACAAAATTGAAAACTCAAAGATGAGCTTCTTAAATGCTTAAAATGACTTGAAATGAAAACCATATAGAGATAGAGAGTTATACCCGAGGATTCAATCTCTCCCATTTTGATAAAACGCACTCCATACTTAAGATAGAAGTTAACACTTCAAAAAGTTAAGTTTTCATTGCATATTGATCAAAGTAAAAAAACAAAAAAAAAAATATTGAAGTGCTTTTGATTAAATACAAATCAAAACATTCTAACTGATGTATTAGAGCATACTTATCACGAGATTCCGAGCGAGTATCAAAGTAGTGATAAAATATATTAGAGTGAATGTAAGATATGCAATATATAGCTTATGTATGATTAGAGATAAGAAAATTTCGTTGAAACTTAGAAAGTGACATACAACAAAAAACAAATTAAAAACTACCCCTGAGCTAAGCATGTATCTATTTCTCTCCTCCTATGCATTTCATCAAAAACAAAAAGGAGGGAAGAATTAATAAGAAAGTACAAAGATGTTGGACACAAAAAAAATTTGAAATTAAGAGGGTGGAGGCGGAAGAATTCAAACCCCGAAACCCCGAGTGGATGCAGCTAGTCGAGGCAAAAGTAGGGGCAAGTCAAGAACTTGTAGTGCAACCCTACGAATTAGAGGTTGTTCATCCTCTTGTTCTTCTTCTAAACCCGCAGACCTTTTCAGCTGGAGGTCGTTGAACCGAGAAGGGGGTTTTGATTGGCCTGCATCACCAGCCTCTTTTGAGGTAGATTAAGTATGATATGAGGAGATCACATCAGGCCCAAGGCCCTCGGTATGGGCTACTCCTTTTTATTCTTGTAGTGTTGTTGATGTCTGTTGCTCGCTTCTTCTTCTCCTCCTTGTTCTTCTTCTAATTCCGAGTCGGAAGAGCTTGAACACTCGGAAGGTAGTGCTTCTTTAGAGGATGGTTCTGAGTCCTCGGTAGCTTTGGATCTTCTCTCATGGAGGTATCGAATTTGATCTTGTTGGCGCTTGATCGCTTCCTTTATCTCACCAACTAGGGCTTGACTCGGTCGATCCGACACTAAGCCTTACTCTAGAACCGAGTCAAAATTGGCATTAAAGCACTGGAAAGCTGCCACAACTACTTGTAGCTCTTTGGCTAGGACAACAAATTAGGTTGCCACCTTTTGAAGCAACTTAATAAAAGAGGTAGGGTTAGAAGATGATGGTCTAGTAGTAAGAAGAGGGGTCTCATAGTTTTTCTATGTTTGAGGTGGAGGAGGAGGAACATGTTCGAAGAAATAACCCAAACACCAGGTTAAATTTCCTAGTATCCTAGAATGATGAGCTCACCTTTGCCCTTACAAACGCAGGCTCTAGAAATTTGTTTGGATCAAAAGGGAGATCCACCTTAAACTAAGCGAAAACAACAAAAGAAGAGCTCCAAAAGGAAAAGGAGGCTTCTTCTGGTCGGAAGAAATAGAAGCCATCTGTTCCAAGATGAAGGGGAAGAGATCAACCTCATACCCTTCAAGAATATCGAAGAGAACCTTAATAACTTTGCTGTTAGGGTTCACTTTGGAGGGATAGAAGGAGAAGAAAATCCTCATCAGAATGAAGCAAAGAAGCCTTGCTTCTAAGGTCATTTTAGTCACAAAAAGTCGTTTTCGGACTATAGAACCTCCTTGGAGTATCGATGAAAGAAGACATCAGCGACTTCATTGAATGGAATGGGTTTGGATTTCAAGAAAAGAGTTTTGACCCCAAAGAGTTTGTGGAGAATAGAGAAGTTGAGGTTAATGGTTTTTCCTTGAACAAGCGAAGATTATATTATCTCTCGCATACATGTTGGAATAGAACTCGGTGATGAGTTCCGGGTAGATGTAATCATAAAATGTAATCATAAAAACACAAGTACTTGTAAGCACCTGTGTTGAGCATAGGCCCAATTCAAGAAAATTGGGTGGTGGAGAAGAATTTCTCTTCTATGAAATAGTGTTAGGCTACGATGAGTTTGTTGTCATCAAGGGTAAGGGTTTTTCCCTTAGATGGATCTTTCCGAGGATTCTCGGAGCGAATGGATTTGGTTCTACCCTTTTTGTAGATGAACCTCCTTCCATGGTGCTTCCTCTCTTAGGCATGATTAACAAAGAGTGATAGGAGTTGAGTAAAAGAGAGAAAAGAGAGTAGATGAACAAGAGAGAGAGAGAGCACGAGTAAAGCGAGGAGTTTCGAGTACGAGAGCAAAGAGTGCAAGAGTGAGAGCAAGAAATAACAAAAGTGATCAAATGAGAACGAAGAGGTGCTATTTATAGAACAAAATCTTTCATTAAACAAAAGCCTTTTTGACTTAGTCCTCGAAGCCGAGAGAGAAAGATATTTTCAAAAACATTTCCAAGATTCTCTATTAATCTAGAGATGATCTTAGAACTTTAATGTCCATTTTTCACATAAACTAAGTCTGACTTAGTAATGTGTCCGAGTGACTCGGAACACACTAAGAAAACTAATAACTCATAGCTCAGTATGTTGGTGATAATTAACCTCAATATGTTTCGTTTTAGAGTGCTTGAACTGGATTCTTGGTGATGCTGATGGCACTTTGATTGGGAAAGATGTGAATGACAATCCTAGTTCCTTCAAGTGTTGCTTGATGTAAAGAATATGAGCACAGCAAGCTCTAGCTGCTATGTCCTTAGCGTCATCGGTTGATAGAGCAATTGAGTTTTGCTTCTTTGAATGCCATGAGATGAGTCATTAACAAAGAAATTGGCATGCCCAAAAGCATCACTTTGGATAAATAGAGAGTTTACCTTAGGGAAAAACATTGAAATCGGTTTATACCACAAAGTTTCAAGAGGAGAGATGAACTTTTTCACATTAAATACTGAAAGACGAGTACTCTTTGTGTTATATTTCACATCATTGTAATATATTCTTTCGTTGGAACTTATTGTGAAATTCACATTAAATACTCGAAAGACGAGTACTCTTTGTGTTATATTTCACATCATTGTAATATATTCTTTGCTGGAACTTATTGTGAAATATTGAATTGTGTTGTTGAATTTGTTCAAGATGGAACTTTTGTTGTGGTTGTAGTAAGTGCGAAATTTTTGTATACATTGAAAAATTGAGGTTGTTAGTTGTTGCTGTGTAAGTTGTGATGTAATTTGGAGTGTATTTTATACGGGGGAACGGAAAAACAAAAAATATTATAAAAACAAAATACAGACCTATGACGACGGTTCTTACATTAGAACCATCGTCACACGCTCTGCCTAAACATTTTGGTCATTTTTGTTCGGGACGTATGACGATGGTTCTAGTGTAAGAATTGTCGTCATAGGTAAATATATAACGACGGTTCTTTTGGAAAATCGTCATCATAGGGTGACCTATGACTACGGTTTTCCATCTAAACCGTCGTCATAGGTTATCTTTTACTACGGCTTTTAAACCGTAGTAAAAGATCCTACATACAACGTCGATCACTTACACAACGTTGGTTAACCATAGTTAAGTGTAATTTTTAACCGTAGTTAAAAGTGGTTCCTGTAGTAGTGAGGAATGATGTAAGCGTTAGGCGATCTTAGACTCGAGAGCTTTATTTCTTTGGTGACTCGCATCGAAAGGAAGCGGTTGGTCCGAGTGAATCTTACCTGTTAACTTTGTCACATAGTTGATAGATGCTCAAAAGATTGCACTTGAGCTCTTTGACGAGGTACACTTGGACTGAATGAATTATCTCCTTGATCAATTCTTCCAATTCCAATTATCTTACCTTTGCTATTTTCTCCAAATGTGACTTTTCCTCCTTTCGTTCCTTCTAATTCCGAGAAGAGTCTTGAGTCTCCACACATATGGCGTGAGCAACCACTATCTATGTTTCAATGACCCTTTTGTTTCGATTGATCCGCAAAACGTAAACAAACTAACCCTTCTCACTTCCTCTTACAAACCCGAGTAACAGTTTTTACTGTGCTCTTTTTATGAGGAAGAGCACTTTTGGGAACCTAGATTTGAATAATTTTGGGTCCGGTATGATTTTAAGTCTGCCTTCTAGAAAATTGAATCCGTGTCTTTTTCTTTTGAAAACCTTTCCTTTTGTAAACAGGTTGAGAAGGCTTCTTTATGAAAACTAGTATAAGCTCGAGTCCCTTTTCTTTATGAATAAATGGGACCATGCTCAGCCTTCCTTAACTTAATAGTTCCGGAATCGATTATGAGAAGACTGTTGTAAGAGTTATATTTCTCTTCAGCATTGTACCCAAGACCTTCTTTTATGAACGAGTCACACCGAGAGCCAAGTAAAAGATCAAGGTTTTTCGACCTTGAGTGAGTTTCGAAACCAACTCTTGATACTCATTAAGCTTCTGTTTCAATTGCTCCTTTTCTTTTTTGAGGCACTCATACTCAATCTCATTATCCCGAGTATCGGTCTCAAACACTTTCGAGATGTTGTCTCAAATTTTCTAATTCCTTTTCCAAAGTGATGCTCTCAGTAGTAAGAGACTCTAGTTTCTCTTTGAATTCGAAGAATCAAAATTGGACTTTTCTTCCAAAGTAAATATATATCTAGCAACATCAAGTTTGGAAAACTTAAGGAAATAGTTAATACCTCCTAAGGATCTGTTTTCTTAGCATCCGGACCATCACTGTCTCGATTCGGATCCAACTTATGAGTCCGATAGTGCCATTAGACACTTTGAGTTATTAGAATCATCATCTTCTTCTAAATCATCATCACTCCCGATAGCCACCATAGCCTTTTTCTTCTTTCTTTCCTTCTGTCTCTTTCGACGATCGTTGACTATGTGCTTCTTGCTGCTACACTCAAAACCATTAGAGTTCTTAGCTAAAGATGAATTGGAAGAGGATGAATATTTACCTTTCTTGTCTTTCTAGTAGAACTCTTGCTTTGGACTTTTTACCACTTTTTGTATTTCATCATCTTCTTAAAACCTCGACCAATGAGTGTAATGGGATCCTCTTTAGAATCTGAGGAGCTCGGACTTTTTCATCTTTCTTTTAAGGCCTTGAGTACAATGTTTACTTTGGTACTAACCTCAGCTTACACCTCAGCTTTCTCTTCTTTTAGGTTCAACTCGTGAATGAGTAACTTCCCAATGAGCTCATCCGGCTTCAACCGAGACAGATCTTGAGCTTCCTCGATTGCTTGTCACCTTTGGACCCCATCTTCTCTTTGGTAAACTTCTAAGAATTTTTCGAACACTTCTTCGTGAGAGATCTTTCTCCCAATAGACTTAAGATTGTTGACAATCTCATTGAAGAGGATGTACATCCGAGTGTTGTTCTCGTCAGGTTCCATTTAGAACAATTTATACTTATAGAGAAACGGACATATCTTTGCTTGCTTCACATGACCGGTACCTTCATAAGTGTTGACAAGTGTATCCGATACCTCTTTTTTGTGTCACGAGCAGACACTCTGTTGTATTTTTCTTAGTTGATAGCACACATTAGAGTGTTCATGGCCTTGTAGTTCTTCATGTACTTCTCATTCTCTTAAGTGGTGAACTCAAAGTTCACCTTGGGTACAGATCTTGTTCCTTCCATCTTCATAGGAGTGAAGTTTCCATGTTGGATGATGCTCTAGACCTCTTCATCACAGTCCTGGATGAAGCACTCCATCTCTTTCTTCGATTGTGTGAAGTTTGAACCTTTGAACTTAGGTGGTGCCGCTAGCGATCTTCCTTCATCGAATCTCCATTGTTATGAGCCATCCGATCTTTTGACCTTTGGATTATGAGATCCCTTTGGAAGGCTAGGCTCGATACCAATTGACGGTTTTCTCTAAGAGAGTTTAAGTCACCCTAGAGGGGGTGAATAGGGTGAAGAAAGATTTTTGTGAATTAACAAAGTATTAAGCTCAACAAACACTTAGAAAGCAATTCCGAGGCTAGAATGGACTCAGAAATAGATAAAACATGGAATATATGTGGCAACCCTCCCGGGCCCGAAACCACGGACGAGTGTTAATGCAAGCACGAAGTCAAATGCACAATTTTGAATCCACAAAATACAAGGATCGGCTCTTTACGAAGCTGTTCCCTTACACAATTCAATAACAAGATTTTCCTAGACTCGAAATTCACTTATTTGATCAAGTACTTCCTAAATGAAGTGACCTTCACAGCTATGGACAACTAAGCAAAGTTCACCCTTACATCATAGTCAAGGGACTTAACAGATAATTGAAAGTGTAGAAGTGATTACAATACTTTCTCTTTACAATTCAGGAAATAACAACTTAGGAACTAGAGTTGTAAGCTACAAGATTGAGTGAGAATAGACTATATTCGGTTCCACCAATCTTCAAGTCTTATAGGAAGGCTTCTATTTATACTCGGTAGGGCAAAGTATCCATTGAGGCTTATTCTAGACTTGTGAGCTTCATTAGCCATTGTAATGGCTAGTCTAAGTCACTCAAAAGGAGTCATTGCAAGATAAACGTTATGCTTTGGTCCTTGGCTCGAAAAGTAGTCCATTCCATCGGTTATGGGTGAATTCTAGGGTGGAAACAACCATTAGACCCAAAGTTGATGTTTACCAAATTTGGAAACAAACAACCCTGTCATGGTGTCCGAGCGTTGTCCGGAAAAAGTGTTTTTATGTCTACCGAGTGTTTAACAGGTAGAAACCGGTTGCTTTGTTTTTCAAAATAAGCTTAAAATAATTTAATCAATGTACAAAAGAAGAATCAAAGTGGTACTCAAAGTATAAAAATACTTCAGTCCAAGATTAGGCAAAGATAATAATTAATTCAAAATATTAAGTGCTAAATTATCTTCAACCTAAAAGAATGGAATTTTTTGAGTCTAATATTCATTAGGTTTAAATTCCATCTTGAATCAATCCCTTAATGATCAAGTTATTAAGATTAAATAATCAAAATGCATAAACAGGATCAAGTAAATAATTTCATTTAATAACCCGACTTTGAATATATAATTAATGCAGTAATTTAATTTCACTTAAACATTATGTCGGTGCGCAGAATATGAAGTGTTTGAGAAATTATTTACTCATGTCATCTTTCTAAGTTATGTCCGAGTGGGTCGAACTCGGTTAAGAACGTATAATCAATATATGATTTCCGAGTGGATCGGATAAAATTTAAAACTTAAAGATGAGCTTCTTAAATGCTTAGAATGACTTGAAATCAAAACCATAGAGGGATAGAGAGTTATACCTAAGTCTTTATATTTGACATGGTGTATGGATTGACACTAACCATGGTTTTCTACCTAAGGAGCATTTCCAAGTATTTTTCTATATTATGTCTTTCTAAGCTCATTCTAGACTCGGAACTATTTTTCCGAGCTCATACTTTGCAGAAAAATCTTTTATTCCGGAAAATTTCCTTCTCACCTTATTCACCCCTCCCCGGCCCTCTAGGGTGACTTAGACTCTCAAGAGCTAACCTTCACCAGCATCAAACTTTCTCAAATGATCCTTAACATTGTTATACACAAAGTATTTACACCCGAAAGGCTTGAAGTATGAGATGTTAGGCTTCTTTCTCTTGTAGAGCACGTATGGTGTTTTCTTCAATATGGGTTGAATCGGGCATCCGTTGAGTGTGTAATTTGTTGTGTTCGGTGCCTCGGCTCAAAAAATAGTGAGGAAGATCATTTTCAATCATCATTTTCCTTCCTATTTCGTTAAGAGTTCTTTTCTTTCTTTCTACCACTCTATTTTATTAGGGCGTTCTAGGTGCACGAAGTTGTGGGAGATACCATTTTTGTCGTAGAAATTAGCAAATTCCGAGTTGTCAAACTCTCTTCCATGGTTAGTTCTTATCCTTCTTATCCGAGTCTCGGGCTCCACTTGATTCACCTCATAAGATTTTAACAGGGATTTCACCACATAAATCCATATGAATCAATTCAAATATTTTCATGGTGGAAACAATTTTGAGTGGTTTAAATGAAGATCTAACTTGTTTCCCTTTAGTTCATGCATCACAAATTTTATCTTTCTTAAAATTTGCACTTAGGGAGTCCTCGGACTAACCCTTGTGAAACTAATTTCTTAATAGTATTCATGCTAATATGTGCTAACCTATGATTCCATGTTCATGATTCATCAACATAGAAGCTTTTAAACATGACAAGTTTTGAGTAGAATTAGTAAGAGGGATGATATAAGTGTTACCTGACCTCGGACTAGACAGTCGTGTCTCATTTGAAGTAGCATCGGTTGTGAAGCAATTGGTCTGCGTAAACCTTACCTCTTGTGCTTTGTCAAAGAACAGGGAGATACTCGAAGATTATACTTGAGAACTTTGATAAGATAGACTAAGCTACCTAAGTTATCACCATGACCAAATCTTCCTATACCTACAATCTTTCCCTTGCTATTGTCTCCAAAGTGACCTTTCCTCCTTTTATCTTTTCTAACTCAGAAAACAGTCTTGAATCTTCGGACATATGCCTAGAACAACTAATTATGGAGATACTAGTGATCTTTCTTCTTCGCCTAAGGTCCCTGCAAAACACAAACACACTAACCGTTCTCACTTCGAAGGTTTGCTCCTAGAGAGGTTAAGTCACCCTAAAGGGAGGGGGCGAATAAGGTCATGGAAGATTTTTTAAAAATATCAAACAGTTTTGCACATATCGGACTAATTGAATCCACAATTACAAAGGACTAACTCTTACCTGAATTGCTCCCTTAGACAATTCCTTTACAGGTTTTCCTAAACTCGAAGTTCCCTTATCTAATCTAGTACTTCCTGACTGAGTTAACCCTTATAGTTAGGGACAACTAAGCTGAGTTAGGCCTTACAACTCAGTCAAGGGACTTACAAAGAAAGTAGAAAGAGTATGAGTGATTATAAGACTTTCTTTACAACTCGGAATATAAGACATTACATATTAGGAGTTGTAAGTTGAAGACCGAATAAGAATGCTTGGGTAAGTGTTAAGCAATGTGTTCAGCAATCTTCAAGTCTTGTGGAGTGGCTTCGATTTATAACCACCAAGGCAAAATGACCGTTCGGACTTTCCGGATCGGTGAGCTTCAATAGCCGTTGTAACAGCTAGTATGGGTTACTCGGAAAAGATTTGTTAAGATGTGAACGTTGTGAAGTGATCCTTGACTCAAAAGATGGTCCATCTCTCTGGTGGTGATTGAAATCTAGGGTGGAAACAACTGTTAGGCTCAAAGTTAAAGTTTGCCAATTTTGGAAACAAACAACCCCGACACGAGTGTCTAAGCCATGTCCAAAAATGGGTGATTTTCGTCTGCTGGTGCCTAACGGGTAGAAACCAACTCCTTTTGTATTTCAAAAGTAGATTAAGCTTGTCTAATCAACCTACAAAAGCAAATCAAGGTGGTTTTCAAAATATAAAAGTACTTTGGCCCAAGATTAGGCAAAGATAATAATTAATTCAAAGTAATTAAGCATTTAATTATCTTCAGCCTAAAAGAATACAACTTTCTCGAGTCTAATATTGATTAGGTTCATATTTCATCTTGAGTCAATCCTTAAAATAATCAAGTTAGAAAGAATAAGATATCATAATACATAAAACTTAATCAAGTAAATAATTCTCAAGAAATAAACTGACTTAGAAAATAGAATTAACACTCGTAATTCATTTTTACTTGAAACACAAAGTCGGTGCTCACAATAAAAGTGTTAGAGAAATTATTTACTCATGTGATATGAGTTTCTATAGGATGAAAACCTAGATATGAATTTCTAAAAAGCTCCAAATGACTGAGAATCAAAACCTAAGAGAGGTAAAGAATTATACTCGAGTCTTTAATTTCCGCTTTTTTTTATGAAAGGCATTCCATACTTAAGATAGACACTAATCGGTTTAGAGAGTTAAGTTTTCATAGAGAAATGATCAGCACACAAAGTATTTGTCGGGGCAAGAAAAATAATGATGAACATTTATTAGTTCAGCTCGAGATCAAAACATAACGCGAACATGTTTCTTGAAGTAGTTGGAGCAAATATGTTAAAGAGTAAAGAGATAATATCGGAGTAAACATGTACTCGAAAAAAATACACTCGAAATAAGCTAATTTCATTCATTGTGAGTAACATTTTTTAAGAACACAATAAAGTAAAGTGAACTTAGAAAAAAACTAAGGGAAAAATTCCCCTGGACCAAACATCTATTTTGTATCTTTTCTCTCCCCTATGCATTTTAGCAAAAAATAACAAAATGAGGGACGAAAGAACAATAAATACATTAGATATTGGAAAAAAATTAAAAAAATTAAAGAAAACTGAGTTTGAAATTAGGAGCGAAGGGTAGTCCGGCATGAGGTTGAAGAACCAGGTTGTGCGTCTGCGGCTATATGCTTGAGTGGAAGTATTTGGGCGAGGTTGCATCGGAATGGGTACATCCGGGAGTGGACGGATCCAGGTTCTATGAACCACAACTAGATCTTCCTCTTCTTCTTCTTCTTCCTTAAAGACTGCTACTAGCCGAGACTTTGAGGCATGGGCCTTACACCGGCCGACTTCACCGACCTCATCCGAGGCACTATGAGTGTGATCCGAAGAGATCACCACAGGTTCTTTATTGCCCAAATCCTCGGGTCAAGCAGCTTCTTCCTCCTTTTCTTCTCCTTCTTCTCCTCCTTCAGCCTCTCCATCTCCTTCTTCGAGTTAGAATTAGAAGCGCTAGAGGACTCCTCAAATTCTTCGGAGGATTTTGAGTCCTCAACCGCCTTTGATCTTCTCTCTTGGAGGCACTGAATTTGGTCATGTTGTTGCTTGATCACCTCCTTAAGCTCAAAACAGATCTTGACTCTCCTTCGGCTGAGTTTGAGCCTCGCTTTGCATCGAGTCATAGTTAGGTTGAAAGCCTAGAAAGAGCTCGAGACTTGATTTAACCTCTAAAGCAAGAGAAGCAAGTTGGTTGGCCACCTTCTCAAGAAACTCGACAGAAGGGGCAGGCAGAGAAGTAGAAGGTCCAACAGTTAAGAGTGGGACCTATGGAGTTGTTTGAGTCTAAGGTGGAGAAGTAGGAGGTGTTAACTTAGACGAGTCAACACGGACACCACGCTTGACTTCTTAGTATCCAAGACCAATAAGTTCACTTACGCCAAGGCAAACGGCAGGCTCCTAGACAGATTGAGGTCGAAAGAAAAGGAACCCCAAACTAATTGAAAACGGCGATAAGAAGAGCTTTGAAGGGATATGGAGTCTTCTTAGTGTTAGAAGGAACAGAGGCTATCTCGCTCCTAGATGAATGGAAAGAGGCCTACTTCGTAGCACTCGAGAATGTCATAAAGAACCTTTAGAACTTTGGAGTTGGGGTTCCCTTTAGGCCGGTAATAGGAGAAGAATGTACTCGTTAGAATAAAACACGAAGCCTGGCTTCTAAGGTCATCTTAGTCATAGAAAAGTTCTTTCCGGACTGAGGAGGTTCTTTTGCATAATTTACAAAGAAGTCATCGGAGACTTCAATGAAAGGAGCTGGATTGATTCAAACGAGTCTTACCTTGAACAATAGAAGTGATGGTGCCATCATTGGCTCGTCATGTGAGTGTAAAACTCGGACATAAGGTCCGGGTAGATATACTCACAAAAACAAAGATAGTTGTACACACCGGTTTTGGTGATGCGTTTCAACTAGGAGAAGGAGGTTTTTGGAAAGAACTTGTCGTCCGAATGAAGTGTTGGGCAACGTTGTCCTTTGGGTCTTCCGAGGTAGGCTCTTTTGCCTTTGCCTTGTGTGGCCTCAGCACAGGTGGACTTAGTTTTGGCCTTCTTGTGGCCGAACCTCCTTCCACGAGACGATCCTCTCTTAGGTATGGTTAGAGAGTAGAGTGTGTTGAGAGAAATGAGAGAAAGAGTAGAGAGCATAGAAAATTGAGAATTACACACACAGAGAGAGAGAGAGAGAGAGCAAGTGAGTGGATGAACTTTGAGAGTAAAGAAAGAGACAGAGCGAGCAATAAGTACGTAATGTAGAAGAAAAATGTGAAGCGGTGCTATTTATAGTGAGAAAAGGCTTCCAAGCGACTTTCGACTCGGTTACCAAGCAACGGTTATCAAACTGTTAAGTCACTTTGCAAAGTAACGGCTAAATTCTCTAACAACTTTCTTCCAACGGCTAGTTTCGGTGATTGTTTATGTCATAAAGAGAGAGAGAGAAGAAAGAGTTGTCAACATTTATGAGATTTTGCATTTATCTAGAGATGATCCCAAAATTTTGATGTCCATTTTGCTAAAAATCTAAGTCTAACCGAGTAAGGTATCTAAGTGACTCAAAACACACTTAGAAAATTTATAACTCATAGCTCGGTCTCATTCCGAGTCAACCGATCCATTTGTTATCTACTCAAAGCATGTAACAATTAATCATAAAAGAATAATTCATGCAACAACTCGGATAAGCATGCATTTATCATGCAAAGCTCATTCCTAATAAAGCAAAACTGATCTTCACTCAAAGGCTTAGTGAAAATATCACCTAATTGAAATTTGGTAGGAATAAACTCAAGTTCAATATCACCTTTTTGAGAATTGTCTCTCGGAAAATGATATCCGACCTTAATGTGTTTCGTTTTTTAATGTTGAACTAGATTCTTAGTGATGCCGATTACACTTTGATTATCACAAATGATTGGGATAGATGTGAATGATAGTCCTAGATCCTTCAAGTGTAGCTTGATTTTGAGAATCCGAGCACGATAAGCTCCAGTTGTTATGAACTCAGCCTCGGTAGTTAATAGAGCAACTGAGTTTTGCTTCTTTGAATGTTACGAGATGAGTGATTGACCTAGAAATTTGCATTCTCCTAATATGCTCTTTATATCAACATTGTATCCAGCAAAGTCGGCATCCGAGTATCTAGTGAGGGTCGGATCCGACTTTTCAAATGCTAGAGACCAAGTGTCCGAGTCCCTGTAAGATATATAAAGATTTTTTCACCGCAGTGAGATGTTATTCCTTAGGATTAGCATGAAATCTTGCACAAAGGCAAATACTAAACATGATATTTGGCCAACTAGATATGAGATAAAGTAGAGATCTAATCATACCTCTGTAGAATTTCCGATCTATTACTTTACCCTTCTCATCCGAGTCCGAGTTCTATACTGCTACTTATAGGTGTTGCTGCATGCTTCACATTTTGTAGCTTGTACTTCTTCAATAACTCCACGTTGTACTTTTGTAACACCCCAAAACACCCCTCTAGGAGTATTACATCGCCGAGTTCATTACAAGAACTCCCAAGGTTCTATCAGGTGTCGGTTTGGCTCTTTAATCCCAACTTAGAGGTAAAAATGGTGGTTTCCCAAATAAAACTTGACATTTCCTAAAAATTTCGGCAGAGTTCTATTTGTAATATGGACTATCCCATAGGCTTAAAGCCTTAAAACCCTGCATAAAAAGCATAATATAACTCAACGAGCCTCACGCTCGGAGTATACAACTCAACGGTCACACACCGGAGTCCAACCAATCATGCTATAAAACTTAAAACAATCTAAATGGTTTACGGTACATCGGGTACAACTATATGAACTAAATTACAAATACAACATTTAGAATCATAACAATGCATGTCGGTTCCTTGAGTTGCTCTAGCACTCAGCGAGTCAACAAGAGCCCGGATTGTGCTACGCGTAGATCCTACCTTTTGATAATGTACACGCACACTGGGGTGGAATGGGGGATTTGTGGGGGTGAGCAATAAACCACGGGCTCACCAGAGTTTTATACCTTTAAAATGGAAATTCATTACTCATAATACTCATAATAATGAAATTTGTGAAAGCATAATAATATAATTCAAATCTACACACTTTTCAATGAAATCTCTTGCAATGAAAAGATCATGACTCTTCAAGCACTTAAAAACACAATTTCACATTCATGAACAATTCTTTTAGGATGGAATCAACATTCTAGGCCTTCGAGGACTCGAACTAGCACATCTTTAATTCGGGCGCGACCCCGACAAAAAGGCTCCGGGACCTATCATCTAGGAAGTCTCGGGACGGGCATCCCGCCTCTGCGGGACCCCTGTTAGAACCCTTCCCTCGAAGTTTCTAGGCTGGGCGGTTATGCTAAACGATCCGTAGCCAGTTGATTCAAAACAATTTGCACATATTCATTCATCACATTCACTTCACGACTTTCTCAATCGATTTAATATCACGGAAGGCATGACACCATGTGTCACCCTTATAAATTCACTTTCTCAAATTAGCTTTTCTTCTTTAGAATAGAATCATGTTTGAAAGACATTTCACAGGAAATTGCATTCAAGGATCATTTTGCATAAAATACAAAACTCCTTTTGAAATTACTATTGAGCATCACGTAAAGTAATCACATAGCACAAATAATCTCCATTCAATCCAAGCAATCATTCTCAACTCTTCCAACTATGCCTTTCTCAATTCATCGGTTTAGTACGATTGATTCCATTTTCCGAGCCACGGTAGCCACAAGTAGATATTACCTAATTCAACGTTCTCACTTTTCACAATTCATTGTCTTCACCTTAATTCCTCATTTTAAGTGTTTACTTTATAACTTAACTCTTCCCAATTACCATCTTTGTATCAATACTTTTCGATTACACTTCCACATTACTCATCAATCTCTTCTTAATCATACTTAGTTAGGTAGTTCTCATTCTTACTTCGCTACTAAAGTTCCTCTAATTCCCTTCATTACCAAGTGTAATTTGCTTTCATGTTAGGTGTCCATCCCATTAATCGTTCTTTCTTGAGCAACTCAATCATACACTTCTTAATCCCTTTTTATTGCTCCACTTTCGCTAGCTCCGCTTATCTTCGCATTTAGTTCAACCTCAAAGATTTAATTATCTTTTGAACTCAATTATCCCAATACTCACCCACTTCTCACTCCCATACCTCAATTGTGCAGCGTTTACTATGAACTCACATTTCTTTTTTATGCTTAATTCGCTATTTCTCGGTATTAGCAATCATCCCTTGATGTCGTAAATTCAATCCATCTCTAAGAGTTAATCTGAAATATTAATTTACAACTTATGCCCAAACCACACATACTTATCCCTGTCCCCAACTGGCCGGACTCCGATACTACTCCTTATACCTAAGCAACCCAACTCCGTCCGAATTCCCGATTTCCAATTGAGGCCTAGCCAACTACCGATTCCCTTCACAACTCCTCATTCAACTTTCAGCAACTACTACACTCATCCAATAGCATACATGTTCAACACTCATAATTACATTCAACAATCACAATATGCTCATTTGGATTCGAAATTACTAATAGTTTAGAGTATAAGACTACCCACCTCGATTTAGGGATTGACAGTTTGTTGGTTCCCTAAGATTCGAGCTCCCAGTGTTAGTTCATCCCTTCGTTCCTCCTTCCCTGCTGCTAGCCTCGGTTTCCGCCGCCATCCTCTGCGCCTGGCGCCGTCGCCGATCACGGCCTGCGCTCACCGGCTGCTTCCCTCAGCCCTCGTGTTCGCTTCCCTTTTCTCGGCCTCGGCTTCGCCCGCCTTCAGTGCCCCGACCGTTTCTCGTACTCGTCGGTCGTCTCACCTCTGTTCACCGTGGAGCTTGACGGTCTCCGGTCACTTTCCCTCGCTCTCGCTCGCCTTCTCCTTCTCGCGCTATCTCCCTCGCTCTACCCCAGTCCTTCGCTCTCTTCCTTTCGCTCGCGCCCACTCGCGTCGCCGGCCGCCGCCTTCGGTCCTGCGGTGGTCGCCGGTCCTCCCCTCGGTCTCCTTCGCCCGCGCACTCGCCTCCTTCCTCTCTCTCTCTCTCTCTCTCTCTCTTTCTCTCTTTTCCCGTTCGGTGCTCCTTTCCCCCTCCCCGTTCCGCTTCGCGGTTCTCGCTTCTTCTTTCTTTATTTTCTCCCGTGTTCCCCCTTCCTTCGGCCTTTCCTTGCTTTTATTTTTGACCCAACTCTCACCACCGCTAAAGAAAACTTGCCCCTTCCTTCTATTGGACACCAATTACCCTTCTTTATCCCTTTCACCTAAAACTAGCCTATGCCTTTCCCTCTATCATCCTCTTACGTTTTGTCTCCTAATTGATTTTGATGCACCAATTACGACACCACTTAGCTGCACCGAGGTTCACCTCGGATAAGAAGGGAGGTAATTTCCTTGATTTAATTTATTCAACGCCGGTCTCAAAGGGATACCAGCGTAATATGTCCGGCCGTAAATAAAATCGAGTCACTCAACCCCTAGTCATGCGGGAATATTACTCAATAATTCTATGCTTTACAACTGCTTTTCATTAAAATTCCAGGTATTACAACTTTGATTGAAGGACATAGATGCCCTCCTTTTCTTGCTTGATTTGCGGACCAAGGAAGAAATTAAGTTCTCCCATCATGTTCTTCTCGGAACTCCTGTCTTATTAACTTAGAAAACTCTTGACATAGAGTTTCATTAGTAGCTCCAAAAATAATATCATCAACATAGATCCGAATGATAAGAAAATCATTCTCCTTAGTTTTTCCGAAAAGAGTTTTGTCAATCTAACCTCTTTTGGAATCACTTTCAACCAAGAAACAGACTTAGTCTTTCATACCAAGCTCTAAGAGCTTATTTAAGACAATATAAAGCATTTTGCAATTTGAAAACACGATTTGAAAATTCTAAGTTTTCAAATCCAAGGGGTTTCTCAACATAAACTTCTTGACTATAACCATTGAGAAATGCACATTTGACATCCATTTGATAAAGCTTGATGTTCATGCTACATGCAAATCCTAAGAGAATTCTGATTGCTTCAATCCTAGCAACAGTGCAAAGGTTTCCCACAATCAATTCCTTCATCCTGGCTATACCCCTAAGCAACTAGTTTATCCTTATTTCGATGACCAACCCTTCCTCATCTAGTTTGTTCTTGAAAACCATTTGGTTCCTATTACTTGGGTGGTCATAAGGTCGTTTGGTCAAAGTCCAAACTTGGTTTCTTTCAAATTGATTTAGTCTGTTCTTGCATGGCCTCTACCCATTCAAGTTCAATTAAGGCTTCTAGTACATTTTTAGGTTCATTTAATGATATGAATGCTGAAAATGCACATAAACTCTGCAAAGAAGAATGAGTTCTTACCCCATTGTTGATACCAGAAAGTATGTTCTCGGGTGGGTGGCTAGGTGCATATTTGAGAGCTTTACCCGCCCTCCGGTTTATCAAGTTTGTTAGTTAAATAGGCTGATCTTTAGTTGGTTGCTCTTACTAAGCTTCTACATTGGCTTGTTCTTGAGCATTCCGAGTCGGCTCTTGATTTTGTTCATTCCGAGTCATAGCATTCCGAGTTGGCTCATTCTAAGTTGTGTGAGTTCTTCTATTTTGACTCTTTACGAGCTCGGCTTCATCAATGTCATCTTCATCTCTGTTGAGCTTGAGATCCGAGAAGGTGGATTCACTTATCCTACTAAGATCAATCTCACCAAAGACAATATGAATACTTTCTTCCACTTTGTTAGTCCATTTATTAAAAATTCGATAAGCTTTACTATGAGATAAGTAACCCGTAAATATACCTTCATCCGATCTAGCATCAAACTTAGTTAGAAATTCCTTACCATTGTTATGCACAAAGCATTTACATCCGAATGGTCTGAAGTAGGAGATGTTTGGCTTCTTTCCCTTGTACAGCTCATAGGGTGTCTTCTTCGGGATGGGTCCGATAAGCATCCGTTGAGAGTATAGTTTGTCTGTGTTGATCGCCTCGGGCCGAGAAATAGTAAGGTAGATCATTTTTAATTATCATGGGCCTTCCTATTTCTTCAAGAGTTCTGTTCTTTTTCTCCACTACTCAATTCATTTGAGGAGGTGCAAAGAAGTTGTAGGAGATGTCATTCTTGTCACGAAGTCTATGAATTCTAAGTAATCGAACTCCCTTCTATGGTCATTTTGAATTCTTTGGATTTGAGTCCGAAACTCCACTTGAATTTTCCTGCAGATCTTAGTGCACTCTTTGAAGGCTTCATTCTTGTTCCTCAGAAAACACACCCAGGTAAATCGTGAATAGTCGTCAAGAATAACTAGCATATATGATTTACCTCATAAGAATTTCACAAGAATTTCACCACACAAATCCATATGAACTAATTCAAGTGCTTTGGATGTAGACACGGTTTTGAGTGGTTTGAAAGATGATCCGACCTACTTTCCTTTTGTGCGTCTTCCACATATTTTATCTTTCCGAGATGCACGGTTAGGTCAACCCCTAACCAATCCATGAGATGCAAGTTTCTTGATGGTATGCATGCTAATATGACCTAGTCTACGATGCCATGTCCATGAATCATCATTCAAAGATGCTTTTAAGCAAGATGAGTTCTGACTAGAATCTAAAAGAGGAATAGTATAAGTGTTACCTGACGTCGGACCCGAGAGCTTTGTCTCTTTGGTGACTACATCAGAAATATAGCAGTTGGTCCGAGAGAACCTTACCTCTTGCCCTTTGTCACATAGTTAAGATATGCTAAGGAGATTGTACTTAAGCCATTTGACAAGGTACACTCGACCGACTTGAGTTGTTTCCTTGACAAATCTTGATAATCCCAACTATCTTGCTTTTGCTATTATCTTCAAATGTGACTTTTCCCCCTTTAAATCTTCTAACTCGAGAAGAGTTTTGAGTCTCCGAGATATATGGCGTGAGAAGCCATCTGTCTAAGTACAAGTGACCCTTCTGTTTCTAAGTCACCTTCTCAAGGTTTGCTCTTGGAGAGAATTAATCACCCAAGAGGGGGTGAATAGGGTGATATGGAAATTTGAACAATAAACGGAAGATTAAAGTTTAAAACAAACTTTGAGGCTGTCCGCATCTAGATTGGACTCGAAAAGTATGAACTCAAAATTTACGTGGAAACCCTCCTAGGGCAAAAACCACGGCCAATGCAAATCCAAGCACCAAGTCAAATCCACTATTTTGAATCCACAAAATACAGTGGACTGACTCAACCAAAATTGCTCCCTTAGACAATTCCTTACAAGGTTTTCCTAGACTCGAAGTTCCCTTATCTAATCTAGTACTTCCTAACCGAGGTAACCTTTACAGCTAGGGACAATTGAGTTGAGTTAACCCTTATAGCTCAGTCAAGGGACCTTACTCAGAAAGTAACAATGAAAGTTGTGACTGATTACAAGACCTTACAACTCATAAAGATGTTAAGTGCGAGTTGGAGTTGTAAGTAGAAGATTGAATATGAATACAAAGACTTTCGCTTAAGTATGTGTATTGACAGTGGTTCCAGCAATCTTCAAGTCTTGAGGGTTGGCTTCTATTTATAGATGACCAAGTAGATTAGCCTTTCCGACTAGCTTCTCATTAGAAGTACTCTGTGACCGTTGTAACGGTTCTTCCGAGTCTCTTAGAAAAGATCCGTTCGGATGTGAACGTTGTGCAACGTCTCTTGACTCCTTAGGATGTCCCAATGCACTCGGTGTTGTCTGAAAAGTAAGGTGGAAACCACCATTGAGCTTAGCGTTAAAGATTTCCAGCTTTGGAAACGGACAACCCTAACACGGCTTACGGGCCTTGGTCGAAGTAGAAAAAGCCTTGTCTCGCTGGTGATTTGACATCTTGAAGCCGGTTACTTTTGTAGTTCAAAAGTAGGATAACCTCATTTAGATAACCTACAAAAGTAAATCAAATTTTGGCTCTCATAGTACAAAATACTTTGGTCCGAGATTAGACACAAATAAGAATTTAATTAAGATAATTAAGCGCATAATTATCTCGAGTCGAAAGGAATGGAATTTTCCGAGTCTAATATTAATTATACTAAAATTCCATCCGAGTCTTTCCGGAGAAAGATCAAGTTAGATAAATAATATCGTAGTAAAAATACTTGATCTAGACAGATAAAGTTCAAACAAAACAAGTCGACTAGAAGAGATGAACTAATGTTGTAATTCAACTCAACTTGGAATATGAAGTCGGACTCGTGTTTAAGTGTGTTAGAGCGATCTGTTTGAACATGCGATAAATCTAAGTGTTGTCCGAGTGACTCGGAACTACAAATATGAAAAGATGAGCAAGAGTATGCTTTACGAGTCAATCGAAACAAATGAAAATCTAATGCGAGTGGTTTCGTAACATTCGAAAAGTTTATATGTCACTCAAAAAAGTTTCTATAGCACTTAGAATGACTTGAAATTAAAAATTACAAGAGATGAAGTTTGTACCTGAATAATTGATAGTACTTAGAATGTTTTTCATGCAAATTCTCGGTCTTCACCTTTAACACAAAAACAAACCAACCCTTCTCACTTCCTCTTATGAACCTAGTAACTATCTTTACCTGTGGTCTTTCTCTCGATGAATAGCACTTTTGGGAACCCGGATTTGAATAATTTTGGGTTTGGTCCGATTCTCGAGTCTTCATTTTAGAAAACTCGACTCTATATCTCTTTTCTCTGAAAACCTTTCTTTTTATAAACAGGTTGAAAAGGCTTTCCCCGTAAACTGGTCTAGGCTCAGCCCTCTTTCCATGGGAGTGAATGGGACCATGCTCAGCTCTTCATGAACTTTACGGTTCTAGAATCGGTTTTGAAAAGACTTGAATAGGAATTAGATTCAGCTTCAGCATTGTAACGAAGACCTTCTTTCTAAATGAGACACACCGAGAGCTAAGTAAAAGATTAAGGTTTTTCTAACCTCGAGTGAGTTTTAAAACCAGCTCTTGAGACTCATTGATATTCCTTTTGAGATGCTCATTCTTTGTTCCGAGGCACTTAGATTTAGTCTAATTGTCTTGAGCATTGGTCTCAAGTACTTTCAGATTTTGTCTCAAGTTTTCTAACATTTTTTAAAATAGTACTCTCAACGAATAAGAGACTCGGTTGTTTCTTGAAATCGAAGTGTCGAATTGAACTTTTTCTTCCAAAGTAAAAATATATCTCGTAGGAACCACGGCCGGCCGGGGCCCTCCGAGCTTCCCCACTTGTGTCGGGTCTCTTTTTATAAGATTGATTTTAAAGATGGTTTTAGAAAGTCGATTTTGGAATGTGGGGACGAACTTTTTATTAAAATTTCCGAATTTTACTAAATATGATGTAAAGCGAATTAAGCAAAGTTGAATGGCGATTTTATTAATTATTTTATTTTAGTAATTATTTTGAGAAGTCCTAAGATATCATCTCTTAACCGAAAAATAAAAATTAGGGTTTCTCTTTCTATTGTGAGGCTCTAGGGCCAAATAGGTGTGAAAACACCGGTTTGGACCCAAGCTCGCCTACCGACCACACGGTGCAGGTGGCAGCCTATACCTAGTGGTGGTCGACGCCGGCCGAGGCTATGGCCGATGAGATCAACCTCGGCCTCCGCCCTGGCTTGGCAGTTCCGGATCCTCGTTTTTCACTGTTCGATCAAAAAATAGCCAGAAACAAATTTGAATAGAAATAAGCAAGAAGAGGAGTCGCCAATCGGTTCTTAGGAAAGAAAAACTAACAAAAAAATACGGATTTCCTATCTCGATCTTAGTATGGGAAAACTAAGACCGAAAAAGGCTAAAAATGACTCAATGGGTCTTTGAATTGAGAATCGGATTCGGGGCGAGGGTACGAAACATAGGGATAAACCCTTTCGTTCCGCTCGTCCGAAGACGACCATTAGTAGTTCGAGTAGTGAATTAAAATAATGTACAAAAGAAACCAAGCAATAAGATGCTAAGCAAAAATTAAAGCAACGAGAATAATAATAAAGGAAAGCAATAAAGGCATAAATAAAGAAAGCGAAAAATTGAAAAAAAAAGAAAGCAAGCAATCTAAAAGATTGCATCAGAGCGAGGAG
Organism: Talinum fruticosum; assembly: GCA_021018815.1. NCBI lineage: Eukaryota > Viridiplantae > Streptophyta > Magnoliopsida > Caryophyllales > Talinaceae > Talinum > Talinum fruticosum. The sequence goes on along the minus strand of JAITYX010000046.1, from coordinate 606,064 downwards.
GAATTAAAAATGATACATTGTTTGTCCACAATACGGAAAGCAATAATAGAAAGCATAAAATAAAATAAATCATTGTGAAAAATGGATCTGTGCCCTAAGGTTGTCCCACCTGCCGATCCGGATCTCGGATCTAGACCTCTTGATGCGACGGTGGTTAATGAGAGGGGCTTTTGTGAGTTTTTGTTGAGATAGGTAAACAGATGTGTGACTGATGGAGTTTATGGGTTCGGATGTAGTGAGATTGGAGAGTGGATGGGAATAGGTTGAAAAGACACCAAAAGATCGGAATACCAAAGAGAGTATTCGAGTAGCTCTTAGGCGGATTTCAACAAGCGTGAGGTTAAGGCAAGAAGCCGTGTGGGAATGAGAGCCAAGCCTTTCTATTTATAGGGAGAGGTTAGGTCTAGGAATGACCTAAGGTTAGCTGTCATCCAGCTATCTAAAAGTAGCGAAAAAAATTGGGCGGGATCACTACTAGAAAAAGGCTTCTAACGACGAAAAAATTGGTCGTTAAAAGTATATTTTATCGTCGTTAAAAGTGATTAACGACCAAAAAATTTTGGTCGTCGATCGTCGTTAGTGCTTCCCTCGTTAATACTTTTAACGATGACTTTAAAATTTTCGTCGTTACTTAAAATAACGATGAAACAAGATGTCGTCGTTACTAACAATAACGATGAAACAAGATGTCGTCGTAATTAGTTGATTTAATAACGATGAACTACATATTATTAACGACAAAATTTTTCGTCGTACATTTAAAATAACCATAAATACAAAAATTAAAATCATGATCATTAACAACCAATTTGGTTCATCGTTATTTCTTTAACGATGAACATTTTCATCGTTAATAATATTATGGATAACCTAAATATATAATTTTACCAATTATCTTTAAATTAATGTAATAAACTATTGATCACTAATATATATATATATATATATATATATATATATATATATATATATATATATATATATATATATATAGTAACAACAAACTCGAATTAATATGCATTAATTGTTTTGAATACGACTGGTCTGCGGAAACACAATATAAAACATAACCTAATATCAAAGCATCGTAAAACACATAATCTAAAAACAATCGAGGAAACTAGAAGTTCTCATAATAATTGATATCCGAGTACAAGCAATATTAACCAAAAACTAAAAAAATGAAGTCCTCCAAATGATTTTGAAAGTATAAATCTTCATCAACTACTCATAAAAGGTAAGTGTTAGAACTTGAATAAGCAGTCCACATCTCCAAACAAATCCACATCTCGCAAAAAATAGAGAATTATTAGAACTTTTACAAAATTGCAAAAGTATTGAACTTCGATCAAATTTATGTAACTCAAACAAACAACCACCATTTGATGTTCGGAGCTACAACTACGTCATCAGTGCATTGCATTACAATACATGCGAAGTTGTGCCGCATCTCCATCGCAAATATCAAAGATGCATGAATGTTTGAAAATGGTCCAACAAATTTTGTCCATAGATAGAAAGGTTATACCAAGGGCATCAATACCATGACAAGGAGACAGGAAGAGCTAAGGGGAGCATAATAGGTTAGACTTTCTAAAAAAGGTATAAATCTCTTAAGTCAATCAAGTTAAGAGCAAGTGCAATGGAAATATATCCATGATTCCTACACATCAACATTCTTTCTTTCTAATCTCAAAAATATATTGTTCCCTACAATCAAAAAGTATATTGTTCAATCAAGGAACCACAAAGAAAATCTAACAGATCTTAGTGCCAAACTTATGGTTATTCCGTAAAGCATATTCAAGCAAAATCAAGTCTTTAATAGTGTTCTTACACTTGATTTAAACATATATGACAAAATCATGCTCTGACTTTGTCTCAATTATCTTTATAACCTTCCTACTCCAGTAATCACAATTATAATCACAAACCCAAAAGGAATTCCCAAAAGCAAATGTTTCAATTCTTTCACTCTAAATGTGACAACAAATCTTAGGTAGCCGAAGTATATCCCAATTGTCAACTATTAACCAATTACACTAAGTTTCAATCACAATTGACCTTCATGTCTCACCTGAAACAACGTATGATATTTCATGGCATTTTATTAAACTAAATTAAGCTACTCACCTGGCGAAAACAAGGTTCATTTTAAGTCGATGGATTATGGATGTTGAACTGTTGGAAAATGGCATCCTTGAAATTCGCTATTTCGATTCCACCGACTCTAAACGATTTTGAAGCTTTTCGTTTTCTCGTTTCAACTATTGCCACACGTTCATGAAGAACCTCATTTTTCTTTCTCGCAGCATGGAGTTCAATTTCAAGTTCAGCTCTAGTAGGACAAGGTCCCCTTAAATCTTTTGCCTTTACTCCTCCTCCAAAGCCAACTATTCGATCTTTCGATTTTGATTTAAAAACCTTATTAGCAACCTGCACATTAAATCGGAAAAATGCATATATAAAACATAACTATCATGTAACATGTTATAAAAATTATTTGGCAAAAATACAATGTACCTCCAGATGGGAAAGAGAAGGGTCTTTTTCTATAACATCTCGGATTTCATCCTATAAAGTACAACAATTACATTAATACATCGCACTTGCCAACTAAAGTTAAAAAATGTAAGCTTATAACATTATACGTACATATTTTTGAGTTATCTCTAGAGTTGCAAGCTCATCACCCTTTTTATGAGTTTCGCGGAACATTTGAAGGAAAGATGGCTCATTCCCGTCCTTTGCACCCTTTTGCAATAACAATTAGATAGTCAAAATATAATCAATGTGGTAAGCAATTTAAAAAAGAAAGAGATAGTTTTAATACCAATTCCCAAGCAACTTGTCTATAAGGCTTACTTCCAGTCCTATGAAGTCTCTGCTTATTATAGTTTGCTCTATTTGAAGAGTTTCTAGCACTTGCTTTCTATTTTTAAAAAATAGCAACACATTAATATCACATATATTAGTTGAAATAATAGTCGATTACAAAACAAGTATTTGTTAATAGACAAAGAAAAGATGTTAATTTCAGACCTTGTGGGATTCTTTTGAATAAATCTCTTTTATAAGCCACTCCCACTCCTCATGACTAAGTCCATTAGGTGTATGATCCAAAGCTTGTCGTAGAGTCCTTTTTGGTTTTGTGATATTATACCTCTTCAAATTAGCTCTCCAATTAATCCACAGCTCATACATATGGTGAAGAACATGTTCACATTGTGCTTCCATGTTATCGTTGGAAAAAACATCCTGAAATAAAAAAGAAAAATTACATTAAAAAAGAGTAAGATGTAATATATCTTATTCAAAATTTGAGAATTATACCGTCACAGCCCTCCACATGTGTTCCAATTGTCGATCTTCAATATCTTTCCACTTGTGCACTCCGAGAGGGCACATATTTATACCACGAACAATAATTCCCAAGTGTCTAGACCGGACAACATGATTTTTTCCAACAGACACGATTATTATAGAATTCTATTTTGATTTTCATGATTTCGATCGAGGCGATTGAACCTTGTCTCCATGTTATGTAAATATCTTGAACAAAGGGTCATACATTCATCAGCCAAATAACCCTCTCGCAATTGATGCCTCTGGCCGTGCCTTATTGCGAATGTAACTTTTGAATGTATGCATAACTTGTTCGACTGGATACATCCATCTAAATTGAACTGGCCCTCCAATTCTAGCTTCATAAGCTAAGTGGATAGGTAAGTGCATCATAACATCAAAAATGCAGGAGGAAAAGCCTTTTCTAGCTTACATAAAGTAATAGGGATTTGAGCCTCAATTTGATTCGAGTTCATCTATGTTTAGTTCTTTGGCACCTAATATAGCAAAGAACATAGATAGCTCAATAAGTGCCTCTCGTACAACTGGAGTAAGAAGACCACGCAATGCTAGTGGTAAGAAATGTTGGAGTATAACATGACAATCATGACTCTTAAGACCGGATATTTTTGTCTCCTTCATATTTACACAATAGGAAATATTGGAAGAAAACCCATCTGGAACTTTTAACTCTTTCAAAAATTGGCAAAAATGCGCTTTTCAAGAGTAGATAAAGGATATGGTGCAGGGGCATCTTTAACTTATCCCCCTCTTTCAACAAGTGCAGATTGGATCTCAATCCCATTTTTTCCAAGTCAAGACGCGTCTTCATCGTATCCTTGGTTTTTCCTTTGATATTCATAATTGTTCCAAGAATATTATCGCATATATTTTTCTCAATATGCATCACGTCTAAATTGTGGCGCAATAAAAGGTCCCTCCAATATGGAAGACGAAAGAAGACTCTTTTCTTACTCCAGCTTATCCCCTCTTTTCTCATGGGATATTTTAGTCTTCTTATTTGGATCCTTACTTAATACAATATTCTCAAGATCCTTCACTTGATGAAGAATTTCATCAATTGAAGAAGGCTCTGGAGGTCCACCACGTTCAATTATTACATCAAACAAATCTTTTTGTTTTCGAAATTGATGATTTGTAGATAAATAGCGTCGATGACCCATATAAAATTGCTTACCACCATGAGACAACCTCAGAGAATGGGTCTTCTTCATACAACAAGGGCATGCTAACTTCCCCTTAGTACTCCAACCAGACAACATTCCATATGCTTGGAAAGTCATTTATTGTCCAAAGCAACGCAGCATGAAGTTGAAAGTGACATTTAGCGAAGGCATCATATGTCTCAACTCCAACTTCCCATAACTCCTTCAACTCTTCAATTAAGGGTTGCAAATATATGTCAATTGCATTGCCAGGACTATCGGGACCAGGAATAAGCATTGAAAGAATCATATTAGATTGTCTCATACAGAGCTCAGGTGGCAAGTTGTATGGAATCGGAATGACGAGCCAAATACTATATGAAGTTTTTGAATTCGTAAAGGGTTGAAAGCCATCACTAGCAACGCCAAGTCTAACATTACGAGGATCCGAAGCGAACCCTTCATGCATTTCATCAAGTGACTTCCACGCAACGGAATCGGCTGGGTGCCTCATTATCCCATCTTTCTTTCGTTTATCATGATGCCATCTCATTAAAGAAGCTGTCTTGGAGGACATATATAACCTTTGCAACCTTGGCTTTAATGGAAAGTATCGTAATGTCTTTTGAGGTATTCTTTTACCATTTGACCCACACTTATCATCCCCATTACGCTTATCGGTCTTCCATCTAGATGCACCACATACTATACATTTGTCTAATTTCTTCTCATCCTTCCAATATAACATACAATCATTCACACATGCATCAATTTTCTCATAAGAAAGTCCAAGATCTTTGATGGTCTTTTTCGCCTCATAATAAGAGTCGAGCGAATTTGAACTATTAGGTAACAACTCATCTTTTAAGAATTGCAATAGCATGGTAAAAGATTCATTACTCCAACGACCAAGAGTCTTAATGTGAAGGAGTTTCACCAATGCAGTCATTTTTGAAGACTTACAACCATCATACACAGGATCTTGTGAGTCCTTTAGCAGACTTATAAAATGTCTTAACCTCATCATTTGGTTCCTCTTCACCATTCTCATAGCTTAAAGAATTTATATCATTAAATTCATGATATAAATCCCTTAATATTCCATCTATTTCATCATGTTCACCAATATCATCCTCATCACCCATATCTATGTTAGACTCGCTAAACCTCTCCCCATGATGATACCAAAATGTGTACCTTTTGACAATTCCATAAGCCAATAGATGCCCTTGAACTTGCTCACGAGTCCTAAACTCTATGTTCACACATTTCACACATGGACAACGAATGGACTTTGTTCCTAGATTAGTAAAGGCATAATCCAAAAACTTTCAACTCCCTTTTCATATTCAGTACTCCAAAGATCTTCATTGTTCATCCACCCCTTGTTAGGTGTCATTGTCTCAAAATTGATTTGCCAAAAAGAGTACCTTATATTTGGAACAAAAGAAAAATAAATGAGCTAACCTAATTCAAATCTAATAAATACTCAAACATCTAAAATTTATTGTGCCGGAGGGGCTCACGACTTCTTGCTTCAAGCAAAATAATGAATCCTTCAACCTTGAGATCCGAGGCGAATTACAAAAGTTCTCATACAATGGACTCATAAATTTGAAACTCCGATGATAGAATAGAAGATTGAGCATATTTACGACATAAACAAAGGGAGTGCTATTCTAGCTCGCTTATAGCTATCAAGCGCAGATCAAGAAATAGATAAGGTTGATTTCACATACCAAATGTCTTATGTCTCACTTTCGGCCCAAAAGGAATTCATATTGAACATTTTTCATATGCCAAAGCTTTTGCATATGCACGTAGAGACTCAACCTCTAATGTAGATATTTCATCTCATAACTCAGCGAGAGCAGCAGCTATTTGCAGCAGAAGGTAGCTGCAACCAACAGCAGCCTACTATCTCGCAGCAGAAGGCTGCGGCAGCCAGTCTGCAGCTATTCGTGGCACAAGGTCTGCTGCGACTAGCCTGCAGCTATCTGCAGAGACAAGGCTGCTACTGACTGCAGCAGACTATCTGCGTGGCAGAAGGCTGCTGCGACTGAGCAGCGAATCTGCGGCACAAGGCTGCTGCTGCCTGCAGCAGCCTATTCTGCGGCACAAGGTCTGCTGCGAGCTGCAGCAGCTATTCTGCGGCACAAGGCTGCTGCAGCAGCCTATCTCGTGCGTAAGGCTCGCTGCGAGCTGCGAGATAGCGGCTCGTTGTTGACTACAATGACCTTCTCGTCGTAGATGACGATGCTTGCTGTTTGTAGATCTAAATTAGAGGCTGAGTCTCTAGCTGCATCTGCAAAAGCTTTGGCATATGAAAATGTCCAATATGAAGTCAAATTGGGCCGAGAAAGTTCCACGTAAGACATTTGGTATGTGAAATCAACCTTATCTATTTCTTGATCTGTCGCTTGATAGCTATAAGCGAGCTAGAATAGCACTCCTTTTTGTTTATGCTGTAAATAGGCTCAATCTTCTATTCTACCATCGGAGTTTCATATTTATGAGTCCATTGTATGAAAACTTTTGTAATTCCGCCTCGGATCTCAAGGTTGAAGGATTCATTATTTTGCTTGAAGCAAGAAGTCGTCATAGGGAGTACTTTGCTTTGGTTATAAATTATAATTTATTGTTTTAATCCAAAGGGAGTAGAGCAATTTAGACTTTAATTAAAGAAAAAGGTGAAGGAAAAAAAAAGAGAGGAGAGAGTATTCCTATTTGATTTTTGTTGGGTCAGCGCCCACATTAAACCTATATAGGTCGAATTATGAAATGTCATTACCAACTCATTCGCAACATCTTAAGTATGTGCTAAGTACATAACCATAGTGTGCTCGAGTTCTTCAATATCATCTTTATTGCATGGACTTCCTATATAGGTTTCAGGAAAGGTATATTTGACCTCTTATTCCTAGCTAGACTTGTGAGCTCCAAGCTTTTCCTACATTCACTAGGAATCCAACAAGAGCCACAATTGACAAATTCATAATTGCTATCTTCCTTGAGTTCATTATTATCATGACATGTCTGTGGAAATGGTTGAATTTCATCCTTTTAAATTAGCTTTTTGATTTTCTATTCTTTACTAATTGTAACTCCACTCAAGACGTTGCTTTAATAGAATAAGACAACCAAATATGGATCCTATCCAGGTTGGGAAATGTAGACATAGGCAGCGTTACATTGTCGTGGTCTGTTATTTTACATGCAAACCCATGGAGTAGTGTAAATGCCATGGCAAGTTGTCTCCCGTTATACTAACCCCCGTGATTTTCTTATTTCGGTTCCAAAGGAGAATTTGATTGCCCCGGAAAAGCCGGACTTGGTCGATAAACATTGAAACCAATCAATTCTAGTAAAAACATGTTAGCGAAGGATAGGCATAGATTTAACGCAACATGCCATACAACTTCCTATACAATGCCAATGAAAGCTAAAATGTTGAATTGAACAATTGCAACAATCAATACATAGTAGCTAAATCGAGTGTCAACCATTATAACCTCGAACTCTATATCTCTTGATTGGAACATAAATTCAGCGAGGCATAAGCATTTTTGAACATCCAATTTCACCCAACAAAATTCAAAATCGTGGACACACAATCACACAAAATGTAAAAGAATAAAGACTAAAATTCAAAGCAAAAATCAATCGAAAAAGTAGGGGATAATTTGGAGAACAGAAACCCTCGTACACAGGTCCGCTAGATCAGTCGCTGCACACCGGATATATAGGCCAAATACGCTAAATATCTCGAAAAGAAAGGTGGCATTATCAAGATCCCACTAAAAATAATGCATAATGTTAATCAAAAAAGATAACAGCGTGTTAGGAAATAGAACTACACGGTATTCATGCCTCGGATTGCCCCATGTTCTTAATCAAATATACTGTAACAGTTGTGTGTGTGTGTGTGTGTGTGTGAGAGAGAGAGAGAGAGAGAGAGAGAGAGAGAGAGAGAGAGAGAGTACATTGGAACAAAGCCATCCATTAACTTTTAGCTCCATGACAAACAACCGAAAAGGCACATATATGAAACCAGATTTCTTTGAACAAAAAATTTGACAAATCAACGACTTTTCCCACTTCGCTCAAATCTTAGGACAGGCATGATTCATTGCAATAAAATGTATCACACCTCTAAAGACTAATAAAAGTTGAATTCAAAGATGTAGTGACTACTAGCACTAAATGTTGAAGTCAAGGAAATCCAACAAAGTCAGAATGTCATTATCTAAGTGTAGAAAGATTTTGGTTACTATGTGATCGAAACAATCCTGGAATCAGGTGGACAAACATGCGAGTAGACACCGGAAAATTAAGAATCTCATAGTTTTCTAAAGCGAGAAGAGCTTAGAACTTATCACTACTTAGTAATTAGGTATATCTTCGGTGCGGATCCAAAACACTCATCATAACTCGCCTAATTGCATCAAGAACCAACACAAGCTAAGATAGCTATGTCATTCCACCCTAAGCCAGTCCGGAGGCAGATTTTGAATGAACTTTAGGAAATGACACATATAGAACAACATCAATGTAATATTAGGTTATGTTTACAAAGTGTAGCTAGGCGACATGCCTCATTTACATCTCGAACCATTACCACTCAACACCAACCCCTGTCTACATAATGGATTATGGTGAAGAAAGACCAATGATATGAAGAATGATAGTTGGGAGGGAGGAGGGGAGAAATTAAGAATGTACACTAGCCAAACATTGAAAGCGGCTCGGTTTCGGACCCAAAAGTCGGCAAGCAAGACAAAGCCACAAATACAGGACCTTCTACTAAGAGGCAGCGGAACAATTTAGCTTCAGCTACCCTTTCGATTAACTAGCAAGGATTAAAGGCTAGGGTTACGTACTTAGCACATAGTGTTACGTACTTCAGAAATCAATTACAAAATTAGGGGATAATTTGGAGAACGAAACCCTCGTACATCCGCAAAATTAGGCAGCGCGGGCTTTGGCAATGGCAAGGTTGTCGGCGGCCGGCGATTGATCGTCGGAGAGACTGTGTGAATGAGGAGGGCGGAGGCCGAGGCGGTTGGTGGCCAATTTCGGACCAAGTGTGATAGAAGCGATGCGAGAGGGCAAGAGCGAGCGAGAGAGGAGGGAGGGCGACGCGAGTCCATGGTCCGCGACCGGCGATCGAGTGTCGGAGAGAGATAGAGACCGTGAGTAGTGCGAGAGGCTGAGAGTAGTGTGATTGAGAGCAAAGCGTCAATGGCGATTCAAGAACAGAGGCAAACGAAGAAAGAATAGCGAGAAAGTGTCGTGCGTTTCTTCGTGCGATCATTTTGACATAGCAGGGAAATTATAAGAAAAAAATTTTATTTTTTTTATTTTTCCTCCTATTTACATTAACGACCATATTTTACATATTAATAACGATGATTTTTGTAACCCATCGTCTGCCGATAATTTTTCCGGTAAAATCGGACGACGAAAATGCACTTTTGTCGTTATTAGTATTATTTAACGACAAATTTTATATATGGTCGTTAATATGTGGTCGTTAGAAACCTTTTTCTAGTAGTGGATATTGTGAAGATAGAACTGGATAGAAGAGATAAAATCGGATAAAACCGGGAAGACATGCGTCGGCCATTAAGGGATGCCTAGGTTTTCCCGCCCTAGTGCGCTTCAAGGAGTCTCCGGGTTAAAATGCATTGTTCCACTTAACATTTTAAGGTGGCGGCGCCGACCATAATAGTTTTCCAAAAATTGAAAGTTTTCATTTTTGGCGGGTTTCTATTTTTGGCGGGTTTCATTTTTTATGCGGGATGTGTGCTCCTTGTCTCGGGTGGACTGTCTTGGAGCTAAAACATAACACTTTGATGCTTGTGATAATGAAATGCAGCGTCTAACGTCATCTTGAGGTCTTCAGCTCCTTATCTGGTTGGACTGAAGTGAAACGCAGATATTATGAGCCTAGAATTTCCCGGTACACGGCATTGGACCCATCGTCTCTGAAGGCTTGGCCCGGTTCTTAGATCATCCGAAAGAAAGGGGATTTTTGGATCGACCCAAGGCAAAAGGCTATTTATGTGGTGCTAGAGGTTCTTTTTGGTTTATCGGCTTCCGTCGCATCAATCAAATCCCGACCGTGATCTAAATCCTCAAATAGGACTCGGGATTTCATCATCGGGCCAACAAATAAAAAACAGAGAAAATGAGGACACTTTTTTGGTGTCTAGAATATCTAGGAAGATCAGCTTTGGAAAACTTAAGTAAGTATTCAATTACCTCCCGAAGACTTGTTTCCTCGATATCCGAGTTGTCACTGTCTCGACTCATATTCAGCTTCTAAGTCTGCATCACTGCCATTAGACACTTTGAGTCATCCGAATCATCATCTTTAGAGGAGTCATCATCGCTTCATGTAGCCACCGTAGCCTTTTTCTTCTTTCTGTCCTTCTTCCTCTTTGGACGAGTCCTTGACTATGTGGTCCTTGCTGCCACACTCAAAGCGATCGAGTTCATAGTTAAAGACTATTTAGAAGGGGATGAGTATTTACCTTTCTTGGCCTTCTTGGCCTTCTTGTAAAACTTCTCCTTTGGCCTCTTTTGCCAACTTTTGTACTTCATCAACTTTTTGAAACCTCGGGCAGTGACTCACATGGGATCCTCTTTGGAGTCTAAGGAGCTTAGAGCTTGTTGTCTTCTTTACGAGGCCTTCAATGCAATGTTGTTTTTAGTATCGACCTCGGCATCCTCTTCTTCCAGGTGCAGCTCATGAGTAAGTAGCTTTCCAATGAGCTTATTAGGCTTTAATTGAGAGAGATTCCGAGCCTCTTCAATTGTTATCACCTTGGGACCCCATCTTCTCTTTGGTAGACTTCTCAGAATTTTTTGATCATTTCTTCATAAGAGATCTATCTACGCAGAGACTTGAGATTGTTTGTAATCTAAATGAACCGAGCATACATCCGAGAAATGTTCTCCTCGAGCTCCATTCCGAATAACTTTTACTTGTGACTATTTTGACTTATCTTCACCTGCTTCACTTAACATGTTCCTTCATAGGTGTTGACAAGTGTATCCCACACCTCTTAGGTTGTGTTACGGTCGACACTTTGTTGTACTCTTCGGAGTCGATAACACACATCGAGTGTTTATGGCTTTGAAGTTCTTTATGAACTTCTCATTCTCTTCAACCGTGTACTCCGTCTTCTCTTTAGGCACGAGATCTTGCTCCTTCCATCTTCATTGGAATGAAGTTTCCATTCTTGATGATGTTCCATACTTCTTCATTAGTATCCGAGTAGAAAGTAGTCCATCATCTTCTTTCGGTGTGCAAAGTTTGACCCCTTGAACTTGGGTAGTCCGGTGGATGATCTTCCTTTATCAAATTCTACATTGTTTGGAGCTATTTGATCTTTATACCTTTGGATTGTGCAATCCTCTTGAAAGGCTCGGCTCCGAAACCAATAGAAGGTTCGCTCTTGGAGAGGTTAAGTCACCCTAGAGCGGGGGTGAATAGGGTGATGGAAGATTTTTTAATATTAAGTTTTTCTAGAGTCAAAAGTTCCTTCATTTGATCTAGTACTTCCTGACTAAGTTAACTCTTACGATCACGGACAACTAAGCTGAGTTAGCCCTTACATCTCGGTCAACGAACTTACAAAGAAAATGGAAAGAGTATGAGTGATTACAAGACTTTCTTTACAACTCAAAAAGTAAGAAACTACATATTAGGAGTTGTAAGTTGAAGATTGAATAAGAATGCGAGTAGGTAAGTTTTAAGCAACGTGTTCAGCAATCTTCATGTCTTGTGGAGTGGCTTCAATTTATAAGCACAAAGGCGAGAATGACCGTTCAAACTTGTTCCGGACTAGTGAGCTTCAATAGTCATTGTAAAGGCTACTCGAGTCACTAAGAAAAGATCCGTTCACATGTGAACATTGTGAAGTGATCCTTGGCTCAAAACATGGTTCATCCCTCTGGTGGTGATTGAAATCGGGTGGAAACAACCGTTAGGCTCAAAGTTAAAGTTTTCTAATTTTGGAAACAAACAACCACGACAAGGTGTCCGAACCATGTCCACAAATGGGTTATTTATGTCTGCTACTTTTTAACGGCTAGAAACCGACTCCTTTTGTATTTCAAAAGTAGATTAGGCTTGTTTAATCAACCTAAAAAAGCACATCAAGGTGGTACTCAAAATATAAAAATACTTTGATACAAATTAGGCAAAGATAATAATTAATTCAAAGCAATTAAGCACTTAATTATCTTCGGCCTAAACGAATGGAATTTTCCGAGTCTAATATTCATTAGGTTCAAATTCCTTCTTGAATCAATCCTTCAAATGATCAAGTTAGAAAGAATAAGATATTAGAATACATAAAACATGGTCAAGTAAACAATTCTCAAGAAATAAACTAACTTAGGAATTAGAATTAACGTTGTAATTCATTTTCACTTAAAACACAAATTTAGTGCTAAGAATAAAAGTGTTAGGGAAATTATTTACTCATGTGATTGTTCCGAGTTGTGTCCGAGTAGGTTGGAAACACAATTGAGAAATGTTATGCTTGAATGACTTGTTTCTAAGTGGGTCGAACAAGATGAAAACTTAGATATGAGTTTCTATAAAGCTCATAATGACTTAGAATCAAAACCCGAGAGAGATAGAGAGTTATACTTGAGTCTTCACTCTCCCCCTTTTTTATAAAAGGCATTCCATACTTAAGATAGAACGTAATAAATTTAGAGAGTTAAGTTTTCATAGAGAAATGATCGAGCACAAAGTATTTATCGAGCACAAGAAAAATAATGATGAACCTTTATTAGCTCAACTTAGATCAAAACATAATTCAGAACATGTTTCTTGAAGTAATTAGAGCAAAGATGTTAAAAAGTAAAGAGACAATATCGGAGTAAACATGTACTCAAAAACAGATATGCTTAGAAATAAGCTAATTTCATTCATTGTGAGTAACATTTGTATAATAACACAATAAAGTAAAGTGAACTCGAGAAAACAAATAAGGGAAAAACTCCCCTAGACCAAACATCTATTTTCTATCTTTTCTCTACCCTATGCATTTCAGCGATAAAATAACAAAATGTGGGTGGAAAGAAAAAGTAAATACGTCATATGTTGGACAAAAAAATAAAGAAAATAAAGAAAGCTGAGTTTAAAATTAGGAGGAGGGGCGATCTGGCATGAGGTTGAAGAACCAGCTATGCGCCTACACCTATATTCTTGAGTGGAAGTAGTTGGGCGAGGTGGCATCGGAATGGGTACATCCGGGAATGGAGGGATCTGGGTTACGTGAGCGAGAGCGAGATCTTCCTCTTCTTCCTAAAAGACTGCTACTAGCCGAGACTCGAGGCAAGGGCCTTACACTGGCCAACTTCACCGGCCTCTTCGAGGCACTCTAAGTGTGATCGAAGCGATCACATGAGGTTCTTTGTTGCTCCGATCCTCGGGTTGAGCAGACTTCCTCCTCTTTTACTTCTTCTTCTTCTCCTCCATTAGCTTCTTCGCTTCTTCCGAGTTAGACTTAAGGACTCCTCGGATTCTTCGAGAGGATTCCGAGTGCTCGGATGTCTTTGATCGTCTCTCTTGGAGCCGCTTAATTTGATCGCGTTGTTGTTTAATCACCTTCTTTCGCTCGGAAATCATATGTTGACTCTCCTTGAGCTAAGTCCGAGCCTGGCTTTGCATCGAGTCATAGTTGGGATGAAATCCTGGAAAGAGCTCGGAGTTGATTTCAACTGTCAAGTAAGAGAGGTAAGTGTCTTGGCCACCTTCTCAAAAAGCTCGACGAAGGGGTAGGCAAAGAAGTAAAAGGTCCAATAGTTAAGAGTGGGACCTTTAGAGTTATATGAGTCCGAGGTGGAGCAGGAGGAGGTGGTCACTTAGACGAGTTAACCCATACACTAGGCTTGACCGAAGGTTTACTCGGGAGAGTCCGAGTCACCCTAGAGGGGGTGAATAGGGTGATAGGAAATTCTCTGCGGAATCACACTCTTTTGTACGAAGTAGAAAGGAAGATAGATTCCGAGTCTATTAAGCTGGGTCGAAAAGATTGGACTCGAAAGCAATCAATCGAAAAGGACAAGAGCGAGTAAGGCCGTCCGAGTCTAGAATGAACTCGGAAAGATAACACTTAGATTTTACGTGGAAACCCTACTCGGGCGGAAAACCACGGACTGTGTCAATCCGGACACGAAGTCAAATCCACTATTTTGAGTCCACAAAATACCGTGAACCGACTAAACCCGAGTTGCTCCCTTAAACAACTCTATACATGTTTTCCTAGACTCGGACATTCCCTTATCTCGATCTAGTACTTCCTAGCCGATATAACCCTTACAGCTACGGACAACTAAGCCGAGTTAACCCTTACGGCTTAGTCAAGGGACCTTACAAAGAATGTAAGAAAGAGTTTGTAATCGAGTACAAGACCTTACAACTCGAAAGTAATGAATTACGAGTGGGAGTTGTAAGTAGAAGATTGAAAGTAAATACAATGACTTTTCTCAAGTATGTGTATTAACAATAGATTCGGCAATCTTCAGGTCTTGTGAGGTGGCTTCAATTTAGGTAACCGAGCGGACTAGCCGTTATCTTCATCTCGCTGACCGAGAGTCTTCGTGACCGTTGATAAAAGCTTTACGAGTCACTCGGAAAGTATTCGTTACAATGTGAACGTTGGACAACGGTTTATCTCTCTTGGAAGTCCCAAAACCATTGGTAGTGTCTTGAAAGATAAGGTGGAAACCACCGTTAAGCTTAGCGTTTCGGTTTTGCAGATTTGGAAACGGACAACTTCGACACAATCTTCTAGGACTCGAAGCGGGGAAGGTGAAAAGCCATGTCTCGCTGGTGATTTGACGTTCGAAGCCGGCTACTTTTGTGGTTGGTGATTTGACGTTCGAAGCGAGGAAGGAGGTTCTTTTACATATTTTGCAAAGTCATCGATGACTTCGAGTGAAAGGAATTGGATTAGAGTTGAGAAAGAGGATCTTCACATTGAAAAGTTTGTGAAGTAAGGCAAGATTGATTCGAACGGTCTTACCTTGAACAACAAAAGTGATGATGCCATCACTAGCTGTCATGTGAGTGTAGAACTCGGACACAAGGTGCAGGTAGATATATTCACGAAACAAAGATACTTGTACACACCGGTTTTGGCGATGTGTTTCAACTAGGAGAGGGAGGTTTATGGAAAGAACTTGTCCTCCATAATGAAATGTTGGGCGACGTTGTGCTTTGGTTCTTCCGAGGCAAGCTCTTTTACTTTGCCTTATGTGGCCTCTGTAGGGTTGGACTTGGTTTTGGCCTTCTTATGGCCGAAACTCCTTCCACAGACAAATCCTCTCTTAGGCATGGTTAGAGAGTAAAGAGTCTTTGAGAGAAACGAGAGAAAGAGTAGAGAGCATAGAAAATTGAGAATTAGAGAGAGAGAGAGAGAGAGAGAGAGTGGATGAACTTTGAGAGAAAAGAAAGCCAGTGAGCAAGTAACTAGTAGAAGAAATAAAGTGAAGCGGTGCTATTTATAGCGAGAAAAGGCTTCCAATCGACTTTCCGACTCGATTCATTGTTAGCTTGTCGTACGGTTACAAATTAAAGCACTACTTAGGCTTATAATAAATAATATAGCATAGGGAAGTAGGGATCGAATCCACAAGGAAAGATATAATAACATGCAAGCTTTAATCTAATTAAATTTACTACTTTTAAAAACAAAATAAAAAATATAAATTTAAAAATCAACAACTAAAAATCATAGAAAATTATCTAACAACTAAACAAATAATTTATACATAAAAACAAAACAATAATAACCCAGACATATTTTTGTAAATTGTTTTTGGAATAATTAAAATAGAAAATAAACACATTCTAAAACAGAAAATTAAATAACTAAAATTCTGCACTAAATTAATTACAAAAATAAATACTAAAATTATCTAGAACTATAA
This sequence comes from Talinum fruticosum, assembly GCA_021018815.1. Taxonomy (NCBI): domain Eukaryota; kingdom Viridiplantae; phylum Streptophyta; class Magnoliopsida; order Caryophyllales; family Talinaceae; genus Talinum; species Talinum fruticosum. The sequence continues at coordinate 589,595 of JAITYX010000046.1, read as the reverse complement.
CACTAATTTTCTAGACCTAACCACACCCTAAATATATAAAAATAAAATTTAAAACCGAATTTACAAAATTATTTTACTAAAAACCTACAGTAATTAAATTCAAGAATTAAATCCGAAAAATTATCAAATTAATTCCAAAAATTCTAAAATTTAATCACATAAACCTAGGATTCTATCTAAACCCTAAAGAAGATAAAACACAAAAAATAATAAAAGAAACTATTTTTAAACTAATTTCTAATAAACTGACTCAAAAATAATAAAAGCCGATGGAAAAATAATCTAAAAATTAAAATATATTAAGACTCAAAATTAAATTAAGATAAAATTTCTAAAACTAACCTAAAAGCCTGTTATTTACCGCGGGGGATAACGAAATTAACAATAAAAGATTGTAACTTTGTAAATAAAACTTATTAAACTAAAGAAAACTACTAAAAAGCAAATAAATAATTATCAAAGATATCAAATTTATAAACACACTTAGTATAATCTATATCTACCATTCAAATTATTATTTATTATTAACACACAAATTGATCTACATATGACCTAAACTGTAGAAGACAACTACTAGCGGATTTTCCCCGTTTTTCCTTAGTTATTAGTTTACTTAGGCCTAACGCTAATATAAACCCTACTAATATTAATAACCCTAGCACTAGCACTAGAATTTAATCAAATTAGAGCATTAAGTATTAGAAAAACATCATCTAACACCTAGTAACCAATCTATTAGCAAATTGATTTAAAAAGGATGTATGATAACTTCCTAGTTAAAAGAGACGGGTATGAGTCATCCATGATTAATTAGGGTGATACTTACATCTAAAAGACCAAGAAATTACGTACTTGAGCCTTTTAAACTATCATATGAATTTATATAAAACTAATTAGCGTGCATTCTAATTTATTAGATACAAAATCATAAACATTAAAATCAAATTATCATAGAATCATGGATCGAATCAATAAGACAATAAAGATCGAAACTTTGTTTCAAAATAGATAATTTAACATGATTTCAAATAGATTATACTAAGTATAAAAATTACTCAAACATAATGTAATTTGGGACACGTAAACTAAACAAAAGTAGCATTTTTAATATTAAACTAACAACAAAAATATAGTCTTGAAATTACAATAATAATAATAATAATAATAATAATAATAATAATAATAATAATAATAATAATAATAATAACAATAATAATAATAATCCTTGCGAGTACGAGTGGAATGACGATGATCGATCAAGAGGATGATGATATGAAGACGGTGATGATGTTGGCGTGAGGCTGAGGCACCAGAGAGAGGTGGATGAAGATTATGGTGATATTGATGAGGTGATAAGGTAGTGACGTGATATTGTGATTATGAAGATGATTGTAATGATGGGTTAGGGGTGGTCTTGCGAGGGTGAGATGGGATAGAGAAGTAGAGGGGTAAGAGGAGAGATGATGATGATGGTGGGATGGATGAGATAGAAAAGAAAGGGTGTTGGGCGTACGAACAAGGAGAAAGGAAGCAAGAGGTAACTAGGGGAAAGAGATGGGCGGTGATTAGGTGAAGATAGCGATCCCGCGTGAGAAAGGTGTGGGTGTATTAAATAGTCGTGAGGGTGCTTGGCTTGGTTCCTCTCTCCTCTTTTCCATGTTTCCTTCTTCTCATGCAACTCTAAGGACGAATCTTAGTGGGTTTAGGAGTATGATTATCTTCGCTCTTCTATTCAAATTAAGATTTTATAAAATAAAATATCATAAAATAAATATTTTATGACATATTATTTTTATGGACCGACTTCATATCTTTTCTTGGACGCTTGTTGGTAGCTAAAAACCCACTTTTAACGTCTTTTCTTGTCTTCCCCAATTTTTTCGATAATTACCTATAAATAGACAAAATAAGATAAATTAGATAAAATAAACTATATAATATAAACTAAATTGCTACAAAAAATATGTATATAATACAACTTAACAAAATCCCCCACCCTTAGATTTTGGACGTCCTCGTGCAAATAAATCTAAGACTCGACCTAAAATTACGCTTTCTTATAAGGATATACATAAAACATAAAGTATACACTAGGTTTGCCTTACTTCCAAAAATAGTTTGATGAAAATTTCTCTTTCCTAAGGAAGTGAAAAACTAAATATTTCGTTGTCATCGGAGAGTTTATTCATCAGCCTCACAATATCTCTTTCATTTAAGCAACAATAAAAAATTATCCATCTTTTTCAAACATTTACATTCCGGTCAAGAGGTCTAAAGGATGGGAAAAATTAAGGTGCGGTATGGTTATAGAGACAACGAGATAACTCACTAAAAATCGATAATAAACTTGTTTTGTAAACTTTTCTTCCAACTTATTTTTTTTTTCGTTATTCGTTTTTTTCATTTTTTAAAACTCTATTCAAGCACATATTCGAGGCACATATAGGATCTTAGAAATATAACCCTCCCTGTCTCCCACTCACCGAAATAGAGGTGTTGGAGTTAATACTATATTTTTTCTTTTTCTTTTTGTTAGTATGGTTCGAGCCATTGATCGGCCCAAAAGGAGCATGACTCTCCCACCATGTGTTAATCCATTCATAAAGGCTCGGCTTGAGACCTAAATTTAAGGGAAATGGTGCTTGAGCCACCAACTCCGACCCATGTTGGTAGACTAACATTTTTCTTTCTCTTTTTTTAACTTTTATTTTATGTTGTTGACATGTTTCGAGTTGTAAACAGCCCTTAACGGGGTTTACTCTTCCAACATAGATCTTTTCCATACACAAGCCGCTTAAGGGGAACAAATACCGTTCCACTTGAACAAACCTGTGTTGGTAAACCAACATATTCTAAACTTTAATAGGCAAGACAAGAAAAATCAAATTTTCAATGAGTCATTCTGCTAAGTTCGGTAGTCTAGGTGAACGGTTTAAGTCAATTTATTGCCTCTATCACGATCATATATCAAGATCAAACTGTCAAAAAAATTATGATTGTCACTTGCTTGAAGAAATATATGAGGATCAACTCAAACAACTCGAATGACAATTAACATGTTCAAATTTCTCACTTATAAAGGGAAAGAAAAACTATAGACAAAAAAATTAAGTTAACCTAGCATACATTCATGTTCATGCCTTACTTTACAAGAAAGAAATTTTTTTTAAAAAAAGATAAAACTAAATGCATAAAATTAAAATGCGGAATGCAGTCCCCACACTTAATTCATGCATTGTCCCTAATGCATGCAAAATAAAAATAAAGCAAAAATAATAGAGTTAACATAAACTTCCCTCAAAAATGTTGGGTTGCCTCCCAACCGGCGCCTTGGTTTATCGTCTTTAGCTTGACACATCTGCGGGTAAAGGATCATCTAATTGCATTTCCCACACTAAACAGATCCGGTCTCCTGCATGCTTGCAATTAGCGGGAAATTTCTTTTCGAAAAGGGCAGATGTATTCTTCCCCACACTTACCTTTTTGTTCCTTTTCAATTTTAATTTGTTCATGAATAGATCTTTAAGGAACACAGCATAACGAGGTTCCCGTTTCATGGTATCTAAAGGTTTGCTCGTGGAGAGTCTTGGTCATCCGAGAGGGAGGTGAATAGGGTGATAACGAAATTTAACAAAATGGAAGGATTAAAGTTTAAACTGAATAACCAAGACAGTCTAAGTCTAGATTGGACTCGAAAAGTATGAACTCATATTTACGTGGAAACCCTCGTGGCCAGTGCTAATCCAAGTACCAAGTCAAATCCATTATTTTGAATCCACAAAATACGAGTAGACCGACTCAACCAGAATTACCGCCTTAAACAATTCCTAACGAGTTTTCCTAGACTCGAAGTTCCCTTATCCGATCCACTACTTCCTAACTGAGGTCACCTTTACAATTAGGGACAAGCGAGCTGAGTTATTCAAGGGACCTTACTTAGATAGTAAGAAGGAGTATGTGACTGCAAGACTTTACAACTTAGAAAAGCGTTAAGTACACGAGACTAGGAGTTGTAAGAAGAAGATTGAATAAGTATTATACGAGAGAGATATAATTTCAGCAATGTGTTTAGCAATCTTCAAGTCTTGTGAAGTGGCTTCTATTTATAGATGACCAAGCAGATTAGCCGTTGTGACTATCTTCTAATTAGATGTCCTTTGTGACCGTTGTAACGGTTCTTCTTAGTCGCTCGAGTAGTGTCCGAGTGACTTAGAAGCATCATTGTGAGTTGATGAATAAGAATGTGATTTACGAGTCAATTAGAATCGAATGAAAACATGTGCGATAGTTTCTATATCAATCGAGAATGACTTGTAATCAAAACCTAGGAGAGATGAGGTTTGTACCTGAGTCCTTAATAGTACTCAGAATGATATAAATTTAGAGTCCGAGTCTTCGGTATCTAGAACAGGAATGTTGATTTCTCGCCTTCCTAGATATTTCTATGATATCTTCAATTGCCTCATCTATCTTAGGAGTTGTGCTTATCAATCAACTAGGAAATTGTGGGATAGGCTTGTAAAGATCTTTCTTATTTTCATCTATTTCCTTAGCATTAGAGGCGTCATCTTTGTTTTGGTCAAGTTCAGATTCCTTGACCTCTAATTTTGGCTCTACCTCTATGTTTTTCCTAGATTCCTCTAACTCTTTCCTACTATTAAGTGTTATGACAATCACATTTTCTTTTGGATCTTAGAAAGGTTGAGATTGCATTTGGGCTTGCGGGTTACTAATTATCGTATCGTTGGCGATCTGTCTCTCTTGAACCCGCTTAATGGTCATCTCTAAGCTTTGGAACCTAAGGTCGATCTCCTTTTTCTGGTCATCCATCTTCTTAATGATTTTGTCTAAAACATAATTAGTTTTGTCCTGAGCAATGGATTGATCAATTTCTAGGGGTTTTCTTCAAATCCATACCTAAGGTTAGAGTAGTCACTCCATTCTTCATAAGTGTTCGAGAATGGGTTATGGTTCATTTGACCTTGGTTGGAAAAACTAGCATTCACATGCCCTCTTTGTTTTGTAGGGCATGAATTAGGAACATGACCCTCTAAACGGCAAATACTACAAACCACTCCTTCTTCTCTGTGGACCAATTTGTTCAACATAACAGTAATTTGGGACAATTGAGTCTCTATAGATGGACCTAAATTGAACTCACTAACATTCCTTAATTAGGTATCTCCAATTCCAAATTGTTGAGTATTTTGGGCCATAATATTAAATAATTCTATAGCTTGAGTTGGAGTCTTATTAAACAATGCCCCTCCACTAGCAACATCTACCATATTTTTATCTATTGGCAATAAACCTTCATAAAAATATTGAATCAATAAATGGTCAGAAATTTGATGTTGGAGACAACTAACACATAATTTATTAAAACGCTCCCAATATTAAGAAAAAGTCTCCCCAGTCATCTCGTTTAATGCCACAAATTTCCTTTCTAATTGACCCTATCCTAGATGTAGGAAAAAAATTCTCTAAAAATGCTTTATGAACTTGGGCCTGCAGAGGATAGGTAATAAAACCAATCTTTAGCCTTATCCTGAAGTGAAAAGGGAAAGACTCTTAACTTAATTTGGTCTTAGGTGATTCCCTCAAGCTGCATGATGGAACATGTAATAATAAACTCATTGATATGATGATATGGGTCCTCACCACGCAGTCCATGAAATTTAGGTAACATATTTAAAAATTCGAAGTTCGGTTTTAGTGATAAGTCCAATACAATATATGAGATAGGTAGCAGTTGTGTATCTAAGTTAGGTACAACAAGTTCATGTAAAGTAGTCATCTCAATAATTTTAGAACTTACGAAATAGAATCGGATATGCTTACTTGGCTTTAACTTCGTCAAATGTATGCTCCTTGTCAAAATAAAAACTAAAAACTAAAAAAAACTACAAAAATAAACTATTAAAGTCACAAAGAAGTAATAAAAGTAGTAAATCTAAATTTAAAAAAACTAAGAACTGTTATTTTCCGTCCCGAGCAACGGCACCAAAATTTGTTAGCTTGTTGTACAGTTACAAATTAAACCACTACTTAGACTTATAATAAATAATGTGGCATAGGGAAGTAGGGATCGAATCCACCAGGAAAGATATAATAACATGCAAGTTTTATTCTAATTAAATTTACTACTCTTAAAAACAAAATAGAAATTATAAATTAAAAAAATCAATAACTAAAAATCATAAAATATTATCTAAAATAAATAAATAATTTATGGATGATAACAAAACTATAATAACCCAGAAATATTTTTGTATATTGTTTTTAGAATAATTAAAATAGAAAATAAATAAATTCTAAAACAGAAAATTAAATAACTAAAATTGTGCACTAAATTAATTACGAAAATAAATACTAAATTTACCTATAATATTAACACTAATTTTCTAGACCTAATCAGACCCTAAAAATATAAAAATAAAATTTAAAACCTAATTTACGAAATTATTTAACTAAAAACCTACGAGTAATTAAATTCAAGAATTAAATCTGAAAAATTATCAAATTAATTCCAAAATTTCTAAAATTTAATCACATCAAACTAGGACTACATCTAAACCCTCAAAGAAGATAAAACACGAAAAATAATAAAAGAAACTATTTTTGAACTAATTTCTAATTAATTGACTCAAAAATAATAAAAGCTGACAGAAAAATAATCTGAAAATTAAAATACTTTAAGACTCAAAATTACATTCAGATAAAATTTTTAAAACTAACCTAAAAGCCTGTTATTTACCGGGGGATAACGAAATTAACAATAAAAGATTGTAACTTTGTAAATAAAACTTATTAAACTAAAGAAAACTATTAAAAAGCAAATAAATAATTATCAAAGATATCAAATTTATAAAAACACTTAGTATAATCTATATCTACCATTCAAATTATTATTTATCATTAACACACAAATTGATCTACCTATGAGCTAAACTGCAGAAGACAACTACTAGCGGATTTTCCCCGTTTTTCCTTAGTTATTAGTTTACTTAGGCCTAACGCTAATATAAACCCTACTAATATTAATAACCCTAGCACTAGCACTAGAATTTAATCAAATTAGAGCATTAAGTATTAGAAAAACATCATCTAACACCTAGTAACCGATCTATTAGCAAATTGATTTTAAAAGGATGTATGATAACTTCCTAATTAAAAGAGACGGGTATGAGTCATCCATGATTAATTAGGGTGACACTTACATCTAAAAGACCAAGAAATTACGTACTTAAACCCTTTAAAATATCATATGAATTTATATAAAACTAGCGTGCATTCTAATTTATTAGACATAAAATCATAAACATTAAAATCAAAGTATCATAGAATCATGGATGGAATCAATAAGACAATGAAGAACGAAACTTTGTTTCAAAATAAATAATTTAACATGATTTCAAATAGATTATACTAAGTATAACAATTACTCAAACATAATGTAATTTGGGACATGTAAACTAAATAAAAGAAGCACATTTAATATTAAACTAACAATAAAAATATAGTCTTGAAATTACAATAATAGCAATAATAATAATAATAATAATAATAATAATAATAATAATAATAATAATAATAATAATCATACCACTATGATCCTTGCGGGTATGAGTGGAATGACAATGATCGATCAAGAGGATGATGATATGAAGATGGTGATGATGTTGTTGTGAGGCTGAGGCACCGGAGAGTGGTGGATGAAGATTACGGTGATATTGATGAGGTGATAAGGTAGTGACGTGATATTGTGATTATGAAGATGATTGTGATGATGGGTTATGGGTGGTCTTGCGAGGGTGAGATGGGATGGAGAAGTAGAGAGGTAAGAGGAGAGATGATGATGATGGTGGGATGGATGAGATAGAAAAGACAGGGTGGCGTACGAACAAGGAGAAAGGAAGCACGAGGTAGGGGAAAGAGATGGGCGATAATGAGGTGAAAATAGCGATCCCGCGTGAGAAAGGCGTGGGTGTATTAGATAGTCATGAGGGTGCTTGGCTTGGTTCCTCCCTCTTCTTTTCCATGTTTCCTTCTTCTCATGCTACTCTAAGGAGGAGTCCTAGTGGGTTTAAGAGTATGATTATCTTCACTCTTCTATTCAAATTAAGATTTCATAAAATAAAATATCATAAAATAAATATTTTATGACATATTATTTTTATGGACCGATTTCATATATTTTCTTGGACGCTTGTCGGTAGCTAAAAACCCACTTTTAACGTCTTTTCTTTTCTTCCCCACTTTATTCGATAATTACCTATAAAAAGATAAAATATGACAAATTGGATAAAATAAACTATATAATATAAACTAAATAGTCACTAAAAATACGTATAAAATACAACTTAACAGTTACCAAGCAACGGTTATCAAAATGTTGCGTTACTTTGCACTGATAACGTCTAGTTTCTCCAACAGATTTCTTCCAATGGCTATTTTCACGCTAACTGTTCGATTCACATAGAGAGAGAGAGAGAAGAAAGAGTTTTCGAAAACATTTATGAGATTCTCCAATTATTTAGAGATTATCCCAAAACTTTGATGTCCATTTTGCTTAAAATCCGAGTATGACAGAGTACGGTGTCTAAATAACTCAGAACACACTCAAAAATTTATAACTCATAGCTCGGTCTCATTCACGAGTCAACTGATCTATTTGTTATCTACTCAAAGCATGTAACAATTAATCATAAAAGAATCATTCATGTAATAGCTAAGATAATTGTACATTTATCATGCCAACCTCATTTCTACTAAAAGCAAAATTAATCTTAACTTAGAGGCTTACTGAAAATATCAGCTAATTGAAATTTTATAGGAATAAACTCAAGTTCAATATCACCTTTTGAGAATTGTATCTCAAAAAATGATATCCGACCTCAATTTGTTTCGTTTTTTAATGTTGAACTGGATTCTTGGTGATGTTGATTGCACTTTGATTGTTACACTTGATTAGGATAGATGTGAATGATAGTCCTATATCCTTCAAGTGTTGCTTGATCCGGAGAATCCGAGCACAACAAGCTCCAGCTGCTATGCACTCAGCCTCGGTAGTTCATAGATCAATTGAGTTTTGATTCTTTGAATGCCAGGAGATGAGTTATTGACCCACAAATTGGCATGTTCATGATATGCTCTTTCTATCAACTTTGTATCCATCATAGTCGGCATCCGAGTATCAAGTGAGGGTCAAATCCGAGTCTTTCGAATATCAAAGATCAAGTGTTTGAGTCCCTGCAAGATATATAAAGATTCTTTTGACTTGTAGTGAGATGTGATTCCTTAGGATTAGCTTCACATCTTGCACAAAGGAAAACACTAAACATGATATCCGGCGAACTAGATGTGAAATAAAGTAGAGATCCAATTATAACTCTGTAGAATTTCGATGTACTACTTTACCTTTCTCATCTAAGTCCAGTTCCGTATTGCTACTCATAGGTGTTGTTGCATGCTTCACATCTTGTAGCTTGTACTTCTTCAATAACTCCTTGGTGTACTTTGTGAAGACTCAAGTATAAATCTCTATCTCTCTTAGGTTTTGTTTCTAATTCATTCCGAGAGTTATAGAAACCCATATCTAAGTTTTTATTCACGTTACGACTCGACTCGAAAACGCTTTATGGCAGATCTTCTACACTTGGTGTTTTTGACTCACTCGGACATCACTCATAACTATCGCATGCTCAAATAATTTCTCTAGCACTTTTATTCCGAGCACCGACTTTGTATTTCAATACAAAGTGAATTACAACGTTAATTCTTTATTCTAAGCCAATTTAGTTCCTTGAGAATTATTTTACCGGATCAAGTTCTTGTACTCGATATTTTATTCTTTCTAACTTGATCATTTTAGGATTGACTCAAGATGGAATTTGAACGTATTGAATATTAGACTTAGAAAATTCCATTTTTTAGGCCAAAGATAATTAAGCGTTTAATTACTCTAATTTAATTATTATCCGAAGGTTCGCTCTTGGGGAGACTAAGTCACCATAAGGGGGAATAAAAATGGTGATCAGGAAATTTGAACGGAGACTGGAAGATTAAATTCTAAAACCGACTTTGAAACAGATCCGAGTCTAGATTGGACTCGGAAAAAGTGCTAACTCGGAAAATATGTGGAAATCCTCCCGGGCGAGAAAACCACGGTCGGTGCTAATCTAAGCACCAAGTCAAATCCACTATTTTGAATCCATAAAATACGAGTAGAAAGACTCAACCAGAATTGCTCCCTTGGACAATTTCTTACAAGATTTTCCTAGACTCGAAGTTCCCTTATCTTATTTAGTACTTCCTAACCGAGGTCACCTTTATAGTTAGGGACAAGCGAGCTGAATTAACCCTTACACCTCGGTCAAGGTACCTTACTCAAAAAGTAAGAATAAGAGTTTGTGATTGATTACAAGACCTTACAACTCGGAAGGATGTTAAGTACAGAGGTGGAGTTGTAAGTAGAATGAAGGTTTGCTCTTGGAGAGTATAAATCACCCTAGAGAGGGGGTGAATAGGGTAATGAGGAAACTTGCTTGAAAATTAAAGAAAATGAGGATCCGATGTGAGTGAGCGGCAAGGAAACACTCGGAAAAGCATAAACTCATAATTTAGTAAGCGAGTGAAGAAACAGATTAAACGTAATTATGAAACTGTCCGAGTCTAGAATGTACTCGGAAAAGTAATACCTCAAAAAGTACGTGGAAACCCTCCTGGGCGAGAAAACCATGGACCGTGCTAATCCAAGAACGAAGTTGAATCCACTATTTTGAGTCCACAAAATACGATAAGCTGACTTAACCTGAGTTGCTCCCTTAGACAACTCCTTACAAGTTTTTCCTAGACTCGAAATTACCTTATCCGATCCAAGTACTTCCTAACCGAGATCACCCTTACGAGTTAGGGACAACCGAGCTGAGTTAATCCTCACAGCTCGGTCAAGGGACCTTACTTAGATAGTAAGAAAGAAAGCGTTTGTAATTGAGTATAAGACCTTACGACTTAGAAATCTTCAAGTAGAAGATTGAGAATGAATACAATGATTTTTGATCAAGTATGTGTATTAACAATAGATTCGGCAAATCTTCAAGTCTTGAAAGTTGGCTTCTATATATAGATGACCAAGCGGCTTAGCCGTTGTGTCCATTTTCTGACTGGAGGTCCATTGTGACCGTTGTAAAGGATTTTCCGAGTCACTCGGAAAATATCCGTTGATATATGAACGTTGAGCAACGGTTCTTGACTCCTTTGGAAGTCCCAAAACCACTTGGTGGTGTCTTGAAAAATAAGGTGGAAACCACAGTTGAGCTTGGTGTTGCGGATTTCCAGTTTTGGAAACAGACAATCCCGACACGATTGTGCGGGGCTAGGTCGAGGTGGTAAAAGCCTTGTCTGTCTGGTGATTTGACGTTTTGAAGCCAGGTTACTTTTGTGATTCAAATTTAGGAAAGCCTCGTTTGAATAACCTACAAAAGTAAATCACTTTGGTTCTCAAAGTATAAAATACTTTGGTCCAAGATTAGGCACGAGATAATAATATAATTAAAATAATTAAGTAACTAATTATCCGAGTCGGAAAAGAAATGGAATTTTCAGAGTCTAATATCCATGAAACTCAAATTCCATCTTAGTCAGTCTAGAGGACAACCAAGTCGGATAAAGAATATCGGAGTAAACAGATTAGATCTAGACTAAACACAATTCAAACTAAATATGCTAACTTGGAACAATGTAATTCCTGAACCATGAAGAAGTATGCTTTCGAACCCGAGTTTAAGCGTGGAAAAGATAGTGTTTGAATATGCGATAAATCTTAGTGTTGGGTGACTCGGAGCCGAGTGTGAAGTGGCATGTAGAAGTATGCTTTCTAAGTCGATTAGAGTCATGCGAGACCAGCATAATAGATTCTATAACACTGAAAGGAAATGTTATATCACTCGGAAAAGTTTGTAAGTTACATAGAATAACTTGAAATCAAAACCTTATGAGAGAAGAGTTCTTATACCTGATTCTTGGATTGAACTCGAAACGTGTAAGTAGAGAGTCCGAATCTTCAATCTCCCCTTTTTGATGAAAGGCATTCCGTACTTAGACAAAAACTTTGTTAGTGATATAAATCTGATTTTGTAAACTTGCTCGAGAAAATAACTTAAGATTTCATAGCTATCGAGCAAGAAAAGAAATAAATCCAAATAGACAATAATTGTTAATGAAATGCATTGATTTCAATGTTGATGCTAAGCAAGAAAACATATTTGATGGAAACTCGAAATACTTGCATTAGTCATCGAACTCGAGAAAATTGTAACAAAATGCATTAATTCATTGAATTCAAAGATAATATTTACAGCGGGTGAGAGAGACTCCCCCTAAACAAGACAACAAATTTTTTTCTATCTATTCTCCCCTTGCCTTTTAGCAAAAAAAAAAAAAAAATGGGAAGAATGCAACGAGAAGTACATATTTGATGTCCGGACAAAAGAGAGAAAAAAATTTAAAAAATGAAACACTGTAAACAAAAGACTAAGAAATTAAGGAGGGGATGGGTTAGTCCGAGTGGAGAAGGAAGGACGAGTGGTGCGCCGACGCCGATAAGATCATGACGATGTGCTTGAGCGCGGCGGAGGAAGTACAAGGATCTCCGGCATTGGCTCGGTTCCGAGTGGCTGACCCGGAACTAGTTCATCCGAAGCTCGTCCTCTTGGAACCGAACGACTGGAGGGGTGTGCTCGGGTAGACCTGCTGCTGGCTGTCCTTGATCGGCGGGTTCTTCGATCCACTCGAGGCTGCTGTCCGAGCTTATCACTTCGGTAGCGCTTTAGGAGCACTCGGACCCTCGGTTGTTGCTCCTTGTCCTTCTTGGTCTCCTTGGCCTTCTAGCTCACCATGCTCGAAAAGAGCTGCATCAGCCGCATGCTCTTACGCTTCTTCTTGATCTTCTCCTCTGTCCGAGGAGGACTTGGCGGCACTCAAGGATTCCTCGGAGGTGTCCGAGTCTCCTTGATCCTAAGCTGCCTTGGAGCGTCTCTCCTGAAGAAGCTCGATCGGCTCCTCTCGCTTCTTCACCGAGCCTTCATCTCTAGGAGCACATCCTGTTGCTCTCGGAGTTGAGATTGGGCGGTTTTCGGTTGATGGTCATAGACAGGAAGACAGTCTTGAATGACCGGAGGAGATCCTTGAGTTCCAAGGCCACGAGAGGAAATTTTGTCCATGAAAGCAGTGGACAAAATAGAAGAAAGAGTTTTAGAGACACCTGAGGTGGAGGCACCACCAGGTGGAGCAGGAAGAGAAAGAGGGGTGTCTTTCCGAGTCCGAGGTGGCGAAGGTGGCCTCGGCTACGAGCTGTGAACCCGGACACCAGGTTGGGTTTCCTGGTATCCATACCCCGGAAGTTCCTTTTTGCCAACTGCAATGGCGGCCTCGAAGCTGCGGTCGGATCCGAGGGAAGAGGAACTTTGAATTGTTTGAAGATGGGAATGAGAAGAGCACTGAAAGGAAGAGGGGTGTTCTTCTTGGTCCGAGTTTGAGCTAGCACAGCTGCCATTTGCTCGATAATAGCAGGAAAGAGGTCTACTTTGTAGCCCTCTAGAATATCAAAGAGCGCTTTGAGGTGCTTGGAGTTGGGGTTCTCCTTGCTAGAGTGTTGTGAGAAGAATGTTCTCATCAGCAGAAAACACAGAAGACGAGCTTCGACTTTAGCTGAGTCACGAGAATAATTTTTGCGTGACCCCGGGAACTCTTTTGCATACTTTTCAAAGAAGCGTCGGCGACCTCATTGAAAGGAATTGGATTATTGTTTAAGAAAAGAGAGGAAACTTTAAATAGACGATGGAGGAGGGAAGTATTGATTCGAACAGTTATGTTACGAACTCTGGAGGTGAGAATACCTTCGGAGCTGGAAAGATGAGTATAAAACTTCGAAACGAGTTCGGGATAGATGAACTCGCTGAAGCAAAGAAAGTTGTATACCTCGGTCGATTATATGTGAGGCAACCACGAAAATTTAATGGTTGGGAAGAATTTATCATCCAGCGCAAGGTCTTTGGGTGACAAGGGGTTTAGAATTTGAGGGGCCTTCTTGGCTTTTGGTGCGAGTTTTCTTGGCGGTAGAAGCAAGAAAATCGGGGTGAGAACCTCTTTTCGGCATTTTGGTGTGAAAAGAGAGAAGGTAAACTTGAGAGAGAGTAGAAGAGAAGAAGACTCGAAGAGAGTGAAAGATAAAAGGAAAAAGTAGAAGAGAAATGAGTTTGAGAGCAAGGGAGCTTACTTGAGATGATCTTCGCGAAGCTTGAGAGCACTTGGGTGTCGTGTTTAGTCACCGAGATCGTGGTCGCGACGAGTTGATTTCGAGAAAGAGAGTAAGTGTAAAGTAAAGTAAGGAAATGAAGGAGAATAGGCGCTATTTATAAGAAAAATAAACGTCCTTCAATATCCATTCCGACTCGGCTCTTTCGGTAGTCACCTCGGACCGGTGTAACGGTTCTCTCCTCAATGGTTAGAATTCCAGCGGTTTGTCTCTCAACGGTTAGTTATCGATCATGGCACGTGAGAGAGAGAGAGAAAAAGAAAGATTTTGAAAACAAATTCCGAAATTCTCCACTTGTCTAGAGATGATTTCGGAATTTTGATGTCCATTTTTCTCAAAGTCCGAGTCGACTCGGCAAGGTTTCGAGTGACTCGGTAAATAATAACTATCGGCTCGAGTATCATTGAATCAAGCTGAACTAATGGTTATTAACGAATTGTAAACACATAACACATAACACATAATCATGCAATGAGATTCTCATAAATAAAACACATAATTATACATTTAACATACCAAGCTCATTCCTAATGAAGCAAAACTGATCCTCACTAAGTGGCTTAGTAAAGATATCAGCTAATTGAAGATTGGTAGGAATGAATTCGAGTTTAATATCTCCTTTCTCAGAATGGTCTCTTAAGAAATGATACCGACCTCAATGTTTTTCGTTTTTAGTGCTTGAACTGGACTTTTGGTGATGCTGATTGCACTCGATTATCACACTTGATTGGATTTGAAAGAAAGTCCAAGATCTTTCAAGTGTTGCTTTATCCATAAAATCCGAGCACAACATGCTCTAGCTGCAATATACTCGGCTTCGGCGAGTTGATAGAGCTACTGAGTTTTGCTTCTTTGAGTGCCAAGATATTAAGGATTGACCCAGAAATTGGCACGCCTCTGAAGTGCTCTTTCTATCAACTTTGTATCCAGCGTAATCAGCATCCGAGTATCCGGTGAGAGTCGGTTCCGAGTCTCCGGAGTACTATAGACCTAAATTACGAGTGCCTGCAAGATATCTAAATATTCTCTTCACCGCAGTGAGATGTGATTCTTTTGGATTAGCTTGGAATCTTGCGCATAGGCGGACACTAAACATTATATACTGGTCTACTTGGATGTAAGATATAGCAAAGATCCAATCATACCTCGATAGAGTTTCGATATATTGCTTTACCTTTTTCGTCCGAGTCCGGTTTCAAGCTACTACTCATAGGTGTTGCTTGCAAGCTTCGCATCTTGAAGATTATACTTTTTCAGCAGCTCCTTGGTGTACTTTGATTTATGGACATAGATTCCATTTTTGTCTTGCTTGATTTGTAGACCAAGGAAGAAATTGAGTTCTCCCATCATACTCATTTGAAATTCTGTCTCATTAACTCGGAAAAATCTCGACAGAGAATTTCATTAGTAGCTCCAAAAATTATGTCATAAACATATATCCGAGCGATAAGGAAATCTTTCCCCTTGGTTTTTATAAAGAGAGTCTTGTTGATCTGACCTCTTCTAAAATCATTTTGAACCAAGAAATTGCTCGAGTCTTTCATACCAAGCTCCGGGAGCTTGTTTAAGACCATAAAGAGCTTTTTGAAGTTTGAAAACATGATTTGGAAAATCTAAGTTTTCAAATCCAGGAGGTTGCTCAACATAGACTTCTTCTTCGATAAAACCATTGAGAAAAGCACACTTAACATCCATTTGATATAACTTGATATTTATGCTAGATGCAAATGCTAACAGGATTCCAATGGCTTCAATTCTAGGAACGAGTGCAAAGGTTTCCCCACAATCAATCCCTTCTTCCTGATTGTAACCTTGAGCCACAAGTCTAGCCTTGTTTCGACTACCACCCCATCTTCATCCAGTTTGTTCTTGAAAACCCATTTGGTACCTATGATTGGGTGGTCGGAAGGTCGTTTGGTCGAGTCCGGACTTGGTTTCTTTCAAATTGATTGAGTTCCTCTTGCATGGCCTCTACCCATTCAAGTTCATTGAGGGCCTCTAGTGCATTTTTGGTTCGGTTAATGAAATGAATGCAGTGAATGGACAAAGATTTTGAAGAATGGAACGAGTTCTTACCCCACGGTTGATATCGGATAATATGTTTTCTAGTGGATGACTAGAAGCATACTTGAATGCTCTACTGTTCTCTTATTCACCGGATCTGTAGGCTGAATTGGTTGATCTTCAAAAGTTTATTCTGAGTGAGCTTGTTTATCGGCTTGTCCTTCAACATTCCGAGTGGGTTCTTGAGTTGTCTTATTCCGAGTCACTAAGTTACGAGTGTCTTCATTACGAGCTGGTTGGGTTTCATTCTCGATAGGCTCATTTTCATCATGATCATCACTTCTGCTGAGCTTTAGGTCCGAGAATGTTGATTCACTTGGTTTTTCTTATTCAAGCTCATCAAACACAACGTGGATACTTTGTTCCACTTTGTTAGTTCTCTTATTAAAAATCCGATAGGCTTTGCTATGAGATGAATAACCCTGAAAAATACCTTCATCGACCGAGCATCAAACTTGGTCAGGTGATCCTTACCATTGTTGTGAACAAAACACTTACATCCAAAAGGTTTGAAGTATGAGATGTTGGGTTTTTTCCCTTTGTAGAGCTCGTACGGTGTTTTCTTGAGAATGGGTACGATGAGGCATATGTTCGAGTGTAGTTGGCTATGTTGACTACCTCGGCCCAGAAATAGTAGGGTAGATTATGCTCAATCATCATTGTCTTAGCTATTTCTTCGAGAGTTCTATTCTTTCTCTCCACTACTCCATTTTGTTGAGGAGTTCTTGGTGTTGAGAAGTTGTGAGAGATACCATTCTTGTCGCAAAACTCGAGAATTCTAAGTAGTCGAACTCCCTTCCATGGTCGGTTCGAATTCTGTGGATCCGAGTCCGAGACTCAACTTGGATCTTTCTACGAGCTTGTTGAACTCTTTAAATGATTCATTTTTGTGCTTGAGAAAACACACCGAGGTAAATCGTGAGTAATCATCAACAATAACAAGTACATATGATTTACCTCCGAGGCTCATTAACGGGGTTTCACCACATAAGTCCATATGTAGCAATTCAAGCACCTTGGATGTGGAAATTGTCTTCGGGGATTTGAATGACGATCGGACTTGTTTCCCTTTTGTGCAAGCTTCACAAACTTTGTCTTTCTTGAAAGCACAATTAGAGAATCCTCCGACTAAACCATGAGATGCCGGTTTCTTGATTGTATGCATGCTAACATGACCTAATCTACGATGCCATGTCCATGAATCATCATGAAGTGATGCTTTTAAACAAGATAGATTCTGACTCGAGTCGAAAGAGGAATAATGTACGTATTGCCCGATCTCTTACCTGACAGCTTAATTTCTTTGGTAGCTACGTCGGATATAATACGGTTGGTCCGTGTGAATCTTACCTCTTGACCTTTATCACACACTTGAGAGATTCTAAGTAGGTTGTACTTTAATCCTTTGACAAGGGATACTTGGGCTGACTAGAGTGCATTCCTTTCCAATCTTGCCCATCCCAATTATCTTGCCTTTACTATCATCTCCAAATGTGACTTTTCCTCCTTTGTACTCTTGTAACTCGGAAAAGAGTCTCGAGTCTCCGACATGTGGCGTGAGCATCCACTGTCAAGGTACCAATGTCCGTTTGATCTTTTCTAAGTGGTCTGCGAAAGTAGAAACAAACTAACCCTTCTCACTTCCTCTAGCGAACCCAGTAACACCCTTTACTGTGGTCCTTTTTGAGGAAGAACGTTTTTCGGAACCCAGATTTGAATGACTTTGGGTGCAGTCCGATTCCGAGTCTTCCATTTAGAGAACTGAGTCTGTGTCTCTTTCTTTTGAAAAACTTTTCTTTTATAAATCGGTGGAGATGGTTTTCTCCTATAAGTTAGTCTAGGCTCAGTCCTTTTATGAATGGGACCGTGCTTAGCTTTCCTGAACTTTATGGTTACGGAATCCTTTTGAAAAGCTCGAGTAGGAATTGGACTCCTCCTCTTTGTAAAAACCAAGACCTTCTTTTCTAAAGGAGACACATTGAGATCCCAAGAGCATGTCAAGGTTTTTCGACCTTGAGTAAACTTTAAAACAAGATCTTGAGACTCGTTGAGCTTTTGCTTTAGCTACTCATTCTCTTTTCTAAGTAATTCGGACTCGGTCTCATTGGATTGAGCACTAGTCTTGAGTTCTCCGAGTGTGAGTCTCGGTTTTCCAACTCATTTTTAAGGAGATGCTCTCGAGAGGAAATTGACTCAAGTTGTTCTTTAAAGTGAGAAGAAGCAGAATTAGACTTCTCTTCCAAAGTGAAAATATACTTAGCTAAATCAACTTTGGAGAATTTGAGAAAGTATTCGATTACCTCTTGAGTATTTGCTTCCTCATTGTCCGATTGATCCGAGTATGACTCTGTTTACGCTTCGAGTCGGAAAGTGCCATCGAGACACTTTGAGTCATCCGAGTCCTCGTCATCTTTTGATGTGTCCTCATCACTCCATGTGGCCATCATAGCCTTTTTCTTCCTTCTGTCCCTTTTTCTCTTTGGACGGTCTTTGACTATGTATTCCTTGCTACCGCATTCAAAACAACCGAGTTCCTAGACAAATAACTTTGAAGGAGAAGAGTACTTGCCTTTTCTATCTTTCTTTGTAGAACACTTCTTTTGGCTTCTTATCCCATCTCTTGTGCTTCATCATTCTCTTGAAGCCTCTAGCAATAAGTGCCATGGGATCCTCTTCCGAGTCGGAAGAACTCGGATCTGCCTCTCTGAGGCTGCTTGATCTCTCGCATCCTCCTCTTCCAAGTAGATCTCATGGGTGAGAAGCTTCCCAATGAGTTCGTCCGGCTTCGGTAGAGACAAGTTCGAGCCTCTTTGATAGCTGTTACCTTGGGACCCCATCTTTTCTTGAGTAGGCTTACGAGTATCTTTCTGCACATTTCCTCGTGGGAAATCTTTTTACCCAGAGATTTGAGATTGTTGGTAATCTTTGTAAATCGAATGAACATCTAAGTGATGTTTTCTTCAGCTCCATCTTGAATAACTCATATTTATGAAGATATTGGCTTATCTTCGCTTGTCGACCTGGCTTGTACCTTCATAAGTGTTGACCAGTGTGTCCCACACTTCTTTAGGCTGTGTCCCGAGCAAACAGTCGGTTGTATTCTTACGAGCTGACGGCGCACATCAGAATGTTCATTGCCTTGAAGTTCTTTCTGAACTTCTCCGCTTCATCAGCTGTAAACTTCGCCTTTATATTTGGCACGATTCTTGTTTCTTTTGTCTTCATGGGAAGGTAGTTTCCTTCTTGTATGATGTTCCGGACATCTTCATGATGATCCAGCAGGAAACATTCCATGAGTTTCTTCCAGTGCACCAAGTTAGATCCTTTGAACTTTGGTGGTCTGCTGGAACATCTTCCTTCATCGAACTCTCCGTTGTTCCGAGCAATTATATCTTTAGACCTTTGGATGGTTAGATACTTTTCTGAAAGGCTAGGCTCGATACCAATTGAAGGTTTACTCTTGGAGAGTATAAATCACCCTAGAGGGGGTGAATGGGGTGATGGGGAAACTTGCTTGAAAATTAAAGAAAATAAGGATCCGATGTGAGTGAGTGGCAAGGAAACACTTAGAAAAGCATAAACTCGGAATTCGAGTAACCAGTGGAGAAACAGATTAAACAAAATTCTGAAATTATCCGAGTCTAGAATGTACTCGGAAAAGTAATAACTCAAAAAGTACGTGGAAACCCTCCTGGGCGAGAAAACCACGGACCGTACTAATCCAAGCACGAAGTTGAATCCCTATTTTGAGTCCACAAAGTACAGTAGACTGACTTAACCTGAGTTGCTCCCTTAGACAACTCCTTACAAGTTTTTCCTAGACTCAGAAATTACCTTATCCGATCTAGTACTTCCTAACCGAGATCACCCTTACGAGTTAGGGACAAGCGAGCTGAGTTAATCCTTACAGCTCGGTCAAGGGACCTTACTTAGAGAGTAAGAAAGAAAGTGTTTGTAATTGAGTATAATACCTTACAACTTAGAATGTTATGAAAAACAGAATTGGAGTTGTAAGTAGAAGATTGAGAATGAATACAATAACTTTTGATCAAGTATGTGTATTAACAATAGATTCGGCAAATCTTCAAGTCTTGAAAGTTGGCTTCTATATATAGATGACCAAGCAGCTTAGCCGTTGTGTCCATTTTCTGATTGGAGGTCCTTTGTGACCGTTGTAAAGGATTTTCCGAGTCACTCAGAAAATATCCGTTGAGATATGAACGTTGAGCAACGGTTCTTGACTCCTTTGGAAGTCCCAAAACCACTTGGTGGTGTCTTGAAAAATAAGGTGTAAACCACTCGTTGAGCTTGGTGTTGCAGATTTCCTGTTTTGGAAACAGAAAATCCCGACACGATTGTCCGGGGCTAGGTCGAGAGGTCGAAAAAGCCTTGTCTGCTTGGTGATTTGACGTTTTGAAGTCTGGTTACTTTTGTGATTCAAATTTAGGAAAGCCTCGTTTGAATAACCTACAAAAGTAAATCACTTTGGTTCTCAAAGTATAAAATACTTTGGTCCAATATTAGGCACGATATAATAATATAATTAAAATAATTAAGTGACTAATTATCTAAGTCGGAAAAGAAATGGAATTTTCGAGTCTAATATCCATGAAACTCAAATTCCATCTTAGTCGAGTCTAGAGGACAATCAAGTCGGATAAAGAATATCGAGTAAACAGATTAGATCTAGACTAAACAAAATTCAAACTAAATATGCTGACTTGGAACAATGTAATTCCTAAACCATGAAGTCGGACACGAGTTTAAGCGCGGAAAAGATAGTGTTTGAATATGCGATAAATCTTAGTATTGGGTGACTCGGAATTGAGTGTGAAGTGGCATGTAGAAGTATGCTTTTGAGTGAATCGAGTCATGCGAAAGCAGCATAATAGATTCTATAACACTAAGAGGAAATGTTATATCACTCGGAAAAGTTTATAAAATACATAGAATGACTTGAAATCAAAACCTTATGAGAGAAGAGTTCTTATACCTTATTCCTGGATGGAACTAAAAACGTGTAAGTATAGAGTCCGAGTCTTCAAAGCAGATTGAATGAGAATTATACAGAGAGAGATAATTTCAACAACAAGTTCAACAACTCTTCTTGTCTTGTGATGTGGCTTCTATTTATAGATGAACAGGCAGATCGGTCGTTGTGACTATCTTCCGATTAAAAATCCTTTGTGACCGTTGCAATGGTTTTTCCGAGTGACTTAGAAAATATCCGTTGAGGTGTGAACGTTGGGCAACGGCTCTTGACTCCTTTGGATGTCCCAATCCACTGGTGGTGTTTAAAAAAAGGGTAAAAACCACCGTTGAGCTAGGCATTGTACATTTCTAATTTTGGAAACGGACAACCTTGACACAATGTCCGGGCCTTGGTCGAAGTAGAAATAGCCATGTCTACTCGGTGATTTGACATCTTGAAGCCAATACTTTCATAATTCAAAAGTAGGATAACCTCGTTTAAATAACTTACAAAAGTAAATCAATTTGGCTCTCAAAGTATAAAATACTTTGTTCCAAGATTAGACACGAGATAATAATTTAATTAAGATAATTAAGTGCCTAATTATCCGAGTCATGAAATAGTGGAATTTTCGAGTCTAATATCCATTATACTTCAAATTCCATCCGAGTCGATCCAGAAGTAAAACAAGTCTGATAGAGAATATTAAAGTAATGAGACTTGATCTAGACAAACGCAGTTCAAACAAAACATGCTCACTTAGAATGATAAATTAACACTATAATTCAATCAAACTTAGAATACAAAGTCGGACCTAAGTTTATGCACATTAGAGCATATATTTGAACATGCGATAAGTCCGAGTGTTGTCTTAGTGACTCGAACTATGTATGAAAGGATAAACAAGAGTATGCTTTCGAGTCGATCGGAAACAAGTGAAAACATATGCAATAGTTTACGTAACACTCGGAAGAGATTCTAAATCACTCAAAAATGTTTCTAAAACACTAAAATGACTTGTAATCAAAAGTTACAAAAGATGAAGTTTGTACCGATTCTTTGATAGTACTCGGAATGATAGACCTGCAAAGTCCGAGTCTTCATTACCTGTGCATAATTTTGGACCAAAGTATTTTATACTTTGAGAACCAATGTGGTTTTCTTTTATAGGTTATTCAAATAAGGCTAATCTATTTTTGAATTTCAAAAGCAACCGACTTCGGCCATTAAACACCGGGAGATAAGTTTTAGCTACTTCTATACATGGCTCGGACACCGTGTCAGGTTTGTTTGTTTCCAAAACTAAAAATTCCAACTCTAGGCCTAACGGTTGTTTCCACCTCGGTTTCAGTCACCACCAAGTGATTTGACCATCTTTTAGAGCCAAGAGCGTTGCACAACGTCCATATCCCAATGGTTCTTTTCGATCGACTCGGAATAGTCATTATAATGACTAGTGAAGATTTTAGTCTAGAACCAAGACTCAACGGTCACTCTGTCTGGTTGCTTATAAATAGAAGACACTCCATAAGACTTAAAGCTTGTTGCACCTATTGCTGAACATATTATCCCACACTTACTTAGTGCGGACTCGATCAACCTTCTTCTTACAAATCCAATTATGTATTTCATATTCTCTAAGTTGTAAAGAAAGTCTTCTAATCAATTACATACTTCTCTTATTTTCTTAGTAAGTCCCTTGACTAAGCTGTAAGGGTTAACTCAGCTCGGTTGTCCCCGATTGTAAAGGTTACCTCAATCAGGAAGTACTAGATCGGATAAGGGAACTTCTAAGTCCAGGAAAACTTTGTAAGGAACTATTTAAGGGAGCAATTCTGGTTGAGTCGAGTCCTTTGTATTTGTGAATTCAAAATAGTGAATTTGAGTTGGTGCTTGGATTAGCACTGTCCGTGGTTTTCCGCCTCAGGAGTTTTTCCACATAAATCTGTGTATTTATCTTTACGAGTTCAATCTAGACACGAGAATCCGCTTTTTCTAAGTGATTGTGCGAAAAGTGTAAATTTCCTCATCACCATATTCACCCCCTTTAGGGTGACTTAGACTCTCCATGAGCAAACCTTCAATTGGTATCGGTGCCTAGCCTATCAAGAGGATCTCACCATCCAAAGGTATAAAGATCGGATGGCTCGGAACAATGGATAGTTCGATGAAGGAAGATCATTCACTGGACCGCCAAAGTTCAAAGGCTCAAACTTTGCACATTGGAAGAAGATGATGGAATGCTTCCTAATGGATAATGATGAAGAAGTCCGGGATATCATCCAAGGAGGCAATTATATCCCAATGAAGACAGAAAATAGAAGCTGTTATGCCTATAGCCAAATTTGAGTCGACCACTCGAAGAGACCGATATGTTCGAAAAAACTTCAAAGCTATGAATACACCGATGTGTGCCATTAGCACGAGAAGAATACAATAGAGTCTCAGCTTGTGACACAGCCAAAGAGGTGTGGGGCACCCTTGTCAACACCTACGAAGGAACAAGTCAAGTGAAGCGGCGAAGATAAGTCAATATCTTCATAAGTACGAGCTGTTCAAGATGAAGCCGAAGAGAACATCACTCGGATGTATGTATGGTTCACAAAGATTACTAATAATCTCAAATCTCTACGTAGAAAGATCTCC
This sequence comes from Talinum fruticosum, assembly GCA_021018815.1. NCBI lineage: Eukaryota > Viridiplantae > Streptophyta > Magnoliopsida > Caryophyllales > Talinaceae > Talinum > Talinum fruticosum. The sequence goes on along the minus strand of JAITYX010000046.1, from coordinate 565,596 downwards.
CTCGAAGAAATGTCCATAAAGATTCCGAGAAGTCTACCAAAGAACAGATAGGGTCCTAAGGTGAAAGCCATTAAAGAAGCTTAGAACCTTTCTCAACTAAGGCCGGACGAGCTTATTAAGAAGTTACTCACCCATGAGATTCATCTAGAAGAGGAGGATGTCGAGCATCATAAAGCGGACGTGAAAGTCCGAGCTCCTTAGAATCATAAGAGAATCCTATAGCACACATTGCCCGGGACTTCAAGAGAATGATGAAGTACAAAAAGTGGGAAAAGAGGCCAAAGAATGAGTTCTACAAGAAAGACAAGAAGGACAGAAAAGGTAAATATTCATCCCCTTCAAAGTTATCTTTAACTAAGAACTCTAGTTGCTTTGAATGTGGCGATAAGGAGCACATAGTCAATTATTGTCCCAAAAGAAAGAAGGACAAAAAGAAGAAGGCTATGATGGCTACCTAGTGTGATGATGACGCATATAAGAAGATGATTCCGACAACTCAAAGTCTCTTATGACACTTTCGGACTCGGAAGCCGAATCCGAGTCGACAATGAGAACTCGGATATTGATGAGGTAATTGAATACTTTCTCAATTTCTTCGAATTTGATTTAGCTAGATATATTTATACTCCGGAAGAAAAGTCCAATTTTGACTCTTCACAGTTCAAAGAAAAACTTAAGTCTCTTACAATCGAGATCGATGTTTTGAAAAATGAGTTAGAAGACCTAAGACAAAATATGAAGGTACTTAAGACCGAGTGCTCAAGAAAATAAGACCGAGTCCGAGTCACTCATAATAGAGAATGAGCAACCGAAAAGGAAGCTCAATAAGTCTCAAGAGCTTGGTTTGAAACTCACTCAAGGTCTAAAAACCTTGATCTTTTACTTCGCTCATAATGTGTCTCATTCGGGAAAGAAGGACTTGGTTACAATGTTGAAGAGGAATCTAATTCCTACTCTTCGAGACTCGATTCAAGAATGGCAAAGTTCGGGAAGGCTGAGCACGGTCCCATTCATACAAATGGAAAAAAGACCGAGACTAGACCAGTTTATAGGAAAAAGCCTTCTCCACTTGTTTACAAAAGAAAAGATTTTCAAAAGAAAGAGACACGAGACTCAAATTTCTAGAAGGAAGACTCGGAATCAAACCATACTCAAATTTATTCAAATCTAGGTTCCCAAGAGTGTACTTCCTTAAAGAAAGACCACAAGTAAAGACATTTACTTGGTTTTGTAATAGGAAGTGAGAAGGGTTAGTTTGTTTTTTGTTGCAGGTAACTCAGAAGAATAAAGGTCATTGATACTTGGACAAGTGGATGCTTAGGCCACAAGTTAGGTGATTCAAGACTCTTTTCTAAGTTAGAAAATCTAAAAGGAGGAAAAGCCACATTTGGAGACAATAGAAAAGGCAAGTTAGTAGGGATTAGCAAAATTGGTGAAGGAAACAACTCGGTCGGTCAAGTCTACCTTGTCAAAGGGCTAAAATACAATCTCCTCAGCATTTCTCAACTGTGTGACAAAGGCCGGAGGTAAGGTTCACTCGGACCAACTACTATATTTCGATGCGAGTCACCAAAGAGACTAAGCTCTCGGGTGTGAGGTCGAGTAACACCTATATTATTCCTCTCTCATATTCAAGTCAGAATTTATCTTGTTTGAAAGCATTTGTGAATGATGATTCATGGACTTGGCATCGTAGATTAGGTCATATTAGCATGCATAACGTCAAGAAACTTGCATCTCATGGATTGGTTAGGGGATTACCTAATTGGGCATTTAAGAAAGATAAAATCCGTGAAGCATGCACAAAAGGGAAGCAAGTCGGATCATCTTTCAAACCACTTAAAACTATTTCTACATCCAAAGTGCTTGAATTGGTTCATATGGATTTGTGTGGTGAAATTCCTATGAAAAGCCTTGGAGGTAAATTATATGTACTTGTCTTTGTTGATGATTTCTCACGATTTACCTGGGTATGTTTTCTCACGATTTTAACCGACCATGGAAGGGTGTTAGACTACCGAGATTTGCGGACTTACGTGGCAAGAATGGTATCTCTCACAACTTCTCTCGCACCAAGAACTCCTCAACAAAATGAAGTAATCGAGAGAAAGAACAAAACTCTTGAAGAAATAGGAAGGACTATGATGATTGAAAATGATCTACCTTACTATTTCTAGGTTGAGGCACTTAACACAGACAAATTACACACTCAACACATGCCTCATGAGACTCATCTTCAAGAAGACTCCCTACGAGCTATACAAGGGAAAGAAACCCAACATCTCCTACTTCGGACTTTTGGCATAAATGCTACATTCACAAGAGAACTAACAAAGTAGAAGAAAGTAACAAAGCTTATCGTGTTTTTCACAAGAGAACTAACAAAGTAGAAGAAAGTATCCACGTTGTTTTTTATGAGATTTATCTTGGCAGGATAAGTGAGTCCACATTTTTAGATCTCAAGATTAATAGAGATGAAGATGACATTGCTGAATATTAGCTCGAAAGAGTCAAAACGAATTACCGAGGCAACTCGGAATGGAGCAACTCATAATGTTATGACTTAGACAGAACAAGCTCGGGAGCCAGCTCGGAATGCTAAAGAAGAAGTCAATACGAGAGACACAGCAAGATAAACCAACTAAAGATCAGCCTTGTCAACCAACGAAATTTGTAAATCGGTGCATCCAATCACCCACCGGAAAACATACTTTCTAACATCAACCGTAGGGTAAGAACTCGATCTTCTTTGCATAATCCGTATGTATTTTCTGCATCATATCATTAACAAAACCAAAAAATGCACTAGAGGCCCTAAATGAACCTGAATGGGTAGAGGCCATGCAAGAAGAGCTTAATCAATTTAAAAGAAACCAAGTCCGGACTCGACCAAATGACCTTTTGACCACCAAGTCATAGGAACCTAATGGGTCTTCAAGAACAAACTGGATGAGAAAGGGTTGGTAGTAAGAAATAAGGCTAGACTTGTAGCTTAGGGTTACAATCAAGAGGAAGGAATCGATTGTGGGGAAACCTTTGCACCTGTTGCTAGGATTGAGGCAATCGGAATCCTGTTAGCATTTGCATCTAGCATGAATATCAAGTTTTATCAAATGGATGTCAAATGTGCTTTTTGAATGGTTTCATTCAAGAAGAAGTTTATCTTGAGCAACCCCTGCATTTGAGAACTCGGAATTTCCAAATCATGTTTTCAAATTGCAAAAGACTTTATATGGTCTTAAACAAGCTCCCGGAGCTTGGTATGAAAGACTCAACAGTTTCTTGGTTGAAAATGATTTTAAAAGATGTCAGATTGACAAAAATCTTTTCATAAAAACCAAGGGAAAAATTTTGTTATCATTCGATTTATGTTGATGATATCATTTTTGGGGGTACTAACGAAACTCTATGTCAAGATTTTTCCGAGTTAATGAGACGGGAGTTCGAAATGAGTATAATGGGAGAACTCAAGTTCTTTCTTGGTCTACAAATCAAACAAGACAAGGATAGCATTTATGTTCATCAACCTAAGTATACCAAGGAGTTGTTGAACAAGTACAAGCTACAAGATGTGAAGCATGTAGCAACACTTATGAGTAGTAGTATAAAACTGGAGTCGGGTGAGAAAGGTAAAGCTCTAAATCAGAAACTTTATGGGGTATGATAGGATCAATACTTTATCTCACATCTAGTATGCCGGATATCATGTTCGATGTACTGCCTTTGTGTAACATTTTAAGCTTGATTTTCATACTAGAAGCAAATGCTAAGAGAATTCTAATTGCCGCAATCGTAGCAATAAGTGCAAAGGTTTCCCCACAATCAATTCATTCTTCCTAGTTATACCCCTCAGCAACTAGTCTAGCCTTATATCTAATTACCAACCCTTCCCGATCCAGTTTGTTCTTGAAAACACATTTGGTTCCTATTACTGGGTGGTCATAAGGTCGTTTAGTCATAGTTCATACTTGGTTTCTTTGAAATTAATTTAGCTCTTCATGCATGGCCTCTACCCATTCAGGTTCAATTAAGGCTTCTAGTACATTTTTAGATTCGAGTTAATGATATGAATACTGAAAATGCACGTAGATTCTACAAAGAAGAACGAGTTCTTATCCCACTATTGACATCGAAAGTATGTTCTTAGGTGGGTGACTAGATGTGTAACACCCCAAAACACCCCCGGGAGTATTACATCGCCAAAGTTCCTTAAAGGAACTCCCAAGGCTCTTTCGGTGCCGGTTTGGCTGTCTAAACTCAACTTAAAAAATGATAAAGGTGGTATTCCAAAAGAATTGAGATTTCCTAAAAATGTTGGCAGAGTTCCGTTTATAATGTGGACTATCCCATAGGCTTAAAGCCTTAAAACCCTACATAAAAACCACAATATAACTCAACGGGCCACACGCTCGAGTATACAACTCAACGGCCACACGCGGAGTCCAATCAATCATGCGATAAAACTTAAAACAATCTAAATGGTTCGTTATACATCTGCTATAACTATATGAACTAAATTACAAACTACAATGCTTGAGAAATATAAGAAATGCATATTCATGACTCGAATTACTCAAGCATGCAAGCAACAACGATCAGCAAAGGCCGAAATATGCTAGGTGTGGATCATACTTTACGAAAATGTACCTGCAACACTGGGAGGGGGAAATTTGTGGGGATGAGCAATAAACCACGGGCTCACCGGAGTCCTATACCCGGAAAATGGAAATTCTTTACACATAATACTCATAATAATGAAATCAGCGAAAGCATAATAATATAATACAAATCTATATACTTGTTCAATGAAATCTCTTGGAATCATTTGCAACATAAAGCTCATACCACTTCAATCATTTAAAAGCACGATTTGTAATCATTTTAGGAATGGATTTACTTTAAACAAGGTGGAATCATCTCGCACTTTCTTTCAAATACTTTCAGCCATAAGCTGAAAATTCTTTCGGGGCTTTCGACGATTGAACTAGCACCAGGTGGTTTTCGGGGACGCGACCCACGACTCGAGTTCCCGGGACCTATCTCTAGTCAAATACCTGGAAGGCTCCGCTTTCCTCGTCGAGGAAAGAATCAACCTCTCCGGTTGATGGGCATCCTGATACGCAAGGACCCCGTGGCCCGATACGCACGACCACCTCCTTCCTCTAGTCTAAACAATCTTAGCCCATAATTCATTTAAACCGAAGTGATCACAATCACTTATCAAACTTGGTTTCTAACCAAGATCTCAATCAATTTATCATCGTCGAAGGCATGACATACGTGCCACCCTTCTAAATTCACTTTCTCAAATCCGATTCACTTTCTCAAACAAGTTTCGTTTCTTCAAAACACATTCACGTTTGAAAGGATGTTCACAAGAAGTTACATTCAAGGATAATTTCACGTAAAGTACAAAACGCCTTTCAAAACTACTTTTGAGCATCACGTAAAGAAATCACTTAACACGAATAGCCATCATTCAATGCAAGCAATCATTCTCAACTCTTTCCAACTATACTTTTCTCAATCCACCACTCTGGTATAATTAATTTCCATTTTCCGAGCCACAATAAACACAAGTAGATATTATCTAATTCAACGTTCTCACTTTTCACAGTTCATTGTCTTTACCTCAATTCCTCATTTATTCTTCCACTTACTAACTCATCATCTCACACTTTACCATTTTTACTTTAATGTTTTCGATTACGCCTCCACACTACTAATAAACCTCTTCCTACTCATACTTAGTCGGATAGCTCTCATCCTTACTTTGCTGCTAAATTCCTCTAATTCCCTTCGTCTCCAAGTGCAATTTGCTCTCATCTTAGGTTTCTATTCCATTAATCGTTCTTTCTTGACCAACTCAATCATACAGTTCCTAATTCCTTTTTGCTTATCGCTCCACTCTCGCTAGCTCCGTTTTTCTTCAAATTTAATTCAACCTTGAGGATTTAAACATATTTTGAACTCAATGAATCGGACAATCACACATTTCTCACTCCCATGCCTCAATTGTGCATCAATCAATATGAATTCATACTCCTCTTTATACTTCGACCCATCATTACCCAATATTCGTAATTAGCTCTCAATACCGCAAGTTCAAGAAATCTCTAAGGCTTAATCTGAAATATTAATTCATAACTTATACCCAAACCATAACGTGCTCATTCCCAATTGATCGAATTCTCGATACGACTCACTACACTCAAGCAGCCTAACTCCATTTGAATTCGCGATTTTCAATTTAGGCCTAAACAACTACCGGTTCCCTCAACACTCCTAATTCCACTTTCAAGAACTACTAAACTCGTTCAATAGCATACATGTTCAATATTCACAATCACATTCAACAATCACAATAAATTCATTTGGGTTTCAAAAGTACTAATAGATTAGAGTATAGGACTACCCACCTCGAATTTTACGATTTGTAACCCGATTTGGATGAATTTGGATTGGGTTCCTTGCCCTCTTCTTCTTCTCGTTCTACCTCTCGTACCTCTCACTCTACCTCATGCCCTCATTCTCTGCCTCTCGCTTCTCTGCTTCTTCCTTCCGCCATCTACTTAATCTTCTTCTTATTCCCTCTAATGCTTGCCCTCGATCTCCCTTTCGTTTCTCGCTTCCGTTCTCCTTTCCTGCTCACTTTCGTTGTCGTCCCTCGCTCGTCGTTTACCCTTGCCCGTCGGCCGGTGTTGTTTTGCTCGCCGGTCGCGGTTTTGCAGCCCTCTTCCACGCCTGTGCCGTCGCCGGCCATAGTTCTCGCGCCCACCGGTTGCCTCCCTCTTGGCCCTCGCGTTTGTGTCCCTTTCATGGCCTTAGTTTCACCCTCCTTTGGGCCTTAGGCTGTTCCCCACGCTCGCTCGCCGTCTCACCTCCGCTAGCCGTGGAGCCCACAGGCCTCCGGTCACTTCCCCTGCTCTTGCTTATCCTCTCCCACTCTCTCTGTCTCCCTCGCTCGGTCTCACTCTCTCTATCTCCCATTGCTCGCTTCGTTCGTTCCTCCCCTTTTTCCTTTTCGGCGGTTTCCATCGGTGCCATCAGCACTTGCTTCCCCATACTAATCCCCTTCTTCCCCCTTTTTTCATCCTCAATGTAATTAAACCCACATACGTAACATACGCGGTCTCGGATTAATACATAGCTGGTCCGAGCGAAAACTCGGAAAATCGAATTAATACGCTTCACCAATAAGAGTTACGCGAACTAATAATAATTCTCTCAAATTAATTTACGAGCATCTAACCACGTATAAAACTTGGTCACTCGACCTACTCGATACTTAAGGCTAAATAATTATTTTAACTTCGTAACTTCCTAACCCAAAATTACAAAGTCTCTATTCCTTGGTAATCGAAGCCCAAAGGTCTTACAAGATGCATATTTAAAAGCTTTACATGTCCTTAGGTTTATGAAGTTTCGCTGGTTGAATAGGCTGATCTTCGATTGGTTTCTCTTGCTGAACTTCGCATTGGCTTGTTCTTCAACGATTCGAGTTGGCTCTTGATTTTTGCATTCCGAGTTGGCTCATTCCGAGTTGTCTAAATTCTTCTATTTTGACTCTTTCGAGCTCGACTTCACCAATGTCATCTTCATCTCTATTAAGCTTAACATCCGAGAAGGTGATTCACTTATCCTAAAAGGATTAATCTCATCATAGACAATGTGGATACTTTCTTCCACTTTGTTAGTCCATTTGTTAAAAATTCGATAAGCTTTACTATGAGATAAGTAACCCGTAAATATACCTTCATCCGATATAGCATCAAACTTAGTCGATAATCCTTACCATTATGTTGAGAGTATAGTTTCCTATGTTGATCTGCCTCAGCCCAAAAATAGTAAGGTAGATCACTTTTAATTATCATGGTCCTTCCTATTTCTTCAAGAGTTCTATTCTTTCTCTCCACTACTCCGTTCGTTTGAGAAGTTCTTGGTGCGAGAGAAGTTGTGGGAGATGTCGTTCTTGTCACGTAAATCTGTAAATTCCGAGTAATCGAACTTTCTTCCATGGTCAACTCGAATTCTTTTGATCCGATTCTCAAACTCCACTTGAATTTTCCTGTAGATCTTAGACTCTTTGAAGGCTTCATTCTTGTTCCTCGAAACACATTTAGGTAAATTGTGAATAGTCATCAATAATAACTAGCACATATGATTTACCTCCTAAGATTTTCGCAGGAATTTCACCACACAAATCCATATGAACCAATTCAAGTACTTTGGATGTAGACACAGCTTTGAGTGGTTTGAAAGGTGATCTAACCTACTTTCTTTTTGTGCATACTTCATAGATTTTATCTTTCTTAAATGCACGATTAGGTAAACCCCTAACCAATCCATGAGATGCAAGTTTCTTGATGGTATGCTAATATGACCTAGTCTACGATGCCATGTCCATGAATCATCATTCAAAGTTTCTTTTAAGCAAGATGAATTATGACTAGAATATGAAAGAGGAATAATATAAGTGTTAACCGAACTCGGACCTAAGAGCTTTGTCTCTTTGGTCACTACATCGAAATGTAGCAGTTGGTCTAAGTGAACCTTACCTCTTGCCCTTTGTCACATAGCTGAGATATGCTAAAGAGATTGTACTTAAGCCCTTTGACAAGTTACATTAGACTGAATGAATTGTTTCCTTGACCAATCTTACTAATCCCTACTATCTTGCCTTTCCTGTTCTCTCCAAATGTGACTTTTCCTCCCTTCAAATATTCTAACTCGAGAAGAGTTTTGAGTCTCCGGACATATGGCATGAGCAATCACTGTCTAAGTACTAGTGACCCTTCCATTTTTGAATCACCTGCAACATAGAAACAAACCAACCCTTCTCACTTCCTCTTATAAACCCAATAATTGTCTTTACTATGGTCTTTCTCTAAGAAACAGACACTTTTGGGAACCAAGATTTGAATAATTTTAGGTTTGGTCCGATTTTGAGTCTTCCTTTTAGAAAACTAAGTCTATGTTTCTTTTCTTTAAAAACCTTTCTTTTTGTAAACGAGGTTGAGAAGGCTTTTTCTTATAGACTGGTATGGTCTCAGTCCTTTCTATATGTGAGTGAATGGGACCATGCTCAGCCTTCGTGAACTTTACGGTTCTAGAATCGGTTTTGAAAAGACTTGAATAGGAATTAGATTCCTCTTCAGCATTGTAACCAAGACCTTCTTTCTAAATAAGACACAGTGAAAGCTAAGTAAAAAATTAAGGTTTTTGACCTTGAGTGAGTTTTAAAACCAGCTCTTGAGACTCATTGAGCTTTCTTTTCATATGCTCATTCTCCGTTATGAGGCACTCGGACTCGAGTCTCATTGTCTTGAGCACTCGGTCTCAAGTACCTTCAAATTTTGTTTTAACTTTTCTAACTCATTTTTCTAAACAAGTACTCTTAGCGAGTAAGAGACTCAAGTTGTTTCTTGAAATCGAGTTAGAATTGAACTTTTCTTCCAAATGTACAAATATATGTAGCAAGATCAGCTTTGGAAAACTTAAGAAAGTATTCAATTACCTTCTAAGGACTTGTTTCCTTAATATCCGAGTTGTAACTGTCTCGACTCAAATTCAGCTTCAAAGTCCGTCGGTGCCATTAAACACTATGAGTTATCTAAATCATCATCTTCAAATGAGTCATCATCGCTCCAGGTACCCATCATAGCCTTAACTATGTGCTCCTTGATTGTGTTGTCCCCGATTGTAAAGCTTCTTCCCCTTTGGAGAGTCCTTGACTATGTGCTCCTTGCTGCCACACTCAAAGCAGACAGTGTTCTTAGTTAAAGAAAACTTAGAAGGGAATAAGTATTTACCCTTCTTATCCTTCTTGTCTTTCTTGTAGAACTCCTCCTTTGGCCTCGTTTGCCACTTTTTGTACTTCATCATCTTTTTGAAACCTCGGGCAATGAGTGCCATGTGATCCTCCTCCGAGTTTGAGGAGCTTAGACTTTGTTGCCTGCTTTCCGAGGCCTTCGGTGCAATGTTCTTTTTGGTGCCGACCTCGGCATCCTCTTCTTCCAGGTGCACCTCATAAGTAAGTAGCTTTCCAATGAGCTCATCGGGCTTCGGTTGAGAGAGATTCCGAGCCTCTTTAATTATTGTCACCTTGGGACCCCATCTTCTCCTTGGTAGACTTCTCATAATTTTTCTTACCATTTCTTCATGAGAGATTTTTCTACCCAGAGACTTCAGATTGTTGGTAATCTCGGTGAACCGAGCATAAATCGAGAAATGTTCTCCTCGAGCTCCATTCTTAACAGCTCATACTTGTGAAGACATTGACTTATCTTCACCTGCTTCACTTGACCGGTTCCTTCATAGGTGTTGACAAATGTATCCCACACCTCTTTAGTTGTGTTACTGGCTAACACTCTGTTGTACTCTTTTGAGTCGATAGAGTGTTCGTGGCTTTGATGTTCTTTCGAACTTCTCATTCTCTTCGGACGTGTGCTCGACTTCTCTTTAGGCACGAGATCTTGCTCCTTCCATCTTCATCAAAATGAAGTTTTCATTCTTGATGATGTTCACTACTTCTTCATCATTATCCAGTAGAAAGTATTCGATCATATTCTTCTAGTGTGCAAAGTTTGACCCCTTGAACTTGGGTGGTCCGGTGGACGATCTTCTTTCATTGAACTCTCCATTGTTCCGAGCCATTTGATCTTTATACCATTGGATTGTAAGATCCTCTTGAAAGGCTAGCCTCTGATACCAATTGAAGGTTTACTCTTGGAGATGTTAAGTCACCCTAGAGAGGGGGTAAATAGGGTAATGGAAGATTTTTTAAAATATCAAACGAGTTATGCACGTGATCGGACTAACAAACAAATTCCGAGTCTAAATTGGAGTCGGAAAGTTAAGTACACAAGAAATACGTGGAAACCTTTCTAGGGCAGAAAACCACGGATAGTGCTAATCGAAGCACCAAGTCAAATTCACTAATTGAATCCACAATTACAAAGGACTAACTCTTACCGAATTGCTCCCTTAGACAATTCCTTTACAAGTTTTCCTACACTCAAAAGTTCCCTTATCCGATCTAGTACTTCCTGACTAAGTTAACCTTTATAGTTAGGGACAACTGAGTTGAGTTAGCCCTTACATCTCAGTTAAAGGACTTACAAAGAAAGTAGAAAGAGTATGAGTGATTACAAGACTTTCTTTACAACTCATAAAGTAAGAAATTACATATTAGGAGTTGTAAGTTGAAGATTGAATAAGAATGCAGTAGGTAAGTGTTAAGCAATGTGTTCATCAATCTTCACGTCTTGTGGAGTGACTTCTATTTGTAAGCACCAAGGCAGAATGACCGTTCAAACTTGTTCTAAACAGATGAGCTTCAATAGTCGTTGTAAGCTAGTTTGGGTCCCTAAGAAAAAGATCCATTGAGATGTGAACGTTATGAAGCGCTCCTTGGCTCAAAAGATGTTCCATCCCTCTGGTGGTGATTGAAATATGGGGTGGAAACAACCGTTAGGCTTAAAGTTGAAGTTTTCTAGTTTTGGAAACAAACAACCCCGACACGGTGTCTAAGCCATGTCTAGAAATGGGTAATTTCTATCCGTCGGTGTTTAATGGTTAGAACCAATCTGCTTTTGTATTTCAAAAGTAGATTAGGCTTGTTTAATCAAACTTCAAAAGAAAATCAAAAGAGTACTCAAAGTATAAAAATACTTTGGTCCAAGATTTATTTACTCATGTGATTGTTCCGAGTTGTGTCCGAGTGAGTCGAAACACGGTTGAGAACTGTTATGCTAAATCACGGATTTCGAGTAGGTCGAATAGGATGAAAACTTAGACATGAGTTTCTATAAAGCTCTAAATGACTTAGAATCAAAACCTAAGAGAGATAGAGAGTTATACCCGAGTCTTCAACTTCCTTTTACAAACCCAAGTAACTATCCTTACTAAGGTTAGTTTTTAAGGAAGAGCCCTTACGAGAACACAAATTCGAATTAGTTTGGGCTTAGTCTGATTCTGAATCTTCTTTTTGGGAAACCGAGTCTCCTTTTTGTGAAAAAACTTTCTTTTTGTTAACAAACTAAGGAGACTTATTTTGATAAACATTTTTGTACTTAGTCCCTTTCTTCCTTGGATGATGGGACCATGCTCAACTTTTACGAAATGAATTTTTTGAGAATTCTTTTTGAAAAAACTCTTGTAGGAGTTATCCTCCTTTTTAAAGTTGAAACCAAGACCCTCTTTTCTAAAAGAAAAACGCTACGAACCAAGAACTAGATCAAGGTTTTTATGACCTTGGGTGAGTCCTAAAACAAGGTCTTGAGACTCGTGAGCTTTTTCTTTTAGTTACTAATTCTCGGTTCCGAGGCACTCGACTTAGTCTCATTATCTTGAAAACTAGTCTTAACTACCTTAATGTTAAGCCTTAGCTTTTCCAAATGAGTTTTTAAAATCTTATTCTCGAGATTTTAGAGACTAGTTTTTCTTTGAACAAAGAAGAATCAAAATTGGAGTTTTCCACCATGGTAAAAATATATCTAGCTAAATCTTGCTTGGAGAATTTATGGAAATAGTCTTTTATGACCTTGAGTGAGTCTTAAAACAAATATGTTTCAAACAAACACGCTGACTTAGAAAGTTGAATTAACGATATAATTCACTTTAACTTAGAATACGAAGTCGAACACGGATAAAAGGTGTTAGAGAGAATGTTTGAACATGGGATAAGTCCGAGTAGTGTCCGAGTGACTCGAAGCATCGGTGTATGAACAAGAATGTGATTTCTAAGTTAGTTAGAATCGAATGAAAACATATGCAATAGTTTCTATAACACTAAGAATGACTTGTAATCAAAACCTAGGAGAGATGAGGTTTGTACCTGAGTCCTTGATAGTACTTAGAATGATATAAATTCAAAGTCCGAGTCTTCAATCTCCCCTTTTTATGAAAGACATTCCATACTCGAGATAGAAACTTTGTTAGTCAAATAATCAAGCGTTTTGATTCTTATTCATATGGCGAGAGAATGTATCGAGCTTAGAGTAAAATATCGCAGAGAAATAAATGAAGTGATTCGGACTTAGAATGTTTAATGAAAAAATTTTGAGTAGTTATATCGGAGCAAAAGTAAATAGATGAGCTGATATATCGAGCAAAATACACTAAGAAATATAAACTCGAAAGAAGCAAAATATTCATGAATTCATTAACTTCATTTATATATTCATAAGCATAGAAAATATATACACGGGAAAGGGTGAGAAAACTCCCCTAAACAAGACAAAAAATTTTCTAAATATTCTCCCCTTGCTTTTCAACAAAAACAACAAAATGGGGAAGAATGTATTAAGTAGATACAATTTGTGTCTGGATTAAAAAATGAAAAACAGAAAGAGAGAAAAAAATTAAGACGTTGGAGTGGGAGCTCGTCCGAGTCGAAGCGGATGAACGTGTTGTGCCCCTTCGCCGATATGAACGTGAAGACGTTGAAGATCTTGGTGGTGGCAGCACCGGTATCTGCGGGATGGGTTCAGCTCCGAGTGGCTGACCCAGAACAAGATCATCCAGAGGTTCATCCTCTTGGAATTCGATGGAGGGTAACACTTCCTCGGGTTTGACTCGTTGTCGATCGACCGGCGTCGGCAGGTCTTCCGACTCACTCGGACCGCAATCCGAGCCGATCACTTCCGATTGAGGGGCAGGAGCACGTTGTCCCTCGGCTTTTTCCTTTTCTCCTTCTTCTTCCTCCTTCGTTCCGCTTCCTTCTCGCCTTCCTCCTTCTCCTCGAAGGAGCCGCTTCAGCCCACAGCCTCCTCCTCTTGTTCAGCTGCCTCTCCGGATGGAGATTTCGCGAGGCTCAAGGACTCTTCGGATGTGTCGAGCTTTCTAGGTCCCGAGCTGCTTTGGAGCGCCTTTCCCTAAGGAGCTCGATCAACTCCTACTGCTCCTTAACCAAGGCTTTCATCTCAAGAAGCACATCCTGCTCGCTCTCGGATTTCAGATTGGGTCTGTCTTTTGGTTAATGGTCATACATTGAAGAACAGTCTTGAATGACCGGAGAGTGTCCTTTATCTCAAGGGACATAGAGGAGAGCTTGTCTATCATTGTGGCGGACAAGGCGGCAGTGACGAGAGGAATGGGCACCTAAGGTGGAAGCACCGCTAGGTGGAGGAGGGAGTGAGAGTGGATCCGAGTTTGAGGCGGAGGAGAAGGTTACCTCGGTTCGAGTCGTAGACCTAGACACCCGGTTGGGTTTCTTGGTATACATAGCTTAGAAGCTCTTTTCTGCCAACCACTATGGTAGCCTAAGAAACCTCGTTAGGATCCGAGGGGAGCGGGACCTTGACTTGTTTAAAGATGAAAGTGAGGAGGGCCCCAAAACGAATAGGGGTGGATTTCTTGGTCTAAGCCGGCACAGAGGCCATTTGCTCGATAATAGCAGGAAAGAGGTCTACATCGTAGCCCTCGAGTATGTTAAACAAAGCCTTGAGAATCTTGGAATTTGGATTCTCTTTGTTGGAATGCTTGAGAGAAGAAAGTTCTCATCGGCAGGAAACAAAGAAAACGTGCATCGAGACTTCATCCGAGTCACGGAGAAGTTTTTGCGTGACTCAAGGATTTCTTTGGCATATTTCTCGAAGAATTCATCAACAACCTCATTGAAGGGGATAAGGTTGCTCGTTGAGGAAAAGAGAAGAAATTTTGAATAAGTGGTGGAGGAGAGAGACGCCGATATGAACCACCACATCGTGAACTCTGGAGGTAAGGATCCCGTCGAGCTAGAAAGCTTGGAATAGAACTCAGCTATGAGTTCTGGATAAATAAACTAGACGAAATAGAGGAAATTATATACCCTTGTAGTTTTGATGTGGTTCAACCACGAGAATTTTGTGGTTGGGAAGAATTTGTCATCCAACGTCGGGTGTTGGGTGACAAGGATCTTAGAGGGGTTAGAGGGACCCTCTTGGCTTTTGGATCTTAGAAGGGTTAACGGGCGGAACCTCATTTCGGCATGGTTATGGATTTTGAGAAGAAAAGAGAGTGAACTTTGAGAGAAGACAATGAGTTAGGTCGAAGGGGGAGAGAGAGAGAGAGAGAGAGAGATAGAGCACCGAGAGCTTAAGGTTTGCTTACTTGCTTAAGAATGAAGTCTTGCTCTTGAAAGTACCGAACTTCCTCCGGAGCTAGTATGCGAGAGTGTGAGTGAGTAAAGAGTAAAGTAGCAAAATGAAGGAAAATATATGCTATTTATAGAGAAGGAAATGTCCTTCGAGTATCCATTCCGACCCAACTCTCCAACGGTCGCCTCGGACCGGTGTGTCCGTTCTACTCTCAACGGTTAGAATTCCAAGTGTCTATCTCCCAACGACTAGTTCTCTTATCGATACGTGCGAGAAAGAGAGAGAAAGAGAGAAATTTTAAAAGAAATTTCTAAAATTCTCCACTAATTTTTATGTCCATTTTTCTCAAAAACCGAGTCCGACTCAGTAACGTTTCGAGTGACAAAAACCGCAAACAAGTAATAACTCATAGCTCAATATCACTAGGTCAACTGAACTAATTGTTATTAAGGCACGGAAATGACACATATAACATATAATCATGCAAGATAATTTCACTAGAGTAGCACATAATCATGCATTTATCATGTCAAGTTCATTCCTAATAAAGCAAAACTAATCCTCACTAAGTGGCTTAGTAAAGATATCAGCTAGTTAAAGTTTGATAGGAATGAATTCAAGTTCAATATCACCTTTCTCGGAATGGTCTCTCGGAAAATGATACCGACCTCGATATGCTTTGTCTTTGAGTGCGAACTGGATTCTTAGTGATGGTGATTGCACTCGATTGTCACACTTGATTGGGATTGATTTGAATGAAAGTCCAAGATCTCTCAAATTTTACTTGATCCATAGAACCTGGACATAGCATGCTCCAGCTGCAATGTACTTATCTTTAGCAATTGATAGAGCAACTAAGTTCCGGTTCTTTGAGTGCCAAGACATAAGGGATTGACCCGAAACTAGCGGGCTCCCGAGGTGCTCTTTCTATCAACCTTGTATCCAGCATAGTCAGCATATGAGTATCTAGTGAGGGTCGGTTCCGAGTCTCTTGAACACCATAGACCTAAATTCCGAGTCCCTGCAAGTTATCTAAAGATTCTCTTCACCGCAGTGAGATGTGATTCTTTTAGATTAGCTTGAAATCTTGCACACGGACATACACTAAACATTATTTTTGGCCTACTGGAAGTAAGATATAGCAGAGATCCAGTCATACCTCGATAGAGTTTCGATCTACTCGCTTTACCTTTTCGTCCGACTCAAGTTTTATGTTACTACTCATCGGTGTTGCTACATGTTTTGCATCTTGAAGGTTGTACTTCTTCAACAACTCATTAGTATACTTTGATCGATGGACATAGATGCCATCTTTGTCTTGTTTGATTTGTAGACCAAGGAAGAAATTGACTTCTCCCATCATGCTCATTTAGATTTCCTGTCTCATTAACTCGGAAAAATCTCGGCATAAATTTTCATTAGTTGCTCCAAAAATTATATCATCAACATAAATCCGAACAATAAGAAAGTCTGTCCCCTTGGTTTTTATGAAAAGGGTCAATCTGACCTCTTTTAAAATCATTTTCAACCAAGAAGGTGCTTAGTCTTTCATACCAAGCTCTGGGAGCTTGTTTAAGACCATAGAGAGCCTTTTGCAACTTGAAAATATGGTTTGAAAATTCCGAGTTTTCAAATCCAGGGGTTGCTCAACATAGACTTCCTCTTGAATGAAACCATTCAGAAAAACACATTTGACATCCATTTGATATAATTTAATGTTCATGCTTGATGCAAATGCCAGTAGGATTCTAATTGCTTCAATCCTAGCCACTAGTGCAAAGGTTTCCCCACAATCAATTCCTTCTTCTTGATTGTAACCTTGAGCCACAAGTCTAGCCTTATTTTTTACTACCAACCTATCCTTATCCAGTTTGTTCTTGAAAATCCATTTGGTTCCTATGACTGGGTGGTCGAAGGTCGTTTGGTCGAGTCCGGACTTGGTGTCTTTCAAATTGATTCAGTTCCTTTTGCATGGCCTCTACCCATTCAGGTTCATTTAGGGCCTCTAGTGCATTTCCGGGTTCAGTTAGTGATATGAATGCAGTGAATCCACATAGATTTTATAAAGAAGAACGAGTTGTTACCCCACTCGTTAATGTCGGACAAAATGTTTTCGAGTGGGTGACTCGAAGCATATTTGAATGCTCTACCTATTCTCTCGGTTCACCAAATTTGTAGGTTGGATTGGTTGATCTTCAGTGGTCTGATATGATTGAGCTTGCTCATTTGATTGACTTTCAGCATTCCGAGCTGGTTCCAAAGTTGGTTCGGTATGAGTCATGGTATTACGAGCTATCCCATTCCGAGTTGCTTTTCCTTTACTCTTTACGAGCTCATCGTCAATAAGATCATCTTCATTTCGACTAAGTTTCAGATCTGAGAATGTTGACTCACTTGGTTTTCCCTTATCAATCTCATCAAAAATAACGTGGATGTTTTCTTCCACTTTGTTAGTTCTTTTATTGAAAATGTGATATGCTCGACTATGAGATGAATAACCAAGAAAAATACCTTCATCCGACCGAGCATCAAACTTAGTCAAGTGATCCTTACCATTATTGTGAACATAACACTTACATCCAAAAGATTTGAAGTATGAAATGTTGGGTTTCTTCCCTTTGTAGAGCTTGTATGGAATTTTCTTCAGGATGGGTCCGATGAGGCATCCGTTCGGTGTGTAGTTTGCTTGTGTTGATCGCCTCAGCCCGGAAATAGTAAGGCGAGATCATGTTCAATCATCATTGTCCTTCCTATTTGTTCAAGAGTTCTATTCTTTCTCTCCACTACTCTGTTCTATTGAGGAGTTCTTGGTGCTGAGAAGTTGTGGGAGATATCATTCTTATCACGGAACTCTGCAAATTCCGAGTAATCAAGCACCCTTCCATGGTCGGTTAGACTCAACTTGAATTTTCTCGTAGAGCTTGCTGAACTCTTTGAAAGCTTCATTTTTGTGCTTAAGAAAACAAACCCGGGTAAATCGTGGGTAGTCATCAACTATCACAAGTACATATGATTTATTCGATGCTCTTGACATGGATTTCACCACACAAGTCCATATGCAACAATTCAAGAACTTTGGATGTGGAAACAGCTTTGAGAGATTTGAAAGATGATCCGACTGTTTCCCTTTTGTGCATGCTTCACAAATTTTATCTTTCTTAAATGCATAGTTATGCAAGCCTCTGACTTAACCATGAGATGCAAGCTTTTTAATGGTGTTCATGCTAACATGACCTAGTTTACGATGCCATGTCCAAGAATCATCATGCAGAGAAGCTTTTAAACAAGATAAGTTCGACTTGGATCGAAAGAGGAATAGTGTAGGTATTACCCGATCTCTTACCTGATAGCTTAGTCTCCTTGGTAGTTGCATCATAAATATAGCAATTGGTCCGAGTGAATCTTTCCTCTTGTCCTTTGTCACACAGTTGAGAGATGCTTGAGTAGATTGTACTTTAATCCCTAGACAAGATAGACTGGGCTGACCGGGTTGTCTCCTTTTTCCAATCTTGCCTATTCCAAATATCTTGCCCTTACTGTCATCTCCAAAGGTGACTTTGCCTCCCTTGTAATCTTCTAACTCATAAAAGAGTCTTGAATCTCCTAACATGTGGTGTGAGCAACCACTATCTAGGTACCAATGACCTTTTATCTTTTCTCGAGTTACCCGCAAGTCGAAACACACTAACCCTTCTTACTTCCTCTAACGAACCCAAGTAACTCCCTTTACTGTGGTCCTATTTTAAGGAAGTAGACTCTTGGGAACCCAGATTTGAATAACTTTGGGATTGGTCCGATTCCGAGTCTTCCGTTTAGAAAACCGAGTTTGTGTCTCTTTCTTTTGAAAATCTTTTCTTTTATAAATAGGTGGAGAAGGCTTTCTCCTGTAGACTGGTCCGGGATCAGTCCTCCTTTCCTTCTTATGAATGGGACCGTGCTCGGCCTTCCCGAACTTTACAGCTTCGGAATCCTTTTGAAAAGATTTGTGTAGGAATTAGATTCCTCCTCTTTGTTAAAACCAAGTCCTTCTTTCCTAAAGGAGACACATTGAAAACCTAAGAGCATGTCAAAACTTTTCGACCTTGAGTAAACCGCAAAACAAGTTCTTGAGACTCATTGAGCTTTTGTTTCAGATCCTCATTTTCTCTTCTAAGTGCCTCGGACTCGGTCTCATTGGCTTGAGTACTAGTCCTGAGCTCTCTTTGAGTAGGTCTTAGGTTTTCCAATTCATTTTTCAAAACAATGCTCTCAAAGGTAAGAGACTCAAGTTGTTCTTTGTATTGTGAAGAATCGAATTGGACTTTTCTTCCAAAGCATAAATATATTTAGCTAAATCAAGTTTGGAAAACTTGAGGAAGTATTCAATTACCTCCTGAGGATTTGTCTCCTTGTTGTCCGAGTTGTCGAGACCGACTCGGATTCGGCTTCGAGTCCGATAGTGCTATCGGACACTTTGAGTCATCCGAGTCTTCATCTTCTTCAGATGAATTTTCATCACTCCATGTTACATCATAGCCTTTTTCTACTTTCTGTCCCTCTTTCTTCTTGGACAATCTTTGACTATGTGATCTTTGCTGCCACATTCAAAACAGCTAGAGTTCTTAGTTAAAGATAACATTAAAGGGAAGAGTATTTACCTTTTCCATCCTTCTTATCTTTCTTGTAGAACTGTTGTCTTGGCTTTTTCTCCCATCTCTTGTGCTTCATCATTCTTTTGAAGCCTTGAGCAATGAGTGCCATGGGATTTTCTTCTTAGTATGAGGAACTCAGATTTTCCCTCTCGCTTTACGAGGCCTTCAGCGCAATATTCTTTTTAGGACTGACCTTGGTGTCCTCTTCTTCCGAATGGATCTCATGGGTGAGTAGCTTCCTAATGAGTTTGTCTAGCTTTAATAATGAGAAGTTCTGAGTTTCCTCGATGGCGGTTACCTTTGGACCCCATCTTCTCTTGGGTAGACTCCTTAGGATTTTTCTACACATCTCTTCATGGGATATCTTTCTACCCAAAGATTTAAGATTATTCGTAATCTCAGTGAAGCATATGAACATTTGAGTGATATTCTCTTTTGGCTCCATTTTGAATAGCTCGTATTTGTGAAGTTATTGGCTTATCTTCGCTTGTCTTACTTGGCTGGTTCCTTCATATGTGTTGACAAGAGTGTCCCACACATCTTTTGTTGTGTCATAGGCTAACACTCACTTGTGTTCTTCCGAGCCGATAGCGCACATCGAATGTTCATTGCTTTAAAGTTCTTTCGAACTTTTCGCCTCTTCGAGTGGTGCACTCGTACTTTGCTTTAGGCACGGGTCTTATATCTTCCATCTTCATTGGTATGTAATTGCCTTCTTGTATGATGTTCCATACATCTTCATCGTGATCTAGTAGAAAGCATTCCATGAGCTTCTTCCGAGTGTACAAAATTTGATCCTTTAAACTTTGGTGGTCTGCTGGAAGATCCTCCTTCATCGAACTCTCCATTGTTCCGAGCCATTTGATCTTTAGACCTTTGAATTGTTAGATCCTTTACGAAAGGCTAGGCTTTGATACCAATTGAAGGTTTGCTCTTGGAGAGTCTTAGTCACCCTAGAGGGGGTGAATAAGGTGAAGAGGAAATTTTAACAAAATGGAAGTGTTAAAGTTTAAACTGAATAATCAAGACAATCCGAGTCTAGATTGGACTCGGAAAAGTATGCACTCGCATTTACGTGGAAACCCTCCTAGGGCGGAAAACCACGACCGAGTGCTAATCTAAGCACCAAGTCAAATCCACTATTTTCCTAGACTCATAAGTTCCCTTATCTGATCTAGTACTTCATAACCGAGGTAACCTTTACAGCTAGGGACAACCGAGTTGAGTTAACCTTTACAGCTCGGTCAAGGGACCTTACTTAGAGAGTAAGAAAGAGTATGTGACTGATGACAAGACTTAACAACTCGGAAAAGTGTTAAGCATAGACTAGGAGTTGTAGGAAGAAGATTGAATGAATATTATACAGAGAGATATAATTTTAGCAATGTGTTTAGCAATCTTCAAGTCTTGTGAAGTGCCTTCTATTTATAGATAACCAAGCAGAAGTCCTTTGGGACCGTTGTAACGGTTCTTCCGAGTCGTTCAAAAAGATTCGTTTAGATGTGAACGTTGTGCAATAGCTCTGGACTCTATAGGATGTCCCCATCCACTGGTGGTGTCCGAAAAGTAGGGTGGAAACCACAGCTGAGCTTAGCATTGAAGATTTCCAGTTTTGGAAACGAGACAACCCCGACGCAACGTTTGGGCCTTGTTCGAAGTAGAAAAGCCTTGTCTGCTGGTGATTGACAGCTTGAAGCCGGTTACTTTTGTAATTCAAAAATAGGATAACCTCGTTTAGATAACCTACAAAAGTCAACAAATATTGGTTCTCAAAGTATAAAAATACTTTGGTCCAAGATTAGGCACGAGATAATAATTTAATTAAGATAATCAAGTGCATAATTATCTCGAGACCTAGAAGAGTGGAATTTTCTAAGTCTAATATTCATTATATTCAAATTCCATCCGAGTCGGTCTTAGAAAAGTTCAAGTTATAAAGAGAATATCGAGTATGAGTACTTGATCTACACAAATATGTTTCAAACAAACATGCTGACTTAGAAAGTTGAATTAACGTTGTAATTCACTTTAACTTAGAATATGAAGTCGAACACGGATTAAAAGTGTTAGAGAGATTGTTTGAACATGCGATAAGTGTGAGTAGTGTCCGAGTGACTCGAAGCATCGGTATGAGTTGATGAACAAGAATGTGATTTACGAGTCGGTCATAATCGAATGCAAACATATGCAATAGTTTTTATAACACTCGGAATGACTTGTAATCAAAACCTAGGAGACATGAGGTTTGTACCTGAGTCCTTGATAGTACTCGGAATGATATAAATTCGAGTCCGAGTCTTCATTGAGCCTCCTTGATTGTTTTCATCTTCGAGCCCCATTTTTCTTCGGAAGACTTCTCAAAAGCTTTCTTACAACTTCTTTGTTGGACATCTTCTTTCAAAGAAATTTGAGATTGTTGACAATCTCAATGAAGCTAATGTACATCTAAGTTATGTTCTCATTAGCCTCTTTCTCGAACATTTCATACTTGTGAAGGTACTAACTTATCTTTGCTTGCCTTACTTGACTTGTGCCTTCATGGGTGGTGACAAGAATATCCCACACCTCTGTAGTAGTATCACAGGCTGATACTCTATTATATTCTCGGGCCTCTAGACACACATCGGGATGTTCATAACTTTGAAATTCTTTGTGTGCCTTTCATTTGCTTATGTTGGAAATTTTGACTTTACTTTAGCCATTGTCCGATTATCAACTTGCTTTGTGGGAACATAGTTTCCATTGAAGATGACATCCTAGACTTCTTCATCATAGTCTTGAATGAAGCACTCCATAATCTTCTTCCAATGAGTGAAGTTGGACCCTTTCAACTTGGGTGGTCTAGTGAATGACCTCCTTCATCGAACTCTCCATAGTTAAGAGTCATTTGATCTTTAGACCTTCAATCGTTAGATCCTCTTGTGAAAGGCTAATCTCTTCTACCAATTGAAGGTTTAGAATACAGAGTCTAAGTCACCCTAGAGGAGGGTGAATAGGTAATAAGAAAATAATGCGAAAATTGAAAAACTTTTGAGAAGCTCATAACTCGGAAAAGTAGACCGAGTCTAGCTTGGACTTAAAAGAGATACAGAGACATGTTTACGTGGAAACCCTCTTGGGCAAAAAACCACGACCAATGTCAATTAGACACCAAGTCAAATCCACTATTTGAATCCACAAAATACAAAGGACACACTCTCCGACTTGTGCCCTTAGACAATTCAAATACAAGTTTCTCCTAGGCATAGAAGTTACCTTATCTATCATAGTACTTCCTAACCGATATAACCTTACAGCTAGGGACAATTGAGTTGAGTTAACCCTTACAGCTCGGTCAAGGAAAGAAAGTGGAAAAGTGTATAAGAAAATAAAAGTGATTATAAGACTTTTCTTTTCAACTTTGAAAGAAAGTTTTAAGTACAAAAGTTGAATGCTAGAAGTATGAGTATGAGAGTTAAGAATGTTGTTCCAACAATCTTTTAAATCTTGTAATGAGGGTTCTATTTAGAAGCAGCAGAGTTAGTCGTTGTTCCTTGGGCTCGGGCTTATGGATCGGGTAGTCATTACAATGGGTAGTTTGAGTCCCTAAAAATATAATCATTGTGGATGTATCCATTGAGTATGGGTTCTAGTCTCAAAAAGCAGTCCTACCTACCTGTTGTATCTAAAAACCATGGTAGAAATAGTTATTAGACTCAAAGAATGAAGTTTACTGGAAATGGAAACAAACAGATGTTACGTGATGTCCGAGTCGGCCCGAAAATGGTGCTTTCCTATCTGCCGATTAAAAACGGTAAGAAATTCGTTGTTTTTTCTTTTAAACTGAGATTAATAATCAACTTTAATAATCCTGCAAAAACAAAATATAAATGGTACTCAAAGTATTAAAATACCTTGGTCCAAGATTAGATAAAGATTCAAGTTAAATAAAGTAGTTAACAACTATAAATCCTTAATATATGGAATTTTTTCAAGTTCAATATGCAATATGTTCTAATTCCATTTATGTCTAAACTCAAATGATAAATAAGATAAAATTGAGTTCAAGATTTATATAGACATATTTCGGTGTTTGGCAATTTAATTAATTTCAACTAAATAAATCTAGTTATTTTAGAATTAATACAAGTAGTTCTATTTTGAAATATTAAACAAGCTAGCTTAAAAGATAAGTTAAGTGTGTGAAGTTTTTAGGTAAACTTTGTGTATAAGTTTGTCTTAGAGGGTCAAAAACCCAAAATTGAGTTCGAGTGGGTCGGACACAAGCGATGAATCGATTTCTAAGATCGAGAAAGATATGTTTGATAAAGCTTATACTCTTATGTGATTTTATACCTCATCAAGAATGCAAAGCATGTATAAAAGTATTAATGTGGCGTTTGGTTGGATGTAATGTAATAGGGGTATAATGTAATCAATTATGTAATGTAATTAGATATGCAATGTAATGGGACAACAATTACATTACTATGTTTGGTTATATAAAAAGTGTAATGTAATCACAATGGTAATGAATTATTTCAATGACAAAAGTTAGTAATTAAATTATTGTAATAGAGATAAATGCTATCTAAATAAAAATTTGAGTTACATATTTAGTTTTGAGCTTTTAAAAATATTTTCTATCAAATAATCAAATTTTATTGCAAATATAAACTATATTATTCTAATAACAATAAATATAGTAATAAAGATAAATGTTATCCACACAAAAATATTTTAAATTCAAAATCATATTTGAGCTTTTTTAATCGTTTATATCATATTTCCTAATTTTAATTTTTTTCTGGCCAAAAATCAATTGGATTGTTCTAGTGGTAATAAATGTTTGTCGTAGCGAAGATACAACAAAATTTTAAACTCTAAATTTATATTTGAGGTTTTTCTCTTCTATCATATAATTAAGTTTTGAATTTTTTTCATGGATAAAAATACAAACTAAAATTATTTTATTTATGATAAATATTTATTGAATTAAAGATAAGTGTTAACAAGTAAAAAAATTTGATCTAAAAAATTTAATTTAAGCTTCTTTTACCTTTTTAATTGAATACTTAAATTTTAAATCCAAAATATTAAAGTTAAAATTTTCTCTTAATGACTTAACGATCATATGATATATTAAGATAATAGAATAAAACAAAATTAAGTTTCTTATCAAATAGATAAGTTTTTTACTTGCCAAGGAGGAGAGAGAAAATGCATATGGAATTGAGAGGGTGGGGGAGAGAATTATTGAAAGTATGTTACAATTTGATCACAATTATGGATGTAATCATGATTGTTTAGTAAATGTTCAAGTAATTGTAATTGCATAGGTAGAGGTTAATGTGATTACAATGTAATTTTGATTGCATTACAAAGTTGTAACCAAACATGGTAATGTAATCACCATTACCAATTTGATTGCATTACCACTTTGATTACATCGAACCAAACAAGCCCTAAGGGATTCTTGCAAGACTATATTCATTTAGAAACTCATAAAAAATGTGTTTGAGTTAAGAGATGAATGTCTAATAGTTTTGGAGGAATTACTTGATTTCAAAATCATAAAGAAATATTAGTTTATGCCTGATTCTTCAGAAGACGTGTAGAATATTAATGATGATAATTGAGTGCTTTAAAAAACAATTTGCATCATCATTAAAAGTAGTTATTTATTATTTTATTAGAATATCCTATGTTTAACAGTGTATTGTTGAGTTTATTGTAGCCATGTGAGACATCTTGTAATATTGTGTGTGTGTGTGTGCGTTTGTGTGTGTATGTGTGTGTGTGTGTGAGTGTGTGTGTGTGGGTGGGTGGGTGTATTATAGCCATTACGGCACCTTCTGTATTACATCTCTATATAAGGAGAGATTGAGCATTTTGAAGGAATATGGTCATCTGAGCATAGCTTGAGTAAAGGAGAAGTCGGGATTCTCTATTTCTTTACGAGCAAGCATCTCTCGACAAAGTTTGTAGCTTAAGTCCCTCTTTAATCTTTCAACTGTAAAATATTCACTTTCAAGCTTACCATAATAATTAAAAAAATTCCCATTAGGGAACATTATACAATTGAACCTTATCTCTTAAATATTACAATTTTTTTATTAAAGTATGACTATTCGTAAAAGAAAAAAACCTTATTAGTGATTACGGTTTGAGGTAGGAAATGAAACAAATTTGTATTATGTTTGATCTAAAGGAGGTGTGGTTGAGATTAGCAATCTCTGTGAACTTGAAGATAGAGGAACACCAGGATCCCATGCCAACTAAGTTCAGGTAAACTCTATATTTAGTTTTAATTATTTTGTAAAGGCAAAATATACTATTTGTGATATAAGTAATATATTGTAATAACTAGTACCTATAAAGTCAAAATAAAAATTTTAAATCGTTAAAATAATCTTTTTCATAAAATCAAGCTTAATTTAGTAATTTTGCATATTTCATCCTATTCTATATCAAAAATATAAATTTTAAAAATTACTGCTATAAGAGTAAGAAAACAGGGTCTGAAAAATAGTTTTTCCATAAAACTTGAGGGAGTTTTTAATAACTTGAGTATAGAAAATATTTAACACTAAAATATTAGTACTTTAACCTCATTCATTGTGTTTGGTGGCTTGCAATTCCCTCAAGTACCCAAACTTGAATAGCTTTAGAATATGAATGTCTTTGAGTTCTTGAAATGGTTAAAGTAGTTTTTTCTTTTTCCAAAGTTATGGTGACTTTATTATTTTTATTGTGTAAACTCTGTCAATGAAATTTTTGTATGCCTTTTTGTTTGACTTTCGAAGTCATAACCAATGCCTTATTTGTGAAGAATATACACTAAGATCTAAAAATCATGTCAATATTTCTTATCTGTTAATAAGTTATAAAAGAGACTTATGGAATTTTCATATTGATTTTTGAAACAAGATTTTCGGACTCTATATCTCTCTCTCTTATTTTGTAAATGAAATGTGTAAATGTGGCATTTTATATGGTCGTCATTGTCCGCTTGAAACTTGGGGCCTAAATCTTGATATGTAACTTATAGTATTTAGAGTATGCTCGCTCTCGTTAGCATAATTAAACTTGACAAATACATTGTTATACATGTTGAATGCTATTTTAAAAGGCCAAGTATAAGTGACAATGAGAGGAGAAAAACATAACCGGGGTGCTCGGACAGCCAGCACGAGCCGTGCCGGATAACACGGTTAGCCTATGTTGGCTCGCTACCCAGCCCAACTTCGTGTTTCTGTCCGAAATGCCCCGTGCTCGTTTCCTCTCGCACGTGTATTAGATATCCATGCTAAAAATTGTTGTTCATTTATCAAGAGTAGGTCCGGAGTAGTAATTGCTTGCACGTCATAGATATGTATGTTTATTTATCAAGAGTTGTATAATTGTTTGCAGTATAAAATGGATTCTTCCCAAAGTACAAAATAAAATCGAGGGGACGAACTATGATGAACGAGGAGAAGTTGGTCCGAAGTAGACATGATTCAACCTTCCTTACACGGGTCAATTTTGATAACCACGGAAATGTTGTATAAAGCTCGCTTTATGAGCTATGTTGGTGCAACGAACCAGCACATACGTGAACATCAATTACGGAAAATGGAATGAAGTCCCCGAATCCATTAAGGAAAACCTTTGGAACGATCTTCGGGTAAATGCACTACGTCTTAACTTAGTATTGCAACTTATTATAAATGATTAATATATGTACTAATGCATGTCGTTCTTGTGTTTCGTAAAACCTTCATCTTGAATGTTAATGAATCCGAGATCCCCTCGGTGAAACACAAGACCCTCACGTCGGCGGCAGAAAAGTTTAGAGACTTCAAATCTCACATTGCCAAGATATTGGTTTACGTAACAAAACAGATAGAGGCGTAAGGTAGATCCTGGGAGGTCTTCAATTGTATCACCGAGAAGTACTAGAGATCATTTGAATCATATGTCTCCTCTCTAGAATACATAGTAATTTATCATCGTCATTTTTTATCTTTTTTCGATTTAAGTCTTATGAACTGATA
Source organism: Talinum fruticosum (assembly GCA_021018815.1). Lineage (NCBI taxonomy): Eukaryota > Viridiplantae > Streptophyta > Magnoliopsida > Caryophyllales > Talinaceae > Talinum > Talinum fruticosum. Next base: position 537,867 of record JAITYX010000046.1, on the reverse strand, counting down.
TTTTCGTTGTCTTAATTACTTGTGCAGGTGGTAGGTAAAGCCTACCGGAAGAGGATTAAGAGTAATGTGTATCTTCATGTAATGTCCGGTGGGGGATAAGCGAAGTTGGAGGAGAGGTTGTATAAGCAAAAGCTTGAACAACTTCAAACCACATTCGGTGAAGGTTCCATCATAGATACTTCGCAACTCGCTATCGAGAGGGATGAGTCGTAGTTCGAAGGAAGAAAGAAGAAAGATGAAACCTATTGCGTAGCGACTCTTGAGTTTTTTTACTATTTCCTTTATTTATTTTGAGAACTTATCGGTTTTAAAATTTATGAATTGTCAAATGATAATTTTTTCTTCTTACGAAGTCTTTGTCACAGTGCATCGACTTCGAAGTCGCCGACACCACCGGGAGGAGGGACAAGCTAGCCTTCGCCCTATAAAGAGATGAGCATCCAGGTCATGTTCAAGCCGTTGTTGGGAGGGTGGGGATAGTTCAGCACTTTGAGGCTAGGAAGAAGCGCCCCGTCTCTACCAGCCAAGCACATATGGAGGCCTAAATGGCCGAAATGAAGGCCGAAGTGAAGGTCGAAATGCGAGCCGAAATAAAGGCCGAAATAAAGGCCAAAGTGAAGGCTGAAATGAAGGTCAAAGTGCAGTTCAAAATGTAGTCCGAAATGTCCCAAATATTGGTTGCATAGATGGAAGAAATGAGAGCATAGATGTGGGTAAAGATGCAGGACCGGATGAGGTCGTACTTAACTAACATGGGTATGTCGGTACCTAGTGATTTACATCTATTCTCACCACACACACCGGCGAGCGCAAATGCAAGCTCACTCATCGACCAATTTGAAGTTTTAGCAGAGGTAATTTAGTTTTTGAAAAAAATTATATTTACATACATGTTTATATTTTGACTAATTGGTGTATAATATTGTTGAATAATTACTTATCGTATGTTTTGTTGTTTCCCATAAGTGTCGTTATTTACATGCATGTTTATATTTTGACTGATTGGTGTATAATCTTGTTGAATGAATTCCAGTGTGGCCGTTGTTTTGGTTGTTGTGTGGTTGTTGTGGAACTCCGAGTGTGTGGTCGTTGAGTAATTACTTATATAGTATGTTTTTGTTGTTTCGGCTGAGGGTCGTTATTCCGAGAAAATGTTTACTTTTAAGGGAAACTCTGTCCGTTTATTTTCAATATTTTTAGATTGTTTAACTTTTATGTCAAAGGTTTTCCCATGATTGTAATTGTTATGTTTATTCTTATGCAACCAGCGAATTAAAAGCTAGCTTCTCATCACCCTCCCCTAGAGCATGTTGTGGCATTGGGTGTTGTTTTCCCGTGGAGGTCAAACACCGTCGTTCACAGGACACCCCTTCTAGGTAATGAGGTGAGGGTGAGTATTAAAGAGGTCATGCATAGGAAAGGCGAGTGTAAGTTTTTGATCCGGACATCGGACCTCCACGGTGTTGATGACACAGTCAACACTTTTCTTCATTGGCCTAAGAGTTTGGTCATCCTCTCTATGGTAATTCATTTTTTAAAATATTAGATTTAGCTATTATTAATATCACCCATATATAGTTCTAATTTTTATATTGATTATTCACTAAGATATTAGGGAAAGAGTGGGATTATGGGAACTCCATCTCCCTCGGTTGGCATAAGCAAACGTTCCGCAGTGCCCGCTCGTCATCCGAAGAAGTCTCCTCTCGTATCCATTGAGGAGTCCCGCACAGATTGGTGTGCTAATTTGCACAGATTATGTGAAGACTTTGTCAGCAGAGACACCGTTGATCCGTAACGTGCCAAGCCACATGTTTGGGCAACGTGAAGGGGACAAAGAGGACATGACCTTCTTTGTCTTCCCGGACGACATATTGTAATTTTTAGAGATGGAGGATATCGGCACATCTGTTGTTATGTTTGGCATCATGTGAGTTACTTGTATTCCTAATAAGTTCTTTTGTTTTTACTATTAATTTCAATTTCTAACTACATATAATTAATATGTAAGGTGGCTGCACAATATTGGAAAGCACTTCGTTCGGTTCGAACCCTAATTCCACTTAAGGAGTTGGGCGAAACATGAAGAACGAACCAACTATATTTTAAAAGTAATGAAACGTAATGCACAAGATAACACATGGTACTTGGCGTTGTTCAATGAAAAGTAAGTATACAAATAAACTAATTAACCGAAGTTTTATGGTGTTATACATACTTATATAAATGTGTTATTTGTGGTTGTATAGCCATCATTGGATGCTTGCTGCCATATTTCGAAGGGCTAATATCATGTATTGGCTTGATACTCTTTGTCATACCATGAGGAAAGATATCAAGAACGTACTTGAGACGTGAGTTCATACTTTAATCATTTTATGTTGTTTCGTTAATTAGTATTCGTTTCAATTGTTCGTCTAATTTGAATTTTATTTTTCTGAATGAAAAATAGTGCTCTATCACATTATGATTATGGCGGAGGCTTGAGAGACCGACGAACTAGACCAAAGCCAATAATTGTCCCCGTAAAGGTGAGGTTCTCTTGGGTTAAGTCTACTTTAATTGTTTTTCATTTCATATTACTTGCTAGCTACATAAAGTACTAATTAATTCTCTGTGTTGGGAATATATTTTATTATTGTAGTGCCATAAACAAGCTGGGAAACATAAAGTACGACTTCTACATTCTACGAGTACATGAAAGAGATTGTGACCAAACTCAATTTAAATAAGTCTAGTCCTCGAAGAGGTATACTTGCACTTGCGGTTGTAATTGATTATGAAAAAGTTATTTTTTAATGTTCTTTTTTCAGCTTGATTAACACTTGCACTTGCTCTAATTAATATGCCTTTTACATCATTGGTCATAATATTTTCGAGGAATTAAGCCACTCACTCCCTATACGAGATGAAGTGCTGAACAAGTTAAAACAAGGTTGAGCAGAGTTTATATATAACCATATAAAGACATAGGTATATATTTACACTTATTCTTCATTATTTGATTGGTCAAGTTTGTGATTTTAATAGTCATACGGTTATTGGTATATATGTACATAGGTATATATATTAAGGCTCAACATGTGATGATATATGTTGTTTTGTATATATTCTGGTCAAGACTGTATTGGATTATGCTTTGTATATTTTGAAAGAATTTGTGTCGGGTTGTATATGATTTATACTGTAGAGAGGGCAAGAAAATACAAGAAAAATTATTTTTAAAAAATTAGACCTATTACTACGGTTCTTAAGGAAGAACCGTAGTGAAAGGTATGGTTGAAGGCCCATGACGACGATTCTTCATCTAAACCATCATCATAGGCCTTCTTTAACTACGGTTTTGAACCGTAGTAAAAGATGTCCACCTACAATGACGACCACATACACGACACTCGATAACCGTAGTTAAAGGTCATTTTGAACCGTAGTTAAAAAATGGTTCTTGTAGTAGTGTACGAAACTAGAAAATTGAAACAGACTTGTGATGGGTTAAATAAAGAGGTAAGAGAAAATCTGGCTAACTATCATGGGTCCGGTTTCTTCATCTTGCCCAGCTATATAGGCTCAACTTCATACGGCTTCCTAGAAAACTCATCTCGCTATTAAGTTTTACTGTGTCAAATTTGATTTGCTCTCTCCTCTCCTACAAGTCCTTGATATTCCCCATTCGGTTAATACCCGCAAATTAACCACAACCTTTAAATTGTTGAAGGTTTGCTCTTGGAGAGACTAAGTCAACCAGAATTACTCCCTTAGACAATTCCTTACAAGATTGTCCTAAACTCAGAAATTACCTTATCCGATCTAGTACTTCCTAACCGAGGTAACCTTTACAATTAGGGACAAGTGAGCTGAGTTAACCCTTACAGCTCAGTCAAGGGACCTTACTCGAAAGTAAGAATGAGTGTTTGTAAAGCGATTACAAGACCTTACAACTCGGAAAGATATTAAGTACAAAGTTGGAGTTGTAAGTAGAAGATTGAGTATGAATACAATGACTTTTTCTTAAGTGTGTGTATTGACGGTTGATTCAGCAATCATCAAGTCTTGAGAGTTGGCTTCTATTTATAGATAACCAAGCGGATTAGCCGTTGTGACTATCTTCGACTGGAAGTCCTTTGTGACCAGTTGCAATGGATTTTCCGAGTCACTCGGAAAATATCCGTTGAGGTGTGAACGTTGGGCAACGGCTCTTAACTCCATTGGAAGTCCCAATCCACTGGTGGTGTCTAAAAAGTAGAGTGAAAACCGCTTAGCGTTGCAAATTTCCAGTTTTAGAAACATACAACCACGACACAATGTCCGGTCTTCGGTCGGAGGAAGAAACAGACCTTGTCTGCTGGTGACTTGACATCTTGAAGCCGGTTACTTTTGTATTTCAAAAATAGGATAGCCTCGTTTGAATAGCCTACAAAAGTAAATTAATTTGGTTTTTAAAGTATAAAATACTTTAGTCCAAGATTAGACACGAGATAATAATTTAATTAAGATAAATAAATGCATAATTATCCGAGTCCTAAAGGAGTGGAATTTTACGAGTCTAATATCCATTATACTCAAATTCCATCCGAGTCGGTCTAGAAGTAAAGCAAGTCGGATAAATAACATCGGAATGGAAAGACTTTATCTAGACCGCCAATGTTCAAACCAAGCATGCTTGACTTAGAAAGATGAATTAACACGAGTAATCCAATCAAACTTAGATCATGAAGTCAAAACTAAGTTTATGCATAATAGAACAAGTGTTTGAACATGCAATATATTCGAGTGTTGTCCGAGTGACTCGGAAGCTGTGTGTGAAATGATAAATAAGAATATGCTTTACGAGTCGATCGGAATAAAAAGAGAACATATGCGATAGTTTCTATAACACTTAGAAAAGATGTTATATCACTCAGAAAAGCTTATAAAACAAATGGAATGACTTTTAATCAAAACCTTATAAGAGATGAAGTCCTATACCCGATTCCTTGATGGAACTCAGAATGATGTATATGACAGTTCGAGTCTTTAATTGTGATTTGCTAAACCACACACAATTAACTCTTGTTCTTTGCCCTCTCTCTCTCTCTCTCTCTCTCTCTCTCTCTCTCTCTCTCTCTCTCTCTCTCTCTCTGTTCTTCTCAAATGAAGGCCACATGGTAGCTGATGTTTCTCCATCCTTCTTTCTACAAGCACGGCGGCGGAGCCACCTCTCACCACCTATGACTCCTCACCTTCTTCTCCCTCTTCACCTTCACCTTCACCCTCACTCTCCTCAACTTCCCCTCTCCAATACTCTCCCCCTCCCTCCTATCCTCCGTCGCTACCTATCTCTCCACCTCGTCTCCCATGCCCTCCTCAACTACGCCACCTCCTCAAATCCCGAACCACGTCGGCCGCACGGTGTTCCTCGATGAGAACGAATACCTAATGGCGAAATTCGTGTATAACTTCACCAAATTTGAAGGTTACGACGTTCATTCAAACCTCGTTCACAAACCCTAATTTACCTCATTCACCAGATTCCGTGAGTCCAGAACCTTCTCTTGACCTACAATTTTTCTTCCTCTTCCACATGCTTCGTTCTTAACTCCCAATTTTCACAAACCCTAATTTCTAACTTTCATTCAAAGCTCATTAATCCAAGGATACGAAGAGAGAAAAATAAATTAATTACATTTAAATTGCCTACAATAATTTCAATCTTCATAGCCATAGATATGACGATAGAGAACGAGCCATGAAGATATTTGTAGAAAAAAGATGAAAACAGGATAATTTAAAGGGAGAGGGAGGTTAATTTACCTCAGATTAATTTAAGGCAAACAAATTTTTTGATTTAAATTATTTTTTGTTAAAAAATCCTTCCTCACCGACACTAAAATCTCATAAATTTAAAGTTAAACATTTGACTCTCGTAGTATACTTGTCAAGTTCACTTGACACGTCACGTTTCGATGAGTCTCCGCCCAAAAATTCGGTGGTGTTTTGATATTGGAATATGGTGTTGAATTTTGTTACTGTTCACGACTAAAAAAATTCGTATTATTTTTGTCCAATACCCCCAAAATTCATAATATTGCCGTCCAAAAATCGTAAACTATATGGTTAAGTATTTTTTTATCTTAACAATCGGTGAAAATCAAAGGATTAATATAATAAAAAGGGAAACTTGTCGGTTCAAATCACTTAAAATAGTCTAAAAATTACTGTAAAATTCGGGAAACTTTTGAAAAAAGACATAACAGGGCAAAATCAATTAACCAAATTGAAATTATTTTTTATTTTCTACTTTGACATAAATGCAAATTGCAGTTTTTAGTAAACAGTTTTTCAATTTTTGCAGAAAAAAGATGAATTTTGGATTCTACAAAAACTAAATAGTAATCAAATAAAGAGAATAAGTAAATTTGTCTAGTTTTTTTTAGTTAACAATTTTTCAGTTTAATCACGATAATTTCCTACAAAAAATATTAATTTTAAACTTTCTCTCTTTGTTCTACTTTAATAAAATGGAAGTTCAACTAAATAAACAGTAATACCCTTCAATACTACATTAATGTATTCTTTTTAGTTATGAGATCTACATTTAATAACTACACTGATTTTAAATTTTTATCAAAAATTAAAATTTTAAATTTGTTTATAGACTTTTCAACTCAAAATCAAATCAAAATTAAGTTTTTTTCACTTAATTAAATATTTTTAAATCAATTTTTCAGTTTGTTCTTTCCAATTTTGATTTCATATTATTAATTATTTATTATTTAAACATTCCAACAGAATCTAATGACTAATAACTAGAGCTAGCTATCTGGTAAGATTGAATCAAATCTTCACTTTCCACATATCTAACACCAAATAAAACTTTCCACTGATTACTGACTATTAACATCATGCTCAAGTCCTAATTTAAATCCTGTCTCCCACCTTAAAATCTATCTTGAAATCAGTGCTCATGCTAATACACATCAGTTGGCAGTACTAAATTCTGACAGTTTGAAATTAAACAGGAACTCAAATTGATCCTAAAGGCCAAAATCATTAGAATTTTCAACCTTACAACTATATAACATATACTATTCATGCCCATATATTAAGTAATACTATTCATGCCCATATAATATAATATGGCTAGCAAGATTGATCATAATATTAGTTTTAATTTATACCTATGCAAGAATATATCGAGAACCCAACCCGGGCTGTTCCAACTCAAAACACATGGCACTTTCGATGATACACAATAACATAGAGACAGTGTCAGATCTTTTGCAGCAACTACTGGCCATGAAGCATCCCCATCAGTGTTTCATGCTTCACTTTACTTTATCCTGGAAAAGAAGAAAAACAGTCCCAACATTCTCAAGTCTCATCCAAACATATCATGCAACTTGTTTCACACATGACATGAGAAAGAGAGAGAGACCTTCATACACAGTAACATTTTCAGGAATTAATTTTTCAAAAAGTTCAATTTATGGAAACTTTCTCAAGTCTCAGATTTCACTGCTTACCAACCATTTTAACTTCTTTAAGTTATCAAACTTCTGTACAACGAATTCACATATACATAATGTTATGGGAATTAATTTTTCAAAATTAAATTTTAATTTAGAATAATATATAGAAGCTTTTGTAACTTTTCATAATATAATCTATGTTGTATATAAAGAAAATTTGATGAATATTAGAGAATTTGAAGATCTTCATGGAAAATTTGATTACATTTCAGGTAATTGCAATATCGTTTGCTCAAAATTCAATACATCTTGAGTTGAAATTTTCCTATGTATAGATCTGTTAACATCGACCAAACTTTTTTAAAAAAAAAACAAATAAAGATTTCATATATAACCCATTGTTCCAATATAAATCTCACTAACAATATGTTTTCAAAGTTTCAATAATTCATCATTTTGTTTTATTAGTTTATTTCTTTGAATGAATGCAAAAACATTCCACATCATAAACCTTCAAATGTTGCTACAACGACAATGCTATCAAATTTTTATAATCACTACAAAAAACTCGCGATTAGCGTCGAATTTAGAGACCATAACAAAATTCGACTCTAATAGTGACTAAATTAGTGTCGGATTTTAAAAAAGACACTATTTGAGTCGGAAAAAAATCGGACTCTATTAGCGTCCCATTTTAGAGTCGAAAATGGCGTCCGACACTAACTTTGGACGCTAACTCCAAAAAAATAAGGTTTCAGCTGTTCACATTCACGGGACTCCAATTTCTCAATCCCTAACTCTCTCCCTCCCATCCCTTCCCTCCGGCGTTTAAGGCTTCAGCAGCGAGCATCCGACGCCGACGTCGTCGCTCTCCTCCGGCGCCGGTGTCCTCGATCTTCGCTCCGGCTTTGCTCCAGTTCTGCTCTCGCCTCGCACGACGTCTTCGCTCGTCTGCTGGCGTCTTCGCTCGTCTCGAGCGCCGGTGTACTGCGCTCCTCTTCCGCCGGTGTGTTCGGTCACCGGTGTTTCTTTCCGGCGAAGAGTGTTGCGTTCTCTGTTAACTACCGCTGTAAATTCCGGTACTATCTTCTCTGTCCCGGTAATTTGCGAATTCGAGCTCAATTTTATACCTTTTCGGTTTCACATCTAGTTCTTAGTTTCTAAATTGGTATAATTGGATTCTGAGTTTTTAATTTTTCATTGAAGATTGATTTCAGCTTTGGCTTTAATTGTGCAAGCACTTTTGGTCGATTTTTCCGATTTTAGTTTGTTGGTTTGGATTTAGTTTGAATTTTGGTATAGCGACCTCCATTGAAGGAAAGAAACTAGATATATTGGCCTTGTTTCATGTTAGTTTGTGAAATACCCCACAAAAGAAACTCCATGGACTCAGATGCTTCACAAACTCACCAAGTTTCATGTTTGGTCTTGCAAGTTTAAAAGTGTAGTGTTCTTAGGTAGCAGGGGCAGGCATTTCGTTTGGATAAATTGAATATTCAAGATTGAAGCTTTTTGTTGACTCACTAATTTCGACTCCTTGATAGATCTTAGATTTGGATTTTATGATGTTTTCATGTTTGAATTTGTAATATAAACTTTGGATATTTTGATGGAGTTATACTTTGTAATTAAATGCCAAATTATTTCTCTAAGTTTAGACTAATTATTCGGCACTATGTTCTATATTTTGGATGATTTTGAGCCAAAATTATACCTAGAACCTAGCAATTCCAACTTTCTGAATTTGTATTGGTCCACAAGTCCTAGACAATCTCGACTCGAATTTTCGATTGGATCAAGTATCATTCACAACAAAAATTACATGTACAAATTTGATTTTTTTTTCTAGGATGGGCAAATTAGATGAGTTGGATGGATTTTTGTCACCATCATGTTTTTACATTGATCATTTTTTAGAAAAGAAAAATAAAAAATTATTCTTATGTCAGACAAAAAATTACACAAAGTATCTCGGTTGAAGGTAATTGGTTCATTTTAATTTCTACTTTTCAAACTTGGCAGACTGTTAGTCTATATTTAGTATTGATTGTATTAATGTACAACAATTATTAAAAATTATGATAACGAGCCTTGGTAGTATCTTTTTATTTAGGAAAATTGGCATTGGTATTCTTCCCCCAATAGTACTCACTCCAGCTACAGGAAAGGAAATCCAATGTTTTCTACTTGTTTAGTATTCCTCTGTCTTTGGGGAAGAAAGTTCGTAAAGAGATTGTGAAACATTGTTTGATTTGAATTTCTGCATTCATTCAAACTAATTAACCCAAAATGCACGAGCCTTTATACCATTACTTCCACAAATTACACAATTTGGGCCATTCTGAATACGATGTGAAATCTTCCAATAAGTAGCCCACTTCAAAAAAAAATGCACGAGCCTTTATACCATTGGGCCAATGTGGTTTAGCCTATTTACTGTTTAAAAAATATTAAAGTTGTTTCTAATGATTTTTAACTCATTGTTAACTCTTTCAATCAATAGATTAGGTGAGAGTGTGACAGACCGAATCTTATTCGTTGTTGTACATATTTTGTTCTATACTCTATAATGGTCCTAAATATCCCATAAAGGCATGATTTGAAGGGTGTAGGAGTCATAAGAAATTTGGCACAATGATATATGAGGAACACAAAACTACTTTTTATGGAGCAACTTTTGAGCAACAACTAATTAGGGACAATTGCATATATAGAACTTATGTATGTACATGACTTGTATGCTCATGAGACATGGATATTTGAGTACTCCCAAGCTGAGACAAGAGTCATGAATCTACGAAAATTACATGGTGTAGGCTTGTGGGTTATGGTCCAAATTCCTTGTTCCTACCATCAAAAGCCTTTTTTTTGCAATATTATGTAAGCTATTGAGCTTTGGCCCTGTGTGTTTAATGATACTATACAAGCACTGTTAATAAAGGATATGTATATGTTGGCCATTCTCCTACTTTTTTTCTTTTATTATCATTTAGCCTTTTTAATAATCTATTATTAATAAAATATAGCTAAGTTTACTAAAAGTTAAAATACTAAATGTCTAAAAATTTTAAATAGTAACTATTAGTTATATATATATATATATATATATATATATATATATATATATATATATATATATATATATATATATATATATATATATATATATATATGCATTTCATAATGCTTAGAAAACCTGTTCAAAAATTTGTACATAACAAGGTATATCGGCAAGTTATACACGTTCTCATGTGTATGGTGTTGATATAATACTTTGTTATGTACGGGTTTTGAATTGTCCGTGTTGGATAGTTTAAGATCCCATTAAGTACATTCATGAGCAACCAAGTATCAGCAGTAAGATAGCCAAATAGACAGTCATGTTATCAAAGTTTGAACTCAAGTATGTCCCTCGGAAGGCAATCAAAGGGTAGTGTCGGAATTCCTAGCCGATCTACCTATGATCGAATCACAACCCGAACACCTCAACTTCCCGGACAAAAATATTTTGCAAGTAGAGGTCAACATGTGGACAATGTACTTTGACAACGCTTCCAATCAAAAGGGTTGTGGAGTAGGGATCCTCCTAGTCTCAGCAGAGGGAGCACATACTCCCATTTCGATGAAGTTAGATTTTGAGGTCACCAACAATGCTGCAATACGAAGCATGCATCACAAGACTTCAAGTTACCATAGAAATCGAGCTAAGAACATCGGGATTTTATGTGACTCCAGTTTGATGATTAATCAAATTTCACAAAAGTGGAAGGTACGTAGTGAAGCCTTGGCACCCTACCAAGCACATATGATTGAATTAGCAAAATACTTTGACAATATATCATATACATACCTTCTTAGGAATGATAACCAATTCACGGATGCCTTAGCTAAATTAGCATCCATGATTAATATCCTTAGTGGCATTCATTCAATGCCTATTCATATAGAACGAAGAGTCAACTCTGTGCACATATATGCACTCGAAGTGTCTAGTACTCGACCAAACTAGTTGGTACCATAACATCTATCAATATTTAAAAAATCAAGAGTATCCACTGAACTCCACGCCTAGAGCCCAATGAGCCATTCATATGCTAGCGAGCACAATTCTTCATCAACCAAGGGCAGTTGTACAAGAAAACCAACACAAGAATTAGCTTACTTTGTGTCAATCAACATGAAGTAGAGCACATCATGACTAATATTCATGGTGAGGAATGCGGACCCTGTATGAATAAAAGAATGTTAGTTCGGAAAATCCAGAGGTTGGCATACTATCTGGTCAACCATGGCAGCGGACTGCCACGAATTTGTTAAGAGATGTCACAAGTGCCAGGTGTATGAAAACTTGTAGCACCAACCACCATCTTCTCTAACGACACTTGCATCACCCTGGCCTTTTTAGTTTGGGGCATTGATCTCATTAGCAAAGTGACCTCTAAAGGAATGGGTGGTCACGAATTTGTGTTAGTAGCAATTGACTACTTTACTAAGTGGGTTGAAGCGGCTTCCTATGCAACCTTGACGTCGAAGCACGTGGCAAAGTTCATCACTCGGAATATTATCTGTCGATATGGTGTACCATATAAACCGATTAGTGACCATGGTAGTCACTTCAAGAAGGAAGTAGCGGACTTACTGAACAAATATAAGATTAAACACCTTAAGTCTTCTCCTTATCTCCCTCGGACCAACGGAGCGGTTGAGGCTGCTAACAAAAATATTCGCAAGATAGTGGAGAAAATGGCTGTCGACTATAAAGATTGGCCGGACAAGTTGCCCTTCGCTTTATGGGGCCATCGGACCTCTATTAGAACCTCTATGGGAGCAAAATCCTACTCCCTAGTATAAGGTATGGAAGCAGTCCTTCTAATATAAATTGTCATTCTTTTATTGCGGATCATTATAGAAAGTCATATTACTGAAGCGGAATGGGCTAAGACACGCTACGAAGAGTTAGTATTACTATATGAAGACGCCTAAACGCTTTACATAATGTCCAAATATACCAAGCACGTATATTAAGGGCATTTAACAAAAAAGTGAAACCTCATAATCTACAGATTGGGGATTTGGTCCTTAAGAAGATTAGAGCGCCAATTCGGGATCCTCGAGGAAAATTTAGGCTTAACTGGCAAGGTCCATTTATACTTAGTCAAATACTAACAAAAGGAGCGAGTCAAATTGACCGATTTGGACTGGTGAAGAAATCTTCCAAGTATGCAAACTTTGATCGGTTAAAGAAATATTACGTTTAGCATGACACTAAATGGTTCTTGTAAATAATCGAGCATGGCCCAACCAGGTCGCGCCTTAGCCGGTGCCGGCCACCATCCGGACAATGGCGGATTGCCTTAGCCGGGAAATCCCTCTGCCTATATTTTCTGTTTAATTCTTATTTTATTTTGGCGGTCCAATCAAACGGTCCATTTAATTAATAAATTCTTTAATTGTTAATTTATTTTAACGGTCCAATTGAGCAGATCCAAATTTTTTAAAATTTCTTCCTCTAAGTGAGCGATGAAATAAATAAAGCATAAAAGTGAGCATAATACTTACTTTTATTAATATGGTAAGCCTACTACTTACCTAAATACATAGTTAAATAAAAAGAAATATAACAAGCATACTACTTGAAAAATAAAATTGTTTTAAAGAGGCAAAATTAAAATTCTCTAATTCTTATTTCTTCCTAAGTTCTTTCTAAATTTCAGCCCTAGTCAATCTTTACTTTCTTTCCTTTTGGATAGCTAGACTCGGTTGCATCCGTCCGGGTACATTTCTTCAACTCATCAATCCTACGAGCCCTCCGCTCTTCAGCTTCTTTAGCCTCGGCTTCCCTCCTACGGGCTCGCTCGTCTATATGTGGGTTCACTTCACGAATCGAGCGGTGCTCGCAACAAGGACAACTCCCCTGGGGTCTCATTTTTGAGTCCTCGGTGCCTTGCGACATTTAGGGTTAACTTCTTTTATCCATTCCATATAAAATTCAAAAAGCACTAGTTCATTTATCTACGATTTTAGTAACTTCACCAGGTTTATCCAATAATCAAGCCATGTTAAACCTATCTTGAGCTACCAAAACCTGCAAATAGTTCAAAAGTAGTAGGCCGGACGCAGTCTAAGTAACCCGTCCCATTTGCCGCATTACACGATTAGTGTAACGCCCCAATCACCATTACTCAATAATCCCTTCGTTAGGGACTAATACCTAATGTCGCAGCGGAAGGTAACGATCGAAGGCGCTACCGCCGTCCTAAAAATAGGACAAGGCTAAATAATTGAAATAAAATGAAATACAATTTGGTGCATCCACCGTTATATTTCCAATGATCCTGTTAGGAGTAGTTACTCATTACCCAAGTAGTTAGGACATCCCAAAATACAGTTTACGGGTTTAACAATGCAATATTTATACAACCTAGACTTTTGTCTAATCCACAAGATAATGTACAATGATTCCCAAGGCCATACCTAACCCCGGTTGAAGGTAAAATCACTCGTGAGCGTCTATGTACCTTCAAATTTGCGAATGCCACGTGGTTGGCTAGGGTTTGCCTTCATTAGACTTAGGAAATGATTGATTGTTCACCAATGCTTCTTCCTAAAACAAAAACAGTAAAATATTTGGAAGAGTGAGTCGAAACTCGATACGAACATTCCTGCACTCGTAAAATGACTTGAAGAATATTTTGATTGAGCGCGCGCATTTCAATTCGTTTTAGTTTGAAATCGGGGGAGAGAATATAAGTAAAACTTGCTTGCTGGTTATTATCCGAAAGTGGAACCCCTTGATAATTGATACGATCTTAGTAAGGTGCACACCTCCCGGGCCGACCGAGAACCCGAGTTGCAGCCGCGCGGGTTGGGCATACGCCCGATGATTGATAATTGATGGGTATAAGCCCCGATAATTAATGATTGAGCGGGGACCACTTGATTAGGTGGCAAAACTTGATTTGCAAATGATTCATTATTAATTAGATAAATGAGAAATGTTGAGATTTGATGAAACATGTGAATTTTCGAAAGGTACAGTGCAATGAACGTACTCGAATTGAGAATGTTTCTCCCTTTTTGCGAAATTTGAGTTACCGACTATTCGGCAACGACGAGTGGCCTCTATTCCGTTTAAGATGGATTTCTAGGGTTAGTAATGTTTTTCTTTGAGTTTTAATGCTTGAGTTTGTATAAACATTAATAATTTGCTTCATTTCTTATATTCATGTGAAAATCGATTAACTATTGTTGGTATTACTCAGCTTTACTGCGTTGATTCCGTTTCAATTATTGAATACAATTTATATTAATTAGGGAAGTTGATTAGGTTGACTAAATACTCGATTGTTTTGACGGAATTCAATCCGTTAGCTGACTTGGATTGACAATGGTGTCTATATATATGGATATACCTATCAAACACTTATTCCTAGTTTATTCTCTCTCCTCGCATTGCATTCAACCCCTGGTTAAGTAATTAATTAATCCGTCAAACGCCTCTCTATAGGAAGGTTCCATAATCTACTAATTTGCTCAAACTCATGCATGCACCATTTTAAGGTCATAAGCATTGTTTTCCCGACAACTTCACATTCACAACTACAATTAGGCACGCTTAATACTTAGTTATTTTCCACACTCGCACATTACCGAATTTCAAGTTTTACGCATGCATTCCTCTTCATTTGCTCAATATAACCAAAATGTAACCATTCCATCCACTTGCTAAATTCTACAATAGAACATCCCCTAAACTCATTCACCGATTCACAGTCTCCCCAAGGAAATCACATTCGTTGACATTCATACACAACCGAGACCATCAAACAGCCACAACTCGCTTATTCACACCCATTTCGAATTTTCCCAATTTAATCTTTGAATTCACTCCACAAATATATTTCTAATCATACTTCAATTTACAGCTACAATTGCTCAAATAGATAATGAAATTGATAATTTAGGGTCTAGAGTTTTACCTTCGAATTCACGAGAGGAGGAGGCAAGGAGAGGATGCTCGGGGATGCTCGGTTGCTCCGGCGACTGCAGGGCAGCACCGGCGTCGAGCTCCGACAGCCGTGTTGCGGGTGGTGATTGGCGGCGAGTGGGTTGCCGCGGTGGGGAGGCGGGGCAACCGCCCATGCGCGAGCGACAGCAAGCGGTGGCGAGAGAGAGCGGTGGCGAGAGAGGCGTCGAGCGCCTCCCGACGACGCCGACGTCGGCTCCGGCCGGCGTTGGTGGCGCTTGGTGGCCGGGAGCGGGCCACAAGTGGAGGCAGGGGAAAGAGCGAGGCGCGCGAGGGAGAGCGAGACAGAGAGCAATAGCGTGAGGAGGGAGGCCGGTGGCCTTCGGCCGGTGCTAGCGCCGGCTTTGCCCGGCGTTGGCGGCAGCCGGTCGCACGGACCAGCCCGACCGAGGGGAGAGCGTGGAGAGGCAGGGAGAGGCGAGAGGAAGGCAGGGGAAGGGGAGAACGAATGAGCACGGAGAGAGAGAGGATGAGCCCGAGTATATTTTAAGTCGTTTAACGATCCGAGAGTTCCTTCTCTCGGATTTTTCCTTTGAAAAAATCGCTTTGATTATTTGATTATTTTGATTTATTTATTTATTTACTTGTTTTGTTTTCTTTTATTGTTACTTTTAATTTTGTTTTTAATAACGATGTTCACAAATTAAATTCTTATTATGAGATTTTTATTAGGGCCACTTCGTCACCTTAGCTGCATAACACATATATAAAAATAATGTAAATATAAATATAAAATATCGAATTGAAGTGCACGCGCTCGATTATATAAATAATGTAATTAATAAAATAAATAATGTGATTTAAAATAAATAATGTGATTTAGGGTCGGGTTGTTACAATTAGGGAAGTAGTAGTATCCAAGTGTTCGATGTACCATTCAATAAGATTCCCAGCTCTAAACCAAGCCTCCCACCAAGAAGCATGATGGTCAACCAAAACACTCCTTCACTTCATCCGACGTAATTGTGTAGCTAGGTATAGGTCCATGTCTGTTGGTGCTCGCACTAATATAAGGTGCTCCATCAACCATATCTACACACAACAGATAAAATTAATTATCAAAGTCCTACATGGTCGAATTCACCCTTATTCACGACCTAACAGGAGCAAAATCAAACTAAATAAAAAAAAGGAGAAAGTAGAAAAGCGAGATTTTGGGCAAAGCTGGAGGCTTTTCAGCCTCGTCGGCCCCGGACCGCCACCTCTTGGCTGGCGCCGCCTACCTAGCCTCACCATTTAGTTTCCTGGATTATGGCCCAACGTCTCTAAATGTGGGTGTGCCTCGAAGAGTGCATTGGGCGATAATGTGACAGCAAATTCATTAGATGCACCTTATCCCTAACAAGAATCCAACTTAGATTCCTATAGGTTAACTTTAGCAAACACTTGTATGTTTCATACATATTGGTAGAGGGCGTCGGCATTACCGATTTAGTTTGACATTGAATACCTAGAATGACATAAAATTCTTCAGGAAGGGGACATAATTCCTTATCCCCAAACCTAAAGATGTGATAGTGTGGATCCCAAAAGGCCACAACAGACGCTTAAGAAAGTTCGAGTAGACTTTCACCTACCGAATGCTAAACAACATGTTCGATCCGTAAAGGGACAACCCTACCCTATTAACATCCGCCATCGCGTACATCCAGCGGGACAATTCACTCATGAAGTTAATCTTTGAAGTAGAAAAGGAATTAAAGGCATTAAGGAATTATCTTAGGAACTCGTTTTTCGAAAAGTCGAAGAAGGAAGGTTTAGAAGGTGTGATTTTCGATAACCAACTGAAGGTCCCTTTACAAGTGGTCTCTAGGGACAGAGCCCTACCACATCACGCCACCGAAGTTCGCCGAGCCCCGGTCGAGCGCTTGGCCGATGGTAACCGGACCAGCCGGTCTGCTTTTATTTTCGGTTTGAGCACTCCTTGAGCCAATTTCAACTTCTACTTCGGTCCATTTCAACCAAGCTTTATTTTATTTTTGGGTCATGCACTTACCATTTCCTATTTTTCATTTTATTATTTTATTTTGGGGGAATAAGAACTAATGCAATTTAGTGCAATTTTGTTTTTGGATTTGTCTTTGCAATTTTCCTTAGAATTTTTCGCGTCATATAAATAAAAGAAAGTATTTGAGAATTGAGTCTTTTCGTTCATCCCATTGCATGGAGTCAAATTATTACAAAAATTAAACATTAAAACAAGTTTATCAATCTTCATCATCGGAGGCGTCATCGAAAATATAGTTGTCGAAATCCTCCAAGATTGAAGTGGAAACTCGTCTGTCCCCACCAACCTATGAAGAGCTAGCATCGTAGTCCGAAGAAGCTTCATGGGGAGGCTCGCTATATAACATTTGGTGAAAATCGAACGGGTTACCGTGACGGTCAAGTGCTTAAAAAGGCATGATATCCATATAGTCCTTGGAGGACCTAGGCCCGACCCGGAAGAGCTAGGCCCGGATATAGACGTACTAAGACCCGCCTCGGAAGCACTACGATGATGTGAATACCGTGAAGAATGTCGGGAAGTACCCGCTCCAACCGTGCTACCAGGTGGCGTTTTGACTAGATGGACGCGTTTGAGCCCCATACCACCAAGGAAGCCTCCCAATGACGAAGATCTAGACCGACGACTCTACGTAAATAATGGAGCAATTAGCATTTACTAAAAGTTCAATGAGTTAGCACCTTTACTAACGTGAACTCACCCGAGAAAGTTCGGAAGGTCTTTCTAATAAACGGATCTTTAAAACCTTTGAGGGCGGACTAGAGGTTAATGGACATTAGTCGAGATTGTTCCTGGTCATACTACAAAATTCATCATGTTAGTAAGACACTTTTAGCACGCAACTAAAAGTAAAAGAGTATAATACTCTTACCCCTTTCTAATTCTTCGGAAGAGGTTGGCCCATACACTCATCTTGAGGAATCTCGGGAATTCCGACATAACATGGGGATTCTCCGGGTTGCAATACATCGACATCAAGGCTCGGGGTATAGATGTCCTTTGAGAGAAGCTATAAAAGATAAAATGAATTTCCATACAAGAAATTCAACTACACAAAAGAAAGGAGGTGAAAACTCACCAATCGGGTCATAATTCGCCCCAAGTATTGAGCATAGGATGAATTCATGTTTAAAGATTGGGTATAGAGATACCCGGTAGTTATTTTTCTTGCTCCTCTTAAGTAATGGAGCGGAAGTAAAACATTGTTTGTGGTGGATCATGGGGAATGAATGGAGGCCGCGTGTTGTTACGGATTTGAGGCGTAAGCCACTCGCTAAGATATCAACAAAATGCAAAAGGTCCTTCAAATAATATCCTCCTCTCACTCAATTCTGCGCCACACCTAAGCTTAGAAGGAGCTGAATTTGAGTCCAAGGGTGCAAGTTGGCCTACACACACAGGACCCATGAGGAGATAAGAAAAAACCAACAAAATTAGGCAGCAAATGCCCGGCTATTGGTCAACGTCAGCCACCACGTGTCGTGCCTACAAGCCCACCACGAGTCGTGGTCGGGGCATTAGACTGGGCAAAGAGAAAGGAAAATTTCTGGGTTTGTTTTGACTCAAATTTTAAAGCTTAAAAGTGACATACTGAAGTTATGCGGTAGAGAGAGGACCTCAAAAGGTTGAGATCATGTGCTTTGGCCCACGATACCGAGGTCGGGAACAAAGGATGGTTCCTTGAACCAGGCGAAAGGTGAGGAGAATATTTGTATAACTAGGGCTGCAATTTTACAAGGCAAGTAAAACCTTTATCCATGCAAGATGAAGTATTTTGGAACTAAAGAAGAGATGGAGTATACCTCAATAATCTTCCACAAGCCACATAAAGGCTGATAGTTTGTCAAGTCTCTCTCAGCTCTTGTGTGTTTCACCTCTGGGCGTAAAACCCTTATGAGCAAAGTGTAAGCGGGGTACACCCCAATTAAGGTCTTTAACCTTTTCTAAGTCTGCTAAGTTCACTAAATAATGAACATGTACCTTGGAAGCTTGGTCCGAAAAAAGATGGATATGATTAGCATAATAGCTAACACTACCTGGACTCGTTGTTGCGGGTATGTTAAGCCCAAAACTCAACATTTTCAAAGGCCTCAAAAAGAGAGTGTACTTAAAGAAATTGTCCCGAGGAAACCTACTAGCTAGGGGACCAAAGAGGTGACGCAAATAGTCTAATTTTTTATATAAATCTCGAGTCATAAACTAGAGGTTCCCCCAAGAAACCCAAACCCCAAGAGAACGGCAAAATCAAAAGGAGTAATGGTCATCTCCCCAAAAGGAAGATAGAATGTGTTGGTAGTATCCCAAAAGCATTCTCTAATGGCCCCGGTAGGGCCACGCTCCTTGTGATCACATAAATGGTTTAAAGCAATATAGAGGAACCAAACCCCGACATTGTTCATGATGTTCTCTAGAGGGTATTTCCTTTCCCTAAACATGTCCATTGAACTTTTGAATAGCCTCATTGCTCCAAATGGAACCCTTCTACAAAATGAAAATCCAATGAGATTTTAATAGAAATACTACTCCAAATGAGCAAAGAAAGAAATTCAAGCCAACAAGCTTACCGAAGGAGAAATGGCAAGTGAAGAGACATGGCTCTCGGCTTCCACCAAGAGGTCACTAAGGATCCATTCATCGTGAGGGCGCCACTCATTTTTAAGAAGTCGTCGTGAATCGAACTCTCGACTCTTGTCCTCCTAATAGGATGAGCTCTTCTTTTAGACATTTTGATGAGTTTTGTGTATGAAAACCACACTAGTTTTCTCAAGATAAGAAGGAGCAAACTAGAGCAAAGTTAAAGCAAGCAAGAAGAAGCAAACAAGACCTGCCTAAAGGCTGGTCGGCGCCGGTCACGAGGCTTAACCAGCGTCCCATCGGCGACGACTTTACGAGCACAGCTGGTGACTCGGGCTTGTGAAGTCCAATCAGGCGTGGCAAGTGGGTTCTTGGAACCATGTGCATTCTAGTGGGACTTTGGAACCACTATGTCAACTTTATCGGATCGGATTTTCGATCCGTTTTTGACTCGAATTATTTAGGTAAAATACTAAACTTTCGTAAATACAATTACCCACTAACAAGTGTGTTAGTACAAGTAGTTTATCATGCCAAGCTTCGGATCAAGAAACGATCGAAGATTTAGCGAGAAAAACTTGTCAAGCTTCGGGGCTCGATCAAGCCAAGTTCGGGACTCTCTTACCGGACTTCGTAACGCACGCATCGCGATCAAATCTAGGCCCCATCTCGAAGTTCAAGTTTGACCGTGACCAATTCTAGACAATACAAGTCGAGTCAACATTTGAAACAATGCTCGAAATGAGATAAGTACCCTTTAGTGTCTACTTTAACCCTTCGTCTTTCAAACTCTGGTCAAAGTGGGTGCTAACTGTAGACAAGTAAAATGTGTCATCCTTATTTCTTTTATTTATGTATTTTATTTTGTCATTCCGGTGATGAAATCCTAGTCATATTTGTGGATTCGGATCATGGTCGGTGTCTTATTGGCGTGACGGAAGTTAGAAAATCAAAAACCCTTTAGCACCAAAAATAAACCTTTTTGCCTTGGGTCGGTCCAAAATCCATTTCTTCACACAGTCCAAGCCCAAGTCAACGCTCTAGAGTCAACCCTTGGCCGGCACCATGTACGAGCCTTACCGCACTCAAAACGCCGCGTTACATCATCGGTGTCCAACCGAGACATGGAGTTAAACTCGTCCGTACGACGTTGCATTGGCCGGCGCCGCATTTCATGGCAAACATCGCCAAAATGTTGCATTTTGCTCCAAGCGTCCAACCGAGACATGGAGCTCACTTTCACAAAATGACGTTGTTCAAGGTTGGCGCCGCACTTCGGAGGATTTTGCCACCAAATGTTGCGTTTTACTTCGAGTTCAGCTGGAACACCGAAGGGAGCGGAGTCCTCACAAAATGACGTTGTTCAAGGTTGGCGCCGCACTCCGGAGGATTTTGCCCCCAAATGTTGCGTTTTACTTCGAGTTCAACTGGAACACTCGAAGGGAGCGGAGTCCATAGGATGTCATTTCTCCATGGCGCCGCACATCTCGGCACTATTCCCGGGTTCCGGTCCAAATTTGATTTGGTTCGGTTTTTGTGATCCGCCAGCCGGTTTTCTACTTATTTTGGACGGCTACATTTAGCTGAAACCCTATGTCATTTGTGACCTAATCCTCTCTTATAAATGGAGATCTTAGGCTTTCTCAATGGGCATATGACTCTTTCCTATGCATTACGGTGCTGAAGTTTGACTAAGAGCTACCGACCATTCATTTATTTTAATATCTTAGTCTCCTTTCAGCTAATCCTTCCTACACTACCGACATTCGATCTCTAGCCCTTCATCATTCATAAATATCAACCTACCCTCATAAAAGTTCACAAAAAGCCTCTTTCAATTCACCACCATCAAGCTTTCGGATCCGGTTCGAAACCTAGATTAGCGGGTGGGACAACCTAAGGGCACCAAATATGTCTTCAACCACGGTTTATTTATTTTGCATTTATTTATGGCTTTCGCTATTGTGGAGAAATAATGTAATCACTTTTAAATTCTTCCCCGCCCGATGTAACCTTTTTTATTTTCGCTTTCGCTTTCTTTTGCTTTTCTTTTTGTTTTTCTTTACTTGCTTTTTTATCGGCTTCATATCTCTTTTTATCCCTTTCTTTGGCATTCCTTGGTTGATTTAGATTTCGCACTCGGCTTGTTGTATGCCTGTCTTTAATGCATTACCTAAACTCACTCCTCAAATTAGTAATGGCCATTTGTTGACGAGCGTAACGGAAGGGCGCATCCCTACATTTCGTACCTTCACCTGCGAATCCAGATTCTTGGTTCTAGACTGATAGAGTCATCTTTTCAAACCTTTTTCAAATTCAGTTTTCCCATATTAAGATTGGAAGAGCATTTATTTATTTTTGTTAGTTTTTTATTCCTAAAACTAATCGGCGACTCGTATTTTCTTGTTTTATTTCTTCTAATTCGCTCCTCGACATTTTTTATTGAAAAATAACAAAAAGAATTTTTATTTTCCGACAACTAGGCCATGGTCCGAGACTCGACCAGCTCGGTCATGGCCCATGGCCGGCACCATGGACCGTATGGCGATAGCTCTCACCGGCACCGGACGGTCACCGGGTAGGACCGTGGTCCAAACCGGTGTTTTTACACCAATTTGCCCAAAATCCCTACGACAAAATTAAGTTAATTCTGAGTTTTTTATTTTTTTAGTTGCGAAATAATATCCCGAGATTTCTAAAAATAATTACTAGAATAAAATTATTAATAAAACCGCCATTCATCTTGTCTTAATTTATTTTCGATTATAAAAATTGGAAATCTTAATAAGAGATACATCCCTATTTCAAAAATTATCACTTTTAAAAAATGATCTTCATTTTCAAAAAAGAAACTCCGCCAATTCGTGGGGAAGCTCTGTCCAAATTCTGGTTCCCCTCCTAACGAGGTGGGATGCACAAGGGATATATATCTCATGGATCTACTTGCCCATGCATATGTATCCCATGCATCTACTAGCCAAAAAATATATTTAAAAAATGTACTTAAAAATTCATGAAGTTTGTTAAATAACACCAATCAAATTAATAATTCGAGTGTGAAATCTGGAAAAACCGACCCGACCCGAAAACCCGTTCCGAACCCGCCCAAAATTTTTGGGTTCTGGACACGATTTTCTTAAAACCCAAAAACTCGTAAATTAGTGGGTCAAACCCAACCCGAACCTGTTTGACCTGTTGGGTCAAGGTTATAAAAATGACAATTTTAACTTTGTACCTTGTTGATTGAATGTTTTATACCATAATATGATTTCCCTTGCACTTTATCACTCTTTTAGTTATGATTATTTATTATATCACATCACTTGAAGGGATGTTACATATTTATCGTAGTCATTTTTACAAACGAACACTAATACTATTTCATATCTCAACTTCTTTCTCATATTAAAATATTATATACAAAAATTATACATAGTTAATTTCAATAAAAATATGTATGCATTCAAATAGCATGATATATTAAAATACAAAATATGCGAAGTTATACTATCGTATTTTTGGTGAAGTAAATATACCTTGTCACATCTTAAATAATATATTTTTATTTTTTAAAATAATATTACCATAACAATGTAAAATTTTGATGTTTTAATTAAAATAAATTTTAATTTATTATAAATCTCTAATTTATTTGAAACCATTTTAGATGTACTTGACCCATAACACCTAGGAGGGATAATGGGTTGGATTCAAACAAAGCCAAAATTTTCCTACTCGAATAAAATGGGTCGGTTGAGCCTAATTAGGTCAATCCTTTCTCGATCTGTTTTTTAAATGCAGTAAATATACATATAAATCTCCTTATTATAATAGAAAAAGTGAAATAAATATTGGAACTTTAAACGGATCATTAACATTACAAGTCATTATTATTCAACACATCATTGGCCTTATTTAAACGGGTTTATTGGTCAAATCACTCGACTCAATGGGGTCTTCCACTACAACAAAACTCGCGATTAGCGTCGAATTTAGAGACCACAACAAAATTCGACTCTAATACTGATGAAATTAGTGTCGGATTTCAAAAAGGACACTATTTGAGTCGAAAAAAAATCGGATTCTATTAGCGTCCGATTTTAGAGTCGGATTACAAATCCGACGCTAATTGGCGTCCGAAAATGGCTTCCGACGCTAACTTTGGATGCTAACTCCAAAAAAATAAGGTTTCAGCGAGTTCACATTCACGGGACTCCAATTTCTTAATCCCTAACTCTCTCCCTCCTATCCCTTCCCTCCGGTGTTTAAGGCTTCAGACAACAGCATCCAGCCGCCGACGTCATCGCTCTCCTCCGGCGCCGGTGTCCTCGGTCTTCACTCCGGTTCTACTCCGGTTCTGCTCTCGCCTCGCACGACGTCTTCGCTCGTCTCGCTGGCGTCTTCGCTCGTCTCGAGCGCCGGTGTCTGCGCTCCTCTTCGGCGCCGGTGTCTTCGGTCACCGATGTTTCTTTACGGCGAAGAGTGTTGCGTTCTCTGTTAACTACCGCTGCAAATTCTGGTACTATCATCTCTGTCCCGGTAATTTGCGAATTCGAGCTCAATTTGTTCAATTTCGTGCCTTTTCTTTGAATTCATCGTTGTTGTTTCTAAATTGGTTCCTTGCCATTGTTTTTGTCAATTTTATACCTTTTCGGTTTCACATCTAGTTCTTAGTTTCTAAATTGCTATAATTGGATTCTCGAGTTTTTAATTTTTCATTGAAGATTGATTTCGACTTTGGCTTTAATTGTGCAAGCACTTTTGGTCAGCTTTTTCCGATTTTAGTTTGTTGGTTTGGATTTAGTTTGAATTTTGGTATAGCGACCTCCATTGAAGGAAAGAAACTAGATGGGTGACATCAATCTACACCAATTTTACTGTAAATTTTTTTGTTCTGAATTCCACCCCGTGAACTAGGCACATCAGTAAACAAACTCGACTAGAGTAATTGTAGAATTCCGAATCGGTACTCGGTGCGATTAAGTCGTATGCTCTGCACCTAATCCTTTTTTTGGAGGGGTGGGAGAGGGGGAGCAATGTCGAACTCAAAGGGCATAGCCTGATTTAAACTCGGAAGGACTAAATCGGATGATGAACTGGGATTCACGACCATGGTATTATACTTGGATAAATTTGAGCTCAAGAGATGCAAAACGTAGTGCACCCCGGGGTTTGATGCATGTAAATGGGAAGTAGTGCATAGAACATGCAATAGTCCTGTTTCTTTTCTTGCCAAAACATAATATGCTTTCAATTAAGTTTCTCACTCATCATTCAAGTTTGAATGTATAAATGTTAGACTCGACATCAAAATAAAAGATCGAAGGGACGGAGGTGCAGCTCAATTAGCCGATAAAGTGAGTTCTCGTATGTTCTACTATTGGCTTATGGGTCAAACTGCATAAAATGAGCATCTTTTTCTTTTTGTTTTTTATGGCGGGAGGGGGAGCGTGTTTCCTGTTGTGGCTGATCATATGGCATGCAATTCACTCGTAGTAAAATAAACTTTGGGTCTTAACTCGGTTTGGGTTTAATCTAGGTGTGCTTGGAATTAGTTTACCCACTCATCAAAACAATCTTGAGTTCTGAAATTGATCTCTGGTTGGAGCTTAGCATTCGGAATACTTGGTTTAGTAACCGAGATATCTAAATGTGAACGAGAAAATCGGAGGGGAAGGTAATTGTTTCTCCCCATTCTACGCGAGATCATGATTCTTGTTGGACTTTTTAGTGAATTGTGATTTGTTTGCAATTTTGAGTGATTTTCTTGGTAATTGTTGATAATTACGATTATTAGTGATGAAATTCATACTTTGATTGAAATCCCTGTAATTCATCAATATATTAAGTTTTGAAACTTTATTAATTGTGAACAGATTAGCTCAAACCAGCTATATATGGAACTTATAGCTAATTCCAAGAAGCGATCTTGCACTCGTTGAAGTTCACTTTCTACACATGAAAAAATTCGTTCGGGCAATTTAATACTACACTTTAATATAGATTCCAATTTAATAAAAAATTAGAAAAATTTATACATAAGTAGCCTATCCCATAATTACCACAACTATAAATTTTATAAAACCATCAACATTATTGTTCTTCACTAATAAATCTCGGTATCTTAATTGTAATAATTTGTTCGGATAAAATGCAGGATTAGCATAATCCATAATTTAATCAACAAGAAGTCCCATTAAGACTTGCTCTTAAATTTGATTTGATGCACTAAGACTTTCATAGCTTGGCTACCTTTGATAATACGAGTAATAATACCACCTAATATATGCTTCATTAATGCAGTGTTCGGGTGTTCGGGGCCTCCTGAACCGATTTCTACTCCCTCTTGTCTATCATCGAAAGCTTCACATTTTCCCCCTCTCTTGCTGTTTGAAGCTTGAGAATTCAGGTGTTTGTCACTCTCCCTCCCTGATTATTTCTCTTTCGTATTATTTGTATGTGCCATGATTCTATTTAATGGCAGAGATTAGTTTTATTGTTTGTATGTGCCATGATTCTCGTATATGTAGAAAAGCTGTTAGCCTTTTTTGCTATATTATGTAAGCTATTGAGCTTTGGCCTTGTGTGTTTAATGATACTTGTACAAGCACTTGTTAATAAAGTATATGTATATGTTGGCCATTCTCCTACTTTTTTTCTTTTATTATCATTTAGCCTTTTTAATCATCTATTATTAATAAAATATAGCTAAGTTTACTAAAAGTTAAAATACTAAACGTCTAAAAATTTTAAATAGTAACTATTAGTTATATATATATATATATATATATATATATATATATATATATATATATATATATATATATATATATATATATATATATATATATATATATATATATATATATATATATATATATGCATTTCATAAAGCTTAGAAAACCCGTTCAAAAATTTGTACATAACAAGGTATATCGGCAAGTTATACACATTCTCATGTGTATGGTGTTGATATAATACTTTGTTATGTACGAGTTTTTGAATTGTACGTGTTGGACAGTTTAAGAATCATATGGTATTAGGTTGTGTAGTTACTAAATCCTTGCATACACTTTGACATATTTAAGGCGACAATTTCCATATGTTCTCTAGGTACTATTATAAAAATGTGGCGCGTAATGTCTGGGTGAATTATTTTATCATAGGCGTTATTCATCTCATCTTTATAGATCGTACTTGGAGAACTAAGGGGAAATGCTGCCAAAATTTTGTCAAAGTATGCAAGGACGTAGCTGCACGATCTAATATTATATTATTCTTGAATGGGTATAGGACCACTTATCCCCGTAGAAAGATGTAGGGCATGCAATTTTCATTATAAAAAATTACAATGTAAAACATTACGCAAGTTTGATTGATTGGTAATTTTAAAAGATAAACATACTTAACTATTTTAAAATCGTATATATCTACGAGTAATGGAGACAAATAGAGAGTGGATGTATAAAAGGTTTGATGGAAAATACTTGAATAAGGAGTTCATTCGTAGGATAGAAGAGGAATTTATTCCATTTGCTAAACAAGAAGAAAGCTTCAAGAGGTCGAAGAAGATGAGGTGCCCTTGTAGTAAATGTGGCAACGTGCCTTTCTTAGATAAGGATACCGTGAAATTACATTTGTATAAACATGGGTTTCACGCTAATTATTTTCATTGGGTTAACCATGGAGAGACTTACCCTGATTTAGAAGTGAACAATCAAGGGTCGTCAAATCCACAAGTTGAATCAATGCATGAAATGTTGATGGATGCATTTGGGCCTATGTCCTCAACATGGATTGATGATGAAAGTGTGGATGAAGAACCAAATGAAGATGCAAAAAATTCTTTGAAATGTTGGAAGCGGCTAAGAGACCTTTGTACGAGGGGTGTGATTTGTCTTTATTATCGGTAATCTCACGGCTCATTAACATCAAATGTGAGTTTAATCTCCCAAATAGAGTCGTTGATAATTTGTTGGCACTGATGAAGGAAATGTGTCCACCTAATACTGAGTTGACCGACACTTATTATTTTACGAAGAAGTCGCTTGCTCGCTTTGGAACTTCCACATGAGAGAATTGATGTTTGTCCAAATGGATGTTTGTTATATTGGAAAGATAAAATGAATTTGGATAGATGTGAGCATTGTGGGATCGATAGATATGAGAAGAAGACATTGAGGGGTAAAGGTATTGCAAAGAAAGTACTAATATACTTTCCAATTGGGTCGAGATTACAAAGATTGTATGCGACGAATGGCACAGCGGCCCAAATGAGGTGGCATTATGAAAATCCACATGAAAGTGGCTCAATGGCACATCCATGTGATAGTGAAGCCTGGAAGCATTTCGATTTCACTTTCAAGGAATTTGCCGCTGAACCTCGCAATGTTCGATTAGCTTTATGTACCGATGGCTTCACCCTATTTGGCAATTTTGGGCGGACGTATTCTCGTTGGCCCGTAATTGCAACTCCATACAATTTACCACCTTGGTTGTGTATGAAGAGATAATTCATGTTTCTTACTCTGTTGATTCCTGACCCACAAAGTCCTAAGGGAAACTTGATGTTTATTTACAACCCCTCATTGAGGAATTGAAGCAATTATGGGATGTTGACCTTCAAACGTATGATGTTTCGAAAAAGAATAACTTTATGTTGAAGGCAGTAGTTATGTGGACAATAAGTGACTTTCCATCATATGGTATGCTTTCGGGTTGGATGACATCGGGAAATTAGCTTGTCCTTATTGCATGGAAAACACGAAGGCATTCGAGACTAAAACATGGGAAGAAGACCACATGGTTTGATTGTCATAGACAATTTCTTCCCGAAGGTCATCGTTTTAGGTCTAACAAGAGTGCTTTTTTGAAAAATAAGGTTGACCATTCACCTCCTCCTCCTCATCTTAAAGGTGATCAAATATGGGATCGCATATGTACGATGCCTAACTCTATTGATTATCATGGCTCAATTGGTGGTTATCTCGAGTCTCACAATTGGACAAAGCGAAGCATATTATGGGAATTGCCATATTAGAAAGACCTTCTCATACGTCACAATTTAGATGTCATGCATGTCGAAAAGAATGTGTTTGATCAAGTAATCAACACAATCATGGATGTAAAGGGAAAAACTAAGGATGACATCAACGCAAGAAAGGATTTAGCCACTCATTGTAAGCGTCGAAAGCTAAACATTCAAACTACTGAACATGCTGATGGAGGACGAACTGAAACTGTTCCGGACGCTCCATATGTTATGAATAAAGAGGTAAGAAAAGCTTTATGTGAGTGGCTAAAACAACTTAAGTTACCCGACGGATATGCTAGTAATTTAAGTCGATGTGTTGATGGAAAAAATGCAAAGTTGTATAATTTGAAAAGCCATGATTGTCACATCCTTATGGAGCGATTATTACCCATAGCATTGAGGGAATTACTACCTCCAAATGTTTGGAAAGTCCTTACAGAATTGAGCCAATTCTTCAAGGATTTATGCGCCGCTCATTTGCTAACGGAGGATGTACTCGATTAGAGGCAAATATCCCTGAAATACTATGTAAGATGGAGATAATCTTCCCTCCATCTTTCTTCAATGTGATGGAGCATCTTCCTGTGCACTTACCATATGAGGCTAAAGTGGGTGGACTCGTTCGAGTATAGATGGATGTATCCCTTTAAAAGGTATCAGGTGATTCTTATCAAGTTGTCAATTAATATTTTGTAGTAATGATAGTAAATATTTGTAATTATGATGCAGATTTTTGCATCATTTAGAGAAGAAAGTCGGTAATAAAGCTCGTGTTGAACCGTCCATTTGCAATGCATATCTAACAGAGGAGATTTCAAATTTTTGTGCCGCTTACTTTGAGAAAAATGTTGAAACAAAAACAAGAGATCTTGGGTGAAATGTATATCCTCATATAGAGGAGAATCAAGGTGAACACATTCCGGATGTCTTCTCCTTTAATGTCGGTATGCCCCAGATGAAGGACGTATGAGATACCTTGATCAACGCGAGTATGATGCAGCTCATCCATACATTCTTCAGAATTATGAAATATTAGAGGATTATGAATGGTACGACTATCAACTTGAATAATTTTGTCATATATTATCTTTTAATGATAACGAACTAATAATAAGCATTTTCCCTAACTAAGGCAATTTGAAAATGAAATGATTACACTAGATCCACGTGTTAAGAAAGATGAAGTATGGAGTAAGTCTGATAAAGAATTCCCAAAATGGTTTCGAGAGAAGGTTAGTATATTGATGTTGTGTTGCGAGTGGTTTAAATATGTATTACATTTTCATTAACTTATATTTTAATGGCGTAGGTTTTTCATTTGAACGAGAACAATGGAGTAATTAAAAGTTTGGCACTTGGTCCAAAGAAGGATGTGCGTAGTTTTAACCATTATTACATAAATAATTACAACTTTCACACCGATAAATATGGTGAAAACAAGGCCAGTATGAACTATGGGGTATCCGTGTAAGGGGTAGATGACATTCATTATTATGGCATTCTTCAAGAGGTGATTGAGTTAGAGTATGTTGGGGATTCTCGCTCTTACAAGACGGTTTTGTTCAAATGTGAATGGTTTGATTCTATAAGGGGTATTAATATACACGAACAATATAAATTAGTGGATGTCAACCATACAAAGAAGTACCCAAAGTATGATCCATTTGTATTGGCATCCCAAGTTATGCAAGTGTATTTTACCCCTTATCCAAGTATAAGGAACGATAGAAACCAATGGTGGGCGGTTATTAAGATAAAACCAAGATCAACCATTGAAGCACCACTCAATGATACAGACATTCCAAGAGGATACTAATGAAAATCCTCCTACTTTGTGTGAGTTTGAAGGAGTCCAAGAAGGAGTTGAAAATGAACTTGAGGACATAATTGAAGAGGAAGCTAATGAAATCGATTTCAATGCTGAAAACGAGGATGATAATTTTGAAGGGGAGGCAGATGATGACAGTCTTTTATTGTATAATGACGTTGATGATGACATTGTAGCTAATGATGACGATGATTTTTGAAATAATATTGTAATCTCGTGACATTGATAACCAAACAATCTATGTTATGATTTTGATTTATGTTTTGATTTTTTTGTGTATATTAATTTATTTTTGAATATATATACTTAAATTTTCTTTGCATGACATTATTCATTATATATACAAGTATGCCTCGAACAAAAGGTTTTGCGCTAAATCATGGTGCACCTACTTCGGTTCCAATTCCAATGTTGGGGTCGATCATGTTATAGTCCAAGCTCAATCATCATCATCACAGGGAGATAGCTCACAACAAGGGGCAGCTTGCAGGCAAGAGAGTTTTGGCAAAGGATGATGATAGCTGGTGGTATGTCTCAGTAATTTGGTTTATTTTTCGTATTCTTTGGGTACTTTTAACTTAATAATTTTATTGCGGGTTCACTAAGTCGAAGTTGTCACGAGCTATATCAGATGATATCAAGAGTTTCTACAATGGCCAGTGCACATGTTTATCAAATATCCCTAAAGAAGAGTTATAACTTTTGTGGAGGACTTTTGAGGTAAAAAACTTGAAAACAATTGGATATATATGAGTAGTTTTTAATATTTTCAATTTATGTTTGTTAATATTTGTGTAAAACAGGGCAAGTATGCTTGGGCTCCAGAACTTTCTCAAGAAGTCTATGCGAGTGGAAGAAGAAAGTTGGTAAAAATTTGAGGAACTTAACGAGCAAGGCTGGAAAAAGGCCCGATGATAAACCAATAACTTGGTTGTCGGATGAGGGGCGAGAGAGGTTGAAGGGGCTAAGAAGTACCTCTGAATTTCAAAAAAATTTGCCCAATGCTTCAAGAATAGGACAGAAGGCCCAAAAGCAGGAACCTTACATAGACAACTCTCGGTCTCAACCGCGAGATCTCACAGGTCCAAATGGTATAAACTCTAGTATTTTGGTTTTCTTTCATTTTATACACATAATTTAGTTTGTGTAACTTTATTGCATATTTTGTATGCCTAGATCAAGGAAGGGAAGAATCCTACTCCATCTGCATTGTTCGTGAGGAGTCGTAGTAAGGAAGATGCTCAATCTGGAAAGGTTTTCGTCGATGACCGGTCCAAATCTCTGTGGGTAAGAATATTATCTCCATAAACCTTTATAAGCAAATAGAGTGAAATGGACAATTGTAGGGGATATTCATATTGAATGTACAATGGATGCTTTCCCTTTTGCAGGAAAAATATGAAGTAGTTAGAGCCGAGCGTGGTATTCGGGATGGGACAAAAGAGGCGAGACCCTCTACTATGAGGTGTCGAGCTGGATGGAGTAAAAAATCAACCATCTATGGATTGGGTAATTCCGCAACAATGTTCTACGAGAAGCCTACTCGCCTCGACATCCTCTACGAGTGCTACCTACAATTCCTCGGCTTATTCTCGGCTACAATCACAACTTCAATCAACCCAAGAACAACTTGATCGAGTAAAGAAAATTAGTTGAGAGTCATCAAAAAGCCATGGAAGAGCAAAGAAAACTAACCGAGAGTCATCAAAAGGCCATGGAAGAGCAAAGAAAACCGGTCAAGAGTCGGCAAAAGGCCATGGAAGAAGCAATGAAACTCATTCAAAACCTCCAATCACGAAGTTGATAGGATGTCCGGGGGTTTTAACTAATTTCTTAGCATGGTTTGTTTGTTGAACTTTGAATTGGTTTGTTTGTTGAATTGATTTGTTGAACTTTGAACCGATTTGTTGGATAAAGCTGTTGCGAATGTTCGTTGTTAGGATGATGAATACTTGGTGGTTTGTGGATGATTGTGCAAAGAATGAATCACAATGTATTTATGTATTCGTGTATTACTTGTGTAGAGAAGAAGTCGAATTTTATGTAAATGTTTTGCAGGAAATATATGTAAAAGGGAATAGCAAATGTAAAAAAGCTCCGGCAAAATAATGGAACATTTAGCGTCGGATTTTAGCGTCGCACACAAAATCCGACGCTATTTGAGTCAAAAAGATGACGCTAAACACAAAATCCGACGTTAAAATGAAGCAGGGGCTGAAAAAAGAAAGGGAAATTAGCATCGGATTTGTGTCCAACGCTAAATTCGATGCAAAATTTTTAGCGTCGAGGTCTTTGGCGTCGAATTTTATCCGACTCTAATCCGACGCTAAAGACGTTTAGCGTCGGATTTTCCGGATTTGGAGTCCGATTTTGTCCGACGCTAATTTACTGTTTTACTTGTAGTGTTCACACAAATATTATAATCAAAGTTTTGAATATTTTTTGATATTTTTTAGAAAATACAAATATTATACTTTTTGTTGAATTATGGACAATTTTAAGCAAAAATATGTTAAATTTTATAATTAAAAAAGAAAAATAACTGATAAAAAGGCGCTAGTGATCCGTTGGGTTGACCCGAAACCCGTATAACCCGAAACCCGTATAACCCGATATACGATTGCTCGTATTTTATCCAAATCGAAATACACTTGACCCTTATTTTACCCGAACTTGAATACACTTAATCTGTATTTAACTCGCTCGTCCGAATTTACAGGTCTATATATGATTATAAAATATTTCTGAATCCATCATTAATATTTCATTTTATTAAATAATCAATAAATGATTCATAAGAAGATAATTCACAAAGCGAAAAAAAGCCAATTCAATTACATGAAAAGCCGAAACAATAATAGCTGGGCTTGAATGAAACTTTGTTTATTTATTATGCTGGACCAATTGTTTTTTTATTGCTTTTATTGGAACCTACCGATGATGAGTCAAAAAGTGAGACAAACTATAGATGCTAGCTAGCTCCTTTCTCGTTATTGTCAATGTAGTCATGAATCTGTTAAAATTTCTTTTTTGTTTTTAAATGATACCCTCATTTCCAACAAAGAGCAAATTAAATCCATTGTCTTAAAGCGGTATCCAATATTTCCCTTTGAGTACGTCGAACCAATAGGCTTATGATTACTGTCAGAGGTTAATAATATTCCTCCTATCAATAAGACGTGATGTTTTAAGGTTATATTTAAATTTCATCAAGAATGATATGCTAATTAACACCTGACACGTACTTGTGTTTTGTTGATGTCTTTGAGAGGCATACTTTTTATAGAAGAATTGTTAGATTCTGTCACATGAAACATACTTTTTAAAGTTAATGGAGTTCTATTTAATGATCAAGAGTCAAGATAAAGATTGCGAGTAAGTTGTATCTCAGGTTCAATTCTTTCTTTCTTTATTATATTATAATTATATTATAGTATTTTTAAAATTTTTGTAATAAAAAAAATTATAACTTATAAAGAACCGTATTAGGCTCGATATTTTATCATTTAGGAAGGAGTGGAGCAAGCATATAAGAAAGCAAGTACATCAATTTTAAGTCCAACCTCATAAACTTGCTAGTCTTCCACTAAATATTTTCCTGAAGAATATTCGACGTTACTTAGGATTTGAGTTTGGTCGGTTCTATTGGGGAAAGTGATCAATTGAGTTTGATCGGTTCTATTGAGGAAAGTGATCAATATGTAAATAATCAGTGGAGTTATAATATTTACAACGATTATATATACGATTGATTATCCTTAAATGGGTATTAATTTTGTTCCCCTCAAATCGAATATAATATAAGCTAAGTTACAAGGTGGCCTTATTATTTATTCTTGTAAATATTTTAAACTTCTTTTTATGTTGGGTGTGTTCCAAAATTAAGTTCAAGTGTATTGTAAAAAATATATTTTTTTATGATATTCTGAACCAATTTACACTTGAACAAAATCTATTTCCTATTTGTATTTAGTAGTTTCCTATTATAGTTAGGAACAACTAATACATTATAATTTTAAAATAAAATTAAAGAAAATATTACGAAAGTTGTTTTTTTAGATTCGAAATACTAAAAATAAAATAAAATAACTAATACATTATAATTGTGAAATAAAATTAAACAACTAATAAATTATTATTGCCCTCAACGAGGTTTCATATTATGAAACCGAAGCATGATATTTTCATTGTCTACAATTTTGAAAAGATAATCCTCAAATAAGTAATAACAGCGTCATTTAAAAACTCTTAAATTCCAAATTATATTCTATAAAAGTCTTACATTTGATTATTTTACAAGCTCAACATTACTCAATTTGAATAAAATTGCATTCTTTATTGTATAAAAGTCTTACATTTAATTATTTTACAAACTCAAAATTACTCAATTTGAATCAAAATTGCATTCTTCTTCACAAACTCAAATTTACATTTCATTACCATGGGGTAACTTATGGATCTATCCAACAACAATATCAAATCTAACAATCAAACAAAACAATCCATAATTACAATCTATAAAAATCTAAAACAACACTTAATTCACAAACCTAAATTCAATAAAACAAAAAATATGTTATGAAATGATAGAATTCAATTTAGAAAATAAATCTCTATATTAAATTTTCATGAGAAAATTAAATTAATTACCTAGTGGAGCAAACAAGGGAGTCTTCCCAGCTAAGGGCAGCGACAAGCAAGAATAGACCAAAGAGGTGCCTGGCAACAAGCAGCAACGCAAGGCAAGGCGAGCACAAGCACGAGCAGCAATGCAACAGGCCAGCGAAGCAGGGGGCAGAGAGAGAAGTAGCCGGCGTCGGGTGGTCAGCAGGTTGGAGATGGATTGGTGCAGGGAGAGCTTGGAGAGGAGGAGGACAACGGGCGTGCGTGGGGTGGGTGCTAGGGTTTTGGGTTAAGTGTCGAGAGCAAAGGCAAAATTAGACATGGCAAAACCGACACGAACCGAATGTGTCAACCCGAATAATCCGAAACCCAAACCGAACAGACATCCGAAACTGTTGAACCGATTTTGACTCGAAAACCGAAATGAACCGACCCGAATCGAACCAACCCGAAATGTAATGAACCCGATTCGGACCCGAACCAAAACGAGCCGATCCAAAATCGAACCGACCCGAAATATAATTGACCCGATTACGATCCGAACCGAATCAGAACCTAACCGAATCGGACCCGAACCGAATCGGACCCGAATTCAAATAAAAGTGACCCAAACCCGACTCGACTCGAATTTGAATTTGACCCAACCCCCATTTTTTTGGCAAGTCTCTCATAAGAGAGGGAGCTTTCCCTCCAAAATCTAGTTTATTTTTTTATTTTATTTTTGTTCCTTTTTTTGACAACTAAAATAAGAGAGGGAGCTTTCCCTCCAAAATCTAATTGTAATTTTTGACAAAAATTTTGATTTTTACTAGAGTAGAAGTAGAGATGAAAATCTTGATTTTTGTTAAACAAATAAGAGGAAAAAAATAAAAGCTGGAAATTTTTATATTATAACTTTATAAGATATTATTAATAGAATTTAATTTAATTTAATTAATAAGTTTAGAGAATTTACATTACAAAATAAGTTATTATTTTGTTCATGAAAATGAAGGTAAAATATATAATTTAAAGAATAATAAAATGTGTAAATATATATGTAATTTAAAGAATTATGAAATATGTGTAAATATATAAATAATTTAAAAAATAATAAAATATGTGTACAATATGTAATTTAATTTGTATAAATAATTTCAATTCGAATTGTATTAGTTTTCACTTTGATTTAGCAAGTTTATTTGGGATTATATTGACTCAAACTTGTCTAAGTCGGGTCCGTTTAACGTTAAATATAGTCATTACATGAATAAGTTAAGTACTTAACTAATACCAATGAGACTTGGTTTAGTAAATTAGTAGTCACTACCATGTCTCACTATCTCACAACTCTGTTTTTATTAATCTGTACTAGTTTTAATTTGACCAAATTAATATTAAATTTAGCTCTAGATTAATGTTCAAATTACTTCAATTAATTGGTTGGAAAATTATAATACAAGATGATAATCGTAAGTCGAGTACTTATGTGTTGAGCAATAACCAATTGACTGACTGACTAGATATTCTTTTTAGTTGGTTATTATGACTAGTGGCCGATGAATATTCGGTTTTCATTTTGATTTATCAAGATCATTTTAGATTGTATCGACTCAAACTTATCTAAGTTATTCTAACATTATCTTTATAAATTTAACATCAAATATAATCATTCTAGAAATTTGAACCATTGCCATTTAGTCTATTAGTATTGTTATTATGTCGATATCTCACAATTTCGATTTATTTTATTAATTTATGTAGTCCGTAGACAAGTTCGGGTTGAAATTGTACTAGTTCGAATTTGACCAAATCGACTTGGTATCGTATGAAATTAAGCGTCAAATTATGGTTCACATTAATTCAATTCATTCATTACAAATTACAATTCATCGAGTAAATTCAGTTAATCCTAACTCTTATATCTATCAAACTGTTGTTGTCTTGCGATTTCGTTTTTGATACTTATCAATAAGTTTGACTTGGATTATACATATGTGACGTATTGAAATATCAACTTGGTTTATCTTGTTTTAAATTTAGAGTCAAATATTCAAATTTTGCTTTTTACACTTATAAGTTATATCTCTTAAAAGTTACTAGTATTTTTTTAATGCTGTACAAAAACAAACGTGTAAAATAAAAAAACTAATATTAATAATATATTAACTTTATAAAATTTTATTTTTCTCCAACTCAAAAAGGTTTTGTAAAAACATTTGATACGACACGACACGACCGAATATTAACCCGGCCCAAAAGTGGCCCGACCTGATTTTAACCCGATCTAAAATTAACCCGAAATCATACTCGAAACTCACCCAAATTGACATTGACCCAACCCGAACCGAAACCGACCCAAAGTTGACCCGATCCGAAATTAACCCAAACCAAACCCAAACCCGAACCGAAACCGAATGAACCCGAACGAAATTGACCCAAAATTGAACCAAACCGAAGTTAACTCGAACCAAAACCGAATGAACCCGAATGAGATTGACCCGAAGTTGACCCAAACCGAAGTTGACTCGAACCCGAAACCGAACCGAACCCGAATAAGATCGACTCGAAGTCAATCCGAACTAACCCGAACCGAATGACCCGATTGCCATGTCTAGGCAAAATAAACTACGAGACCGAGAAACTATTCTTAGACTTAAAAAATGCAATCAAAGGAAGAAAAGGGTACCACTGGGACTCAAACATGGGACCTTTATCATGCCTTCACACCTTCCCTAGAGTTAGCCTAACAACTACACCAACTCACTTTTTCTAATTTCTTATGGTGTTAAATTGTCTATATAAATTTTTTTAATATCTAATTGTTTTTTTCAAAAATGAGCGGTGTCAAGCGACACCACTCCTACAACACTAGATCCGCCATTATGGAGAAGGGGGCAGCCATGGTCTTCCCTTTTGAACAAGGCTTTTTTCCTTCCCTTGCATTTGATAGAATAAGGAAGACACATTTTTTACTTTGGATGGTACATATAGTAGATTTCATTGTGTTCGTCATAACATGTGATCTATCTTAATTTGGGTTTTTTACATTAAATCCTTAATTTCTACCTTTATTGTTGATTTGCCTTTATATTCTAGATATTATTGATCTACTGTCATCCTAATTATTTTTGTTCCCTTGTTCATTTGGGGGATTTTATCCTTATGATTTTATGATTTATTAGATATTTTTTAATACGATTATTGCTATCCCGAAATTTGGGACATGTTACTCATAATATTCCAAAATATTGATTAGCTTTGTAGCATCCCCATCTTTAACACTAATTTTTTTATTATCCAATACTTTGAAAAAGAACTGATTAGTGTCTCGAAATTGTAACAATTAAGGTTAGTTTTTCAAAATATGAGATATTAAAAAATATAAGTGTTAAAGATGGGGATGCTCAGGGTCAATCGATAATTTAGAATATTATGACCAATATGACCGAAAGTTTGGGATATTAAAATTCAATAATCCTTTTTAATATATTGTATGGAGTACCATTTTCAAATTTTCACAATTGAGCTCTTTTTTCTCTTATTATTTAGCTACTTAAAAGTATTGTGCATCTCATTGAAATGAAAATTTTGAAAGTACTATTATGTCATCTTAAAAAGGCTTAGAAAAGACATCCATTATGCTAATTACCGAGTTACGGAGTTAGGAATTTGAATTATAAGTGTCCCTTCATGTGTATAGGCATTCTGTAAGCCCTTTTAACTTTTTATATAGGTTTCAGAACTATAGATGTCTCTTCATGTGTATGGGCATTCTTAAGGTCCTTGTAACTTTTTTTATAGGTGTTCCGATACCCAATTTATACCCAAACCAAAGACACTTATTAGTAGAGGTGAGCAGAAAAATTGAATACTCGGTCTCAAACTCGGACTTGGTTGAACTGGGTCCGGGACGTGTTCTAATTTTCGGGAAACTAATAAGTTTTTTGTTTGGGCACAACAATATCCCGGGACACCATTGGGCTACAAATAGCTCCACTATTAGCAATTACGAAAGATATATATGATGTTTTAAACCAAAAGTATCAAAAATTTCTATAAGAACTAGCTTTTCGACTCGTGCATTACATGGATTGTTATTTATTTGTGTATGGTTTATACTATTTGGTTAGAGCAAAAATTGATATTTTTTTAAATAAAATGAATATCAATGACAACTATATACACATAGATGAAGTTTAAAATCGATCTGTTGAAGCTAAACAATGGCTACTTGTACAAATTATTTATTCAAGAAAATTGAAAGAAATATATTTTAAAATAAAAATTTATTTAAGGAGAGAACACTACTAGAAAATCATCATATAGCGACGGAAATAGCGACGGAAAACGTTATTTAGCGACGGAATTTCAAAATTAGCGACGGAATTAGCGACGGAAATTTTCCGTCGCTGATTTTCGCGTCGCTAAAAATCAGCGACGGAATTTTACAATTCCGTCGCCGATTAGCGACGAATTTTATTCCGTCGCTAATCCAGTCAGCGACGGATAATCAGCGACGGAATTGTAAAATTCCGT
Organism: Talinum fruticosum; assembly: GCA_021018815.1. Taxonomy (NCBI): domain Eukaryota; kingdom Viridiplantae; phylum Streptophyta; class Magnoliopsida; order Caryophyllales; family Talinaceae; genus Talinum; species Talinum fruticosum. Next base: position 497,808 of record JAITYX010000046.1, on the reverse strand, counting down.
CGTTGATTTTTAGCGAATTTTTAAAAAAATTACAATTTTGTATAGTTTTGAGTGGTTAATACAAAAATCTACAATTAAATACAAATCGAAAATAATCCGGTCACATAACAACATCAAATTCAACTTTAATTCAAATACAAAAATCATATACAAACACAAAAATCATAAATAATCCAACTTCAAACATCCATAAAAACTAATTGAAAATAAAAACAAGAGAAAACAAAGTAAATTATACAAACACAAGTTATGTTCTTCATCTTCCTTTTCCTCTTCTTCTTCCTCTTTCTCATTATCTTCATCTTCTACCTCATTCCAACCATACCTATCAAAATAAGTTATATCAAATCCTCTAAAATGTGAAATTATATAGTAAACAAAGTAAATTATAAATACAACTAACAATAAGGGAGGATCGAGAAAGCATACCTACAAGAGGTTAAAGGTGCTTAGTTGGTGACGTGTACGGCGGCGGCGGGCGGCGAACGGCGGTGGCGGAGGTGGGCGGCGGTGGCGAACGAGCGATTCGCCTCTCCCTCGCTCTCTCACACTCCCTCTTCTATTTGTTCTTATGTTTGCCGAGTGTCGTTGAAGTTCGTATTTTATATCCAAAATAGCGACGGATTAGCGACGGATTTAATCCGTCGCTACTAAAAAATTTAATTAGCGACGGAATTAGCGACGGAAAATTCCGTCGCTAATTAAAAAATTTTAAATTTCCAACAAATTTGAAAATTTAATAGCCCGCCAACGTAAAATTTTTCAAATTTTATCATTAGCGACGGAAACGTCCGTCGCTAACCGAGAATTTGAAAATTTTTAAATTTGAAAAATGAAATAGGCGGCAAATTTAAATTTGAAAATTCGGATTAGCGACGGAATTAGCGACGGAATTTCCGTCGCTAATTCAAATTTCAAAATTTTTATATTTTTCAAATTACGATAGGCGGCAAATTGAAAATTTTAAAAATTTTGAATTAGCGACGGAATTAGCGACGGAAAATTCCGTAGCTAATTAAAAAAAAAATTAAAAATTACATTTAGCGACGGAATTTTCCGTCGCTAAGGTAAAAATTTTAAAAAATGTATATAGCGACGGAATCAGCGACGGCCTGATTCCGTCGCTAATTATAAAAAAAAAAAATTTTAACTTTTTTTTTTCCGAAAATCCGTCGCTATTTTTTCCATTTCCGTCGTTAGGTCCGTCGCTAATGACAAAAATAGCGACGGAATTAAATTCCGTCGCTAGTTCCGTCGCTAATACGAGTTTTATCCGACACATGTCGATTCCGTCAGCTGTTTCCGTCGCTAATTAGCGACGGACTCGATTCCGTCGCTAGTTTCAGTCGCTATATAGTGTTTTTGTAGTAGTGGAAAATTATTTAATAGAATTATACAAACAAACTAATTATAATATAATTATGAAATTTATTTGCATAATCTAATTATTAAAGCAAATTTGTTTCTATAAATCAGTCATTTTAAAACAGTTTTTTTTTTCTAGGAATATAATCTACTTATTCAATGAAATGGAAGGAAAAAGTATACAATGGAAATAATTTTTAACTTTTTAAACTGATTTTGTTTTCCTAAATTTTTTTTTACTTTTTGTAAAATATGTATGAGTTGTTTCGAATTTAGGTCGGGTCGATTTTAAATAAGATTACATTTTGTTTCCACTCATTCGGATCAAATTGCTTTTTTTTTTTTTTTTATCATCAATTCGATTTGTCTCATATTTTTGTTTAACTTGTTGAAGTATGAATTGTTAGGTGGAGGAGTTCATGTAGAATTGAAAACACGATAATGGATTAAGAGCTAATTATGAAAGAGGTGTATGAATTATTTTTGTTTAACTATGAATTGTGTGGATGTATATAGAGTTCATAATTTATTCATGTATCTTGTTAATTATGAAGGAAGTATATAAAAGAGGTGTATAGTTGAATTGTTGATTTGAATTATTTTTATTTTTGTTCATTGTTAGGTATATGTTTATATTCATATTATTTAATTGATTGAAGGCATTTAAATGGATTTATATTATAAAATAATTTAATAATTTTTATTTTAAAATGGTTTTTTTGAATGAATTATTATTTTACTTCCTCTAATAATCTTCTAAACTATTAGCTTGTAAACTAATATGAACAAAAACTATTATCTTGGATAAAAAAAAAATCTTGTAAACTATTATTCAAATGAAATTTTTTTAAAAAAATTTTTATGAAAAAAACTTAATACTTTAATTTAAAGTCGATCTCATCTTATTTAATGCATGCGGGGAATTTAAACTCTCATCTTATTTAAATATTTTGTAAACTAATATGAAAAAAACTATTATCTTGGATCAAAAAAGTAATCTTGTAAAACTATTATTCAAATGGAAGGTTTTTAAAAACTTTTTAGGAAAAAAGAATTTAATACTTTAATTTAAAGTCTCACCTTATTTAATGCATGTTTAGATGGAGAAAAAAATTTAATCTGTAATTAAACTATTATTCAAATGGAAGTTTTTTAAAAAATTTTAGGAAAAAAGAATTTAATACTTTAATTTAAAGTCTCACCTTATTTAATGCATGTTCTTATCTTTACTACAATATATATATATATATATATATATATATATATATATATATATATATATATATATATATATATATATATATGATATCACATACATTGATCTTTAAGAAAATAGCCCATGCATTTTGCTCTTACTTCACTAAATAGTAAAAGAAAGTAAAAAAGACACAAACAGTCAAATTTCCACAAGAAAATAGGAAAAATAAAACACACTCTAAGCTTATCATTGAGCCATTTTTTAACCCACAATCCCCGCAACTAAAACGGCACAAAAACTCAGCCTCCCAACACCCCCGCTAAAAGAAGGGAAAAAAAAAAAACTAGCTTAGCAAGAGATCCTGATGAGTTTCCTATGTGTTTTTGAAGTAAATATGTTTAAAACTAAGATAACCTAAATTAAGGGGCTATTAAGAATATCGTGCAAAGATGATCCAACAAGTCCAGTACTGCCCCAACTTTCTCTAACTAGATCACTCTGATAATCTGCAGCAATGCTTATGTAATTCCCATGATCACCACTACTGAGTTGCCAAGGAAGTCCCCAGAGAAGCCTGTTTTCTCCCGTTTCATGCTTGATTACTCTTGTTGGTGATGATGATACTGAAGACGTATTGCTCATAATCTCATGATTATGATCAAATTGCATGCCCATTTCATGGCTGCTGCTGAAATTGACAATATTACCCCTGCCATTTTCAACATTCTCCAAACTGCCACTGACCCCCAACCCAAAAGGGTTAAGAGGAGCATTAGCACCTTCAAGGAATAAGGAGTTCCCAAACAGCTGGGCGAAATGGGAATTATAATTGTAATCCCCTCCAGGATTTATCCCCAAGAGGGAAATGCAGTTATTCCCATAGGAGGAGGAGAAGTCTGAAACTGATGAAGTTGGGGCGGTGGTCGTGAAGAACTGGTGATGATCTGGAGCGGGGCCTCTTCTCGACAATGATGAGGAGGTGGTCCGTCGATTCTTCCTGCACCCGCCCCCACCGGAACATTCCTCAGGGTTCCACCTTGGGTCCAGTACCTTCTGCAAGACTTGCAAAAGTACCTCGGCTGAGAGAGGCTGTAGTTGTTGTAGTAGCAGAATTTGGTATTGGAGGAGTCACATCTTGGGCACTTCAATGCTTCCTCTGTTGGCCTTGGCTTCTTCTCTTGCTGTTTTTGGCATTGGCTGTTTTGAGCTTGTTTGGTGCATATCAGCATGCTTTCTAGTGATTCAGAGTCCATTATCTCCTGAAAATTAATTTCCAAACGGAAAACTAATTAGGAAAACCCTGAAATTAATTCCTAAAATAATAATATACTTCATTTCTATCCATCCAAAAAAAAAAAAAAAAAAAGAGTCTACCAAAATTATAAAAAATAAAATAAAATGCTTGAAGGGAATGTTGAGCATTGCATTACGCAAATAACGGTGTAGACTAATCAACGTTAATTTTCACAAAAGTAGTGGACTATACGTACCCAAGAGTGCTTTTTAAACAAAGAATGTTTCTTCCAAAAATCACGTCGTACAGGACACTGACGTGAGAGGTGAAGACAGCTGTATATCACCATCCTTTATTTGGAATTAATTTCTCCCACTCCAAAATTTTAAGACGTATTGTTTAATAAACAATGGTTAACTGTTAGCAATTTGTAATAATTATTTATTATTAACTGTTTGAATTAATTACTTGTATTATTTGCTTAAATTAGTTATTTCTTGAAAAGATATTTGGTAAAATTAGTTATTTGAGAAAAATATATTTACTGAAATTTTATTTATACCTTTATGTCTAAATTGTGTTTAAATAAATATATATGTATTTTTATTGATCATTTTATTTTTTTAAATATAATTATATTATATTTTGTATACAAATTATCTACATTTATAAATTCTCTTATTATTTTTGCAAAATTTATATTCATTTTCTATCTAATATAATATTTATTAAATTTAATTTAAATAAAAAATAATATCATGTAGTAATAATAATAATAATAATAATAATAATAATAATAATAATAATAATAATAATAATAATAAAGGTAGGTGACATATGACATAACAAATTTTTGAACAAATGTGTTATTTTTTCAAACAACTCTTCCCAAAAGGGTAATGAGAATAGTTGTTTAAGAAAGAGCTATTTGAAGTCAAACATCTCTTTCAAATAGCTCTCTATCAAATACTACTTTAACTATTAGTCAAAATAGCTAAACTCCCCAAACATCTATTTTTTTTTTCAAATACCAAACATAACTAATATGCAACATTTTCATATGAATTGCTACATAAAGGCAGGTCTTACGTTTTCTCTTTCCCTTTCTCCTATAATATAACTCTTATTTTATCTTATTTTTTTTACCTTGTTAAAATTTATCTAGAACTCCTGAATATATTCCGAGAAAGGGGAGACGGGTTGGCTTTTTTTCTCTATTTTTTTTTTAATGAGAGGGCGAACACATGAAAGATTCTAGGTTTCTATTATGTTAGGTAGAATAATGCATATATTCAACGAACTAGGGTAAGAATGACGAATGTGGAGCTCTTTCATAAAGAAAGTGGACATAAAAGACAAAGGTCGAGTGACCCACACCTTATTATTATTATTATTATTATTATTATTATTATTATTATTATTATTATTATTATATCAAAAAGTGATTAGGAGGAAATTCTCGGCACTACCCACACTTTTATGTCAGTGAAGTGATTAACTAACGACGACGTACCTATACTCGCTGATCAGTTCATATTAATCGCTAAAGAAAATGATATAATTTTAAGCACTGTAACTGTAAGCAAAATTTTACCTGGCGGTGTTGTAGACTAGAAGGATCCATCCATGCAATGTTGGTAGTAAAACTTAGTATCAGAGAGAGAGGCTCAAGTGTGATTACCAGAGATAGAAGAAGGGAATTCAATGGGGGGTGTGTGTGTGTGTGTGAGAGAGAGAGAGATAGAGAGAGAGAGTGAGAAGAAGAAGAAGAAGAAGGGAATTCAAAGGTGTTTGTGTGTGTGTGTGTGAGAGAGAGAGAGAGATTCTAATGCAACATGGAAGGGCTGCTGGTGAATAAATAAGGCAGGAGCAGGGGGATTATAATAACTAGGAAGAGGAAAGAGAGGGAAAGAGGACAACTAAATGATTATTCATTACAAGGTGATGTACGAGATGTGGGACAGAGAGAGAGGGGTGACATGCTCGGGAGGAAAAAGAATATGCAGGGAGAGAGAGAGGGAGACAGAAAAAGAGAGTAGAAATCTTGTATGAGAGAGAGTGTGTGTTTACTGTCTCATCTGCAACAGAATTTTTTTCTCCCTAACAAAAGGTGAGGGCATGGGTAGGGGCACGGGCAGGGCATTGTCGTTCATGTAGTGGACCCCATTAGATTGATTTCTCACTCTGTCTGGTGGACCCGCCGTCAACTAACCATCACCGATTATTCGTCTCCCAAGCACTGCTATCCCTCCGTTGTCAAAAAAAAAAAAAGAAAAGAAAAGAAAGCACTGGTATCCCAGTTTTGTCGTTTTGTATCCTTAAAATCTCATATTCAAATTGTGGGGTTTAGACGTAGTAGAATTATACTTTCGTTAATTGTTAGTACTAGGGTTATATCCTCTTATATAAGTGTATTAATTAAATTTTTTATAATTTATTTTTATAATTTTATTTTTTAATTAATTTATAACATTAAAGATTAATTATAAGTTAAAAAATAGTTATTTTCTAAAAATAATAATAATAAATTAATATATTAGATTATATAATTTATTATAAATAGTAAATAGATATGTCTCTTTATTTTTTTGTTTTTATTAATATACTTTTTATTCTTAATGTCCATTAAATAATGTTAATGTAAATAGTCCCAACATTAAAATGAATTAAAATTGCATTGAATTTACTTATTTGGCATCCTACATGACATCCTCGCGGGCGTCCTATATGTCGCTCATACATTGCTTCAACTCAACTTTTAATATATATACTAGTGTGAATCCCGTGCTAAGTAGTTGATATATTTTATAAATATTAAATATATATTTCTTATAAAATTATATACATTAGCCTCATAATATATATATAGACTTTATACTTTAAAGGTAATTATTAGGTGAAAAAATGTAAATTTTAATTTATTTAATGGTAAAAAAATTCATGAACCTATAAAATAGTTTGCCAAATCATCATTTTCTTTCACCATATTTGAAAATTGAGACGTATCAATCCCACTTTGTTAGCGTCAAACGCCTTTAAATATATATGTTTATTGTTGATGTTGTTTGTAAAAGTATCTCACAGGGTCCTACTCGATTAATCTAGAATTTAAACATATTATAATTATATGATTACTCACTATGCATGAAATAAATACATTTGATTATATATATAATAACAAAAAATAAACTTCAAAATAATGAAAGACGCAACATTTCTTTTGAAAATTGTCCTACATTTGCCAACCTTCTTTACTTTCTCGATGCCATATTGTTGTAAAATTTCTAGGTTGATGATGGAGATGAAGAGCGTCATTAGGGAAATTTTTTATGAAAAAAAACAATGACATATATGTTTTGCTGGCCAAATACTCAAGATCTCAATTTTTGATGAAAAAAGTAAGGGATTAATCATGATTTCTTTTAATGCCATATGGTGTAATTTTTACCCTTTTATAAAACAAATAATAAAACCTTGAATAAATATACTTAATAAACATGACATAGGTAATAGCTTTGACCGAAATTATTCATCATAATAACAAAAAACGTAAAAGATAATCAGTATAATTTTTCCTACTAATTGCTAATATAATTTGTTTTTGTTGAAAATCGAAAAATAGTAATCTACCTTAGATGAATTTTGAATACGATAATTATTATAATTTATTTAATATATATAAGTTTTAATACTGAAATTAATAGATATATTATATTATAGTTTTTTGTAACAGTGCAATTAATTACATACAATAAATATTATTTTTATTATGTATTTTTAAAAAATGAAATTTTATAACTGTTGAAGTAATGGAATAATCCTTCAAAAAATAGATGTAATAAAATATAATATTAATTATAATTATAATTAAATTTTTTAGGTAATAAAGTGTAATTGATGATCATAGTCATTCAAGAGTAGTAAATGGACTTCATTTTATAATTAAAATTTATAGGTAATAAAGTGGGTATTATAAAAAGACTTTAATAATATAAAAAAATGATAAAATAAAAAGAACCAATGATGATGTGCCAAATGTATAACTCACAAGTAAAACACTCAGTGTAGGATTAATTATTTGAGTAGTTAATGTACTATATAAATATTAAATATATATTTCTTATAAAATCATAAATATTAACTTTAGAATACATATGGATATTTTATAATCTAAAGGTAATTATTAGGAGGAAGAATGTAAATTTTGAGTTACTTAATAAAAGAAAATAATTTTTCATCATGTGAACCTATAAAGAAAATAACTTGGACCAAAATTCTTTATCATAATAAGATAAAATGTTAAATATAATCAATATAATTTTTCCTACTAAATGCTAACTTAATAAACATTCATATTCTTATAACTGAATAAATGTAAGAAAATAAAAACAAATGAATGGTTAAAGAAATTTTAAACAAATTAAATTATAATTATTATAATATTATATTATAATTATCATAATTTACTTAATTTATTTAAGTTTCAATACTGGAATTGATAGATATATTATATAATTATATTATAGTTTTTTTTTTACAATAGTTAGATTAATTATATACAATAAATATTATTTTTATTAAGAGTTTTAAAAAAATTTAATTTTACAATTGTTAAAGTAATGGAATAATCCTTCAAAAAAATATAGGTAATAAAATATAATATTGATTATGATTACAATTAAAATCTATAGGTAATAAACTGTAATTATTTTTTAGCAAAATTAAGTGTGATTGATGATCATAGTCATTCAAGAGTAGTAAATGGACTTCATTTCACTTATAATTAAAATTTATAGGTAATAAAGTGGGTGTTACAAAAAGGCTTTGATAATATAAGAAAAAGAAAAATAATAAAAACAATTGATGATGTGCCAAATGTCTAGCCCATAGCAAATCACTCAATTTTAAGTATATATATATATATATATATATATATATATATGATAAGGTATCATAGGTTGCTTATACGAAAAATACTATTTTTATTTTTCGATCAACAATTAATTGTTGATTTAACTGTTAGTAAAATGAATTAACTGTTGTTATTTAAATAAGTAAATTATTTATTTTAGATGTTTGTATTAGTCATTTATATGAAAAGAGTTTGGTGACTTGTTTCTCAAAATGATGTGAAACAAAAAATCAACTTAAAAAATCAATTAAAAAGCTATTGAAACTATATTTTTGGAAATGATTTATTGGGAGTAAAAAATTATAAACGTAAACTTATTAAATATCTTATAACTTTGTAACTTACTCAAAGAGCCAAAATCCTCTCAAAAAACCATTGAGAAATCCAAACATGGACTATTTATCATAATGCTCTTCAACTAATGCGGAGCAAGCCTCCAAAGCTCAATTTAATTCACAATGTTAATACCTTGGTTCAAATGGTGCTTTGGATGACTAAAGAAGATGGGGTTCTAGAAGTTGATCCTCTAAAATCCGTATTGATTTGGGACCTTTAATATCCTAAGTAAGCCTAAAAATTGTGGCAAGGCAATGACAATCCGTAAATAAGTAGTATAGGTATTTTTCCTACAATGCCATTTTCCAGGTCTATTATTCCCAGTTTCTATCCAAAATTTTAGATCAAATTCTAGCTCTATTTTAAACATAAAAATGAATTTCAATTTTAATTAACTTTATGTGGATCGAAAGCTTCATATGACTATTTTCCAACACACTATAGTTAGTCTCTGATTACCAATATATTATGAGTTATGGGTGAAACACCTATCCATGGTCAGTGCAAAAGTAAAGTTGTTATATTTTAGTTATGTACTTGAAATAGTCATCAAAAGGTTGATTTGATGGTTAATGTTTTTGGGAAAATTAGTGAACATCGTAAACTAATTCCCCCCCAAGATATCCACCAAATTCACTCAAGAGACACTACTAAAAAAAGGTTTCGATGACCATGTATTAATGACCATATATAAAATTTATCGTTAAATAATACTAATAACGACAAAAGTGCATTTTCGTCGTCTGATTTTACAGGAAATATTATCATTAGATGATGGGTTACAAAAATCATCATTATTAGTATTTAAAATATGGTCGTTATTATAAATAGGGGGAATATTTCCTCGTATTATAGAGGGAAGATAAAAATAAAATCAAAAATTTTACTTGTAATTTCCATCCTATATGAAATTACTACACGAAAATCAAAAGCAATAAATTATTCAGAATAAGGACATAAAATTGTTTCTATATTCTATCTTCATATTCCTAGCCCTAATTTCAGCAATTAATCGTTTTCCATTCAAGGTCCGCTTCTCAACTTGTACTTCTTCTTTCTGTTCTTAACTTCTACAATTCCATTTGAAATTGGTCAATCAATCAAATATAATCGAGAATTGTTTCTTTTCTCCCCAGGCGGCGGCAGTTTTCACTCTAACTTGAAGGTTTCGGCTATGGTAACCGATGCCTAAAGTTAGCGCTCGGACTTTTCCGTCCGACTCGGTGGTGCTGCCGAGTGAGTGGTTTATCAATTTTTCTCTGTTTATAATTCCCGTAGTGAGTTGCCTCTGAATTTTTTGAATCCAATATCCCTACGATAGAGAAGGGAATCTTCAATTGTGAGATCTAGTAGCACAAAAATTATGAATTTGGTGGTTCAAATTTAGGTATATTAAGTTGAAATTGAGTCTAGTAAGCAACTTCATAGTCTAAATATTTTCGAATCCATATATCGTCTAAATACTTTGCTTGTTTAAGTTCAATTTTTTGCTGTTTAAATTCAATTATTTGATTTATAAATTCTTTGTTGTTTAAATAAAATGGGTTACTGTGGTAATATACTAGCAAACAACAAAAATAGTTGAGGGGATTGTTCATATTATTATATTACGTTGATTTAAATATGAGATTGAAAGACAAGTATTAAAGTGTTTTTAAGGATAGCAGCGGGAATTTTTAGATAGAAATGGGGAACTTTCATATGGAGGGGCTTGTAGCTCCTCCTGGAATGCTTAAAAAATAAATGGGGAACAGCAAAAATAGTTGTCAATCTCCTCCTTCCGCCCTGGTTTATAGAGACCAGGGTACTTAAGCAAGTGTTCTTTTGCTCGGATCCTTGTCAAGTATTGCAACGTCAATTGTGGGTACAGAACTACATAACTATAGAGCCATAGAATTATATCTAACAATTCCCACTTCAATTGTGAGATGTAGAAGAAAATATGATTAACAACCACAACTATGGGCCTCTCACAAGAGCAAATCCATTAGAGTAGGAAAACACATCCCTATACAGCAAATCTGCTTCCTATCCAGTAGTTGCATAGCTTGGAAATGAGCAAAAGCCGGCTGGCGGTTTGAAATTGAAATAGCCAGGACTTTCCCGGTTTTGTGCTGGTGATTCACTGAAGCTACAAACTTCAAATTATTATTGCAGCATGCTAGGATTCTTCTCTAAGATATTAACTAGCTTACTGAAAAAGAAATTACAAAATGAATGAGTTTAATGGCCTAAACAACCACATTAAGCAAACCGGGCAGATTTAGGCTGAATCAGTGGTATGTGTGCTTTTGGTGTGATCAGTAAAAACTAAAACTCATTTGCAAAAATAAATTACACAATATAAAAATAGACTCATTAAGGAGTCTAACAAAATTGGTCATGTCCAAAAACTCCTCTGCTTCAAGGGGCTCAAAGTTGACCTATTTGAAGTGGCTAAATCTAAATTTGTTGAGTATTAATTGTGTTTTTACATACCTCTCTATTGATATTTCCACAAAATCAACTAATTATTTTTTAAATATAGCTAGCTAATTATATGGTCTAGCATCTTGTTCCTCTTAACCATTGTTAGAGATGCTTACAATTGTCTTTATCTGTTTTTGCTTTTATTTTTCTAATTTTCTATTGCTTGTGGAAATCAAAATATAGCTAGCTTTCTCATTTTGTTTTGAAATCAAGATCAATTCTTCTCCTCTAAAGGCAACTAAAATCTGGTATCAAGAAAACTAATGATGAAGGTTAGCTCATGCATTTTTCTTTACCTTATATGTATCTTACTTGCGTACTCCATAAAAAAAACATAACAAAAGATAATGGCTCATCTTCCAATGAATAGACGTGGACTCTAAGTTTAAATATCAATTTATAGTTTTATTTTGCATACTAGCTGGATCTTTCATATGTAGCTTTTTTATTGTGCTAAAAGTATTTGATATAATTTATGTTTGCTTATGGATTGTGACACTCTTCCAATTGTGTCTTTATCTTTTCCCCCATTTATTGTTTTGTCTTTTCTAATATATAGAATTATGAAATTAGAACATAAAACTACGATACTAATGGTTAGGAAATAAATAATTCAAGCAAATAAAAATTATTTGTATCCAAAAATTGTTGTTAGCACAATAAAATAGATGTAAAACTAATTAAAATTTTAGATGTCTAAGTATTTATTAGATTTGAATTAGGTTAGGTCATGCATTTTTCTTTTGTTCCAAATATAAGGTATTCTTTTTGGCAAATTAATTTTGAGACAATGAAACCTAACAAGGGGTGGATAAATATTGAAGATCTTTGGAGTACTAAATATGAAAATGGAGTTGAATGTTTTTGGATTATGCCTTTACTAATCTAGGAACAAAGTCCATTTGTTGTCCATGTATGAAATGTGTGAATATACAGTTTGGGACTCGTGAGCAAGTTCAAGGGCATGTCTTAGCTTATGGAATTGTCAAAAGGTACACATTTTGGTATCATCATGGGGAGAGGTTTAGCGAATCTAGCATTGATATTGATGATGAGGATGATTTTAGTGAACATGATGAAATGGATGGAATCTTAAGGGATTTATATCATGATTTTCATGATATAAATTCTTTAAGCCATGAGAATGGTGAAGAGGAACCAAATGATGAGGCTAAGACATTTTATAAGCTGTTAAAGGACTCACAAGATCTTGTGTATGATAGTTGTAAGTCTTCAAAAATGTCCGCATTGGTGAAACTCCTTCACATTAAGACTCTTGGTCGTTGGAGTAATAAATCTTTTACCATGATATTACAATTCTTAAAAGATGAGTTGCTACCTAATAGTTCAAATTTGCCCGACTCTTATTATGAGGTAAAAAAGACCATCAAAGATCTTGGACTTTCTTATGAGAAAATTGATACATATGTGAATGATTGCATGTTATATTGGAAAGATGACAAGAAGTTAGACAAATGTAAAGCATGTGGTGCATCTAGATGGAAGACCGATAAGCGTCATGAGGATGATAAGTGTGGGTCAAATGGTAAAAGAATATCTTAAAAGACATTGCGATACTTTCCATTAAAGCCAAGGTTGCAAAGGCTATATATGTCTTCCAAGACAACTTCTTTAATGAGACGGCATCATGATAAACAAAAGCAAGATGGGATAACGAGGCACCTAGCTGATTCTGTTGCTTGGAAGTTACTTAATGAAATGCATGAAGGGTTCGCTTCAAATCCTCGTAATGTTAGACTTGGCCTTGCTAGTGATGGCTTTAAGCCCTTTACAAATTCAAAAACTCCATATAGTATTTGGCCTGTCATTCCGATTACATACAACTTACCGCCTAAGCTCTGTATGAGACAATCTAATATGATTCTTTCAATGCTTATTCCTGGCCCCGATAGTCCTGGCAATGCAATTGACATATATTTGCAACCCTTAATTGAAGAGTTGAAGGAGTTAGGGGAACTTGGAGTTGAGACATATGATGCCTTCGCTAAATGTCACTTTCAACTTCATGCTACGTTGCTTCGGACAATCAATGACTTTCTAGCATATGGAATGTTGTCCGGTTGGAGTATTAAGGGAAGTTATCATGCCTTTGTTGTATGAAGAAGACCCATTCTCTCGAGGTTGTCTCATGGTGGTAAGCAATGTTATATGGGTCATCGTCACTATCTATCTCGCAAATTATCAATTTCGAAAATAGAAAGATTTGTTTGATGGAACAATTGAACGTGGTAGGCCTCCATGGCCTTCTTCAATTGATGAAATTCTTCATCAAGTGAAGGATCATGAGAATATCGTATTGAGTAAGGATCCAAATAAGAAGACTAAAATATCCCATGAGAAAAGAGGGGATAATTGGAGTAAGAAAAGTGTCTTCTTTCGTCTTCCATATTGGAGGGACCTTTTATTGCGCCACAATTTGGACGTGATGCATATTGAGAAAAATATATGCGATAATATTCTTAAACCAATTATGAATATCAAAGGAAAAACCAAGGATACTATCAAGACGCGTCTTAACTTGGCAAAAATGGGATTGAGATCCAATCCGCACTTGTTGAAAGAGGGGGATAAGTTAAAGATGTCCCCTGCACCATATACTTTATCCACTCTTGAAAAGCGCATTTTTGCCAATTTTTGAAAGACTTAAAAGTTCTAGATGGGTTTTCTTCTAATATATCCTATTGTGTAAACATGAAGGAGATGAAAATATCCGGTCTTAAGAGTCATGATTGTTATGTTATACTCCAACATTTCTTACCACTAGCATTGCGTGATTTTCTTACTCCAGTGTACAAGAGACACTTATTAAGCTATCCATGTTCTTTGGTATATTAGGTGCTAAAGAACCGAACATAGATGAACCGAAGCAAATTGAGGCTCGGATCCCTATTGCTCTATGTAAGCTAGAAAAGGCTTTTCCTCCTGCATTTTTTGATGTTATGATGCACTTACCTATCCACTTAGCTTATGAAGCTAGAATAGGGGGTCGAGTTCAATTTACATGGATGTATCCAATCGAACAAGTTATGCATACATTCAAAACTTACATTTGCAATAAGGCACGACCGGAGGCATCAATTGCGGAGGGTTATCTCGGCTCATGAATGTATGACCCTTTGTTCAAGATATTTACATAGCATGGAGACAAGGTTCAATCGCCTCGATCGAAATCATGAAAATCAAAATGACCATGATGGAGGCTTACCTACCGTTAATCATCCCGGTCGGATACTTGGATCCCAAAGAGTTCGTACTCGATTCGAAGTATGAGTTAGATGAAGCTCACATTTATATTTTGAAGAATTGTGATGATGTTCAACCTTTTCTAGAGTACACCTCATATCTAAAAGTATTTTTATGTTATATTATGAACTTTAAGTTTATCAAATTAATTTTTTAACTTAAGTAATGTATTTGTTTCATATAGAAAATACTCGCTAGCCAACCATCCGATGTTTCTCTCTCCAAGGAAGAATGGTGTAAAAACTTTAGGGAATGGTTCAAGTGTGAAGTAAGTATATTACGTTACAAGTAAATAGGCTAGTATATGTAAATTAATATGCATAATTAATATATTCAAAATATTTTTTTAATAGGTAACACAGACTATATGAGCATGAGAAGACTAAGAAAATAGAAGATTTACTCTCATTGGCACGTGGGCCAACACAATATGTCACGTCCTTTAGTTGCTATACACTACTAAAAAACGTTATATAGTGACGGAAACAACGATGGAATCCGACATGTGTCGATAAAACTTAACTAGCGATGGAAATAAATTCCGTTGTTGTTTTAGTCATTATCGACTGGACATAACGACGGAAATGGAAAAATTAGCGACGGATTTATGGAATAAATTTTTTTGAAATTTAATTTTTTTAATTAGCGATGGAATCAATCCGTCGCTGATTTCATCGCTAAGTCTAATTTTTAAAATTTTTTTATTTAGCGACGGAATCAATCCGTTGCTAAATCTAATTTTTAATTTTTTTAATTAGCTACGGAATTAGTTCGTTGCTAATTCAGAAATTTTAAAATATTAAATTTGCCGCCTATTTTAATTTGAAAAAATATAAAATTTTTCAAATTTAAATTAGTTTCCGTCGCTAATCCAAAATTTTTAAAATTTAAATTTTCCGCCTATTTCATTTTTCAAATATATAAAAATTTTCAAATTTTTAGTTGGTGACGGACCAATCCGTCGCTGATTCCGTCGCTAACTCAAAATTTGAAAAATTTTACATTGGCGGGCTATTAAATTTTCTCCAATTTTGAAAATTTAAAATTTCAAAATTAGCGACGAATTGATTTCGTCGCTAATTCCGTCGCTAACTAAATTTTTTAAGTAGCGACGGACATCCCTCGCTAATCCGTCGTTATGTTGGAAATAAAATCACGACTTCAACGAGGCTCGGCAAACATAAGGAGAGATAGATTGAGAATTAGAGATAAGTGAGAGTGTGAGAGAGCGAGAGGCTAATCCGTCGTTCGCCGCCGCTACCGCCGCCACCGCTGTTCGCCGCCGCCACCGTTGTACACGTCACCAACTAACCACCTTTAACCTCTTGTAGGTATGCTTTCTCCATCCTCTCTCATTGTTGGTTGTATTTATAATTTACTTTGTTTACTATAAAATTTCAGATTTTAGAGGATTTGATATAACTTATTTTGATAGGCATAGTTGGAATGAGGTAGAAGATGAAGATAATGAAAAAGAGGAAGAAGAAGAGGAATAGGAAGATGAAGAACATAACTTGTGTTTGTAAATAATGTAATACTCTTTTTTTTTTAATTAGTTTTTATGGATGTTTGAACTTGGATTATTTATGACTTTTGTGTTTGTATATAATTTTTGTGTTTGAATTGAAGTTGAATTTAATGTTGTTACATTGCCGGATTATTTGGATTTGTATTTCATTGTAGATTTTTTGTATTAAGCATTCAAAAATACACAAAATTGTTAATTTCTTTTAAAAAATTGGCGATGAAATAGCGACGAAATTCTACTATTCCGTCAGCTAATTGTGAAATTCCGTCGCTAATTGTGAAATTCCATCGCTAAATGACGTTTTCCGTCTCTGTTTCCGTCGCTATATGGCGATTTTCTAGTGGTGATATAGTCAATGGATATAGATTCCATATAGAACAGCGAGAGAAGAGCTTGACAACTCAAAATAGCGGTGTAGTTGTCATTGGAAATACGAGTCAAGGAGATGAAAATGTAGATTTTTATGGGGTCATAACCAATGTATTTGAGCTACAATATCTTAGGGGAAACAAGTAGTGCTATTTCACTACAAATGGTTCGATGTATATGATAAAGCTAAAGGGATTAAAATTGACGAATATGGCTTTGTTAGTATAAATTGCAAACGGCAACTAAAAACTAATGAGCCATTTATCTTGGCTAGTCAAGCACATCGAGGCTTTCTATGCAATCGACAACGTGAACAAAGGTTGTCATGTAGTAGTTAAGTCACACCTTCATTGCTCTATGCAATCGACAACGTGAACAAAGGTTGTCATGTAGTAGTTAAATCAAAATCAAAAGATCGAGTAGTTGGCTTTGGAGGAGTAAAGGCAAAAGATTTAAGGGGACCTTGTCCTACTAGAGCTGAACTTGAAATTGAACTCTATGCTCGCTAGAAAGAAAAATGAGGTTCTTCATGAATGTGTGGCAATAGCTGAAACAGAAAATAAAAAGCTTCAAAATCGTCTAGAGTCGTTTGAGTCGAAATAGCGAATTTCAAGGATGCCATTTTCTAGCAGTTGAACGTCCATAGTCCATCGACTTGAAATGAACCTTGTTTTCGCCAGGTGAGTAGCTTAATTTAGTTTAATAGAATGCGATGAAATATCAAACATTGTTTGAGGTGAGACATGAAGGTCAATTGTGATTGAAGCTTAGTGTAACTCGGTTAATAGTTGACAATTGAGATATACTTCAGCTACCTAAGATTTGTTATCTCATTTAGAGGGGAAGAATTGAAACAGCTTGCTTTTGGGACTTCCTTTTGGGTTTGTGATTATAATTGCGATTATGGAGTAGGAAGGTTATAAAGATAATTGAGACAAATTCAGAGCATGATTTTGACATATAGGTTTCAATCAAGTGTAAGAGCACTATTAAAGACTTGATTTTGCTCGAATATGCTTTACTGTAAGAACCGTAAGCTTGGCACTAAGATCTCGTTAACTTTGCTTTGTGGTTCCTTGATTGAACAATATATTTTTTGGGAACAATATATTTTTTAATTGTAGGGAACTATATATTTTTGAGATTGGAAAGAAAGAATGTTGATGTAGGAATCAAGGTTATATTTCCATTGCACTTGCTCTTAAGTTGATTGACTTAAGAGGTTTATCCCTTTTTTATATCTACCTATTTAGTAATTGTACTCATAATTTTAAGACTGTTTGGTCATTGGTTATTAGTAATTTACTATCATAATTTTGAGAGTCTCTTTTGTAATCCTCTTCCACTATGTTGCCAAGGGAAGGAGGCTAAAAATTGAATTGCATGACGTTCAATTTGTTTCATAAAAGGAATATACTTTCTCATCCTTTTAGCTTGACAAAGTCTAGATAGAGGGGATGAAGTGTGGTCATTTCATCAAAATTAATTTAGTTATTGCACTTGTGGTACAAATCTATTATGATTAAATGAGATGACTGATAGAGCACTCGTAATTTAGTGTAGATAGAACTTAGCTTTTGGCCGGTGTTTACAATAGTCTACTTTACCAATATTAGCAATTTGTGGCAATGATGCATTGGGTTTCATTTGGTCCACTATCTTTCAAAAATGTTTCGAAGACCTTATTGTTGCTAGCTACCGATTTTTAATAAACCCATTTTTAGAAAGTCTAACCTACTATGCTCCCCTAGCTTTTCCCTGTCTCCTTGTCATGGTGTTAATGCCCTTGGTATAACCCTTCCATCCATGGACAAAATTTGTTAGACCATTTTCAAACCTTCATGCACCTTTGATATCTCGCGATGAAGATGCAAGTACAACTTCGCATGTATTGTAATGCAATGCACCGATGATGCAGCTATAGCTCCGAACATCAAGTGGTGGTTGTTTGAGTTACATATGTTTGTTTGATAAGAAGTGGAATACTTTTGCAATTTTCTAAAAGTTCCGATAATTCTCTATTTTTTGCGAGATGTAGACTTATTCGGAGATGTGGACTCGCTCATTCAAGTTCCAACACTTCCATACCTTTTATGAGTAGTTGATGAAGATTTATACTTTCTAAATGGATTATTAACATTCGTACCCCTCGTACTATGCTGCAACCGTGTCGTATTGAAAATTATTTTCATCCCCCGATCGGTGGTGTTAATAATTAATCTATCCTTTTCCGAGATTTATGCTAATATAACGGTGAATGACAACTTTGCCCAAATAAAAATGCTCGGATTATTTTATTTATTTTATTTAACCCTAAAAAACTTTATCTCTTTCTTGACCACTATATCTCGAGTTCCTCTCCCTCACTCTCTCGCTTCCTTGCTCTCTCTCCTCCTCTCGCTATCCCTCTCGCTCGCTTACTCGCTCTATCGCTCACTTACTCGCTCTATCGCTCTCGCTCTCTCGCTCTCTCGCTCGCTCTCTCTCTCTCTCTCCCCTCTCCCTCTGTCACTCGCTCTGTCTTTCTCTCACTCGGGTGAGCATCGAACATCAAAGCATCAAACATCAACGCATCGAACATCAAAGATTGAAGCTTTCTTATGAGGTTTGTTAAGGAATTGATTTTTCAAAATTGAATTTGTGTATACCTCTAAGATAATGTAGTATTGGTGTTTGAAATTGCTAATGTTTGAATTTTTTAATTTTCGGTAGTTGTAGCATGGAAGCTTCAACAAATTATGGATTTGGTGGTGACACTGCGAAGGTATACTTGTCCAAGGTGTAGGGTGACCACTAAATTAGACTACCTTGTGTCAAGGTCACAAAAGAATTATCTCGTGGCCTTATTATGGTTGCTTGAAATGTGGTACCTTCCTTTTCGGGTGGAAGCCGAGGCTGGCAGGAAAGAAATTGTGGGTTCCCAATCAACTTATAAAGTGAGGGAAAGGAGAACTAATCAAGGAAATTGTGAACATGTCATTGAAATAAGGGAGTTGAAGGAGGAGATGACAAAGCTTGGCATTCGAGATGGTGGACATGAGGGTTGAAATGAAGTCAATGCTCGTATAGAAATAACTGTCTTGTTCAAATTGTTATGACTTTATGTATAGGCTTGTTTGTAGTTATGTTGTTTGTATTAACAAACAAGATGTGATATGGGCAATGCTTGTGTAATAAAGTACAATATTTGGAATGAAAGTCAATTTTGCTTCGAAAACAGTCCATTTCATGTGCAACATTGAGCTTCAGAATGAAAGTCTAACAAAGCTTTAGGTAAAGGATATACTAACCTCGACTATCCGAAATAACTACAACATCTCGAATCAGGTCCTCGCTTGCACATTAGCATCGGAGCATTCTGTCGATTCGAAGCCAAGCCACCATTCTCGTTGGATTCCGACTTGTTACTTAGTTCCTTTGCAGTTTCAGCCTTTGATAAAGATCAAAACTAGGCATGAGAAAACATGACGTAAAATGCTAGCCCCTACAAACTAGTAATGAAAGGTATATCGTGACTCACTTGATATAACGCTTTGATAAGTTCGGGTTTAAAAATACGGAATCGAGACCCAGTGTCTAGTATAATTAGCATCACGAGGAGTGACTCGCATCGAGTCCAGAAGGTAATGCCTAGCAGTGATGTTATAGCCACACCGCAGAGAAACCGAAAGCCGAGCTCAATTCCCGCCCTTGGTTGCTAGCAGCTGGCCATAGTGCCTCTATCATATCCCTTATGGTTCTAGACTTCTAATACAACCGAATCCAAATTTTTGAAAAACTAGAATTCCAACCAACTTTTAGAAGGGGAAAAAGTATGAAAATATGTTCTGAGCTTAAGCAAACTTCAAAAGCTCTTAGAAGATACAATAATAAACGTATCCATATCATCATCGTAATGGGTGACAGAGTATAAAATTTTAGTCAAATATAAGCAATGATGTCTGGAGCACTTAAGTGTGATGGTATCTATGCCATCTCAGAAATTTAAAGTTGAATGAGCATATAAAAATCTCAAACAAAAGCACCTCGCTGCTATAATATAATGATATTTTGGAAAATAGATATTATCGGAGAATAAGTTTCCTACGGATGCTGAGTTTTAAAGTACAAAAGTATCTCTAAGAGAAGATTACTAATCTACCCAATTCGATCAGTTGAATACTCAACCGCAATAAAATCTTAAGTGTTATGTTCATCTAGCTTGGCTGAAATCATTAAAATAAATAATCGGTGCACAAGGCTGAACACTAAAACAGTAACCTTGACGACTTTAAACCAATTAGAGCGGAAGAATAAGACACCTAGAGCTTTAATAGTCACTCTGCAATTAGAGTTTTTGGAAAATAATAGAGCAAGCGAAATCCATAAATGTAAGCAACTAAATTTCACACTCGGAAAAGCTAGTGAACAACTAAATTTCACACGATAGAGGCATATGACAATGACAACAACTATAGATACAAATTGTTTTTATAAAACCAAGCATATAAAGGGCTAATGATCATCCCTACACTAGCACATATTTCATACCAAGAACAAAAATATGTGATCTCGTTAATAATGTTTGAATGCATTTCCAACATACCGCAGATCATCACCTGTCATCACTGCCAACATACTCGTTCATAGCCGCAGATCATCACCTGTTAACAAAAATAATAGATGACAAGAACAAAAAAAGGAATTCAAGGATGCATTTCCAGAATCATGAAGGACAATATGTTCCTTCAGTATGAAGACGTTTTGCAGCCTCAAGTACCTACAAATGTTAATAATGTTCTATTTCTTCCCTAGACTAGCAAAGTGATGTTACAACCACTCGCAAGAAAACTCCGCTTGTAGATGTAGTTAAGCTCAATTCCTCGCTCTTGGTTGCTAGCAGTTGGCCATAGTGCCTCTAGCATATTATCAAGTTGGCATAACAAAATAGGGGAATGAAAGTCAAATTTGCTTCGAAAATACTCCATTTCATTGATCTTTTGACATGCTCGCTTCGAAAGTACAACCCTAAGAATTTCATGTCTCAAGTTGGCATAACAAAATAGGGGATGGGGATTATAGCTGTTTGTCTAAAACATACTATTTACATACATACATTCATACATATATACATACATAACCTAATCATAAAAAAGATACATAATTGAACCCCATAATTTTGTCAAAAAGTGATTAACTTAAACTCGTGCACTCGATGAGTGAAATGGAGACTATGACTAACTGTTTGACTACTTCAAGAAAAGAGCCTTCTTGCAAGAGGCTTGGCTTGATTATGTTGGAGCCTTGATTATTTAAACCTAAGACTTCTCCTTGGCTCAGCTTGTCACAACAACCATCTTTCTCTTCCCTTTTGATGTTGGTTGTGTAGCCGCAGATGTGGAAAGAATGGATGAGGTCAGTAGCAGAGGTGGAAGGAAGGGATGATGCTGCAACAGTGGTGAAATGAATGGATGAAGCTGCAGCTGATGTGGTATGAAGTACCTTCCTTGGCCTACCAAGTTTCTTCTTCTCCTTGTTATCTTTCTTCTTTCTTTTGGCCTTCTCCTTGCCTAAGAGGGGGTAAGTCCTACAATTGTGAGTCAAGTCCTTATAGTTGGAGCACTTCATTAGTCTTGCTCTTGTTTTCTTTCTTCCCTCATTAGACGCTCTTTTCCTTTCTTTTGGAGGCCTTCCTCTTGCCATTTGTATTGGTGGAGGTGCTAATAATAGAAGATTATCCATTGCTGGCCAAAACACAGGATCCCTAATAGGATGCAGATTAGCACTATAAGCTGCCTTGAATATGTCAATACTATACCACTCACTTACCCAATATTTAGTCTTCTCCTTCATGAACAAGATTGCTCTTACAGCATGCATACATGTCATACCGTAAAGTTACCAAACCCCGCAATCACAAGTCTTTTCTTCAAGGTTGACAATGAAGGTATGAGTGGATTGACTGACTTCAAACAAGCCTCCCCACCAAGGACTAGCCCTCAGCCCCTAAGCATCTTTTTTCAAGTACTTGCAGCCTCTCCGTCACGTAAGGCACCACTTTCCCATTCAACTGTTCAACAATTTTCTTCCTCTCAACTATCCAAGCAAGTGCATTTCTTCCTAATTGTCTCACATAACACAAACACAGGCTTCTCTCTAAACATATCAATGACATTATTAAAAGATTCCACAAAGTTGGTGGAATTGTCCTCAACTTTTGAGTCTTCATCGAATAAATACCACCAATGTTCTTTGGGCTCATCTTGCAACCAAGTCCATGCAGCTTCGTTCTCTTTCTTAAGTGCATCCATGTTCTTGTTGTGCACCCACTTTGTGTAACCATATGTAGCCCTGGTCATGAAGGTGCTCAACTTTGGACCAGGAAACAACTTCTTGAAGTTTCGGCATAATGGACTACACAAATCCTTTTTTGAGCAAGTAGGAAATATGGTCTTCAAAGCTGCAATAACTCGCCTACACAAAAATAGCAATTACACTCTTTACTTATATGAATTAGCTAATATTAAAAAAAAGGATAAACAAGTAAAATACCTTGCATCTGTCAGTAATAAATGTGTACTGGTTGACATTCTCATCTCCTATAATGCCTCTCAAACCGTTGAAAAAGTATATCTAATTCACCTTACTTTCGGTGTCAACTATTGCATATGCAATGAGGAAGCAAGTGGTTGTCACCATCTAACCCAAATGCAGTCAGCAACACACCTTTGTAGGGCCCTTTAAGGTGGCAACCATCAACCCCAATGAACCTCCTACACCCTGCCAAGAAGCCATCTATGCAACACTTAAAAGAAACAAACAACCTATGAGTAATTTTTTATACCCGAGGGGCTTGTAAATAGTTACACCATACCTTAGGGTACCTTTGTGTAATTTTTTGCCAAATTTAACACTCCACGCTTGAAAACCCCGGAACGATCGATTCCACAAGCAAGCTAGCAAGGTGAACAACACCATGGCCGTGGCCGTGGGCAGGAGTTGTTCTTCTCCTTTTCTCACCCACGGTCACTCCCAAGCCATGGTGATTGACTTTTTTATGCCCCTTACCGCGTCAAACACGTTTTTACAAGTTCGAAATAGCTCACAATGGTGAATCTTCCGCCCAAAATCGAGATTATCTTAAAGGCACCCATACAACAAGGTTCGAAAGGGGCATGCATGAGCTCCAACAACAAATAAAGGTCCTTGTTAATAAGGTGGCATAAATAAAAGTCACATTGTCTTCCGGGAAAAAGCTACTCTACACAATTCAGCATTTAATGTTGAGCCCAACGAAATGGCTTACTCTTCCTTCCATGAAGATTATAAGGATGATAACATGGTACATCAACGAAGGATAAATCCTAGAGATGATCTAAGTGATCTCAAGATAGAACCACTGGAGTTTAATGGCAACTAAAACACTACAATAAAAGGGGCTTGTACCAATAGAAATCTAGGGACAATAAATACTTTTTCCGTTGAAAAGAATTATTTACAACACAATTGAGTTTTTGTTGGTATTAAAGTCATGTGTTTAGGAGCGAGGTAGGCATTCCATTATTTCTAGCAGATGAAAACTAATCTATTGGCATTGTGATTACATTACCAACAATCCATTTGTTTGTTGCTCTTGGATTACGTTATTGACATTATTATATAAAACAAAAACTTATGGTGGCATTAGTTCGATAGGACTATCACGGAAAAAATATAGACTAACAATTAAAAAATAAAATTTAAAACCATTGAAAATTATATTATTTTTAAGCACTCACTGCCAAAAGTAAAACTAAAATAAAACTAAAAACAGAAAGTAAACTTTATTTTTCTGAGCTGGGTATTTAACACGTATAATAAATATAATAAATTTATTTTTTAACTTATAATTAATTTTACCAGCACAGGATTCCTTAATTCAATGAAAATTGAGGGGCCAAATTCATTTTTTTATTATTTTGTTTGATTGCCAAAGGACATGCAGAAAGCTCACGAGTTTCTCGCTTCCTTTCTCGCTTGAACAACTATAGGTGTGCTTTCATGAGAGTTAAGGGAAGAAGGCGTTGGCATTTTGGTGGTGGTCGTCAGACGGGGTTTTGCAGCTTATTGTCGGCGATCAGTGATAAACGGTATAATTTGAGAAAATAACTTTTTGTTTTGTTTTGATTTTATTTTGTATATTTTTGTGGGTGTTATTACAAGCATATTTATACATAGTGAACTACTCCTATTCAAACTATTGATCTCACTTTGAGTTTGCCTCAAACTAGATCGTCTAATAATAATCAAATACTACTTGCTAACAATTTTCCTAATAACAGTCAAATACTCTTTAACACTTCCCTCAAGTTGGAGCATGTGTATTGACAATGCCCAACTTGAATTTTAGAAACTTGTACTGCTCCCATCCCGTGGCTTTTGTGAAGATGTCAGCTAGCTACTGCGAAGTGTGAATCTTGACCAATTTGAATATTTTTGCTTCAACTTTTCATGTATGAAATGGCAGTCAATTTCAATATGTTTTGTTCGGTCATGAAACACTTGATTGTTGGCGAAGTGTAAGGCTGCCTCGATCGTCACAAAATAGTCGCATAGGAGTACTGTGAAAGATTCCTAAGGCGGCTAAAAAGTCTTCAACCATATTAGCTCACTAGTGGTAGTGGACATTGAGCGATATTCGGCCTCAGCCGATGATCGAGACAAGGTAGCTTGTTTCTTTGTTTTCCACGATATGGGTGACTCTCCAAGTAACATAAAATACCTCGTCAAAGATCCTCGTGAGAGAGGACATGCTCCCAGCTTGAATCACGTAATCCCGTAAGTTGGAGGTCGCAGTCCTTTTGGAGGACAATACCTTGTCCGGCATATCCCTTCGAGTAGCGTATCACACGACGTGTAGCTTCCATATGGTCGGTCATGGGTGCATGCATAAAACGGGATAGAATGTGGACTACATAGGTAAGATAAGTCTAGTAATAGTTACATAGATCAGGCGTCCCACCAGGCAACGATAACTAGAGGGGTCTTCTAACAACTTTCCTTTGCAAGGGCGAGTTTGTGATTCCGCTCGATAGGGAATTCTGTAGGTTTTTCTCCTAAAGTCGACACTCATCTACTATCTCCGAGGCGTACTTCCTTTGACTTAGAAATAGACCCCGAGGTCCTCTTGCAACCTCAATTCCAAGAAAATACTTCAAAGGACCAAGGTCTTTTATGCTCGAAGCATCTATTTAGATAGTCCTTAAAATTCTCACAAGCTTGAGAGTTGTTGCTAGCAAGGACTATATCATCCACATACACTAGGAGTGCCATAAAGACATCGCCCGTCGATAGGTAAACAGAGCGTAATCCGCATATGACTTGGTGGATCCGTATTCACAAAGTTTGGAGCATAGTTCGGCAAACCATTGGCGAGGTACCTGACGTAGCCCATATAATGATTTATTTAGTTTGCAAACCTTGTTAGGACTCGGACATTGTGTACCTGGGTGGCAATTTCATATATACCTCTTCATTCAAGTCTCCATGTAGAAATGCATAATTAACGTCTATTTGAAGCGGATCCCATCCTTTTGCAACAACAACAAGTGAGAAAACAACGTACACTCGGTCATCTTAGCCATAGGTGCAAATGTCTCTTTGTAGTCAATTCCTTCCACTTGGTGATCTCCCCGTACTACTAGGTGCGCCTTGTAGCGTTGGATGCTACCATCTCGAGTTGTAATTCACTCGATAAACCCACTTGCTGCTAATGGGTTTCTTTCCGGTTGGAAGATCAACTATGTCCCATGTTTCACTTTTGTCTAAGGCGGCGATTTCGTAACTCATTGCCTTCTTCCAAGACTCCTCTTTACAGACCTCTTGATAAAAATGAGTTTCACAAATCTTCATAGTGGCTACTAAGAACTTTTGATATGAAGGAGAAAAGTTAGTGTATGTGACATACTTATGTAAAGGGTAACACACACCTGAAATATCCTTTTGGCACGGGGTTGTAGCGGAGACGGGGTTTTTCAACATGGTATTGTAGCAAATATAGTCATTCGATCGAGCGAGCGAGCTTTTCGTTCGATACAACCTGTTCCGGATTCGGAATTTCGGATGTTTGTTACTCGGGCTGTTGCTTCTTCCGGCCCTTCTTCTAGCCCTTCTTCCGGTCCAGGCGCATGTTCCGGGCTAGGCGTGGCTGTTGGTTTAGTCAAACTTTGTTCAGCTCCTTGCTACCGCGGCCCGGCCGGATCGAGCGGCCCGGCCAAGATCCGTTCGGTGCCCCGCTCCAGAGTGGCCCAAACCGCCCTTGTCTAGCTCCCTCGCTGCCGTGGCCTAGCTTCTTCTAGCGGCCCATTATTACTCCCCTTGGTCTTTCATCCTCCAAAATAGGTGGGATCTCATAAAATTTTGAGATTTCTAGGTTGGCCCAAGAGGAAAAATTAGAGTTTCTTTTCTCTTTTTCTAAATTGTTGTTGGTAAAAGGGAAAACTTCTTCTAAAAACACAACATCCCTACTATTAAAAAATTTGTGGGTTTCCAAATCGTACAATCTCCAAGCCTTTTTCCCAAAGGGGTAGCCCACAAAAAACACTTTTAGCTTCTACTAGAAAATTCGTCGTGCCCCGAAGTCTTGACAAAACTCAAACACCCAAAGGTTCTAATATGATCCTAGGAAGGTATCTTGTTAAAGATCAACTCATATGGGGTTTTTCCGTTTAGGAGCCTATTTGGTGTTCTATTTATCAAATATGATGCCGTTAATATACATTCTCCCCAGAAAATCAAAGGTAAGCTTGCTTGGAATCTCAAGGCTCGGGCCACATTTAAAAGATGCCTATGCTTCGTTCTACTCCCATTTTTTGGGGTGTTCCTATGCAACTAGTCCGGTGTATTATTCCTTGGTCGGCATAAAACCTTTTCATGGGCGTAGATTTAAATTCAAGCCCATTGTCGCTTCTTACAACTTTGACAAGAGTATTAAATTGGGTTTTTACCATGGCCACAAAACCTTTGAGAAGTTTTTCGCTTTCACTCTTTTCCTTCATCAAGTAAATCCATACCCCTCTAGTAAAGTCATCAACTATTGAAAGGAAATAATGGGCACCGCATGAGGATGGTACTTTATACGGACTCCAAATATCACAATGAATGACATCAAACAAGTTTTCAACTTTATTTTCGCTTAAAGAAAATTTATTTCTTGTTTATTTTGCACGAAGACAAATCTCACACACATCATCTAATTTTTGTGTTCTAGAACAATCTAAAAATCTAGAGAACAAACTCATTATTCGAAGGAAGGATGACCCATTTGTTTATGCCACAGCTTGTCCGGTGTTGATTGCACTTGCTTGAAACTTCTTCGTTTCTTCTTCGTAATAATAAACCTCATCTCGCTCTTTACCCATACCAATCGGAATCTTCGAAGTGTGGTCCTGTATAACACAAGAATTTTTATCAAACATCACCGTACAATTTAAGTCCTTACACATACGAGCTACCAAGACAAGATTGCAATTTAAAGAGGGAACAAGTAAAGTGTTATGCAGAGTAAGGTCTTTTATCAAATTCATTGTTCCTTTTCTTGTGGCTATGGTTGTCTCCCCATTAGGAAGCTCTATTACCACTAGAGGAATTCTCTCCAAATTCCTCATCAAATCTACTTTGCTCATCATGTGGGTCGATGCCCCACTCGTCAATCAACCTAATTTACTCGTGAGGCTTTCTCCAGTGCTTTGGCATTTCAATTAGAGACGAAGCTTCGAATCTGTTTGGTGGTGAAGCTTGAAGATGGTCCGCCGATTTCGGGTTCATTTGGCCATCGGCGATAGAGTCGGGTGTTGAAGTGATGGCTACGGCTGCGTGAGCTCCTTCTCCGCCTCCTCCTCGCCCTCTACCGTAACCCGCGCAACTTGCTCTACTGCTGGGACCTCCTCCTCTTCCGACTTTGCCTCGGTTGGGCGTTCCCCAATTGGCTGGGTATCCCACGATTTCAAAGCAATTGGATGGTTTTAATTGGAGTATTAGCAATTAACTATGACATAAACCGAACTTATCTAATTAAAGTATATAATTGGCACAAAGAAATTCAATCTAGAAGGCTTGAAACATTAAACTCATAAACCTAAATCATTCAACTTATAAAAAGTGAATCTATCCTAAACATGCTTGAGTAAGAAAATTTAACATGAACTACAAAAACATATTAATAGCACGAATTAAAAAGATACAAACTCGACCTCTTCTAAAATCGGGATGATTACATCTCTTTTCATTTTGTGGTCGAGTTTGTATCTTTTTATAAAAGCCTTGGTTTTTATAAAATGAGTTTTGTCAATCTGACCTCTTCTAAAATCATTTTCAACTAAGAAATTGCTCAATCTTTTATACTACGCTCCGGGAGTTTGTTTAAGACCATAGAGAGCTTTTTGCAATTTGAAAACATGATTTGGAAATTGTAAGTTTTTAAATCCAGGGGGTTGCTTAGCATAGACTTCCTCTTCAATGAAACCATTAAAAAAGCACATTTAACATCCATTTGATACAACTTGATATTCATGCTAGATGCAAATGCCAATAAGACTCTAATAGCTTCAATTCTAGCAACAGGTGCAAAGGTTTCCCCACAATAAATTCCTTCTTCTTGATTGTAACCTTGAGGCACAAGTCTAGCCTTGTTTCGACTACCACCCCACCTTCATCCAGCTTGTTCTTGAAAACCCATTTGGTTCCTATGACTGGGTGGTCGGAAGGTCGTTTGGTCGAGTCCGGACTTGGTTTCTTTCGAATTAATTGAGTTCCTCTTGCATGGCCTCTACCCATTCAGGTTTATTTAGGGCCTCTAGTGCATTTTTGGGTTCGGTTAATGAGATGAATGCAGTGAATGCACATAGATTTTGAAGAGAGGAACGAGTTCTTACCCCATTGTTGATATCGAGATAATATGTTTTCTAGTGGGTGACTAGAAGTGAACTTGAAAGCTCTACCTGTTCTCCGATTCACCAAATTTGTAGATTGAACTGCCTGTCCTCCGGAACCTTGTTTTGAGTGAACTTGTTCATCAGATTGTTCTTCAACATTCTAAGCAGGTCCTCGAGTTGTCTCACTACGAGTCACTTCGTTTTGAGTGACTTCATTGTGCGCTGGTTGAGCTTGAATCTTTGAAGACGCAGTTTCATTATCTTCTCTGCTGAGTTTCGGATCCGAGTATGAAGACTCACTTGGTTTGTCCTGTTCAAACTCATCAAACACAACGTGGATCCTTTCTTTCACTTTGTTAGTTCTCTTATAGAAAATGCGATAAGCTTTGAAAAATACCTTCATCTCGATCAAGCATTAAACTTGGTCGGGTGATCCTTACCATTGTTGTGAACGAAACATTTACATCCAAATGGTCCGAAATAGGAAATATTTGGTTTCTTCCCTTTGTAGAGCTCATAAGGTGTTTTCTTCAATATGGGTCCGATGAGGCATCTGTTCGAGTGTGATTGGGCTGTGTTGATTGCCTCGGCCCGAAATAGTAAGGTAAGTTATGTTCAATCATCATCGTCCTTGCTATTTCTTCAAGAGTTCTGTTCTTTCTCTCCACTACTCCATTTTGTTGAGGAGTTCTTGGTGCTTGAGAAGTTATGAGAGATACCATTTTTGTCACGAAACTCTAAGAATTTTGAGTAGTCGAACTCCCTTCCATGGTCGGTTCGAATTCTCCGGATCCGAGTCCGAGACTCAACTTGGATTTTTCTACGAGCTTGCTTGAACTCCTTGAAAGCTTCATTTTTGTGCTTAAGAAAACACACCCAGGTAAATCGTGAATAATCATCAATAATAACAAATATATATGATTTACCTCAGAGACTCTTAATCGGGATTTCACCACATAAGTCCATATGTAGCAGCTCGAAGCACTTTGGATGTGGAAGCTGTCTTTAGAGATTTGAATGATGATCGACTTGTTTCCCTCTTGTGCATGCTTCACAAACTTTATCTTTCTCAAAAGCACGGTTAGGGAAACCCCAACCAGACCATGAGATGCCAATTTTTGATAGTATGCATGCTAATCTACGATGCCATGTCCATGAGTCATCATGCAGAGATGCTTTTAAGCAAGATAAATTCGACTCGGGTCGAAAGAGTAATAATATAAGTGTTACCTGATCTTTTACCCGATAGTTTGATCTCCTTGGTGGTAACATCGGAAATGTAACAGTTTGTGCGAGTGAATCTTACCTCTTGACCTTTATCGCACGGTTGACAGATGCTAAGCGAGATGGTACTTTAATCCTTTGACAAGGTAAACTAGACTGACCAGATTGCATCATTTTTCAATCTTGCCTATTCCAACTATCTTGCCTTTGCTGTCATCTCCAAAAGTGACCTTTCCTCCTTTAGGTTTTTCTAACTCGGAAAAGAGTCACGAGTCTCCGACATGTGACGTGAACATCCACTTGTCAACGTACCCAATGTCCTTTTGATCTCTTCCGAGTGACCTGCAAAACAGAGACAATCTAAACCTTCTCACTTCCTCTAACGAACCCAATAACATTCTTTCTTGTGGTCCTTCTACGAGGAAGAAGGTTTTCGGAACCCAGATTTGAATGATTTTGGGTTTAGTTCGATTCCGAGTCTTTTCTTTAGAGAGCTGAGTCTGTGTCTCTTTCTTTTTGAAAACATTTCCTTTGGAAACTGGAGAAGATGGTTTCTTCTTGTAAACTGCTCTGGGCTTAGTCCTCCCTTCATTTTTATGAATGGGACCATGCTTAGCTTTCCTGAACTTTACGGTTACGGAATCCTTTTGAATAGTTACGAGTAGGAATTGGATTCCTGCTCTTTGTTGAAACCAACACCTTCTTTTACTGAAGGAGACACATTGAGATCCTAAGAGCATGTCAAGGTTTTTCGACCTTGAGTAAATTTTAAGACCGAGATCTTGAGACTCAATGAGCTTTTGCTTTAGCCCCTCATTTTCTTTTCTAAGTAACTCGGACTCGGTCTCATTGGATTGAGCACTAGTCTTGAGTTCTCCGAGTGTAAGCCTCGGTTTTTCCAATTTATTTTTCAAAGAGATGCTCTCGGACGAAATTGACTCAAGTTGTTCTTTGAAACGAGAAGAATCGAATTGGACTTTTCTTCCAAAGTAAAAATATACTTAGCTAAATCAGCTTTGGAGAATTTGAGGAAGTATTCAATTACCTCTTGAGGATTTGTTTCCTCATTGTCCGAGTCCGAGTCCGACTCTCTTTCGGCTTACGAGGTCGGAGATTGCCATCGGACATTTTGAGTCATCCGACTCCTCATCATCTTCCGATGAGTCCTCGTCGCTCCATGTGGCCATCATAGTCTTTTTCTTCTTTCTATCCCTTTTTCTTTTTGGACGAGTCTTTGACTATGTGGTCTTTGCTTGCCACACTCAAAACATCCAGAATTCTTAGTTAAAGATAGCTTTGAAGGAGAAGAATACTTACCTTTTCTGTCCCTCTTATCTTTCTTGTAGAATTCTTCTTTTGGCCTTTTATCCCATCTTTTGTGCTTGCATTATTCTCTTGAAGCCTCTTGCAATAAGTGCCATGGGATCCTCTTCGAGTCAAAGGAACTCAGATTTGCTTCTCTCGGTTTCCGAGGCCTTCGGCGCTATGTTCCTTTTTGTGCTGCCCTCGGCATCCTCCTCTTCCAGGTGGATTTCATGAGTGAGAAGCTTCCCAATGAGCTCGTCCGGCTTTAAAAGTGATAGGTTCCGAGCCTCCTCTATGGCAGTAACCTTGGGACCCCATCTTCTCTTTGGTAGGTTTCTAAGTATCTTTACGCACATTTCCTCGTGGGTAATCTTCTTACCCAGAGATTTGAGATTGTTGGTAATCTCGAGTAAATCGAATGAACATCCGAGTGATGTTCTCTTACGGCTCCATCTTGAATAGCTCATATTTATGAAGATATTGGCCGATCTTCGCTTGTCGACCTGGCTTGTGCCTTCATAAGTGTTGACCGAGTGTGTCACACACTTCTTTGGCTGAATCACGGGTAGATACTCGATTATATTCTTACGAGCTGATGGCGCACACCGGAATGTTCATTGCCTTGAAGTTCTTTCGAACTTCTCTGCTTCATCCGGAGTGAACTCCGCCTTAGTCTTGGGAATGATTCTAAATTCTTACGTCTTCATGGGAATGTAGTTTCCTTGTTGTATGATGTCCCAAACATCTTCATCATGATCCAGGAGGAAGCATTCCATGAGTTTCTTCCGAGTGTACGAAATTTGATCCTTTGAATTTTGGCGGTCTGCTGGAAGATCTTCCTTCATCGAACTCTCCGTTGTTACGAGCCATTTGATCTTTATACCTTCGGATGGTTAGATCCTTTCGAAAGGCTAGGCTCGATACCAATTGAAGGTTTGCTCGGGGAGAGTCCGAGTCACCTTAGAGGGGGTGAATAGGGTGATGGAGGATTTTCGATGAAAATCAAACTCTTTTGCCAAAGTAGAAACGAGCATGATTACGAGTCTAAAACAAGGTCGGACAAGTATGAACTCGAATCTTAGTAATAAGTAAGGAAGCGGATTAAAGCTGCAGCTAAGAAAATGTTTGAGTCTAGAATGTACTCGGAAAGTCAAGACACAGAGATTACGTGGAAACCCTCCTGGGGCGGAAAACCACGGACCGTGCTAATCCAAGCACGAAGTCAAATCCACTATTTTGAGTCCACAAAATACCGTAGGTCGACCGAACCTGAGTTGCTCCCTTAGATAACTCTTTACAAGTTTTTCCTAGACTCAGAAGTTCCCTTATCTAATCTAGTACTTCCTAGCTGAGATAACCCTTATAGCTAGGGACAACTAAGCTGAGTTAACCTTTACGGCTTAGTCAAGGGACCTTACCTAGAAAGTAAGAAGAAAGTGTTTGTAACTAAGTACAAGACCTTACAACTCGAAAGTAATGAATTACGAGTAGGAGTTGTAAGTAGAAGATTGAGAAAGAATACAATGACTTTGCTCAAGTACGTGTATTAACAATAGGTTCGTCCATCTTCAAGTCTTGAGGGTTGGCTTCTATTTATAGATGACCAAGCGAGCATAGCCGTTATCTCCAACTTCGACAGGAAGTCCTTTGTGACCGTTGTTAAGAAGTTTACGAGTCACTCGAAAGTATCCGTTGTGATATGAATGTTGGGCAACGGTTCTTAACTCTCTTGGAAGTCCAAAACCACCGGCGGTGTCTTGAAGGATAAGGTGGAAACCACCGTTAAGCTTAGCGTTTCAATTTTCCAGATTTGGAAACGGACGGCCACGACACAATCTTACGGGGCTAGGTCGGAGAAGGGGAAAAGCCATGTCTACTTGGTGATTTGACGTTTTGAAGCCGGTTACTTTTGTATTTCAAAAAGTGTATCCTCGTTTGAATAACCTACAAAAGTAAATCAATTTTGGTTCTCAAAGTATAAAATACTTTGGTCCAAGATTAGACACGAGATAATAATAGAATTAAGATAATTAAGCAACTAGTTATCCGAGTCGGAAAAGGAATGAAATTTTCTAAGTCTAATATCCATGAAACTCAAAATTCCATCCGAGTTAGTCTAAGCAAGAATCAAGTTATATAAAGAATATCGAGTGAAATAACTTGATATAGACTAAGCATGGTTCGGACTAGAAGCGCCGACTACAACAGAATAGGACTATAACATGAAGTCGGACTCGAGTGCGGTTAAGCGAAATACTAGTCAATTTAACATGCGATATATCTAAGTGATGAGGGACTCGGAACCGAGTGAGACATGAGTACATATCTGTTTTCGAGTCACTTAGAGACAAGCAAAAGTACATGAAGTAAATGCCATATCACTTAGAGAAGATACCATATCACTTAGAAAAGTTTCTAAGGTACGAGAGAATGCCTTGGAATCAAAACTCTATAAGTGAGAAATTGTTATACCTGATTCCTTTGTTGGAACTCGGAAAAGTGCGGAGCAGATGTCCGAGTCTTCGAAACAAGTCACCAGGAATGAATCAAATTGAAGGAACTACGGTTAAAAGCTGAAGGCAAGATCAAAACTGAAACTTTAATCGAATCTAAAGTATTTGAATCAAAAGTTGCAAATGAAGCGTAACTAAGACGAAATTAGATCTAAAGGCTGGCTGGGATCATCTTAGGAGAGGCCAAGAGGTCTTTCTATAGCCTTCCCTAGGGTTTAGGAGGGAAAAATCGTCACCGCATGTCCAACTAAATAGCCCAACAACATGTAAGGGTCTGTTTAGCCAGCACAACGGTTTGTGGGCTTGACCGTGGTAGCTTGTTGTTGGGGTTAGCCCCGACATTCTCGCTACAGTCCGTGGCATACCATGAGGGGCTTGTGGGCGCCCTTGAGGGGCCCTGTACTAGCTGAGGTATTTAGTCTCCATGATCCGTGAATGAGCTTCTTGATGGGCAAATGCTATAAACTTGATTTGGTTTCCTCAGGCCCTCTTCACATGTTTTCGGTTTGTTTTCTTCATTAAATAACTTACCAACACATTTACACTAAACCTAATAAATTCCCGCCAAAGTTCCCGAATATAAACAAAAGCTAGGTAGGGTACTTATATGGTCACTTTTGGTGACCAAACAAATACCCCCACATCAAACCTTTGCTTGCCTTTGAGTAAAATAAAAGAAAACAAAATCTAAGTTACATGTAACATACTTTCATTTGAATCACGGTTGTATTTAGTGTTTTCAATGAGCCCTTTAAACCCCTTGGTAGCTTAAGTTGACGAGTAGGTCTAGTGAGGGTTTATAGCAAATATACCTACAAAACATAGGGGAAAAAGATAAGGAGAAGGGGAAAAAATTTTAAAAAGGTTTTTTTTTTTTTAACAAATTTCACCAAGGTAGCCTATATTATGTGGAAACTATTTAAAGGAGGCATTATTTTGAGAATGTATTTAAAAGTTTTGTACATTTTATGGAAACTATTTAAAAGGTCTTTTCCAGTTAGTTTCTAAAAATTTTCAATGAATAATAAGGAAAAGACAAAAACACCCTCATCTTCTTCGTTTTCTCTCTCCTTCATTTTTGATTTTTGATCATCTTCATCTTCCTCTTTCTCCTTATTCCTCCTCCTTACTCGCTAGTTTTACAAAATTCATAAAATGATTATCTCCTAAGAAAACCACCCTCTTACAATCACAAAAAATGAACCTCAAAATTTTGTGAATTTAGTCTTTCTCTCCTCCTCCATTGGGTAGGCAGAAATGGAGAAAACAACACCATCAATTTCTTGGGCTCCTATCTCCCTTTGCTTGCTCTCTTCAAAAGCTCTCTTGCTTTACTTCTTCCTCCTTATCTTCATCATTGTCCGTGAAATTACCTAGAAATCAATGCTCGTCACCATCTTGTCCATGTGCTCAAACATAACTTGATCAACATAAGGCACTCACTTCCTCTATTCTTCCAAAATCCATAAATTTATTGATTTTGTTTGAAGGCTTACTCCTTGAGAGTCTGAATCACCCTAGGGAGGGGGTGAATAGGTTGTGAAGGAAAATTTTCGGAAATAAAATTTCACAAGCACAAATCGGAAATCACAAAGAGTGTTCTAAGTTTAGAGTGAACTCGAAAAGTTAGAACAAGAAGAAATACATAGAAACCATCATGGGGCAGAAAACCATAGACAATATCAATTCGAAACCAAGTCAAATCCATTATTTTGAATCAACGAAATACAAGGATCGACTTATCGAATTGTTCCCCTAAACAATTCAATACAAGTTTTCTTAGGCACGGAAGATCTCTTATTTGTCCTAGTACTTCCTAACTAAGTTAACCTTTATAGTTAGGTACAATTGAGTTGAGTTATCCCTTACAACTCAGTCAAGGGAAATTACGGAAGAATTGAGAAAGTAAGTGTTTGACTAATTATAAGACTTCTTTGTTTCAACTCGAAGTTGAGAAAACTAAGTATAAAGTTGAAAGCTAGAAAAGATTGAGTGTATAATATAAGATTGTAGTACTAGCAATCCAACAATTTTCTAAGTCTTGTAGAGTGGCTTCTATCTATAATCGGGAAAGTAGATAGTCGTTGTGTCTCAATCTTAACAGGAAGCTTGACTAGCCTTTATAATGGATAGTCCGAGTCCCTAAAAAGAGAACTGTTGTGAAGAGGAACGTTGTACATCGGTCGTTGGCTCGAAAAGTAATCCATAACACTTATGGTTGCTGAAATCTGTGGTGGAAACAACCGTTAGATTCAAAGTTGAAGTTTTCCGAAATGGAAACAAACAACGGTGACACGAGTAGTCCGAGCCGTTCGAAAATGTGGCTTTTCGATCTGCCGACGTTCAACGGTAAGAAGTCGGTTGTTTTTTCTTTTCAAAATGAGATTAAATAACTTTATTCAACCTGCAAAAAGAAATCAAAGTAGTACTCAAAGTACAAAAATACTTTGGTCCAAGATTAGTCGAAGATAAGAATTAATTCAAATAATTAAATGCTTAATTATCCTTAAACTAACTAAATGAAATTTTTTGAGTCTAATATTCAATATGTTTTAATTCTATTTGTGTATATCTTTTAGATAAGTGAAGAGGTAGAGAGATATATAGACACAATACATCAAATGCCAATATATAATTTCAGTTAACAAATAAGTTTGGCTCAAGTTAGAATTAATGCATTAATTCCGATTCAACTTTTACAGATGGATCGATGATAAAACAAGTTGAGTATATGAAATTATTTAGGCAAGATTTTTGTATGAGTTCTATCCGAGTGGGTTAGAAACTCGGAGATGAGTGGATTACTTAAGAATAGATTTCTAATTGGGCTAGACAGAGATGAAAACTTAAAGATAAGCTTTCTAAAATGTGTGAATGACTTGAGTTTAATACTACAAAAGAGAGATAAAGTCATACCCGAGTCTTCAATCTCCCTCATGAAAAGTATTCAACAATTAGAAGTATGAGTTAGAAATATGAAGTATTAAGTTTTTAGTGCTCAAAATATTGATATGTATCGAGAGAAAAGTAATAAGCTGTTAGAACTATAATATCATGATATTTACAATCTGAGTCATTAGAAATGAGTAATATGAAATAGAAACATAAATGATCATTGCAACACAATAAGCACTCGGAGTAGATTATGCTATTTGGAAAAATATCCGAGCTGTCAAACAAAAAACAAAGAATCATTGAAGCAAAGAAAATACTTAAAATTTTCATTGAATTGGAATAAACGGGAGCATACATCAAAACGAGAAAATAAAATAAAAAGTACTACTCCCCTAAACCGAGATAACTATCTCTCCTCCTATGCATTTCATAAAAAAAAAATGACCAATGGAGGAAGGACAAATAGAATGTTAGACAAAAAAAAAAAAAAAGAAAGAAATGGAATTAAGAAGGGGTGGAGCTATTCTGATGGAGGAGGAGGATCGGGGTGCCCTACACCTGGTTGTACGATCAGCGGTAATGGAAGAAGAGGCAACGTTGAAATGCCGGCTTGTTCGGACTAATCTGGTTGGACAGTTCTGCTTCCTCTTTTGAGCCCTCACCTTGATCCGGCTGACTGGGTTGTGAAGATGCTTGGGCTTGGGATTGACCAACATCCCCAACTTGCTCGAAGCCGATTCCGTGTGCTCGGATGATATAATTTTAGCTTTTTCTCTTCATTGGCCTTCCCTTGGCCTTTCCGTTCTTCTTGTTCATGTTCTTGTTCTTGTTCTTTTTCTTCTTGTTCTTGTTCTTGTTCTTGTTCTTGTCCTTCTTGTTCTTGTTCTTGTTGTTTTTCTTGTTCTTATTCTTCTTCTAAGTCGAAGAGGATGATGATTTTGAGGACGAATCAAACTCGATTCCGGGTCCTTAGTAGCCTTTGATCGGCGCTCTTGAAGGCGGCCGATCTACTCCTACTCGTCTTCGAGATGACCTCTTTGAGTTCATTGATTAGAGACTCGACTTTGATTGATTGACTTCGAGTCATGTTCTCAAAATTGGGTTAGAATAGGCATAAAAGCCTGGAAGACACCAAGAGTTTGTTATTACTCTTTGGCCGTAGCTGTAAATTAAGAAGCCATCTTCGAAGTAAATCAACCGAAGGGGCTCGTTGATGAGAAAGACTAGCGGTAAGAAGAAGAGGTTCTTGTGAACTCTTCTTGGACAAAGAAGGAGGATGAGGTATCTCGAAGTATGAACCTAGACACCAGATTCGGTTTCCTTGTATCTAAGATTGATCGGCTCGGTTCCCCAATGGAGACAGCTGGCTCCAAAAATTTGTGAGGATCATTGGGAAGTGGAACCTCAAAATGAGCAAAGATTTTGAAGAGAAGTGCTCCAAAAGGTAACAGAGGCTTTTTCGATATAAAGGAACATAACCTATTTGTTTAATGATGAAAGGTAAGAGGTCAACCTCATGCCTTCAAGAATATCAAACAAAACTTGCTGTTGGGTTTCTTCTTAGATGGATAGAATGAGAACACAGTTCTCATCGGAAAGAAATAAAGAAGTCTGGCCTCAAACTTTAGTTGAGTAATAGAAAATTTTTACGAGATTTGGGAGGACCTCGCGCATATTTCTCAAAGAATTCTTACGCTAGTTTAGCGAAAGGAATAAGATTGGAATTTAGAAAAAGACACTAAGTATCAAAAAGTTTATAAAGAAGTAGAAGATTGATAGCTATGCTCTCGCCTTGGATAGTCGAATATATGACTCTGTTCTTTGAGGACATGTTTAAGTAAAATTCCGAGACTAACTCGGGATAGATGTAGTCACGTAAATAAATATAGTCGAAAATACCTGTCTTGGTGAGTGGTTTGACCCACGACAGTTTGGTAGAAAGGAAGAACTTGTTTTCCGAAAGTGGTGTCATGCTACGATTGAATGTTTAGGATTTTGAAGGACAAGACTTTTCCCTTTGAGGTATCTTTTTGAGGGTCCTCAGATTGTGTGACACGGATTCTTGCCTTCTTTATGGCGAGAACCTCCTTCAGCAACATTCCCTCTTTTCGACATGTTGTGAGAAGATGAACATTGATAAAAGAAGTATAATTGAATGAGTAAGAAAGAGAGTGCAAGAGTAACTAAGTAGAATACTGAGTCCGAAACATTTTGAGAGAGAGAGAGAGAGTTTTGAGTTAGAGATTTGAGATTGAGAGAGCAAGAATCACAAAGTGGAAAAGAGAGGGTGAACAAGGGCTATTTATAGATAAAGGTTCTCACTGAAACAAAACCTCAACTAACCTAGTTAGCAGAGTAATGGCTAGTTGAACTATTTGGCATTCTAGCGTTCTTCCAACGGTTACTTCTTGAAACTTTTCCGAGTGATAGATCATCTTTTCAGAGTGTTACGGAAACCATTGCATATATTCTCACTTGATTTTTACTTGACTCGGAAAGCATACTATGTTCACACATTGTTCTTAGTCACTTAGACAACACTTAGATTTATCGCATGTTCAAACACTTGTTCTATTTTGCAAAACCGCAGATCCGAGTTCATGTTCCAAAACAATCACATTGATAATTCATTCTTCTAAGTCACCATATTTTGTTTGAACTTTGCTTTGTTTAAATCAAGTCTGATATTCTTTATTTGACTTGATTCTCTCTTAGACTTTTTCGGATGGATTTTGAGTCTCATGGATATTAGACTCGGAAAATTCCATTCGTTTTTCCGACTCGAGATAATTATGCACTTAATTATATTAATTAAATTATTATCTCGTGTCTAATCTTGGACCAAAGTATTTTATACTTTGAGAACCAAATTGATTTACTTTTGTAGGTTATTCAAACGAGGCTATCCTATTTTTGAATTACAAAAGTAACCTAGCTTCAAAACCTCAAATCACTAGCAGACAAGGCTTTTTCCATCTACGACCTAGCCCCAAACACTCGTGTCGGGGTTGTCTATTTCCAAAGCTGGAAATCTACAATGCTACGCTTAACGGTGGTTTCCACCTTACTTTTCAAGACACCGCCGAGTGGTTTTGGGACTTCCAAAGGAGTTAAGAGCCATTGCCCAACGAATATACATCAACGAATATTTTCCGAGTGACTCGGAAAATCTGCTGCAACGGTCACAAAGGACTTCCGATCGGAAGATGGTCACAACGGCTAGTCCGCTTGGTCATCTATAAATAGAAGCCAACTCTTAAGACTTGAAGATTGTTGAACCAACTGTCAATACACATACTTGAGCAAAAGTCTTTGTTTTCCTTTTCAATCTTCTACTTATAACTCCAACTCAGTAGTTAATATTTTCCGAGTTGTAAGGTCTTGTAATCAGTCACAAACACATTATTTTACTTTCCGAGTAAGGTCCCTTGACTGAGCTGTAAGGGTTATCTCAGCTCGGTTGTGCCTAGCTGTAAAGGTTATCTCGGTTAGGAA
Organism: Talinum fruticosum; assembly: GCA_021018815.1. Lineage (NCBI taxonomy): Eukaryota > Viridiplantae > Streptophyta > Magnoliopsida > Caryophyllales > Talinaceae > Talinum > Talinum fruticosum. The sequence continues at coordinate 456,811 of JAITYX010000046.1, read as the reverse complement.
GTACTAGATCGGATAAGAGAATTTCGAGTCTAGGAAAAACTCGTAAGGAGTTGTCTAAGGGAGCAACTTTGGTTGAGTCATTCTATTGTATTTTATGGATTCAAAATGATGGATTTGACTTCGTGCTTGGATTAACACGGTCCGTGGTTTTGTGCCCCAGGAGGGTTTCCACGTAATTTCGAGTTGATACTTTTCCGAGTCCAATCTAGACTCGGTCGATTTAAAGTTCGATCCAATCTTTATCTTCATCTTTCACTTATTTACGAGTCGGTGTTTTTTGAGTTCATTCTTGACACACTCTCCTCGGAATCATATCAAGTGTTTAACTCGAGCCAATTTCCTCATCACCCTATTCACCCCCTCTAGGATGACATAGCTTCTCCGAGAGCAAACCTTCATGCATGACCTCCATTCATGTTCAAGTAGGGATTTTAGCACTTTTTAGGTCAAATTAATGAGATGAATGCAGAAAATGCACATAAATTTTACAAAAAAAGGAGTCCTTACCCCTAAGTTGATATTTAAGATGATATTCTCAGGTGGGTGACTTGATGCATATTTGAAAGCTTTACCCGTTCTCCGGTTTACTAGATTTGATGGTTGAATACTTTGTTCTTCTATTGGTTCACCCAGTTGTATCTCTTCTTTACCTTATGCTTTAGTGGTATGAGCTTTTTCTTGAGTTGACTCATTTTGAGTTGGCTCGGTTCTCTTGTTATCAATGATTTTGAGCTCAGCTTCCACTAAGTCATCATCATTTCGGTTGAGATTGAGGTCCGAGAAAATAGAATCACTTATCCTGTCATCATCGGCTTCATTTAAGATAACATGGATACTTTCTTCCACTTAGTTGTTTTGTTGAAAATGCGATAAGCTTTGCTATGTGAAGAGTAACCAAGAAATATACTTTCATCCGACCTTGCATCAAACTTGGTCAAATGATCCTTACCATTGTTATGCACTATGTATTTACACCCAAAAGGTTTGTTTCCCTTGTAAAGCTTATAAGGTGGTTTTTTTTTTTTAATAATGTTTCGAGAATGAGACATCTGTTAAGTGTCTAGTGTCGTTGTGTTCATTGCCTTAGCCCGGAAATAATAAGGAAGGTCATTTTTGATCATCATAGTTCTCCTATTTCTTCAAGAGTTCTATTCTTTCTCTCCAGTACTCCATTATGTTGAGGAGTTTTTGGTGCTCGGGAAGTTGTGGGAGATGCCATTTTTGTGATAAAAGTCTGCAAATTCCGAGTAGTTGAAATCTCTTCCATGGTCAATTCATATTCTCCTGATTTGATTCTATGACTCCACTTGAATTTTCCTGCAGATCTCGGTGAACTCTTTGAAGACTTCACTTTTGTTCTATAGGAAACAAAATCAGGTTCATCGTGAGAAATGACTAGTACATATGGTTTACCTCCTAAGATTTTAACAAGGGTTTCACCACACAAATCCATATGAATCAATTCAAGAACTTCGGATGTAGAAATAGTTTTGAGTGGCTTAAAAGATATAACGCCCCAGATTCACAGTTACTTAATAATTCTCTAATTCGAGAATATTAGGTATGGTCGCAGCGGATGTTAACGATCGAAGGCGTTACCACCGCCCTAACAAAAGGACAAGGTTGAAATGAAAATACCATGATAACCTCGCATCTATTAGTTATGCCCTCGTAAGTCGGGGAAGCATTAAATGCTACGTCGCAGGGTGTCATACCGACAACTTAAATAAACCAATCCCAAAGTACAGTCCTGCTACATAATTACGGATATTAACGGCCAAAACAACGATCTGCGATAGGAAATACGCAATATTTAATGACAATCCAAGGTCAAACTCAAACTTAACGAGGAGGAGAATCACTGTGAGCATCTAACCCATCATAGAGCAATGATAATGAAGTATCCGAGTTAGGTCTTGCTCTCGTCAGGCTTCTTAGGCAAAGGATCTGTTCATATATGCTTTTCCTAAAAACAAAAACATTAAAATAATTCGAAGAATGAGTTGAAACTCAGTACGAACATTCCTGCACGATCAAATAATTTTGAAACACATTGATTGAGCGCGCGCATTTCAATTCATTTTAATTTGAAATCGGGGGAGAGAATATGAGTAAAACTTGATTGCTAGTTATTATCTGAAACTGGAACCCCTTGATAATTGATGCGATCTTTGAATAGGTGCACACCCCGGGCCGACCGAGAACCCGATTTGACGCCGCGCGGGTGGAATTGGAGGGCATAAGCCCCGATAATTGATAATTGAGCGAGGACCACTTAATTAGGTGACAAAACTTGATTTGCAAATGATTCATTATTAATTATTTATATAAGAAATGTTGAGATTTGCTTGAAATACGTGAATTTTCGAAGGGTACAGGCAATGAACGTACCTGAACCGAAACCTTTGTTTCTCCCCTTTTCCAGAAATTTAAGTTACCAGCTAATCGGCAACGAAATTGGCCTCAATGTTGTTTCAAATAGTTTTCTGTTATTACTAACGTTTCTCTTTAATTTCAATAACCGAATTCGCACAACTGTTTGCAATTTACTTCATTTTCTTTATTTATTATGTAATTGATAGAATGAAGATTTTTATACTCAACTCTATTGTGTTACTTCCATCTAAAAATATTATCCACAACACTTAATTTGCGCAAGAAATTTGTTTAAGCTAATTACGACGTTGTACACAATTTAATCTGTTACTTTGCTTAGATCGAAAGACTTTTATTTTGAACTTCTAATCATATCTTAGCTATTGTAATTTGTTTTGCAAACAAAATATATGCTCTCATTACTATTGTTATTATTATTATTATTATTATTATTATTATTATTATTATTATTATTATTATTATTATTATTATTAACTATCCCCGATTCGATTAGCTTTGAACCCTAACACCACTTCGAATCCTTGCTATTAACTCACTCTTCACCTTACCTCCTATAAATTAATTTAATTTGTTCAAATTCCACATATGCCGTAATACCCATACTTTAGTTTAGGGATACAGGCATCATTTCCTCAACAAAGTTCACATTCTCACAATCGGGTGCACGAAAATGGCCCGAATTGTTGCATGCCTTCAACACAAATTATTATCCAACTGAAATCTCCCTACACAATTTTCTTCCTTTCGCTCAATTGTAGCCGGTTCTAAAATGCAACGAAACCGTCAAATTACTCAAGATTCACATCAATATATCCCCAATTCAATTCCCTAAATCACAATTTCATAAGAGGAATCACAATTCGTACAGAATGACTCCATCAAAATCGCAAATCACGAGTCATTCAATTAATTCAAAATTTTACCAATTCAATTATTAAATTCACACATAAACACCTTTCTAAATCATATAATTCAATTTTCAACTACAATCAATAGGTAGATAATTAAGGGAGATGAATTAAGGTTTACGTTTTTACCTTCAAACCCAAGAGTGGAACCAAGGAGAGGAAGGAGGGTTGGTGGCGCGCCGGTGTTGCTCCGACGACTTCGGGACGACCGGCGACGAGCTTTAGTGGCCGGGGCAGCGGTGGTTGGCCAATAGTTGGGCCACAACAGGGAGCAGGGCTGGCGTGGGGAAAGAGAGGGAGTGCGAACGTGAGAGAGAGATAGAGGGAGGAACGATGGTGGCCTTCGGCCGGTGCTAGCGTCGGCTTCGCCGGCGTTGGCGGCGTCCGGTTGCTGGAAACGACGCGATCAAGGGGAGGGCGTGGAGAGGCAGGGGAGAGGAAGCGAGAGGGATGAATTGGGGATGGAGGAAGAATGGTGAGGGGAAAATGTAAATAGCCTCGGTGAGTTTAATCTGGATTCTTCCTCATAAAAATCTCTCGATTTTTATTATTATTATTTCATTATTATTTTTATTATTTATTTTATTTTATTTTACTTATCTTATTTTATGTATCCAATTTATATTATTACTATTATTATTATTATTTTATTCTAACAACGCTGTAAATAGATTGCACGATCTGTTTAAACGTAACGCTTTGCTTAAAATATAACCTTTAATAACTTTATAACAATGTATCTTCACATTTATACCCGTTATATACTTATGCGAATTTCTAAATTTTCTTTTTATACATATTTGTAAATTTATAATTATTAATATGAAATGTCATTAGAGGCCACTTCATCGCCTTAACTGCATAACACACATATAAAAATAATTTAAATATAAAATATCGAATTGAAGTGCGCGCGCTCGATTATGTAAATTTTGTAATCAGTAAAATAATAATGTGATTTAGAGTCGGGTCGTTACAAAAGATGATCCGACTTGTTTTCTTTTTGTGCATGCATCATATATTTTGTCTTTCTTGAAAGTGCGGTTAGGTAGTCATCCGACTAACCCTTGAGATGCAAGTTTCTTGATAATATGCATACTAATATGACTTAGTCTACGATGCCATGTCCATGAATCATCATTAACTCGAAGCTTTTAAACATGACAAATTTTGAGTAGAATCGAAAGGGGAATGGTGTAGGTATTACTCGACCTCGGACCGGAGAGCTTTGTCTCTTTGGTAATTGCATGAGAAATGAAACAATTGGTTCGAGTGAATCTTATCTCTTGACCTTTGTCACATAATTGAGAGATACTTAGAACATTATACTTGAGTCCCTTGACTAGATAGACATGGTCGACTGAGTTGTCACCTAGTCTAACTCTACCAAAACCTACAATCTTGCCCTTGTTGTTATCTCCAAATGTGACCTTTCCTCCTTTCATCTCTTCTAGTTCTAAGAAGAGTCTTCTTGAGTCTCCATTCATATGATGAGAACAACCACTATCTAAGTACTAGTGATCTCTTCTTTTTGAGTTGCTCGCAAGACAGTAAACAAACTAACCCTTCTCACTTCCTCTTACAAATGCAATGAATCGTTTTTACCGTGGTCATTCGTTGAGGAAGAGAAATTTTGGAACCCATATTTGGGTGATTTTGGGCTTGGTCTGATTCTCGAGTCTTCTTAGGAAACCGAGTTTGTGTCCCCTTCTTCTTAAATCCTTTCTTTTTGTAAACAGGTTGAGGAGACTTTTTCTTAAAAATTGGTCCGGACTTAGTCCTTTTCTTCTTTGAATGAATGAGACCATGCTCAGCCTTTCCGATCTTAATTTTTCTGGAATCGGTTTTGAAAAGACTTTTGTAGGAATTATCTTTATGTTCTGCATTATAGGCAAGTCCTTTTTTCGAAAAGAGACACACCGAGAACGAAGAACCAAGTCAAGGTTTTTCCGACATTGAGTAAGTTTCAAAACCAACTCCCGAGACTTAGTGAGCTTTTGTTTTAGTTGCTCATTTTCTTTTCGAGGCACTCGACTCAGCCTCATCATCTTGAGAATTAGTCTCTAGTACCTTTAGGTTGTGTCTCGGTTTTTGTAAATATTTTTGTAAAGAATTTTTCTCGGATTTAAGAGACTCTAGTTTATCTTTAAATGTAGAAGAATCAAAATTGGACTTTTCTTCCAAATTAAAAATGTATCTAGCCAAATCATGCTTGGATAATTTGACAAAGTCATTAATTACCACTTGAGGATCAATTTCCTCGGTGTCCGATGCTTCACTTCTTGACTCGGATTCGGTCTCTAAGGTCCGTCGAGCCATAAGGCACTTAGATTCATCATCTATGTCATCATGTTTTTCTAACTCATCATCACCCATGCAGCTACCATCACCTTTTTCTTCGTTATGTCCATTCTCCTCTTTACATAGTCCTTGACCATGTGCTACTTCCACATTCAAAACAATCGAAGTTTTTAGTCAAAGTCAAATTAGAAGGAGATGAGAATTTACCTTATTTTTTTCTTGAAGAATTCCTACTTAGGCTTCTTCTATCGCCTTTTGTATTTCATCATCTTTTTGAGACCTCGAAGTGCCATGGGTTCTTCTTCGAATCCGAGCAGCTCGGACTTGGATTAGGTTCTTCCGAGGCTTTGAGAGAAATATTTCTTTTAGTGCTTCTAAGATTCTTCTTCCTCTAGATGTAACTCATGGGTAAGTAGTTTCTTAATGAGCTCATATGGCCTCAACTAAGTGAGGTCCTGAGCTTCTTCCATAGCGAGTCACCTTTGGACCCCATCTCTTCTATGGTAGACTCCTCAAAATCTTTCCGACGATCTCCTCATGAGACATCTTCCTTCAAGGGACTTGAGATTATTGCCAATCTTAGTGAAGCGGATGTACATGTGAGTTATGTTCTCAGCAGCCTCCATCATGGACATCTCATACTTATGGAGATACCGACTTATCTTTGCCTGCCTTACTTGGCTTGTTCCCTTGTAAGTAGTGACAGGGTGTCCTAGCACTTCCATGGCTATATCACAAGTAGATACTCGTTGTATTCTCGCTGCGTCTATGGAACACATCGGAATGTTCATTGCCTTAAAATTCTTTCGGTGCCGCTCATTCTCTTCAGGAGCGAATATAGTTGCCAATGCATATGATTTCCCATACCTTTTCATCATAGTCTTGGATAAAACACTCCATTATCTTCTTCCAATGAGGGAAGTTTGATCCCTTGAACATTGGTGGCCTGGTGAAAGATCTTCCTTCATCGAACTCTCCATAGTTAAGAGTCATCCGATCTTTAGACCATGGATTGTTAGATCATTTGAAAGGCTATGCTCTGATACCTATTGAAGGTTTGCTCCTTGAGAGTCTGAATCACCTTAGAGGGGAGCGGGAGTGAATAGGATGTGAAGGAAATTTCACGAAATAAAATTTTACAGAGACAAATTAAAACTCGGAAAGAGTGTTATGAGTCTAGAGTGAACTAAGAAAAGTTAGAACAAGAAGTACGTGGAAGCCCTCCTTAGATAGGAAACCACTAATAGTATCAATCTAGACACCAAGTCAAATATAGTATTTTGAATCCACAAAATACAAAGACTGACTTCTTAGAACTGTTCCCTTAGACAATTCAATACAAGTTTTCCTAGGCACAAAAGATTCTTATTTGTCCTAGTACTTCTTAACTAAGTTCACCTTTACAACTAGGTGCAATTGAGTTGAGTTACCTCTTACAGCTCAATCAAGGAAAATTACAGAATAAAGGAGAAAGTAAGTATTTGGCTAATTACAAGACTTCTTTGTTTCAACTCAAAAGTTGAGAAAACTAAGTACAAAGTGTAAAGTTAGAAAAGATTGAGTGTATAAGATAAGAGTTCGGTTCCAAGCAATCCAGCAACCTTCTAAGTCTTGTAGAGTGGCTTATATTTATAATCGATAAAGCGAGATAGCTATTGTGTCTTAGTCTTAACCAGGAAGCTTTATTAGCCGTTGTAACGGATAGTATGAGTCCCCGAGAAAGAGAACCGTTGTGAAGAGGAACATTGTACATTGGTCCTTCGCTCAAAAAGTAATCCATCCCACTAGTTGTGACTAAAATTTGGGGTGGAAACAACCATTAGACTCAAAGTTAAAAATTTTTTAGAAATGGAAACAAACAACCGTGACATAGTGTCTCGAGCCGTTCGAAAATGTGGCTTTTTACGTCTACTCGACATTTAACGGTAAGAAGCCGGTTGTTTTTGGTTTTCAAAATGAGATTAAATAACAGTAATCAACCTGCAAAAACAAATCAAAGTGGTACTTAAAGTATAAAAATACTTTGGTTAAGAATAGTTAAAGGTAAGAATTAATTCAAATAATTTAATGCTTAATTATCCTTAAAGTAATTAAATGAAATTTTTAAGTCTAATATTCAATATGTTTCAATTCCATTTTTGTCTATCTTTTAGATAAGTGAAGAGCCAGAGAGATATATAGACACAATACATCAAATGCCAATATATAATTTCGGTTAACAAATAAGTCTAGCTTAAGTTAGAACTAATGCATTGATTCCGATTCAACTTTTATAGTGAGCTAGATGATAAAACACGTTGAGCATAAGAAATTATTTAGACAAGATGTCTGTCTTAGTTCTATCTAAGTGGGTCAAAAACCCATAGATAAGTGTATTACTTATGAATAGATTTCGAGTGGGTGAGACAGAAATGAAAATTTAAAGATAAACTTTCTAAAGTGTGTAAATGACTTGAGTTCAAAACTACAAAGAGAGATAGAGTCATACCCGAGTCTTCATTATTTCCTCAAGATTAATGTTGTTTTATTTTTTTAAAAGATAGTGGCAATATTAGTGGGGATTGTAAGTGTTCCTATTAGAATTGGCATCCCCATCTTCAATGAAATCCAAATTGATAATGTTGTGAGTTTTTTTGCTTATTATTCCTCTTCTTTTGAGTCAGCAAAAAATGAGAAGTGGGTACTCTTTAGTCATGTGAATTAGAGTTGAATTGTGGGTAGAGTAGGCAAAGATAGAGAACACGCAACCCTGCTTTCCCTATAATGAAACCGATGTTCATAAGTCTCCAAAATGTTTAAAGAGGAAGAAGAAAATGATGAAGAATCGAAGTGTAGGAGAGAGAAAACGAAAAGATAAGGGTATTTTCGTCTTTTCTTTATAATTTATCGAAAATTTTAAAAAATACAACAGGAAAAGGCCTTATAAATAGTTTCCACAAAATGTTTATAACTTTTAAATACATTCCCAAAATGATGTCTTCTTTAAATAGTTTCCACATAATATTGGTCACTTCCGAACAATTTTTTGGTTTTTTTAATAAAAATATATACAATAGGGAGAAGATGTACATATCCCACTCAATCATAAAATACTCAAAACTCAGCCATAATCTTCTATACAGGTGTACTATATATATCAAACCTCTCACCCTCCATCCCTCATTCCATTAAGAATTGTGAGTCCGACCTAGTGTGTGATGTGCGAGTGTACCATTACTCCATGACTTAGGCTCACTACAACTAATTCAACTCACTTAATTAGTAATTTATTTATATTTCATTTGGGAAGCAAGCGAGCCTTGTCCAGTAGCAACTACTAAAGGGTGCTTGTCATTCTCGACTTTAAGCTCTTTTTGTTTCTTATGTTGTTGTTCTCTTGTTTTTTCAATGCAAAATAGAAACAACATGACAGTTTATTTATGTACAAAAGACAAATGGGTGAATCAATCAATGATAGCCAAAGGCCCAAGAGCAATGACTTTCATAAAATTAGGTACAAACTTTACATATTCTCATGGTATATAAGGGTTTAGAAATGATGCTAAAATTGTCATACTAAGAGGTAATTGCTATAATGCATATTTTCCTATTTACAATATAATATCTAAGTCACAAGGATTCCAAAATCAATCAGAATGTATACAATATCTCCTAAAACAAAAAGGAAAAATCTTTTTGGAATTTTTTTAATTCTTTTTATTTTCAAAATATACAAATCAAGGGTTCCTCACCCCACACCAAAATTACACAATGTCCTCATTGTGGGTTGAGAAGCCTTAAAATAATATAGAAAAAGAAAACAAAAAATTGATATACACAACTATACAAAAGTGATAGAAAAGTAATACTAGGTTGAGTAAGGAGTCCACCTGAACTATCTCAACATTCATCGAGTACTTGGGTGGTTTATGGAGTGTTAGACACTTTACCTTTTCCTCTTCAGCCAACTCTAGGAACTACTTTAATCTGTGCCATTAATCTTTTACTTTTCTCTAGTAGCAGGTTTATGTATCTCAACTACAACATAGGGAACACACGCGTGATAATAAATGGAACCGTCCGGCGGACCTCAACTTCCCTGGGAATAAGTACAACCTTAAATAATATAAGAGCACCTTCATGCCTGGGGCAAAGTATTTACTCATAATATAACTAACAAACCAACGTTTCCCTCTCTTTAGATGATATGGCACTCTCATGTGCGTCGGAGCGGAGTTCCTCTAACTCACTTAACTGTAATTTCCTTTCCTCTCTAATTGCAATAAGGTCATAACCGAGGGTCCTAATAGCACACTAAGCTCGATGCTTAAGCTCAATGGGGAGGTGACAAGGATTCCCATAGACAACTTAATAAGGTGACAAACCTAGGGCTATCTTAAAAGTCGTCCTATAAGCCCAAAAATCATTAATGGGCTTGTGGGCCCAATCTTTCCTATTCTTATTGACGATCTTCTCTAGAATTAGCTTAACTTGCCCATTAGAGATCTCAACCTATCCACTCGTCTAAGGGTGGTAGGAAGTATCAAGCCTATGAAAATTTGAGAACGTTTTTAATAACGTGTCAAATGATTCGTTATTAAAATTGGTATTGTGGTCATTAATAACGGCACATGGCATGACGTACTTAGAAAATATATTCTCTCTTATATACTTAACCACCACCCTTGCCTTATTAATTTTAGTATGAATAGCCTCAACCTACTTGAACACATAGTCTACAGGTAGAAGAATATACTCATTCCTAAAAGATATCGGAAACGGTCCCTATAAAATCAATACCTCAAACATCAAAGTTCTCTATAATAATGATGGGGTTTACGGGCATCGTGTCCCTCTTAGTGACTCTTCCTAGATTTAGTCCTATAAAAGATCTCTTGTATTCTCTCTTATAAAAGATCTCTATAACCCTTATAGTAATCGTGGGCATCCAGTAAACAAACTAAACACTACTTATAGAATACTCCTCACCTTAGAGGATACATCTCCTCATAATTTAATGAGAACAATGTTTAAACAAGGATCATCCCAAATAAAGAATGTAACTAAGTGCATAAATTTTTCGCTATCATGTTTTGTCCAATCCCCAAGGATCATACCGGACACAAGATAATTCACAACATTCGCATACTAGGGGTAAGATTAAACTACCAATAATTGCTCAAGGGAATTACTCGAAATAAGGGACTCGGGCTCCCTAACACAAATTATCCTAGATAGATTATTAACAATAGGGTTCTTAGAACCCTTCCTGTCTGTAATCTCACAATCAAACTCATGTAGTAGGAATATCGATTGAAGACTCGGGTATAACTCTCTATCTCTTTTTGGTTTTAATTTGAAGTCATTATGAGCTTTATAGAAACTCATATCTAAGTTTTCATCATGTTCGACCCACTCGAAACCAGTCTTCAAGTATAACTTTTCTTAAGCTGTGTTTCGACCCACTTAGAAACCAGTTTTCAAGCATAACTTTTCTTAACTGTGTTTCGACCCACTTATACACAACTCAAAATAATCGCATGAGTAAATAATTTTTCTAACACTTTTATTTTGAGTACTCGACTTTGTGTTTCAAGTAAAAATGAATTGCTTTGCGTTAATTCGAATTTCTAAGTCGAGTTTATTTATTGAGAATTATTTACTTGGTCAAGGTTATGAATTTTGATATCTTATTCTTTTTAACATGATCATTTTAAGGATTGACTCAAGATAGAATCTGAACCTAATGAATATTAGACTTAAGAAAATTCCATTCTTTTTGCTCGAGGATAATTAAGTGCTTAATTACTTTAATTTAGTTATTATTTTTGTCTAATGTTTGACCAAAGTATTTTTATACTTTGAGTACCACTGTGATTTGTTTTTGTAGGTTGATTAAACAACCCTAATCTATTTTAAAATACAAAAGCAATTGGTTTCTACTCGTTAAACACTAGAGATAGAAATTACCCATTTACGGACATGGCTCACACACTCTGTGTCGGGATTGTTTGTTTCCAAAACGAGAATATTGCAGCTTTGAGTCTAATGATTGTTTCCACCCCAGATTTCAATCTCCACCAGAGGGATGGACCACCTTTTGATCTAAGGATCACTACACAACGTTCACATCTCAACAGATCTTTTTTTGAGTGACTTAGACTAGCCGTTACAACGGCTAATGAAGCTCACCATTCCACAACGAGTCTCAATGGTCATTCTAAGCCACTCCACAATACTTGAAGATTGTTGTACACATTGCTTAACACTTAATTAGTGCATTCTTACTCAATCTTCGACTTATAACTCCTAATTTGTAATCTCTTACTTTCCGAGTTGTAAAGGAAGTCTTGTAATCACTCATACTCTTTCTACTTTCTTTATAAAGTCCCTTGATGTAACACCCCTAGACCCACCCTAGGAGTATTACATGCCGGGGTTCACCGAGAGGAACCCCTAAGGCTGCTTAAGATCTCAACTTGGGGTTAATAACCCTTTCTTGGATTGGCGGAAACGTAATTCTAGGTTTTCAAAGGTTTTCTGGAAATTTCGGCGAGTTTCCTTTGTAAACTGGCTAAACCCATAGGCTTAAAGCCCTAACCTTGCACGAAATACAATCTTAAACTCAACGAGCCACACACTCGGAGAAACACAACACAACTCAACGAGCCACACGCTCGGAGTATTCTCATAGGGATTTTACATTCATGATCAAAACTTAAGTTCACAAACTACGGTCTTTACAAGTATGAAAACATAAAGTACAAAATAAGTCCGAAGAAGTTCTATCCGATGGTTCGCTTCCTCTAAAAGTCAAAAGCAACTCCGAGGAGTCTTAACTACGTACCGAAATGTTGGTGATGTCATGAGCTCACTAGCCCAGTGAATAACCCAAACCCAACCCCGGGTTTCACTTGCACATTAATTCATTAACAAACACACGTAAGTTCACAATTCATTCATAACATGCGATTCGGATCAAATAAGCTTAAGACATGCGAGATTCTAAAATTACCAACTTGCCGAGAGACATAATGACATCATTTGCTTATGAATTCAATCAAACATGCTTCATTCATCTTTCTATGCAAGTAAGTCATAGAATCATTCATCATACGAATCATTCATCACATAAATCATATCTTAGCTCTTATCGCATTCATTTCTTACGAAAACAGGATTCGTACTTCTTCTCGAGTTCAATCATGCATTTCATAAATCATTGGTTCTTTCTTTCTTATTCGATATGCACGATCATTCGTTTCTTCATATGTAATTCTTTTAAGTCTTCTTAGTTCGAATGGAAAGAAGATTTATGCATTGCTCTAATGACCCAGTTCTTGGAGCCAAAACAATTCGTGGGCTCGGTTCACAGAGGCATACAATTCGTGGCCTCGAGGCAGCCTCCCTTCCACCGAAGGACGCATACTGTCAATTCTTAGTGGAAGCAATTCAATTCGTGGCTTCGGGTTGATGAGACACTTCTATGGCCATAGCTTCAGAGGGTTCTTTAATTCATGGGGTCCTAGATCAATAACACAATCCTTTCTCCCTTCTTTAGTTCTTTATGTTTCTTATCTTCTTATTACTTATACATAAGCTATACTTAATTCATATAATTCATGCTTAGGACGTTCATGCGTAACTTCTTCAAAACAAGCAATTCACATAAGCATGTTCTAACTCAATCTATTCATTTCACACGCGCATGCTTATGTCATTTACAATCGATCTAATTCGGGATAAACACATAATCACATAAACATGCCAACTAGGATTCCTAATCAACGAACTCATCGTTTTCATGATCGCATATTATCGCGTATAAGTGGTTTATGGTTCTATAACTTTCCTTAATCGATGAATATCTTTTAATCTAGCCACAAAGCTTCTTAAATCTCAGTTCTTAACTCGGTTACTCACTTATATGCGATTTAGCCCAAAACAAAACATTTTCACTTAATATAGCATATCTCCCAATCTACTCATCCAATGCATACAAAATTTTACAGGAAATTCTCATAAATCATCAGGAAGCTGCAGTAAAAGTTTCAGGAGTTTCGGGCTACACATGAATTCACGAAATTCGGACAACATGCTTATTCACTGAAAAATCTGCATAGGAATCATGAAGTTAACTTCCGATTTCTCTCCCTAATTCTATTCAAGCTAATCCCGTTCAATTCTCACTAATCATGCTCAATCGTATTTAAACATCACAGATTCGGAACTAGATAAACATCACACAACATGCTCTTTGATTCATGAGTTGCTAGTTTAGTGAATTTAGGCCTCTAACTTCTTCAATTAACTTAGGGTTTCCAATTTCATGCATCAATTTCGAGTTCAAGCCACCTAATTCATTTTATTTCAGAGGATGAATTCGGACTACTCACCTTAAATTCTTAGAGGTTCTAAGAATTCGGTTTTGGAAGGATTGAATTTCGATTTCGAATTGGGTTTAGCCTCTTGTTACGCCTTTCGATTCCTAGTCTAGCTCCTGCTCCCTCAACCCTTCTTCTTCCCCGACGTTACGCTTCTTCCTCTCGCTGCCTCGGTCCTGGTCTCCGACTTCCCTGTTTTGGTCCGATTCCGGTCCTCTTCGTCCACCGTCTCTCCCTCGATCGCTGGTCGACGTTGCTTCCTTGCTCGCCGGCCACCCTTAATCTGCTCGCTAGCCTTGTCTCCCTCCTCGGGTTCGCTGGCCGCGGAATCCCTTCGGTCCCGCTTTCGCTCGGCCTCTTTCTTGTTCTCTTTCTTCGTTCTGCTCGGTCTCCCGAGCTCTCGCTCTCCCTTCACCCACCGGCAGCGGCGCCTTCACCGTTCAGGCGGCCACCGGCCACCGGCTCCTCGCGCTCTCTCCCTCTCTCGCTCCGTTCCGCTTCCTCTCGCTTCCCTCTCTGCTCTGCCCTCGCTTCGTCTCTGCTCTGCTTCTTCTTTCTTTCGCTCCCCTTTTCCTTTCTCCTTCGTCCAGCGCTCTGTCCTCGGGCTCGCCGTGCCCGCCAGCTGCCGGTTTCGGCGTTCCTCTCGCTCCCGCTCGCTCTTCCTCTCTCTTTGAGCGTTCTCCTTCTCTCGCTTGCCTCTGCTTCCTTTCGTTCTCCTCTGTCTCTCCTTTCCCCGTTCTTTTCTTTACTCTCGGGCCCATTCTCTCTCCTCTCCTCCTAATCACGACTAATTGCTTTGCTTGCTCCCTTTCAATTGGACCTCTCTTTACCCTTTCCTCTCATAATTGCCAACTCATCCAAAAATGCCAGCCATCTCCATTCTCATTTCCTTTCTTTTTTTTTTTTTCTAATTGGGCCCAACTTCAATTTCAATAGGCCCAATAAGCTAGCCCAAGCTTCGGTTTCGGTTCTCGGGTTTCTAATTCCGACTCGGAAAAATTCTAATAATTCACTACCAGGCAAGCACCTGAAATTTTGGGGTCTCACACTTGACTAAGCTATAAGGGCTAACTCATCTCAGTTGTCCCTAAGTGTAAGGGTTATCTAAGTCGGGAAGTACTAGATTAGATAAGGAAATTTACGAGTCTAGGAAAACTTATAAAGGAATTGTCTAAGGGAATAATTCGGTAAGAGTCTCGTCCTTTGTAATTGTGGATTCAATTAGTGGACCCAACCTCGGGTTTCACTTTGCACATTAATTCATTAACAAACACACGTAAGTTCACTTTTCATTCATATCATGTGATTCGGATCATACATGCTTAAGACACGCGAGATACTAAACTTACCAACTTGCTGAGAACCATAATGGCATCAATTGCTCATGAATTCAATCAAACATGCTTCATTTGTCTTTCTACGCAAGTAAGTCATAGAATCATTCATCATGTAAGGCATTCATCACGTAAATCACATCTTACTTCTTATCGTATTCATTTCTTATGTAATTAGGATTCGTTTTTCTTCTTATTCTTTTTCTTGAGTTCAATCGTGTATTTCATAAATCATTTATTCTTTCTTTCTTGTTCATTATGCACGACTATTCGTTTCTTCATATCGTAATTCTTTAAGTCTTTTCGGTTTTGAATGGAAAGAAGATTTATGTTACTGCTCTAAAGACCCAGTTCTTGGAGCCAAAACAATTGGTGGGCTCGGTTCACGAAGGCATACAATTTGTTGCCCCGAGGCAAAACAATTCGTGGCCTCGAGGCGGCCTCAACTCGAAGGACGCATATTGTCAATAATTCGTGGAAGCAATTCAATTCGTGGCTTCGGGTTAACATACACTTATATGGCCATAGCTTCGAGAGGGTTCTTTAATTCGTGGGGTCTTAGATCAATAACACAATCCTTTCTCCCTTCTTTAGTTCTTTATGTTTTCTTATCTTCTTCTTATCTTCTTATTACTTATACACAAGATACAATTAATTCATATAATTCATTCTCAACGCTTTCATACGTAAAATCTTCGTAACTAATAATTCACATAAGCAAGTTCCAACTCAAGTACAATCCATTCATTTCACATACGCGTGCTTATGTCATTTATAATCAATGTTATTCAAGATGAACACATAATCATATAAACATGTCAATTAGGATTCCTAATCAATAAACCCATCGTTTTCATGATTGCGTAATATCGCGCATAGGTGGTTTATGGTTCTATAACTTTCCTTAATTGATATATCTCTTTTAATCTAGCCATATAGCTTCTTAAATTTTACTTCGTAATTCGGTTAGTCATTTAGTTCCGATTTTGCTCAAAATAGGACATTTTCACTTAAAATTACATATCTCCCAATCTTCTCATCCAATGCATAGCAAAATTTACATGAAATTTCCATAAATTTCCACGAAGCTGCGAGTAAAATTTTCAGGAAATTTGGGCTACACGAATTCACGTAAATTTGGACAACATGCATAATTACGAAAATCTGCACATAAGTCATGAACTTAACTTTCTTATTTTTTCCCCTACTTCGTTCAAGCTAATCTCATCCAATTCTCAATAATCATGCTCGATAATACTTAAATGTCACAAATTCAGAACTAGATATCACATAATCACAACATGCTCTTTGATTCTTGAGTTGCTAATTTAGTGAATTTAAGCCTTTAACTTCTTCAATTAAACTAAGGTTTCCAATTTCATGAATCAATTCCAAGTTTCATCTTCCTAATTCATTTTAACTTTTAGAGGATGAATTCTTAGAGGTTCTAAGTGTTTCGGTTCCGGAAGGTTTCGAATTGGGTTTCAATTCTGTTTCCTCTTTCCCTTTCTTCCTCTTGGTTCCCCCTTCCTTCTTCTTCCCGGCGCCCACTTCTTATACCTTCGCTCAAACTCTCGTTGTCTCCCTCTCGCTCTGTTGTTTTCGGGTTCTCAAACCCCTGGCCTCGGTTTTGTCGGGTCTTGCCGGATCCCTTATCGCGAAGGCACGCCCTGCCTTCTCTTCCTCTCTGTTCTCGCTCCGGCTATCGTCCTCCTCTCGCTTTCCTCTCGCTTCCGCGTTCTTTCGTTCCTCTTTCTTCTTTTGCTCTGCTCGACCTCCCGAGCCCTCGCTCTTCTTTCGCCTACCGGCAGCTGCGTCCTCGCCGGTCAGGCGGCCACGGGCCACCGGCTCTCGCGCTTTCTCCCTCTCTCGCTCCGTTCTGCTCCCTCTCGCTTTCCGTTCTTCTACTTCTTTCGTTTTCCTCTGTTCCTCTTCCTCTCGTTCTTTTCTTCGGTCTCGGTTCAACTCTCTCTCCTCTTTTCCTTATTAGACATAATGAGCTTTGCTGCCTAATTCCAATTGGACCCTCAAACCCTTCCTAACTTGATTATTTGTCGGCTCCCTCAAAAGCCAGCCATCCCTTTTTCATTTTCCTTTCTTTTGATTTTTCTGCTTTGGACTTTGACAATTTGGGCCCAACTATTTCAATATGCCTAATTAAGCTGACCCAAGCTCGGATTTCAGTTCTCGACTTCTAATTCCGACTCGGAAAAATTAATAATTCACTTAATTTAATAATTTTGAATTTTTCACTTAACTTTTAATAACTTAATTCATGATTAAGTAAGCACCTGAAATTTCCGGGTATTACACATTAGTCCAATGATTTTTAATTGTTTTCGTGATAAAAGATGTCCGCATTTTTTATTGTTTATTGTTCACTACTACAACAACCAATTTTAACTACTCGCTCAAAATGATCTTTAATTATGGTTATCTAACGTTGTGTATGTGGGCGTAATTATATATGGGCATCTTTTACTACGGTTCACAACCATAGTTAAAGATCACCTATTACTACGGTTGTTATTACCACGGTTCATGCCTTACGGATATTATTTCAATCTTTTAATTCATAAACTGCAGCTCGCTTTTTTGTAGAATTTGGTAAAAAGATGGAAATTTAACCGACGAGTAACAAAGTTATATGACCGGAACTACCTCCATAGTCCGGGCCATATGACCGACGTCAAACAAGTAATTCTAGTTGGCCGGCCCTAGTGCCCAAATTATTGTCTTGGCTCAACTCCTAGTCTAAGCAATTTAGGCTTCTTTATTTAGTAGACCTTTGTTGTAGTAATTTCCTATTTCAATCCTTCTATATACAATGCATCCGAAGACTTGTAAAAGTATTTCGAAAATGAAGTGATTTTCAAATCGTAATCAACTCTTGAAAATATTAAAAGCATTATTATCTCTTGATAACAACACCTCACGTGAAGTTGACATTTGTGGAGAAATACGGTAAGAGTCGTAGTTCCTACGGTTATTTAAAACTTTTGATAAAAAAAGGAATATTGGATCGGAATAATACACACTTTGGGGGTGTTGGCCAAATATAATACGAACAATTTCCTTGGCTGCGAACAATACCAACTTTAGGGGTATTTTCCAATATCGAACGCCACCGAGTTGTATAGGCGGTGACTCGTCGGAAACGTGATGTGGCAATACTTTTTGACACGTGTACGGCGGAGTCAATTTTTGACTAAATTTATGATATTTAAAGGCCACTGTGCAAGGATTTTAATTTTTAAAAAAAAACTGAAAATCTCTCTCTCTCCTCCCTCTGCTCATCGCTCTCCTCCCTCTCTCGTCTCTCTCGCGCTCTCCTCTCTCTATCTCTCTCTCTCGTTCCCTGCTCCTTCCTCTCTCTCTCTCTCTCGCTCTCCTCCCTCTTTCTCTCTCCCTCCCTTCCCCCTTCCCCCTTTCCCCTGCTCTCGCACTTCTTCTCTTTGTCTCTCTCTCTCCTCTGTCTCTCTCGCTCTCCTCCCTCTTTCGGTCTCTCTCTCTTCCCTCGCTCCTTGCTCTTATCCCTTTGCTCTATCATCTCACTAGCCAGCAACAAGATCAACTTTTAATGAAATAAAGGCAGCTCACAGGGTATAATTCCTCTGCTTGAATTTTCCAATTTCGGATACATCTAAAAGGAGGAGGAGCAGTTTATCCTTTTGCGGTATTTTTACATGCCAAAATTTCTCCTTTCATTAAAACTAGTCTTGCAACAACCATAACAGTTCTATTTCCGCTTGATTCCTTCCATCCGTAACTCTAACCCACTGGTGTCCAAATTCCACCACCAACCGTCCAACTAACAATTGAAGACATTGAGCCATCTCCACAAATTAGCATGGTTCAATCCTCCAACTGGTGGCTTTGCACTAATGGATACCAAGCCTTACCCATAAAAATCATGACCATCATTAACCCTTTTAGGCTATTTCCCAAACGAATGCTTTGAAGTAAGACTAATATACGAATATCCCCATACAAGTTCCAGTAACATAGATAGTATGGATTGGTCCTTGCCAATGAAGTTTAGTAAACTTCCACGGACGAAAAAGCTCTCTCAAACTCATCCTTACTTTGCCCACCTTGTCGGAAATTAAACTTCGATACCCATAACTAAATATCTAACATTACAATTTATAAATGATTCAAGCACAATGTAGAAATTTTTCTGCAAAAGTCTTATGGGAAGACCCTCGATGCCTATTAGGGAAGGCTTTAGCATAATCCGCTTTTAAAGAAAAATAGAACTCCACCATAGCAAACATTCCATCCTACAATTATAGCATCGCCACTTATGAACAACCCATAAGTCCATCATAATCACATTGATCTATAATCTCTCTCTCTCTCTTTCAAAAAATGAAAACAACAACCAAAAATTCCAGGTAAAATTACAAGAACAAATTACTAATAACCTGGATATAGAAGCCGATGCTCGAGGTCTTAGCCTTTTTCTTCAATTGATCAAACAACTCCCGGCCATCCGGCAAGGCGAAGTTATCATCTCTAACACATCCAAAAACCCCGAATAATCAATTTCTCCCCCATCTCCTCCGCCTCTGCCTCTCGAGCCGTAGCCCTTGCGCTCGGAATCCGAGATGTTGAAGATCGGAATCGAAGAACCGGGGCTCCGCCAAAGGCCATTTTTAGATTTTAAGGAGGCGAAGATTTCGGCGAAGTCATCATCGCCATAGTAGGAGAACTTTGAGGACTTGAACTTATTAAGGGGCCGAGAAGCGAAAACGTCGTCGTATATGTGCTTGGATAAGGAAGAAGAGGATGAGATGGTGTAGCCATTGTTGCTGAAGCTCGGAGGCTTCTTGGAGGAGAGAGAGTGAAACCCAGCTGCTCCTCGCGTCACTTCGCCATTTTCCACCTTTAATCCTCTACTTTTCTACTTAGGATCCGAAAATCGTCGCCATTTTCCACCCACAGAGAGAGACAAAGAAAAGGAGTTTGAGAGCAGGGGAAGAGGGGAAGGGAGAGAGACAGAGAGAGGGAGGAGAGCGAGAGAGAGAGAGAGGAGAGGGAGCACGAGAGAGAGAGATAGAGGGAGGAGAGCACTAAAGAGACAGAGATGGAAGAGAGCAATGAGCAGAGGGAGGAGAGAGAGAGATTTTCAGCTTTTTTAAAAAAATTAAAATCATTGCATAGGTGGCATTTAAATATCTTAAATTTAGTCAAAAAATTGACTGCGCCTTACATGTGTCAAAAAGTATTGCCACGTCATATTTCCGACGAGTCGCCGCCTATACAACTCGGTGGCGTTCGATATTGGAAAATACCCCCAAAGTTGGTTCTGTTCGCAGCCAAGAAAATTGTTCATATTATATTTGGCCAACACCCCCAAAGTGTGTATTATTCCGATCCAATAACCCTAAAAAAAGTTTTAGAAATTTTACAATTATCATATTAGCTTATTAGAAAAAATAACATATTAAATGCCGAACCATCAAATTAAGCCATGTCATGTTTTTCTCGGCAAGCCACATCATCAGTTTGAGTAATGAATGGAAGTCTCACATGTGGTCAAAGGGTATTAACTTTATTTTTAAAATTTAGTTATTTTCTATCTCTGTATAACAGTGTAAGCAGTGTCATGTATATTTTTTTCGGCAAGCCACATCATTAGATTGAGTAATGAATGGAAGTCTCACAAGTGGTAAAAGGGTATTAAATTTATTTTTAAAATTTAGTGTTGTTTTCCATGTCTGTGTAAAAGTTTAGGGACTCATTATTTTTAAACCTCTTTATTTTGAGTAACTTTACTTTTAAAATTTAGTGTATTTTGGTGCAATTAAATATACATTAAATTTAGTTACTCATGATCACAAGTGTCCAACTATTAGACTCACAAAGGAGCAGTAAAAAGGATATGAGCCCCATGGAGAAATGCCTTGATTATGAAAATGTTTGATAAAGGGGTTGGTTATATGCAACTCCAGAAGAAATTAAAGACGAAGTGGAGCTTGAAAGGGGATTTCTCTCTTATAGATATAGGTTGTGACTACTATGTAACTAGATTTACATACCCAGAGGATCGAAACCATGTTCTCACATAAGGGCCATGAATGATAGGGGACAACTACCTGACGATTGGGAAGTGGGTACCAAACTTTGTTCCTGATGAGGAACCCTATAAGGCGACTTATGGCATGGATTAGGATCCCTAATATCAGTATTGAGTATTTTGATTATGAATTTCTTGACATGATCGGTAAAAAAGTGGGCAAAGTGATTGGAGTTGACCAAACCACAGCTAACGTGGAAAGAGAGAAATTTACACGTCTTAGCATAGAGGTGGATTTATTAAAACCATTATTGTCCAAGTTTCGTCTCAATGGAAGAATATGGAGAATTCAATATGAGGGTCTTAGACTATTATGTTTTCATTGCGGAAAAGCAGGACATGAGGAGGAAGTCTGTCCGTCAAATGATCATGATGATATTCAACATGGTGTCAATTCTAATTCAAGAAGGGATCCAACTATCATTACACCAGCTGACAAACCTGAATGCATGGAAGAATTTGCGCCATGCATGTTGGTCAAGAAGCCAGCTCGTAAGAAGAATACAAAAACAAACTCTACAACTAACAGAGAGAATGTTATTCGGTCAATTTAGACCCGGATTGACGATGGGTCAGGATCTGGGACCCGAGCACCAAGGAGGTCAAACAAAAAGGTAACTCCGGAAAAAATGGGAACTCAAATCAATTTTTAAAGCAGATTGGTGAAACTAGTGGATCTCGATTTGCAATCCTAGAAGCAATATGGAAGGAAATAATGAGCAGGAAGTAAATAATATTTTGGCCAATTCGGAAGATCAGGTCATGGAGGAGAGTGGAGATGCTTCCAATTTTGAAAATGATGAAAAAGTCCAAGAAGAGGAGGATAATATGCAACTCGAAGATAGGGAACATAGTCTCGTAGAAGAAGGAGAAGATGGCTTGATTGATCTCAATATGGAAGTTACTGATAAAGAGGCAGCGGAGACTAATACTAACAAGGAAGTTGGAAACCATGATGTGAACAGACCTAGAGTTCCCTTGACAAATAGAAATGCACGTGAGTTCTCAAGAGGTGGAGTTAAAAAGAATACACATGTTAACCTCACGTAATTTTATATAACTCTACAGGATCATCAAAAGGAGAATTTTGAGGCCACGACTTCAAAACAGTCTTTGGGACGACCCTCTGGAGAGGTTATCGGGACATCTCTAGTGCGTCCATCGACCCCTATTCACTTTAGCAGAGGTGATGGCATCCCAATCACTCTCTCCCCACCTCATACTAGTGATCCACCCCTCATGCTTCTTTCATTTCGTGGACCTGAAGAAAGGGAACCTATATTTAAATTAAATGATAACTCCCATCCATGGAATCAAGATGATAATCTAATTCTGCAGCCTCCTTTTGGAGATGGCAGTGAAGTGCAAATGGTTCTACAAAGTCCTGGGGATCACAGAAAATGCCTAGTGCTATGCACTTTGAGGAGCACATCTCTTCTGCATCTTCTTTAATGATGAATCATCATAATTTGTGTTCGAATAACCTTTCCATATTGGTGTGGAATGGTCAAGGGGCACGGAGTTCAAATTTTTGTTTACTCTTAAGGAGTTAATTACGAGGTACAATCCTAAAATAATGGCTTTAGTGGAAACTAAAATCAGTGGTGAACGAGCTGATCATGTTTGTCGTAATATTGGGTTCAGCGGCAAGTATCGAGTTGAAGCCCAGGGTTTCAAAGGTGGCATTTAGGTACTGTGGAGATCTGAGGAAATTAAAATTCAAATAATTGAAACTAATGAGCAATTTGTGACAATGAAAGTCCATGAACAAGGGACAAAACGCTGGTTGTTCTCTGCCGTTTATGCGAGTCCTCAGGAAGCCACACGACAACATTGTTAGGAAACACTTAGTTGCTTTGCTCAACAAATTAATCAACCTTGGCTACTAGCTAGCGACTTTAATGAGACCATCTCAATGATGGAGAGGTATAATTGTGGGGAAGACCTTGCTAGAAGATGTGATAATTTTAACAATTGGGTTCATAATAATAACCTGGTGGATTTGGGTTTCTCAGGACCTGAATTTACTTGGAGCGAGAGGGAAAACACCTCAAACCATGAAACATGCAAGATTGGATCGTGGGCTATGTAATGTGGAATGGCGACTTAAATTTCAGGAAGCGGGAGTTCGACATTTGCTTAGGAACCATTCAGATCACTGTCCCCTTCTTATTGTCCCAAATGATTTTGCCACAATCCCGATTGTTCATAAGCCTTTTAGATTTGATGCGGCTTGGCTATCTCATGATAAATTTAATGTGTACCTTGGAGATAATTGGAAACAAGATACACCACTCTACCCAATGTTGTCCCACTTAGCAGAGGCATTGAATGAATGGAACGACAAGGTGTTTGGCAATCTTTTCGGAAGAAAAAGGGATATTTGGGCCAGATTAGAGGGAATACAAAAATACCTATCCATCAGCACAATAGGTTTTGAACAAGCTTGATTCCAAGCTAAGATGTGACCTTGATGAAGTCTTGGACCAGCTAGAGACCTTTTGGTTTCAAAAGTCACGTGTTGAAGCCATATGTGATGGAGATAAGAATACGCGTTATTATCACTTAAGCACGGTGATAAGGCAGCGAGCAAACCGAATTGAAGCTCTTCATGATGAGCATGGAACATGGTTCCGGGATGAAGATGAGATTAAGTGCATGGTCAAAATTTTTTTTGAAAACTCTACACGAGATAATAATGGCCCATTTAGTCCATATATTCTCCCTCCAAATTGTTTTCCTGTTTTAGGCGAAAAGAGAGAGTTGGGCTTGAAAAGAGCTTCACTTGCAGTGAGGTTAAGAAGGCTTTGTTTGATATGAATCCCTTTACGGGTCCAGGTCCAAATGGGTTTCGGGCTCTCTTTTTCAACGAAATTGGGATCTTACAGGGAACCAGACTTCTTCGCTTGGCTATAAATGTGCTTCATGGTCGGACATTCCCGGAGAATCTCAATAAGACCTTTTTGGTTTTAATCCCTAAGGTGGATAATCCACGAGTGTTACACAATTGCGCCCTATTGGTTTATGTAATGTTGCTTATAAGGTGATCACAAAGACCCTTGTAAATAGATCGAAACCAATTTTGAGTAATCTTATCTCTCCAACTCGGAGCAGCTTTGTTCCGGGGAGGCAAATTTCGTACAACATAATTATTGTTCAAGAGGTGTTACACACCATGAGAAGGAAACAAGGAAAAGTTGGCTATATGGTAATTAAGATTGATTTGGAGAAAGCCTATGATCGAATCGAGATGGCCTTTTGTTCATGAGACTTTACTAGAAGCCGGAATTCCCCAACTTATGACTGACACCATAAGGCAATGCATAACTATGACATCTTTCAATGTCCTATGGCATGGGGTCCCTACTGAATCCTTTAAGCCAAGTAGAGGAGTTCGACAAGGGGATCCATTATCCCCATATTTATTTGTACTCTGCATAGAAAGACTTGTGCACATTATTGAAGATGTCGTGGATTGTGGTCTCCGGAATCCGATATATGCGAGTAGAGGAGGTCCACCTTTGTCCTACCTATTCTTTGTCGACAACTTAATCCTTTTTGGTGAAGCCTCTATGGAACAAACCCAAATTATTAAGCAATGTTTGGATCTCTTTTGTACGACCTCCGGCCAAAAGGCTAGCAACAATAAATCACAAGTTTTCTTTTCAAACAACACTAACTCAAAGACTGGCCGAGGCTATTAGTGTGGAGTTGAATATTCTTATCACTACAGACACTGGGTAAATACTTGGGAATGCCAACTATAAATGGGAGAGTCACAAGGAGAACCTTTCAAGGGGTAATTGATCGGGTAGATCAAAGGCTTGCTGGTTGGAGGGTTGGACTTTGTCTCTAGTCGGGCGCTCAACTTTGATCCAATCCATGTTTTCCACAATTCCTTTTTATGCTATGCAGACAGCTAAGCTCCCTAGATCTCTATGTGACGAGTGTGATAGGAAAGCAAGAATATTTTTGTGGGGAGGAGATATGAATAAACACAAGGTTCATCTAATAGCTTGGGACAGACTCATACAACAAAAGGAGATAGGTGGACTTGGATTTAAATCCATGAGACATGCAAATATTGCATTTATGGCTAAATTGCGGTGGAGACTCCTAAATGAAAAGGACAGTTTGTGGTCTAAAGTCATTAAAGCCAAATATTGAGGTGGAAGATCTTATTTGGACATCTTTTCACACAAGCAAGACACCTCTAATGTTTAGAGAGGCCTAGTAAAAGGTGCTCCATATATCAAGCAAGGGATCAAATTCGAAATAGGAAATGGGAAAGGAACTTTGTTTTGGAAGCATAATTGGGCCGGATCACAACCTCTACTCCAACTAGCAAGCAAAGAAATTCCCGATCCCATGACTCGAACTTCTTGTTGATGATTTTTGGGACCCTCACGAGAGGATGGAAATGGGAGTTGTTCTCGGAATTTCTTCCGGATGAAACCTTGAAAAATATTGCATTAATTGAGGTTAATCAAAGTGATGAACTTGATGATCAACTAGTGTGGGAACCTTCGGGAACGGGATCTTTCAAGTATTAAATCTGCTATGAATATTATTCATCCACAAGAACAAGCAGTAGAAGAGCTAATTTGGAGCAAAGTGTGGCATCTTGCTGCACCTCAACGTATTAAAATATTTTTATGGCCAGTGGTCCATGAGCGCCTTTTAACTAATGCACATCGTATTCAACGAAACTTGGCCACGATTCCAGCTGCAGAATTTGTAATCACCTATAGGAAGATATTGATCATATTTTTAGGAGATGCCCAATAGCCCAAGAGGTATGGTCTCATCTTCTCCCTTTGAACCCTATCCGAATTTCTATACTCTCCCTTTTAAAACATGGATTGGGCTGAACCTAGAGTTATCCGATTCGAAAATGGATAGTTGGCCTTTATCTGTTTGCAACAACACTTCGGTGGCTATAGAAGTGGCTGAACTTTCGATGTTTTGAAGATCATAACTTCGCACCAAACAAGCCTTGGGACTTTATTCGAAGCTAAATTAGAGAATATAACAAGGCATTGTAGACCCAAAACATGATAAGACCTCATCCTTTGTTGAAGTCGAAGCGTGAGATACTGGTACAGTGGACTACGCCTGAAGAAGGATGGGTTAAATTGAATCTGGATGGAGCTTCTAGGGAAACCCAGGTCTAGCAGGAGGAGGAGGAGTTTTTCGAGATTATTCGAGGTCAATGGTACAAAGGTTTTTCTGCTAACTTTGGGAGGTGTTCATCTGTAAAGGCTGAATTATTGTCTTTGCTAAAAGGTCTTTAATTAGCAAGGGCTGAAGGATTTAATAAGGTTTTGGTACATATGGATTCGCAAGTAGTCATTGACAAAGTTCTTCAGCAAGGAGACAAGAAACAAGCATATTATAATCTCATTAAACGAGTGTCCAATGTTGATCATCTATTCAGATTGGACAGTCTCTATTTCCCATTGCTACCGGAATCGAATCGAGCGGCGAATTTTCTTGCCAACAAAGGGGTGGAGCAAAATAAGCCTTTTGTTTGTCACAGTTTACCCCCTCCCTCTTTAGTTCCAATTATAGCTGAAGGTAGCCTGGCCTAGAGTTGTTAGAAACTAATAAAATTTTAATTTAGGGGCTTGCCCCTCTTTCCACACCAAAAAAAATTAATACTAAAAGTTTAAAAGAACCCAAATAAACGAAAAAGAATTAAAAAAAGACAAAGATAAATAAGAAATTTCTAAAACTATAACAAATTTCTTGAAAAATGAAAAGATATATAATTATACAAAAATAAGGCCACCAACATAATCTTTGAGTAGCCGTGTGCAATGGGTAGGGACCTACGGGCTTCTAGGGTTAGGGTTATAAAAAAGTCAAAACCCATTTAATTTTTAAAAAGGTGAGGGTCTCATGGGCCAACTTAAAAAGGGTCGGACGCGGCTGATCGCGAGCCAGCGTGGGTCGTTATTCCCCCACACCAAGCCCCAAAATTATGAAACTCTCTCTCTGCTCTTCTTACGTAGTCCTCCTCTCGGATAAACCAAAATTGCAACTTCTTCCTTAATCATTCAATCCAAATTTGTCCTCCATAAACTTTCCTTGAACCCTAGATGTTCATGTCCAGATTCTTGTGGTCGACATTTTGGATGAGGGATTGATATGGTCCGAGAAGATCGGGATTTTTCATGTGAGGCATAGTGAGAGAGGGGTTGGTGTTAGGGAGGTGGGTAGCAAAGAAATCACGGCCAAATCGAGTGGTTTTCGCCGGGTAGAGAGAGAGCTGGGGAAGCATGGTTTTTGCTGGTGGTAACTGGAACGAACGGAAGAAGAAGAAGACGAAGAAGAAGAAGAAGAAAGAGAGAGAGAGAGAGAGCTTGGGGGGTTTTGTTCGTTGGAGAGAGGATGAAGAGGAGAAATTGCAGGTGTAGCTGGAACGAACGAGAGGAGGAAGAGGAGAGAGAGAGAGAGAGAGAGCTTGGGGGTTGAGTTCGTTGTAGAGAGGATGAAGAGGAGAAAGTGCAGGTGGTAGCGGGAATGAACATAAGAGGAAGAGGAGAGAGAGAGATAGAGCTTGTGAGTGGGGGAGGGGGAGTGTTCTGTTCGTTGGAGAGAGAAAGAGAGCTTAATTTATTCATTAATGTTTTTTGACAAATTATTTGTAAATTAAAACTTACATGGCAGGTCATGGGCGGTTGGCCCATGCCCCGTCCCGACCCATTTATCCTATTTATTGACCCACCCTAACCCTTTATAATAATGGGTCGACCTTGACCCAACCCGATCCAACCCGTTGCCCAACTCTATCTTTGAGTAATCACATAGAAGTATACCAATAAAGTCTTGACTACGATGTCATTGAAAAATTACGTCTTAAGTTTGATTCTCCTATCCCCCGTTGTGTCGTATTGTACTGACCTTTATGCGCTATTTGAGAAAAAAAAATCACATAAAAGTGTACTAAAATATTAAAAGCAAGTAATTAAAAGAGTTATTGACATTTTACTACCTACTTGTGAGACCCTGAATTTTGAGTAGATTAATTTTATAGTTGAATTAAGCTAGATATTTATACGTAATTTATTTTATGTGATTGTTATGTCCTTGTGTGTTTATATAGCTTAATTAATAGAGGTTAGTGCTCGTTATAGAGACCCGGGCAGACTTATGCTTATTTACCCCTATTCAAAAAAAAAAAAGGGGAAAGGGATTAGTGTTGATTAGGCGAGTGCTGGCTGCACCTAATGAAAGCCACCGAAAGAAGGAAAAGAGAGGAGCGAGAGGAAAAGGAAGGAAGGGAGGGGGAGACCGAAAAGACCCAGGAAACGGGAGAGAGAGAGACCTAGTGAGGGAGATAGAGCGAGACCGAGAGGGCAAGCGAGAGCAAAGGCGAGGAAGAGAGGCCGGAGACCGGCGCGCCGAACGGCGAGCGGCTATGAAGCGGCCAGCGAGCGCGAGGAAACGACCAGGCTGAAGGAGGGCGGAACCGAGGCCGGGAAAGAGAAGCGAACGCGAGGGCCGAGGGAGGCAGCCGGTGAGCGCGGGACAGCGACCGGCGACGGTGTCCGGCTCGGAGGAGGGCGGCGGAATCCGAGGCTAGCAGCAGGGAAAGGGAACGAAAGGAGGAAGGGAAGCGGGGAGCCTGAATCTCAGCAAACCATAAACCGCAATCCCCGAATCGAGGTGGGTAGCCTTATACTCTAAACTATTATTAGTTTCGAAACCCAAATGAATTTCTTATGAATATCGAATGTCCGTTTTATTGTAAATATCGAATGTTTGTCTGGGAATATAGAATGATTGTACCATAGGAAGTGGTTAGGATGAATTAGAACTTGAGATAATTTGATTAAGTGTGAAGGCTGAATTAGGATATTAGGGATTATGAGAAAGTTAGATTGCGGAGGTCCAAGGACTATTATCGAAGTTTCAATTAGCGATCAAAGACAAAGAAGCTGCGATTTGAGTGCGAATTGCTTAGAGATTACTTGATTTTATGATGTTGAGGGGGGATAACTGCTAACATTGGGAAATAACGAGTTGAAGGAAAAGGAGAATATGAGTTTATATTAATTGGTACACAATTGAGGAACGAGAGTAGAAATCGGTGGTTGGGTTAAATTGAATTGGAGATGTGCCTGAGTCCGTGAGATTGAACTAGACTTGAAGGTAAGCGAAGCTAACCAAAATTGAGTGATGAAAAGTGATTAAGAGTTATACAACTAAGGATGGACGAATAGGAGTCAATTAATGAGAAAGAAACATACGATGGGAGTTAAGGCAGGAAATAACGAGCTGAGAATGGTAAGGTTAAGTTGAGTTTAGAATATGTCTAAGCCTTGAGAATAAATCAAGTTGAAGATAAGCATAGTGAGAGGAACTTAAGTGACGAAGTGAGATCAAGAGTTGTATAGTTGAACATGGGTAAAAGAAGTTGAGTATAAAGTAGAGACATAAAATGAGGAATTGAGGTAAAGATAATGAATTATGGAAAGTTGAAACATTGAATTAGATGGTATCTATTTATGGTTATCGTGACTCGAAAAGTATTAGTTCCTAAACTCATTCAGTTTGAAAGTAAATTAAGTTAAGGGGAATGGACTTTGGAATATAAAGGAGGAAAGGGAAATAAGAATGTTAGGGAATATGCATCCATGTAGATTGATTGTGGCTTTGAAAACAAAATATGGCGAGAACTACTCATATGGGAATAGGAGACTCGTGCTTGAGTAGAACATGGAGGAATATGAGTAAATGTGAGATACTTGCGCGAATACTTGAATAATTGTGCTAGCTTGAAATGTTAAGTTTTAGTATAGAGATGCTTGACACGTGAAGTGATTTGTTTCTAAATAATGCTTGAAAGTTGGTTTTGAAAAGAGTTCAAATGTTTACACAAAAGGATACTTGTGTATGATTCTTGAGAAATACTTTCGAACTTGAAATGTGTTCTATAAGAAGTGAAACTAATTGAGAAAGTGAATTTAGAAGGGTGACACGTGTGTCATGCCTTCTACGATGATAAAGTGATTTGAGATCTTGGTTAGAAACCAAGTTTGACAAGTGATTGTGATCACTTCGGTTTAAATGAATTTTGGGCTAAGGATTGTTTAGACCGGAGGAAGGAGGTGGTCGTGCGTATCGGGCCACGGGGTCCTTGCGTAGCAGGATGCCCATCAACCGGAGAGGTTGATTCTTTCCTGACGAGGAAAGCGGAGCCTTCCAGGTATTTGACTAGAGATAGGTCCCGGGAACCCGAGTCGGGAGTAGCGCCCGAGAACCGCCTGGTGCTAGTTCAATCGTCTAAAGCCCCGAAAGAATTTTCAGAAAGTATTTGAGAGAAAGTGCAGAATGGTTCCACCTTGTTTCATGTGATTCAATTCCCAAAATGATTGCAACCCGTGCTTTGAATGATTGAAGTGGTATGAGTTTTATGTTGCAAATGATTTCAAGAGATTTCATTGAAAAGTATATAGGTTTGTATTATATTATTACGCTTTTGCTGATTTCATTATTATGAGTATTATGTGTACGAATTTCTGTTTTAAGGGTGTAAGACTTCGGTGAGCCCCGTGGTTTATTGCTCACCCCCACAAATTGCCCCGTCCCTCCCGGCTGCAGGTACCCCCGAGGCGAATGGCTGGAATGCTTGTCTTTGGTGGCGATTAGGGCTGCAGTCAAGTCTATGTGTTTTATGTTTAATATATTGTATCTATTCGGCTACTTATGTAAGTAGACAGTAATGTATAGTAAGTTAGACGTGTGTATGGAGACCAAACTAGTAGCTTCGACAAGCCGTAGATTTCTTTCTCTCGGCAATTTTGATCTTACATGGTTGTAAATCTGGTTTTTTGCTGAATTCATGACTTGGGTTGTAAACTAGTTCGCAATGTAAGCTTTGTGGTTGTGAATATACTCCGGCGTGTGGCCATTGAGCTGTGTACTCCGAGCGTGTGGCTCGTTGAGTTTTATTGTGAATTTTATGCAGGTTCTAAGGCTTTTAACCTATGGGTTGGACCATAGCTCAAACGGAACTCTGCCGAAATTTTTAGGAAACTTCGACCTTTGGGGAGAATTTCATTTTGTACCCTTAAGTTGATTTAAGATAACTAAGTCTACACTGAGTGAGCCTTGCGAGTTCCTTTGAGGAACTCGGCGGTATAATACTCCTAGGGTGGGTTTTGGGATGTTACATTACTAGTATGAACAAATAATAAAGAATTTTTTAAGTTTTATAAATAATAAATTAGTATCCGAAAAAATTAGTCTATCATTTGTCGATACCATATAAAGAGTCAATATTTCTAATTAAAAAAATCCAAACTTCTTCTTGTAGCCTCACCACTGTACCATCAAATACTTGTTGTACCTTGAAAATTACATAACTTACGGTTGGTTAGTAGAGGCCAAGCTTAGCAATATAATACAACGACTGCAATCACATTATTAAGAATTGACTTTGGTGTTAATATTTAATTATGATATACTAATCTAATTATATATTAAAAAATTAATCCTTTAAACAAATTTACTTCATTTTTGTGGTGCAGAGGAGGCATAAAGGACATTATAATATAATAATAGGGGAATAGAAATCGAACTCGTGACTTAATATACTCATGACCTCATTCTTAACCACTAAATAATGATCTCATTAGTAAAAAAATTTACTTAATTAAGTAACTGAACATTATAAATAGTAAAAACAAACCATATGGAAAAAAATATATAATGGTGTTCTGAAGTTAAAATTCAGAAGCATAAATGGAGTAATTCATGCAAGTAATGTGTATATTTGCGTGTTAAAAAAATTAATTACTGTAATTATAGTACATAGTTAACTTTTTTAAACAAAATGTCATCCACTTAGATGATCATATTCTCACAGGCAATGTTATAATAAGTAACAAATAAAATGCTTGTTTGAGAAGAAGCAAAAATTTAGGCAAAATTTTTGTCCTAATTAATGTAAATACACTGGTGAACTCTAATAATAGTAATTCGTTGCAAGTAATTCTTTTATTCCAGTTTTTTAGCCTTTCTCCTGTGCAATGTTGTATAGTCGTTGATCAAACAAATAAAGTATGTTGTTTAGTTAACCCAGCCTAATATGGTGTTCGGATTTTGCATCTCCCTGGCTGTCAAATTCAGTTGATCAATGTTGACATTAGTTGGTCAATGCCAAACGTCTTTCCGAAGAAGATCCTCCGAAATAGAAAACCTTTTTTCACAAAAATTTATCTTCTATCTATTTTCTCTTTACTCTTCACCGTCCTTATTGTTCCGCGTCTGATGTCAAACACAACTTTAATTTATTCCTGAAATCTATTTGTTATTGTCTCCTTGTCTTATGCTTTTCCTCTTCTTTTTATTAAAAATTCACGAAGGAGGAGGTTGGCCATGGTGGGAACGATATCTTGGTTCTCACAACTTCGCCGTTCGAAAAACAACTCTGACCACGTCAACCATAGTCGGTGGATCATCCAACACGAAAAACCTGAGGCCCTCGGCATCTTGTCCTTCGATATAGCCAAGACGATTTCTCGATTAATCTCCCTCTACAGGTCCCTCTCTGACGACCAAATCACCCTTCTAAAAGAATACACAATAAGGGAGAAGGGCATTATCTACCTGACATCTAAAAACGAGCGATTCTTACTCACATTGGCTTGCGCTGAGCGCCTTGAGGATTTAGATCGAGCAGCCAATGCTGTGTCAAGGCTAGGCCTAAAATGTTCGGACTACAACTTGATTCGATTTGAGCAGTTATATAATGACATCAAAAATGGGTATGTAGATATGGAAAAATTCCCATATGGGTCTAAGGAAATGGAAAAATTAATTCACAAAATGGAGAAGTTCACATCCTTAACCACATACTTGTACGTAGAGATTGAATCCTTATCCGAGTTAGAGGCATCAGAGAGGAAGCTGAATGAATGGCGGAGGAGTAATAGCAACATCAACACAAGCTATGACTTATTTGATCAAAAGATTAGTACCCAAAGAAAACTCGTTCGCCATTTAAAAGAGGTATCACTTTGGAGCCAATCACATGACAAAATAGTACGACTGATGGTAAAAATAGTGTGTGTCATATATGCAAGAATTTGTGGCATCTTTGAACCATATGTCTCTATTGGTCCATACAAAAATAATGGTGAACATCACAAAGTGCATAGGAGGAATCTTAGCCACCAAGAGATTACACAAAAACATTTCGAGATCCCTTCACCACAAACCTCTATGTCAGGCCCAATACAGAGTGCATGCCGAAGAGTTCCTCTTGTGAGGTTTCGTAGTCGAAAGAGCAATGGTTTCTTCACAGAGGATGTTGATCTCCGACTTTGGCTAAGGTACCCTAATGTAGTCTCAAAAAACAACAAGGTTTTCCAAGCTGACCCACCATTGACAGTTGGCGGAGCTAGTTTGGCTCTAAGATATGCGAATGTGATCTTATTAGTGGACAAGTACTTAAATTCAAAATCCCTAATAGCCGATCAAGCACGCCATAATCTATACAACATGCTTCCTACACGGTTGAAGGCTTACATAAGGTCGAAGCTAAGGATACCGTGGAGGGAGACAGAGGTGGGTGGAATTAGCGGTGGTGCATTAGCAGAGGGGTGGCGAGAAGCAGTCAATGGGATACTGGAGTGGCTCGTCCCTATGGCTCAAGATACACTAACATGGCAAGCTGAGCGAAGCATGGAGACACAAAGGTTTGATACGAAACCTACCGTTTTGTTGGTTCAAACTTTGCACTATGCAGATTTAGAGAAGACAGAGTTTGCTATTGCGGAAGTGTTGAGTGGGTTGAGTTGTGTATATT
The DNA here is from genome assembly GCA_021018815.1 of Talinum fruticosum. Classification (NCBI taxonomy): domain Eukaryota; kingdom Viridiplantae; phylum Streptophyta; class Magnoliopsida; order Caryophyllales; family Talinaceae; genus Talinum; species Talinum fruticosum. Next base: position 422,606 of record JAITYX010000046.1, on the reverse strand, counting down.
GGTACCAGAACCCTCAGCCATCTAATTATGAGGATCTCTATAGATGTTCAGAACATAACTTATGATTTTTGTACAGAGAGTTCATTGAGTTTAAATAATGGACTTAGTTGGTCCAAGTCTGGATGGAAAGAGGAAATGATGTTGGCTTTAGGTAAATGACACCTATGAAGTGATTTGATTTGTTTATCGTACTTTGTCATTTGTATACAACCCAAATCTTTTTTTTTTTTCCTTTTTTCCACATTGTTGTGGGAATTGCAATTGTCAACTTTAAGCATCTTAGGACCTAGATCGAGTACAATTAAGTCGGATAACCTAGTTGTGTATAATAGATCTTGCTTCAAAAGGTAAGAACCCAAATATTAGCTGTAATTGGGTTTAGGATAGTTCCGCCTTAATTCTCTTTTAATTTATATGTAGGAAAATGAGGACTAACCTTACTGCAGAAGTGATGGGATCGATTGATGTTCGGTAGCTCACGAGTGAATTACCGAGTCACGCACACACCAGTATGGTTGTACGTCCAAGTTCCGAATTTACCGAGTAAGGCGAGTATAGTGTACCTGCGGCTACCAAAGTCGCCGAAAACAGTCATCAATCAAACACTACGACCCTTTCGATGACTGGTCTTAACGTGAGAGCGGGAGAACGGTATTGCTATAGACAGGAAGTCAATTTACGATTCTAGCTCTTTTACCCAATCAATAACTTTCCCTACTTAAGGTGAAAAATAAGCCCTTAAAACTGAAATTGATTTCCTAAATAATGGTAATTTATTTCCTAAATCAATTTCCTTAAAATTGAAAATTAGTTCTCACAATAAACTATATAAAAATGTGATTGTTACCTAAAATAGCCAACAACTCCCACTCAACCACATAAATCATAGCTTACATATCTCTCTCTCAACATATCTTTTCACATTTCATACTGGGAGTGAGACATGCGACCATAAGTAACCATTAGTGTTATATTAAGTCACCGGACAACTAACATAACACTTTCACATGAAAGGACATCCCAAATTGCCCAAATATCATGTAAAGTATATACTATCCCTTTATTCTTATAAGATATGTCATTACGATTATATTCCAAATATAATCGCTCGGGCTGATATGATGAAGATAAAAAAATTCTTCCTTAGACACTTATGATATTACATCTTAGTTTAGTTGCTTGCCCAATGTGATGTGCTGGAATGAAAACATCTTGGCCTTTAAAAATCACATTAAAGTAGCAACACCAAAACTTTGACTTCATACCATTGTTCTATGTCAAAGGGTTTTATACTCTTTAGACACAAAATCCACAAGGATCGCACAGTGACAAAGAAAGGATTCAATTTGTCACTCCTCTAAAGGTTGACAAGAACACACAATACGATATGCATGTCACAGCATAGCTCTTACTAAGTTGAACATGTCACTCTTTATACCATGTGAACAATGGGTCTAGTTTACACGAAAAACTAACCTAAGACACTAGAATAACATACCTAATGTCAATCTTCAAACTCAAGATTCTACTTTAATGCTCTAATATGAAATCAAGGCATTTCGCATTTCAACTCTATGAACTCTCATCTTAGACTTACTAAGGCGACCATAAGAAACAACAACTTATCATTCATACAACATAAGTATAACGATAATATAACATTACACACACCTAATATTAATATTATTCATTTTTATCCTACCCATTACTCAAGCGTTAGAGTGATTATCCATATGATAGGGTCAATCATAAGCTTGGTAACATTTTAAAATAACAAGCTTACGCAATCATGCTTTTGACTCGTGTCCTTACATACGATTGCTCGATCAAGGATTAAAATCAAGTAGTGTCGTGGCCGCGAACATATGAGTTTAGCATTATTAATGAAATTGATTTTTTTAGATTCGAAGTACTAAAAATAAAGTTAAATAAATAATACATTATAATTGTAAAATGAAACTAAACTATAATATATTATAATTGTCCTCAGCGAGGTTTCATATTATGATACCGAAGCATGATTTTTTCATTATCTACACTTTTAAAAAGACCATCCTCAAAGTAAAGAAGGTTCATATTAAATACAAAAGATTCATATATACCTCTTCATCTAATAATACGTATTTTGTCCAAGTTGAAAATTGTAAACATGAATTGCTCTGATGAAATTACTAACGTTTTCTAAACTGAATGTAATCAAGCTCGAGTCATGCCGGTGATGGTGAGCATTACTTAGGCCTTGATTCCTTGAGTACAAGAAAATCACATGGGTTCGTCATACGATTGATATTTTGGATTTTTTTTATCAATCTGGTAAGAAAATCACCTTCGATGACATTCAAAGGTAACTTCAGTACTAGAAATCCTCTATTGTAGGCTTTGTGTTGGGGGCTAATCCTCCATTCAAAGTTTCTAATGGATTTATCCACCGAATTTGAGGGGACAAAATAGATGAGGGTATGTTGGTGATAACGACACATATAGAGTGTTGACAATTATAAAACTAGAATCCTGATATGAACATACAAAAAAACCGACATATAGAGTATGTTGGCATTTGAGCCCAATTACGTAAGTTACATGTGAAATATCGGGAGTCGAGTAGTAGCTGGGGCGAGGCCAGCAACAACAACATAGTGCTAGGAGTCGAGCAAAGTCGTCTAGAATGAAGAAAAAAAAAACCTTTCACGTTAGGATTCGAAAACATGACATCTTGCCTAAAATGAGCTCCCTTAACCAGTACACCAACTCACACTTTTTACGATCTATTGTGGTTCAAATTGTGTTCGTAAATTTATTTTTTTCATATGTAATTTTTATTTCAAAAACGAGTGGTGTCAAGCAACACCACTCCTTTCATATTGGATCCGCCCTGCTTACAGAACTCATCCACTAAGGATGAAAAACATATTCCGAGGTTGGTCATCTACACTTGTCTAGGTTACACCCACAATCAGCAATGAAGTATTATTTTATTGATAAGTTTCCTTGAAAAAAACAATAATTAGATTACTCGTACTACGAAAGTAATGCTAAAAATTCTCTTAACAGACTTGCTAACAAGCACGTAAATGTCAAGTGATATGTACACATCAAGTTAAACATTTAAGTTTTTCTACACACTAACATAGACAACTTGTTTAGCCTTCTTAACGCACTTGATCAAGGCTCGTGGTTATACCTTTATCAACCAAAGCATGAATAGGTTCATAATAATGTACTAGAAAACGTTCTAAGATTTCCTAAATACGTATAAACTTACCCATATTTCCAGAATTTCTTAGGGAAATTTCTGGTACCAATTATTCCCATTAGTAGGACATACCTACTTTCACTAGTGTCTTCCATCTTAAAAATGGCAAAGAACCACTACTTAATGATCTCAAACATCTCCAAGTTATTTCCAACCAAGAACATGTCATATAAGAGAAACATAAACTCTTTTGTTGTTCTTGACCCACATAGAATCATAGTATTATACAATGACTTGGAATATTGTTCAAGACATTATATGGACTTTACAAGATGATACATTTTGTTCTCTTCACTTTATTGTACAAAAATAATAGACAAATCCGTCTAAATCTCTCCCTCAATATCATAATTTGGGAAAAAAATTTAGATGTCCATTTGAGCTGATCTTATAGTCCAAATGGGCAATTATGGTTGGAAGTAGTGAATGAAGGTTTGCTCTTGGAGAAACTAGGTCACCCTAGAGAAAGGGGGTGAATAGGGTGATGGGGAAATTTAAACAAGTAATGGAAGAATAAAACTAGACAAGACTCCGAGGAGAGTCCGAGTTTAGATTGAACTCGGAAAAGTACTAGCTCATAAAGTTACATGGAAACCCTCCCGGGGCAGAAAACCACGACCGGTGCTAATCCAAGCACCAAGTCAAATCCACAATTTTGAATCCATAAAATACAAGTAGAAAGACTTAACCAAAATTGCTCCCTTAGACAATTCCTCACAAGATTTTCCTAGACTCGAAATTCCCTTATCCGATCTAGTACTTCCTAACCGAGATAGCCTTTATAGCTAGGGACAACCGAGCTAAGTTAACCCTTACAGCTCAGTCAAGGGACCTTACTCGAAAGTAAGAATAAGTGTTTGTAAACCGATTATAAGACCTTACAACTCGGAAAGATATTAAGTACAGAGTTGGAGTTGTAAGTAGAAGATTGAGTATGAATACAATGACTTTTGCTAAAGTGCATGTATATACGGTTGATTTAGCAATCTTCAAGTCTTGAGAGTTGGCTTCTATTTATAATAATCAAGCAGATTAGTCGTTATGACAATCTTCCGATCGGAAGTCCTTTGTGACCGTTGCAATAGATTTTCCGAGGTACTTTGAAAATATTCGTTGGGGTGTAAACGTTGGGAACGGCTCTTGACTCCGTTGGAAGTCCCAATCTACTGGTGGTGTCCGAAAAGTAGGGTGGAAACCACCGTTGAGCTTAGCATTGCAGATTTCCAGCTTTGGAAACGGACAACCTTGACATAGTGTCCGGTCTTCCGTCACGAGTAGAAAAAGCCTTGTCTCGTTGGTGATTTGACATCTTGAAGTCTGGTTACTTTTGTATTTTAAAAATAGGATAGCCTCGTTTGAATAACCTACAAAAGTAAAACAATTTGGTTCTCAAAGTATAAAATACTTTGGTCCAACATTAGACACAGATAATAATTTAATTAAGATAATTAAAAGCATAATTATCTCGAGTCTTAAAAGAGTGAAATTTTCCGAGTCTAATATCCATTATGCTCAAATTCCATCCGAGTCAGCCTAGAAGTAAAGCAAGTTAGATAAATTACATCGAGTGGAAAGATTTGATCTAGACTGCCAATGTTCAAACCAAGCATGCTTGAGTTAGAAAGATGAGTTAACACGATAATTCAGTCAAACTTAGATCATGAAGTTAGAACCGAGTTTATGCATAATAGAACAAGTGTTTGAACATGCAATATATCCGAGTGTTGTCCGAGTTACTCACAACTGTGTGTGAAATGATAAACAAGAATATGCTTTTGAGTAAGTCGAGTCCAAAGAGAACACATGCGATAGTTTCGTAACACTCGAAAAGATGCTATATCACTCGAAAAGCTTATAAAACAGATAGAATGACTTTTAATCAAAACCTTATAAGAGATTGAAGACTCGGACACTACCCAACACATTTCGAGTTGTATAAAAGGAATCGAGTATAAGAACTTCTTCATTATAGAGTTTTGATTCCAAGGCATTCTCCGATCCTTAGAAACTTTTATGAAGTAACAAAGCGTATTTTCTAAGTGATATAGCATTTACTTCTCGTATTCTTGCTTGTCTCTGTGTGACTCATAAAACAGATATGTGTGTCTCACTCGGTTCCGAGTCCCTCATCACTTAGATATATCGCATGTTGAATTGACTAGTATTTCGTTTAATCGCGCTCGGATCCGACTTCATGTTTTAAGTTCTTCTTTGTTGGAGTCGGTAATTCTAGTCCGAATCGTTCTTAGTCTATATCAAGTTATTTCACTCGATATTCATTATGCAACTTGATTCTTCGCTTAGACTAACTTTGATGGAATTTTGAGTTTCGTGGATATTACACTCGAACATTCCACTCACTTTCCGACTCGGATAATTAGTTACTTAATTATCTTAATTATTTTATTATCTCGTGTCTAATCGTAGACCAAAGTATTTTATACTTTGAGAACCAAAATTTGCTTTACTTTTGTAGGTTATTCAAATGAGGATACACTTTTGAATTACAAAAGTAACCGGCTTCAAAACATCAAATCACCAGCGAGACAAGGCTTTTCCTCTTCTCTATTCCAGTCCCGTAAGATTGTGTCGTGGCTGTCTGTTTCCAAATCTGGAAAACTGAAATGCCAAGCTTAACGGTGGTTTCCACCTTATCCTTCAAGACACCGCCGGTGGTTTTGGGACTTTCAAGAGAGTTAAACCGTTGCCCAACGTTCATATCACAACGGATACTTTTTGAGTGACTCGGAAAGTCCTTATCAACGGTCACAAAGGACTCTCAGTTAGCAGAAGGAGATAACGGCTACTCTGCCTGGTTATCTATAAATAAAAGCCGACTTTCAAGACTTGAAGATTGCCGAACATATTGTTAATACACGTACTTGAGAAAAGTCATTGTATTTACTCTCAATCTTCTACTTACAACTCCCACTCTGTAATTCATTACTTTCGAGTTGTAAGGTCTTGTACTTAGTTACAAACACTTTCTTACTTTCTGAGTAAGGTCCCTTGTGTAATACCCGAATTTTAAAGAAAGCAGTTGAAAAGCATAGAATCATTGAGTATTTTTTCCCGCAACCTGGGGGGTTGAGTGGCTGATTTTATTTACGGCCGGACATATTACATTGGAATTCCTTTGGAGGCTAGTGGCGAATAAATAAAATCAAGGAAATTACCTTCCTTTTTCATCCGAGCTGAACCGTTGGGTGATTAAGAATTGCCGTGGCCGGCATATTAAAATAAGTTAGGACGCAGTAGCATCGGAGGACGGAAGGGAGGAGATGTGGACTTGTTGTATATGGGCTGGTGATTACTTTAGCTGAATTATGAAGAGATGAGAAAGATAAATTGTGGGTTTAATTATTATTACGTTTAGCAAGAGAAAAAGGAAAAGATGATTAAAAAGGAAATGAAGAGGTGAGTTTTGGTTCAAGTGGAGAAATGAGATAGAAATTAATTTGGGGTCTAATAAGGATAATGAACAAACCAAATTAGGCGGTGGAAGAGAGGCAAACAAAGAAGGCTCGAGGAGCCCGAGCAGCAGGCGGAGTGAGCGAACAGGGAGGGGGAGCGGACCACCGAGCGGGAGAAACAAAGAGAGAGAGAGAGGGAGCGCGGGACCCGGAGTCGAGGTCTGAGGCCGGCAAGCCGGGCGGCGAACGAAGGGAAGGCGGCCGGCGCCTGCAAGGGAAACGGAGGAGCAGAGGAGAGGAACATCGCCGTGAAAAACGCGCAGAGAGAGAAAAAGGAGAGCGGTGTGAGGGTCGAAGGAGACCGAGGGTGACCGGCGACCACCGCAGACCGAAGGCGGCGGTCGGTGACGCGAGCAGACGTGAGCAAGGGAAGAAAGCGAAAGGTTGGGACAGAGCAAGCGGCGGAGCAAGGGCGACAGCGCGAGAAAGTCCGAAAGGCCGGGACCGGGACACGCGACGGCGACGACGACAAGGGAGGTAGACCGACGGTAAGCACGCGTGGGGATCGGACCGAGATGCGGCGAAACGGTAGGCTGGAGGCGGGGAAGCAGGAACCGAAGGAAGGAACCGAACCAGGGAGCTCGAACCTCGAGCAAATAACAAACCTTCAATCCCCGAATCGAGGTGGGTAGTCTTATGCTCTAAACTATTAGTAATTTCGAAACCTAAATGGATTTGTTGTGATTGTTGAATGTGTTATGTGAATATTGAATTGTTGTGAATGTTGAGTATCCGTATTACATGAACGCACCTATTTGTTGTTTGAGATTGAAATAAGAGCTTAGAATGTATTTAAGAAATTGAGAGGGCTGAATCGTGGAATGAAGGGAGTTACTTGGGTTTAATAGTTGAGTTAAATCGGGAACTTCTAAAGAGCTTGAATAATCACTTAAGGTTGAATTGGGTGTGTTGATTCCGAAGAGGCTAGATTATATAGGTCAAATGAGTAGTATTGAGGTTCGATTAGTCGTTGAGGATGAAGAGTTGGGACGTGGATAGGAATTATGAGTTAATTAAGTTTTAGAGATTCTTGAAGCTACGGTATTAAGAGCTAATTATGAACATTGGGAAATGGTAGGTCGAAGTATAAAGAGGAGTATGAATTCGTATGGAGTAATGCGCAATTGGGACAAGTAAGTGAAAATGGATAATTGTGAGCTTGATTACGTTTGAAGTATATTAATTCCTTGAGGTTAAACTAAGTGTGAAAATAAGTAAAGGTAACTGAAACCGAATAAGGACAAGTGATTGAGAGGTACATGCCCAAGGACTGGACGAGCAAGAGTTAAGTAATGAGTTTAGAACATATCTCGGTCTTTGGGATGAAATCAAGTTTGAAGTTAAGCACGGTGAAAGGGACTTAAGCGATAAAGTGAGAGCAAGAGTCGGGTGGCTGAATACGGGCAGAGGAAGTTGAGTTATAAAGTAGAAGCGTAAAATGAGCAAGTGAGGCAAAAAGGCAATGAAAAGTAAGAATGTTGAATTGAGTGATATGTACTTGTGGTTATTGTGGCTCGGAAAATGGAGATAATCATACTAACCGACGAATTGAGAAAAGCTTAGTTGGAAAAGAGTTGAGGATGATTGCTTGTAAGGAATGGTGATTATTCGTGCTATGTGATTACTTTACGTGATGCTCAAAAATAGTTTCGAAAGGAGTTTTGTATTTTACATGAATGATTCTTGAATGAAATTCCTTGAGAACTACCTTTCGAACATGATTGTGTTTTAAAGAAGCAAAGCTGATTTGAGAAAGTGAATTTATAAGGGTGACATGTGGTGTCATGCCTTCCTTGATACTAAATCAATTGAGAAAGCTAGAAAGTGAATGTGATGAATGAGAATGTGCAAATTGTTTTGAATCGACCGCTACGGATCGTTTAGCATACCGAAGGGTTCAAACCGGGAACGCCCAGCTAGAGACTTCGAGGGAAGGGTTCTAATAGGGGTCCTGGAGAGACAGGATGCCCGCCCGAGACTTCCTAGAAGAATGGTCCCGGAGCCTTTTGTCGGGGTCGCGCCCGAATTAAAGAAGTGCTAGTTCGAGTCCTCGAAGGCTCGGAATGTTGATTCAACCCCAAAAGAAGTATTCTTGAATGTGAATGTGTGCTTTTAAGTGATTGAAGAGTCTTGATCTTTCCATTGCAAGAGATTTCAATGAAAAGTATATAGATTTCTATTATGTTATTATGCTTTCGCAGATTTCATTATTATGAGTATTATGTGTAAAGAATTTCCAATTTAAGGGCATAAGACTCCGGTGAGCCCGTTGATTATTGCTCACCCCCACAAATTCCCCTTTCCCACCCAGGGTTGCAGGTACACTTCAGGAGCATGATTTACCCTTAGCATATTTCGGACTCCGCTGATTGCTTGTTTGATGCGTGCTCGAACGATTCAAGTCAAGATTATGCATTTCGATATTTCTCAATATTGTACTTGTAATTTAGTGCATATAGTTGTACCAAATGTATATCGGACCCTTTTAGATTGTTTTAAGTTGTATAGCATGATTGGTTGGACTCCGGCGTGTGGCCGTTGAGTTGTATACTCCGAGTGTGTGGCTCGTTGAGTTATATCATGTTTTTCATGCAGGGTTTTATGGCTTTAAGCCTATAGGTTAGTCCATAATACAAACGGAACTCGCTGAAATTTTTAGAGAATCTCGCATTCTTTTGGGAAAACCACCGGTATTACCTTTAAGTTGAGTTTAGACAGCCAAACCAACACCGAAAAGAGCCTTGGGAGTTCCTTTAAGGAACTCCGCAATGTAATACTCCCGGGGGTGTTTTGGGGTGTTACACCTTGACTAAGTCTGTAAAGGTTAACTCAGCTTAGTTGTCCCTAACTCGTAAGGGTTATCTCAGCTAGGAAGTACTAGATCGGATAAGGGAATTTCTAAGTCTCGGAAAACTTGTAAAGAGTTGTTTAAGCGAGCAACTTGGGTTCGATCAGTCTACGGTATTTTGTGGACTCAAAATAGTGGATTTGACTTCGTGCTTGGATTAGCACGGTCCGTGGTTTTCTCGCCCAGGAGGGTTTCCACGTAATTCCCGTGTCCTTACTTTCGAGTTTATTCTAGACTCAAACAGTCTCAAAGGTTCCGCTTAATTGGCTTCTTTACTCGTCTATTGCAATTCGAGTTCATACTTTTCCGACTCGATTTTCACTCGGAATCCATCTGCGTTTCTACTTTGGTAAAAGAGTTTGATTTTTAACGAAAATCTTCCATCACCCTATTCACCCCCATCTAGGGTGACTCGGACTCTCCCGAGCAAACCTTCGGAGATGAAGTCCAATACCCGATTCCTTGATGGAACTTAGAATGATGTATATGACGAGTCCGAGTCTTCAATCTTCCCTTTTTGATGAAAGGCATTCCATACTTAGACGTAAACTTTGTTAGTGATATAGATCCGGGTTGTCATCCTTTCTCAAATGATAAGCCAGAAAAACATGATAGAATTGTGTAGAGAAAATACAAGTGATTGAAACTTATATTATATCGAGCAAATAAGCCGAGATTGCATAAAAAGAACTAAAGTATCGGAGCGAGAAAAGAATAACCGAGTATTAGAGCAATGACAGACGTGAGTTGTCAAATCGAGTAGAGAAAAAAATACCGAGCAAGACATTGAAACTCGAAATAATAAACTCGAAATAATTGCTTTAAGTAGTAAACTCGGAGATATGTGCAACTTAGAAGGAAGATAGCAGGATTATTAATGAAATTTCATCATAATTTAAACAAATGAGTTTACACAAAAGAGGGTGAGAGAAACTCCCCTAAACAAGACAACAAATTTTTCTAACTATTCTCCCCATGCCTTTCAAAGAAAATAAAAAGAGGAAGAATGTATCAAGTAGATACAAATCTGATGTCCGGACAAAAAAAAAAAAATTAAGCAGAAAAAAATTAACATGGAGGACATGGAGCGATCCGAGTCGAGGTTGGTGGACGAGCAAGTGCGCCTTCGCCGATAAGATCCGGAAGATGTTGACGAACGAGGCGGAGGCAGCACCGGGATCTCCGGAATGGGCTCGGCTCCGAGTGGTCGACCTAGAACTAGGTTGTCTAGAGGCTCATCTTCCCGGAACTCGACCGACGGAGGGGTGTGCTCAGGCTGGCAAGCTCGCCGACTAACCATGGTCAGCAGGTCTTTGACCCACTCGGACTATTGTCCGAGCCGATCATTTCCGGTTGAGGTTCCGGAGCACTTGGGCCCTCTGTTGCTCGCTGCGATTGGTTCTCGCGTCCTTCCCCTTTCCTCGGATGGAGTTGCCTCGACCGTAGGCTCCGCTTCTTCGTCTTATTCGCCTTCTTCTCCCCTTCGGAGGAAGACTTGGCTAGACTCGAGGATTCTTTATATGTATCTCGAGTCCATTGGATCCTTAGCCGCCTTGGAGCGCTGTTCTCGAAGGAGCTCAATCAGCTCCCTCTGTTCCTTAACTAGTGCCTTCATCTCGAGATATACGTCTTGCTACTCTCGGATTTGGGATTGGGCGGTTTTCGGTTAATGGTCATAGACCGAAGGACGATCTTTAATGACCGGAGGGTGTCCTGTGAACTCAGTGGACACCAAGGAAAGCTTGTCCATGATAGCGGAGGACAACGTAGAAGAGAGAATTTGAGGAACACCCGAGGTGGAAGCACCACTAGGTGGAGGAGGTAGAGCAAAAGTTGGCCGAGTCCGAGTCTAAGGCGGAGAAGGTGGCCTCGGTTATGAGCTATGGACCAAGACGTCCGGTTGGGTTTCCTAGTATCCATACCCAAGGAGTTCCTTTTTGCCGACGACAACGGCAGCCTTAGAAACAAGCATTATGATATGAGGGAAGAGGAACTTTGAACCGCATGATGATGAGGGTGAGAAGAGCCCCAAAAGGAAGTGGGGTGTTCTTCTTGTTGTGAGTCCGAGCAGGCACCGCTGCCATCCGCTCGACTATAGTAGGAAAGAGGTCGACTTCGTAGCCCTCTAGAATGTCGTAAAGAGCTTTGAGGTGCTTGGAGTTAGGGTTTTCCTTGCTAGAATGTTGAGAGAAGAAAGTCCTCATCGCCAGAAAGCACAAAAGGCGAGCTTCGATTTGAGATGAGTCACGGAGAAGGTTTTACGTGACCCGGGAAACTCTTTGGCATATTTCTCAAAGAATTCATCAAGCAACCTCGTTGAAAGGTATGGGGTTGTTGTTGAGGAAAAGAGAAGTGACTTTGAAGAGTCGGTGGAGAAGAGAAGTGTTGATGCGAACGGTTATGTTCGAACTTTGGAGGTGAGGATACCCTCGGAGCTGGAAAGATTGGAATAGAACTCCGAAACGAGTTCGGGGTAAATGAAATCACCGAAACAGAGAAAATTGTAGGCCCCTGTTGATTTTATGTGAGCCAACCATGAAAACTTAGTGGTCGGGAAGAATTTGTCATCTAACGTGAGATGTTGGGTGACAATGGGTTTGGAAGGATTGGAGGGGCCTTCCCGGCTTTTGTACGAGGATTCTTGGTGGCGGAACCAAGAAAGTTAGGGTGGGAACCTCTTTTCGGCATGTTTAATGTGAAAAGAGAGGGAGAGATGAAGTTTTGAAAGAGAGAGAGCGAGAAAAAGCTCTACGAGATTGAGCGAAAGAAAATAAAATGAAAGAGTAGAAAGAGAGAGAGCCGAGAGCAACAGTGCTTACTTGAGATGTTCTTCTCTTAGCTTGAGAGCGACGTACGTTTCTTCGAAAGTAGAGAGCTTGCTCGCGTTGTAGTAATTGAGAGAGTGAAAGTAAGTCGAGACTAAAGTAACGAAACGAAAGAAAATGGGAGCTATTTATAGAGAAATAATCGTCCTTCGCATTCGTTCGACTCGGTCCTTCAGCGGTCACCTCGGATCGGTGTGACTGTTCCGCTCTCCAACGGTTAGAATTCCAGCGAATGTCTCCCAACGGCTAGTTGTCCGATCAAAGCGAGAGAGAGAGAGAGAGAGAGAGAAAGAAATTTTAAAAGAAATTTTTGAAATTCTCCACTGATCTAGAGATCATTTAAGAAGTTTAATGTCTAGTTTTCTCAAAGTCTCGAGTCCGACTCATTTAAGATTCTTAATGACTAAGAAACTGTAAACAACTAATAACTATCAGCTCAGTATCATTGGTTCATCCGAACTAATGGCTATTAAGGAAAGTAAGCACACACCACAAAAACATGCAAAGTAATTTAAAAAAATATAATTATGCATTAATCATGCCAAGATCATTCCTAATAAAACAAAACTGATCCTCACCGAGGGGCTTAGCAAAGATATCAGCTAATTGAAGGTTGGTAGGAATGAATTCAAGTTCAATATCACCCTTTTCAGAATGATCTCTCGAAAATGATACCGACCTTAATATGTTTAGTCTTTAAGCGCTAAATTGGATTCTTGGTGATGCTGATTGCACTTTGATTATCACACTTGATTGGAACAGATTTCAATGAAAGTCCAAGATCTTTCAAGTGTTGCTTTATCCATAAGATCCGAGCACAACACACTTCGACCGCAATATACTCAACTTCAGTAGTTGATAGAGCTACCGAGTTTTGCTTCTTTGAGTGCCAAGATATTAGGGATCGACCTGAAACCGGCAGGCTCTCGAAGTGCTCTTTCTATCAACTTTGTATCCAACATAGTCAACATCCGAATATCCAGTGAGAGTCGGTTCTAAGTCTCTAGAGTACCATAGACCCAAATTCCGAGTCCCTGCAAGATATTTGAATATTCTCTTCACCGTAGTGAGATGTGATTCTTTTGGATTAGGTTGAAATCTTGCACACGGACAGACACTAAACATGATGTCCGGCCTACTGGAAGTAAGATAGAGCAAAGATAGAATCCAACCTCGGTAGAGTTTCGATCTACTACTTTACCGTTCTCATCCGAGTCCAATTTTATGTCGTCGCTCATAGGTGTTGCTGCATGTTTCGCATCTTGGAGTTTATACTTCTTCAAGCAGGTCCTTGGTATACTTTGATTGATGGACATAGATGCCATCTTTGTCTTGCTTGATTTATAGACCAAGGAAGAAATTAAGTTCTCCCATCATACTCATTTGAAATTCCTGTCTCATTAACATAGAAAATCTCGACACAGAATTTCATTAGTAGCTCCAAAAATTATGTCATCAACATAGATCCGAGCAATAAGAAAGTCTTTCCCCTTGGTTTTTATAAAAAGAGTTTTGTCAATCTGACCTCTTTGAAAATCGTTTTCAACTAAGAAATTGCTCGAGTCTTTCATAACAACCTCTGGGAGCTTGTTTAATACCATATAAAGCTTTTTGCAATTTAAAAACATGATTTGGAAATTCTGAGTTTTCAAATCCAGGGGGTTGCTCAACGTAGACTTCCTCTTCAATGAAACCATTAAGAAAAGCACATTTAACATCCATTTGATATAATTTGATATTCATGCTAGATGCAAATGCCAACAAGATTCTAATAGCTTTAATTCTGCTACAAGTGCGAAGGTTTCCCCACAATCAATCCCTTCTTCTTGATTGTAACCTTGAGCCACAAGTTTAGCCTTATTTCGACTACTAACCCACCTTCATCCAGTTTGTTTTTGAAAACCCATTTGGTTCCTATGACTGGGTGGTCGAAGGTCATTTGGTCGAGTCCACACTTGGTTTCTTTCGAATTAATTAAGTTCCTCTTGCATGGCCTCTACTCATTCAGGTTCATTCAGGGCCTCTAGTGTATTTTTGGGTTCGAGTTAATGATATGAATACAGTGAATGCACATAGATTTTAAAGAGATGAGTGAGTTTTTACCCCACTGTTGATATCGGATAATATAATTTCTAGTGGGTGACTAGAAGCATACTTGAATGCTCTACCTGTTCTTTGGTTCACCAAACTGTAGGTTGAATTGGTTTATCTTCAGTAGTCTATTCTGAGTGAGCTTATTCATCATATTGACCTTCAACATTATGAGTTGGCTCTTGAGTCGTCTCATTCCGAGTCCGAGTGACTTCATTTTGAGTGACATGGATTTGATTCTTGATGAGCTTATTTTCATCAAGATCATCATTTCGCTCGGCTTCAGGTGTGAGAATGTTGACTCACTTGGTTTTTCTTGTTCAATCTCATCAAAGACAACGTGGATGCTTTCTTCCACTTTGTTACTTCTTTTATTGAAAATACGATATGCTTTGCTATGAGATGAATAACCAAGAAAAATACCTTCAACTAACCTAGCATCAAACTTGGTCAGATGATCCTTACCATTATTGTGAACAAAGCACTTACATCCAAAGGGTTTGAAGTATGAAATGTTAGGTTTCTTCCCTTTGTAGACCTCGTATGGAGTTTTCTTCAGTATGGGTCCGATGAGGCATCTGTTCAATGTGTAGTTGGTCGTGTTGATCGCCTCAGCCCGTAAATAGCAGGGTAGATTATGTTCAATCATCATTGTCCTAGCTATTTCTTCAAGAGTTCGGTTCTTCCTCTCCACCACTCCATTTTGTTGAGGAGTTCTTGGTGCTGAGAAGTTGTGGGAGATGCCATTCATGTCACGGAACTTTCCAAATTCCGAGTAGTCGAACTCTCTTCCATGGTCGGTTCGAATTCTCCGAATCCGAGTCCGAGACTCAACTTTGATTTTCCTGCGTAACTTGCTAAACTCTTTGAATGCTTCATTTTTGTGCTTAAGAAAACACACCCAGGTAAATCGTGAGTAGTCATCAACAATAACAAGCACATATGATTTACCTTCGAGACTCTTAACAGGGATTTCACCACATAAATCCATATGTAACATTTCAAGCACCTTGGATGTCGAAACAGTTTTAAGAGATTTGAAAGATGACTCGACTTGTTTCCCTTTGTGCATGCTTCACAAATTTTATCTTTCTTAAATACACAGTTAGGCAATCCTCTAACTAAACCATTAGATGCAAGTTTCTTAATGGTATACATGCTAACATGACCTAGTCTACGATGCCATGTCCATGAATCATCATGTAGAGATGCTTTTAAATAAGATAAATTCTGAGTCGGGTCGAAAGAGGAATAGTATAAGTGTTACCTGATCTCTTACCCGAGAGCTTGATTTCCTTGGTAGCATCATCAGAGATATAGCAATTGGTATAGGTGAATCTTTCCTTTTCACCTTTATCACATAGTTGAGATATGCTCGAGCAGATTGTATTTTAACCCTTTGACAAGGTATACTCGGGTCGACCGGATTGCTTCCTTTTCCAATCTTGCCTATCCCAATTATGTTGCCTTTGCTGTCATCTCCTAACGTGACTTTTCCTCCCTTGTAATCGTCCAACTCGGAAATGAGTCTTGAATCTCCCGACATGTGGCGTGAGCATCCACTGTCTAGGTACCAATGCCCTTTTGTTCTTTTCCGAGCCACCTGCAAGTCGAAACAAACCGACCTTTCTCACTTCGTCTAACGAACCTAGTAACTCCCTTTACTGTGGTCCTTTTATGAGGAAGTAGACTCTTGGGAACCTAGATTTGAAGAACTTTGGGTTTGGTCCGATTCTGAGTCTTTCTTTTAGAGAACTGGGTCTACGCCTCTTTCTTTTGAAAACCTTTTCTTTTATACATCGGTGGAGAAGGTTTTCTCCCGTAAGCTGGTCCGGGCTCAGTCCTTCTTTAATTCTTATGAATGGGACCGTGCTCAGCCTTCCCGAACTTCACAGTTTTGGAATCCTTTTGAAAAGTTCCGAGTAGGAATGGGATTCCTCCTCTTTGTTAAAACCAAGACCTTCTTTTGTCCTTCTTGTCTTTCTTATAGAACTCTTCTCTTGGCTTCTTATCCCATCTTTTGTGCTTCATCATTCTTCGAAGCCTCTAGTAATAAGTGCCATGGGATCCTCTTTTGAGTGTAATGAACTCAGATTTGCTTCACTGGTTTTTGAGGCTTTCAGCGCAATGTTCTTTTTAGTGTCGACCTCTGCGTCCTCTTCTTCCGGATGGATCTCATGGGTGAGTAGCTTTCCAATGAGTTCGTCCGGCTTGAGTTAGGACAGGTTCCGAGCCTCTTTGATGGTTGTTACCTTGGGACCTCATCTTCTCTTAGGTAGACTTCGAGTATCTTTCTACACATTTCCTCGTGGGAAATCTTTCTAACCGTGATATTTGAGATTGTTAGTAATCTCATTGAAGCGGATGAACATCCGAGTGATGTTCTCTTCGGCTCCATCTTGAACAGCTTGTACTTGTGAACATATTGGCTTATCTTCACTTGCTCGACCTGGCTTGTGCCTTCATAAGTGTTGACAAGTGTATCCCACACTTCTTTGGCTGTGTCACGGCCGACACTCGGTTGTATTCTTCTAAGTTGATGGCGCACATCGAACGTTCATCGCCTTGAAGTTCTTTTTGAACTTCTCTGCTTCCTCGATAGTGAACTCGGCCTTTGTCTTGGGCACGAGTCTTGTTTCTTCCGTCTTCATGGGAATGTAGTTGCCTACTTATATGATGTTCCGGACATCTTCATCGTGATCTAGTAGGAAACATTCCATGAGCTTCTTCCAAGTGCATGACATTTGATCCTTCGAACTTTGGTGGTCTCGCTGGAAGATCTTCCCTCATCGAATTCTCCATTGTTCTCAGCCATTTTGATCTTTAAACCTTTAGATGGTTAGATCCATTCTGAAAGGCTTGGCTCGATACCAATTCAAGGTTTGCTCTTGGAGAAACTAAGTTAACCTAGAGGAGAGTCCGAGTTTAGATTGAACTCGGAAAAGTACTAACTCGAAAGTTACGTTGAAACCTTCCTGGGCGGAAAACCACGGCCAGTGCTAATCCAAGCACCAAGTCAAATCCACTATTTTGAATCCAAAAATACAGTAGAAAGACTTAACTAGAATTGCTCCCTTAGACAATTCCTTACAAGATTTTCCTATACTCGAAATTCCCTTATTTGATCTACTACTTCCTAACCGAGATAACCTTTACGAGTTAGGGACAACCGAGCTGAGTTAACCTTTATAGCTCAGTCAAGGGACCTTACTCGAAAGTAAGAATGAGTGTTTGTAAACTGATTACAAGACCTTACACCCCTCAATATGGATAAAAACTTCCACCACTCTTTGGACCATGAATTTATCAAGTCATTTATTTGTCCTATGTTTATCTAGAAAAAGACACAGCTTGTTTTCCAAATGATTTACATTGGATAGAAAAGTCAATTCTAAAAACCTTCATACTTTGCATATGAGTTCATTTTACCCATTAAAGCATATTTTCACTTCTTGTGATATGGTGAATCATTAGCCTCTATAAAAGAGATTAAATATTTCTATTTTCAAAAAGACCTTCATATTGTCCTAATGTAATAGAGGATTCGTCAACCTTTCTCTTCAAAGAATCACTCCCACTATGCCTTAGATCTATGGGATCCTTAGTGTGTAGACTAACTTCACATTAAGAGTTGGAGATTAAGAACAAAACTTACTCTCAAAGATGATTCTCTCACCATTTAGAATAATAGGACTTTTTCCTTTCGTCGCTTGTATCCGGAGGAGTTATATTATCCTCATGACTTGGTGAGCACATAAATTCTCCCACTCATCGAGAGATAGTTGTATATTTTACTATAACTCATAAAAGTTTTGGTCTTTTAAATTCACCAATACTTAGGAGCTTATCCATAAGAAAATTGACGTGTCCGTGTTATCAATTTCAGTCACGCTACCACCTACATAGCTTTTTAGACCAAGTTTTCATATTTGTGGCCTAGTTATGAACATAGCGAGCTAACCTCCACAAATATAAAGAGGCCCAAGAAGAGTTTTGTACCATTCCATAGCTTTTGTGGTGTGATGGATATATATATATATATATATATATATATATATATATATATATATATATATATATGTACTTAGCACAATGTGTATCGTCATTAGCTTGACCATATCATAATGATGTGCAATTTTTACGTTTCACAACAACATTCAAATGTTGAGTATGAGAATTACGAGTAGTTTTTATATATCATTTTCATCATTTAATTCTATAAACCCATCCTAGAAAGATTTATTCACTATAATGATTAGTTCAAAAAGAGTGTTAACCTTTCATTTCGATCGTCTCTACTCATGTCACAAAATGCTAAAACGCTTTATATGAATGAGACAATAAGAACTACTAGAAAATTGATAATAGCAGCAGAAACAACGACAAAGAAATAATAAATAGTGAAGGGATTTTAAAATTAGTGATGAAATAGTTCTGTCGCTATTTTTCGAGTCGCTAAAATATAACGACGTAATTTTTCTGATCCATTGTTGATTACCATCGGATCAACGATGGGCTTGGGGTTCCATAGCTGAACGAATCAGGAATAGAAGTTCCTGCTCCATACTGATTTTTGCAATGGGAAGTCCAATCCCGTCACCGATATTAGCAACGGAAATTGCTACTCCATCGCTAATTTCAACAATGGAAATGTACTTTTTCGTAGCTGATTTTGTTCATTTTACGTCGCTATGTTATCGCTTGTCCGTTGCTATTTGGCAAAACAACTGCTATTTTTTTCTTATTTTTCGTGAGCCTAGTACAAAAAATGTTTATGGATATACAAATCCAACATTCACATCATATGTCATAGTGACATTTTACTTATACATATATACGAGCACAACCATTTCGCAAGGTCTATTCCTTCAAACAACCATAACACTCACAAATAATTCACACACATTCACAATGACCATTTGGAAAAGTTCACAAACAAACATAAAGCTAACATATAGTCCAACTCAGTTCACCAATCAAAGCAATTGAAAGCAAGTGCATTCAATTGTTTACCAAACACAATTCTAATCATCATCAATTAAGGGTCCCTCCGTCTTTGTCCTCCTCTTCCTCTTGCCTTGTACCGCATATCTATGCTTAAGGTGAGATCCGGATGCTTGTTGAGATTTCATAAATTCAACAAAGGTTGCTAAAGACCCAGCCAAACTCTCAAACTTTTCTTTGAGCTCCTTATTCTCGAACCCAAGTAGACGAGCATGCTCAATCCATTGACTTAACTCATAAGTTAATTCATGCACTTTTGTTCTCAAATCCGAGTCGGATGAAGCAGCAGCTTTTGATGATTTAAAAGACATGTACATTGTTTTCTTCAAGTGTTTCGCCTCGGATCCATGTCCATAAATGTGACCCTTCTTGTTCACGTTGGCTTTTACCAACAAATCATCTTGTGAAGGGGCGGACATAGGATCCACTTGTGAGTTGGGGTCGACGGTAGAAGGTTGGTTAGTTTGCAACTTTTCCTACTGTTTTTCAATCTTTTGCTGCATAGTATACAAATTTTTTAGGCA
This sequence comes from Talinum fruticosum, assembly GCA_021018815.1. NCBI lineage: Eukaryota > Viridiplantae > Streptophyta > Magnoliopsida > Caryophyllales > Talinaceae > Talinum > Talinum fruticosum. The sequence goes on along the minus strand of JAITYX010000046.1, from coordinate 402,588 downwards.
TGTAATTATCAAAGGTTGTGAAAAAATATCTTATACATTTGAAAAACTTTAAATTGAATATATAACTCATATAACTCACCTTGGATTTCTGGTCAACCCATTCGTCCTTTTTGTTCTTGTGGGTTCATCTAAAGAGTTGGAACATAGAAGGAATAACTCCTTTAAGTTCCTTCATCTAGTTGCTAATTTGAACATGTTAGTAGTTTGTATGTTTCAAAGTGTCCTACGTGTACAAGGTTAAATGTATAATTTTAATGCATGCATAGTTGTGAAAAAGGTAATGTACTGATAGCCGCTTATGTTCCATCATAGGGATTGAGCCACAAGTGTAAAGCGATGAACCAAGTTGCGCGACCTTGTTTCATAAATGCTAACATAAACATTAGTAAACATTAGTTGGAGATACGTGTAAAACAATATATATATTAGTAAGCATTAGTTATAAATATTCTTAAATTAAGAAATTATATGTTACTCAATCTAAACTCATCTACAAGAGGTTGCAAGTACACATCAAGTTTATTTTTCGGATTTGTAGGCCGGGTATGATTCATGTGAAGAACATATAAGGCGTCGTCATGCATAATTGTAGCAGTAGATTATAGGGCGTAAGCACAATTGGCTAGATTGAATAAGTCCTTAAAGGTTGGGTGAATGGATTACACCCATCTACGCACAAGCCAAGTCAAATGTTTCTAAGCTTAGTTGTAAAATTAGGTGAATTCTATCAAAATGTTTCCATGCTTTATCATCTTAGGATGACAAAGGACACCATCTAATCTTATATGGTCATAATGCCATCTCATGTGCTCATCGGTTCTTTTTGAAGCAAAAAACACGGAGTCTTGGTATTAGTGACAAGTAATGCATCCTTGCAAATGGAGTCCTTAAGGTTTTTCCTTGTCTTGCCCTTTAACGTTTCATCTCGCATGACCACAAAACTTGCATGATTCATGATTAATGTCCTCTTTATAGAACAACATGTAATCTTTTTGACAATAATAAATTTTACTACGTCCATCCTAAGATTTTTAATGACCTTTTTTCCTAGTGAATGTCATTAAGAACCCGGTTTCTAGGGGATCAATCTCCTTCATTAGTTGTGCAATATTGTTAAAGTAATTTTGAGGCATATTATAGTCGGACTTGATGCTCAACAGTCCTAACGGTTGCGAATAACTTAGTGTGAGTTTTACTTTCTTTCCGGAAAGGTCGTTGTGCAACCTCAACCATATTAAAGAAAGATTCGGCATTGGTATTTGGAGGCTCAATTCTAGAGCCTTGATTTGACATCATGGCATCTGTCACCCTATCATTCATACGGTCGACATTTGCTTCTACATCGTCGTAGTTCATATGATTGGAGCCACTTTCCTTATACATGTAAGTTGTACCACCATCCTCATATAAATGATGATATATTTCTCCATGACTTGTCCAATACCAATAGTTCGGAAGAAAACTATATTGATAAAGGTGTAACTTAACTTCTTCGGGTTGCTATACTTCCGATTTTTGCATTTGAAACATAGACACCTATATTGTTGATTGTGTACAAATTCTAGTTGACTTTTAGAATGTACATCAAACTCCTCAACCTTGTCTAAAAACTATTGTCCATACCCAACTCTACCGTGTGATAACTTACGATACATCCATCTACAATGTGTAGGCCTGTTCATGTATATTCTAATTGACATTTAACAATCTATTAAATTTTTAGTTACCGATCAATACATGTCATATCAGAATTACCTTTCTTTAATCTAATGAACATATAAAATTTGTAACCATTCTCCATTGAACATATTTTTTATGGATATAAATTTATTTAATTTTAATATGTTACTCATAATTAATTAATTTCATCATCAAACTAACCATACCTAGGTATATATCAACTCACATTCATAAATCATAAATTATTCCAAAATTAACCACAATAGCATATGGAGACAAATTTAGTTTAACTTTCACACAATTAAGCACAAACTATTTGTAATTTGTCAAAAAATATAAGGAAAGTATAAATTTATTCAACAATTTTTTACAAATCTAAACTCATAAACTACAAAGAACACAACTTATATACATAAATCACACAACTACACATATTTTACTTCAATTTCAATCACGATGAACATTAATTTGCATCAAATTCTCTAAAATTGTGAATTTTATACTAAACAAATAAAATCCTAAATCTAACCAATAATGAGGGAAACACTAACTTGAAGGTGGTTGTTTGGTGATAGGTGCAGCGACGACACGACGGTGGGGTGTGGTCGGTAGCGTCACTCTCACACTCCCTCGATCTCTCCTCCCCCTTCCTTGTTTGCTCCAATGGACTTTCGCGGGGTGACAGCGACAAACAACCGATCAAGTGCATCGGCTATCGGTGGTGGTTGACTTAGTTACCAGCGTCGTTCGCTGCCTCTCACAATCACGCACTCTCTCTCGATGTGTTCCGCTCGTCTCTCGCCTGGTATGGAAATTTATTTGAAGGTAGCAACGGATCGAGCGATGCAACAATTCGTCGCTATTCAAAAACTATTGATTTTTAAAAAAAAATTTAATTAATATCCTTTATTAATAGTCTTGATCCATCATTGAATCCAGTCAGGTATTTATGAAATTAGCGATGGATTTTAAATGTCGGTTTTCATCGCTAATTCCGTCACTTGGATTGTCGTGTAACTCGCTTTTGTAGCTAATTTTCGTCGCTAAATAACACTTTTTTAGTAGTGAGGTACTGAAACGTATATTTTGAATAGTCAAAAATTGATCTTTTTGACATTGCCTTGTCATTTAATGAACCATAAATGTCTAAGTGGATCAATTGTTAGGGTTTTGATGCTATAGAAGTCTTACTAAAAGTACTTCTAAATCAAAATGCTAAGTAAACATTATATACATTTAACTACTTAACCTTAGTAGATCGATCTCAAGGAAAACATTTAGCCAACTAACTCAATTTATCTTAGCCAAAGAATACCATGTCAAACAAGTTACTTCACATATTCAGAATCACAACAACAATGTGAAATTAACACAAGTGATGGAATCGGCGAATAACATCCAAGTTAAGAAAAATTATTCAATAAAGTTTTTCAAATGAGTCATGGCTAAAAAACATAAAGCCATGTAAACAAAAACAAAGACATTGAAAACAAAATTTAGTTTTAATAAGTATGAAGAGAGTGATATGAAGAAACAACATATTTTCTTCATATAGTCTTTTGACTCGAGTGCTTACTAGTTCTTGATTTGACTTGTTTTTATATTGGTAGAAGAATTTGTCCTTACACATTCTTCTTCCATCTCGAGCCACCTCCGAATCTATGCGAAGGTTTTTAGATGTTCATTATTAGTCATAATGAGCTTAACCTTCTTCAAATACACATCATCATTAGGAAGAGCCCGACTCACATTCGGGACTTGTTCTTCCTTAGAAATTTCTAGCCTAGATGCTTTAAGGTCTTGAACCGTTGCACTCAAGGTTTGCAGGTGCTCAGCTATACCGCTACTCAAATCCATTTGATATTATAACTACTTCAAATTCAAGATACGTAATCTATACACTACTACAGGAACTACTTTTACCTACAGGCTAAAAATAACCTTTACCGACGGTTAGCTGGCATTGTGTATGTGGTAGTAGTTGTATGTAGTATCTTTTAATACTGGTTCAACAACCATAGTAAAAGATAACCTATGACGATGGTTATGATGTAAAAACCGTCGTCATAGGTGACTATATGACGACGGTTTTTCATAAAGAACTGTTGTCATATATGTAAATATGATGACGGTTCTTACATTAGAACCGTCACCATAGTTAATGTTTAAGCGAGTCATATGATGACATTTCTAGTGTAAGAACCGTCGTCATATGTCCGTATTTTTTAACGTTTTTTTTCTGTCCCCTTGTACAAATACGAGTCCAAAATACATCGGAACTTACACAAGCAACAAACCAACAGACCTCAATTTTCAAACATAATACAAAAATTTCCAACTTACTACAACCACTACAAACTTCACAACATAGTTCCATATTTCACATTTAAGTAATATGAAATGAAAAGCATCTAAAGTTCAAGCAAAATAGGTGGACTTTTTGACATAAGTACTTGAAAAAGGTGAAGGTTTGCTAGGGGAGAGTCTCGAGTCACCCTAGAGGGGGCTGAATAGGGTGATGGAGGATTTTCCTAGAAATTCAAACTCTTTTACTAAAGTAAAGACAGACACGTAGTCCGAGTCAAAAGTTTAGTCGAAAGGTATGGACTCGAAATGCTATAAAGAGTACGGAAGAAAATTAAGCTAAAGCTTTGAGACTGTCTCGAGTCTAGAATGAACTCGGAAAGTAAACACTCAAAGATTACGTGGAAACCCTCATGGGGCGGAAAACCACGGACCGTGCTAGTCCAAGCACGATGTCAAATCCACTATTTTGAGTCCACAAAATACCGTAGACTGACCGAACCTGAGTTGCTCCCTTAGACAACTCTTTACAAGATTTCCTAGACTCGAAATTCCCTTATCTCGATCTAGTACTTCCTAGCTGAGATAACCCTTACAGCTAGGGACAACTAAGCTAAGTTAACCTTTACAGACTTAGTCAAGGGACCTTACTCGAAAGTAAAAAGTGTTTATACCTAAGTATAAGACCTTACAACTCGAAAGTAATGAATTACAGAGTGGGAGTGGTAAGTAGAAGATTGAGAGTAAATACAATGACTTTTCTCAAGTACGTGTATTAACTATAGGTTCGGCAATCTTCAAGTCTTGAAAGTTGGCTTCTATTTATAGATGACCAGGTAGAGTGACCGTTATCTCCATCTGCTGACCGAGAGTCCTTTGTGACCGTTGATAAGAACTTTCCGAGTCACTCGGAAAGTATCCGTTGTGATATGAACGTTGGGCAACGGTTTAACTCTCTTGGAAGTCCCAAAAACACCGGCAGTGTCTTGAAGGATAAGGTGGAAACCACCGTTAACTTTGGTGTTTCAGTTTTCCAGATTTGGAAACAGACAGCCTTAACACAATCTTCCGGGACTAGAACAGAGAAGAGGAAAAGCCATGTCTGCTTGGTGATTTGACGTTTTGAAGCCAGGTTACTTTTGTAATTCAAAAAGTGTATCCTCGTTTGAATAACCTACAAAAGTAAATCAAATTTTGGTTCTCAAAGTATAAAATACTTTGGTCCACAATCAGACACGAGATAATAATATAATTAAGATAATTAAGTCGGTCATTATCCGAGTCGGAAAAGGAATGGAATTTTCTAAGTCTAATATCCATGAAACTCAAAATTCCATCGGAGTTAGTCTAAGCGAAGAATCAAGTTACATAAAGAATTTCGAGTGAAATAACTTGATATAGACTAAGCAAGATTTAGACTAGAAGCGCTGACTTTAAGAGAATAACGCTTATAACATGAAGCCAAATCCGAGCGCGATTGAACGAAATACTAGTCAATTCAACATGCGATATATCTAAGTGATGAGGGACTCGGAGCCGAGTGAGACACGTATATCCGTTTTCCGTGTCACACGAGAGATAAGTAAGAATACGAGAAGTAAATGCTATATCACTTAGAAAATATGCTTTATTTTTTCATAAAAGTCTCTAAGGATCGAGAGAATGCCTTGGAATCAAAACTCTATACTTAAGAAGTTCTTATACATGATTCGTTCAATACAACTCGGAAATGTGTTGGGCGGTGTCCGAGTCTTCAATCTCCCCTTTTTGATGAAAGGCATTCCATACTTAGACAGAAACTTTGTTAGTGAAAAGATCTGCTTTTGAATACTTGCGCATGAAGTTAGATGAGTAAAGCAAGCTTAATGTATCGAGCAAAAAAATATGCTTATCAATGAAATAATGTTAACTCGAAATGGTTGCTGTAATCATAGATAGAGTTGAAGAGAAAGCATTAATTCATTGAAATTAAATAGAGTACACAGTTTGAGAGGGAAAGCTCCCCTAAACAAGACAACAAGTTTTTGTGACTCTATTTCTCCCCATTGCCTTTCAGCAAAAACAACACAAAAGTGAGAAAGAAAAAAATTAGTACAAGTTTGATGTCCGGACAAAAAAAAAAAAAAAAGAAATCTCTCGAAAGAAGAAGAATCGCGGATCGTGGAATTGTGAAACGAGTGCATGGCACCTATGAGGGAGAGGGGATGCCTAAATGGAAGCGGAGGGCTTGGAGGTACGCGGTGCTGGTAGGATCTTGACGATGTGCTTGAGCGCGGTGGAGGGAGAACCGGGATCGCCGTTAAGGGCTCGGCTACGAGTGGCCGACCCGAACGAGAGGATCTAGGGGTGCCTCCTCGTGGACCTCGGTAGGCTGGAGGGGCTGCTCTGTCGACCCACTGCATGTTGTCGTAGCACAGCTGGGCCTTCGACCCACTCGAGCTACTGTCCGAGTTGAGTACTGCCACTTGGGCTTGAGGAGCGATCGACCCTCGGCGGTTCCGCTGCCTCTTCGTTGTGTTCCACCCCTTGCCCGAGATGGAGTTGCCTCAGCCGCGAGCTCCTCGGCGTCTGCTCGCTCGATGTCTGCAGCTTCTTCGTCTTCTTCCCCACTATCTAAGGAGGTCGGGCCCGGGCTCGAGGACGCCTGGACGCGTCCGAGTTGCCACAATCCTGAGCCGCCTTAAACCTTCTCTCCCCGAGAAGCTCGACCAGCTCCTTCTGCTCCTTCACCAGCTCCCTCATCTCAAGAACCATTGTTTCGCTGCTCTCGGATTTGGGATTGGGCGGTTTTTGGTGGAGGAACAAAGAATGATAGATAGACTTGAGTGAGCCGAGCAAGTGTCTTGAATTCGGAGGACACGAGCTGATTTTGTCCAAGAAAATGGGGGACAAAATAGCAGAGAGAGATTTTGAGGCACCTGAGGTGGAAGCACCAACAGGTAGGGCGGGAGAGAGAGGGGGTTTCTTTCGAGTCCGAGGCGGGGAAGGAGGCCTTAGCTCGAGTTGTGAACCCAAACACCACGTTCGGTTTCCCGGTATCCGTACCCTGGAGTTCCTTCTTGCCAACAACAATGGCAGGAGAGGAACCTTGAATTGTTTGAAAACAAGGGTGAGAAGAGCACCGAAGGGAAGAGAGGTGTTCTTCTTATTTTGGAGTTGAGCTGGCACAGTCGCCATCCGCTCAATTATTGAAGGGAAGAGGTCTACTTCGTAGCCCTCAAGAATGTCAAAAAGAGATTTCAAATGCTTGGAGTTGGGGTTCTCCTTGCTGGAATGCTGAGAGAAAAAGGTTCTCATCGGCAGAAAGTACGGAAGGCATGCTTTTGACTTCAATTGAGTCACCGAAAAATTTTTCCGTCACTCAGGAAATTCTTTAGCGTATTTTTAAAGAAGTCGTCGGTGACTTCAGTGAAGGGAATGGGGTTGCTGTTCAAGAAAAGAGAGGAAACCTTGAACAAGCAGTGGAGGAGAGAGGTGTTGATGCGAACAGTTACATTCTGAACTCCGGAGGTTAGGACACCTTCGAGTGAGTGAGGTGAGTGTAAAACTCGAAACGAGTTCGGGATAGATGAAGTCACCGAAACAAAGAAAGTTATACGCTCCGGTGGTTTGAATGTGAGCCAACCAAGAAAATTTGGTTGTAGGGAAGAACTTGTCGTCTAGTGCGAGATGTTGGGTGACAATGGGTTTAGAGGGGGTTGAGCTTTACGGGTTTTTGGTGCGAGGCTTTTGGAGGAGGAAGAGACCTGAAAGTCCGGATGATTACCTCTCTTAGGCATTTTGAGGACGAGGAAGAAAGATGAAACTTTCCGAGAAAGAGAAGAGAAGAGTAGGTAGACGAGAGCAAAAGAAAAGGAGTAGAAGAAAGAGATGAGAGCGATCGAACTTACTTGAGATGAATTCTTACGTCGCTTGAAGAAAGTTTGAGATCCACGGCTGACGGTTCTCTTCTCAACGGTTAAGATTCTAGCGAGTTTGAGATCCATGGCTAGCGTCCGATCACAACTCCCAAGAGAGAGGGAGAAAAAGATTTTGAAAATATATTCTGAACTTCTCCACTGACCTAGAGATGAATTCAGAAAATTTGAAGTCCAAATTTTTCTCGACGTCCGAGTATGACTCAAAATGGTTTTCGAGTGACTCGTAAATTAGAAATAATTAATAACTACTAACCCAAGTATCACTGGATCAACTCGAACTAATGGTTATTAATAAATTGAAAACACATAACACATAATCATGCAATGAGATTATCAAAAAGATAGCACACGATTATGCATTTAACATACTAAGCTCATTCCGAATAAAACAAAACCGATCTTCACCAAAAGGCTTAGTAAAGATATCGACTAATTGAAGATTAGTAGGAATGAATTCAAGTTCAATATCACCTTTCTCATAATTGTCTCTTAAGCAATGATACCGACCTCAATATGTTTTATCTTCGAGTGCTTGAACTGGATTCTTGGTGATGCTTATTGCACTCTAATTGTCACACTTGATTGAAACAGATTTGAAGGAAAGTCCAAGATCTCTCAAGTGTTGCTTTATCCAGAGAATCTGAGCACAACATGCTCCAGCTGCAATATACTCAGCTTCAGCAGTTGATAGAGCTACTGAGTTTTGCTTCTTTAAGTGCCAAGATATTAGGGATTGACCCAGAAATTAACAAGCTCCGAAGTGCTCTTTCGATCAACTTTGTATCCAGCGTAGTCCGCATCCGAGTATTCAGTGAGATTCGATTATGAGTCTCTTGAGTACCAGAGACCTAAGTTCCGAGTTCCTGCAAGATATCTGAATATTCTCTTTACCGCAGATGAGATGTGATTCTTTCGGATTAGATTGAAATCTTGTGCATAAACAAACACCGAACATTATATCCGGCCAGCTAGAAGTAAGATATAGCAACAATCCAATCATACCTCGATAGAGTTTCGATCTATTGCTTTACCTTTCTCGTCCGAGTCAAGCTTTATACTGCTTGCTCATGGGTGTAGATGCGTGCTTTGCATCTTTAAGTTTGTATTGCTTCAGTAGCTCCTTGGTATACTTGGATTGATGGATGTAGATCCCATCTTTATCTTGTTTGATTTGTAAACCAAGGAAGAAATTGAGTTCTCCCATCATACTCATTTGGAATTCCCGACTCATCAACTCGAAAAATTCTCGACACGAGATATTCATTAGTAGCTCCGAAGATAATATCATCAACATAGATTTGAACAATAAGGAAATCTTTCCCCTTGGTTTTTATAAAGAGAGTCTTGTCGATCCGACCTCTTTTGAAATCATTTTGAACCAAGAAATTGCTCGATCTTTCATACCAAGCTCGAGGAGCTTGTTTAAGACCATAGAGAGCCTTTTGAAGTTTGAAAACATGATCCGGAAATTCCGAGTTTTCAAAACCCGGAGGCTACTCGACATAGACTTCCTCTTCAATAAAACCATTGAGAAATGCACACTTAACATCCATTTGATATAATTTAATATGCATGATGGATGCAAATGCCAACAATATTCTAATAGCTTCGATTCCGGCAACGAGTGCAAAGGTTTCCCCACAATCAATTCCTTCTTCTTATTGTAACCGTGAGCCACAAGTCTAGCCTTGTTTCGACTACCACTCCACCCTCATCCAGTTTGTTTTTGAAAACCCATTTGGTTCTTATAACTGGGTGGTCGAAGGTCGGTTGGTCGAGTCCACACTTGGTTTCTTTCGAATTGATTGAGTTCCTCTTGCATGGCCTCGACCCATTCAGGTTCATTTAGGGCCTCTGGTACATTTTTGGGTTCGAGTTAATGAAATGAATGCAGTGAATGCACATAGATTTTGAAGAGAGGAATGAGTTCTTACCCCACTATTGATATAAGATATTATGTTCTCTAGTGGGTGACTAGAAGTAAACTTGAATGCTTTACCAATTCTCCGATTCACAAGATTTGTGGGCTGAGCTACCTGATCATCGAAGCTTGTTCTGAGTGATCTTCATTAGCTTGTTCGTTCCGAGTGACCTCTTAAGTTGTCTCATTCCGAGTCACTTCATTCCGAGTGACTTCATTTTGAGTCTGGTTGAGTTTGAGTCTTTGTAGACTCGGCTTCATCATCTTCTCTGCTGAGCTACAACTCCGAGTAAGAAGACTCGCTTGGTTTTTCCTGTTCAAGCTCATCAAACATAACATGGATGCTCTCTTCCACTTTGTTAGTCTTCTTATTGAAAATACGATAAGCTTTCGTCGCGAGAAGAGTAACCCGTAAAAATACCTTCATCCGACCGAGCATCAAACTTGGTCCGAAATAGGAAATATTTGGTTTCTTCCCCTTGTAGAGCTCATAAGGTGTTTTCTTCAATATGGGTCAGATGAGGCATCTATCCAAAGTATAGTTGGCTGTGTTGATCGCCTCGACCTAGAAATAGTAAGGCAAGTTGTGCTCAATCATCATAGTTCTTGCTATTCCTTCAAGGGTTATGTTCTTTCTCTCCACTACTCCATTTTGTTGAGGAGTTCTTGGTGCTGAGAAGTTGTGAGAGATGCCATTTTTGTCACAAAACTTTGAGAATTCCGAGTAGTCGAACTCCCTTCCATGGTCGGTTCGAATTCTCCGGATCCGAGTCTCGAGACTCAACTTGGATTTTTCTACAAAGCTTGCTAAACTCCTTGAATGCTTCATTTTTGTGCTTAAGAAAACACACCCGGGTAAATCGTGAATAATCATCAATAATAACAAATATATATGATTTACCTCCGAGACTCTTAATAGGGATTTCACCACATAAGTCCATATGCAGTAGCTCAAGCACATTGGATGTGGAAACTGTCTTTAGAGATTTGAATGAGGATCCGACTTGTTTCCCTCTTGTGTATGCTTTATAAATTTTATCCTTCTCAAAAGCACAGTTAGGTAAACCCCTAACCGGACCATGAGATGCCAACTTTTTGATAGTATGCATGCTAATATGGCCTAATCTACGATGCCATGTCCATGAGTCATCATGAAGAGATGCTTTTAAGCAAGATAAATTCGACTCGGGTCGAAAGAGGAATAATATAAGTGTTACCCGATCTTTTACCCGAAAGTTTGATCTCTTTGGTTGTAACATCCGAAATGTAGTAGTTGGTCCGAGTGAATCTTACCTCTTGACCTTTATCGCACGATTGAGAGATGCTGAGCGGATTGTACTTTAATCCTTTTACCAGATAAACTGGACTGACCAGATTGCATCCTTTTCTAATCTTTCCTATCCCAACTATCTTTCCTTTGCTGTCATCTCCAAACGTGACCTTTCCTCCTTTATGTTTTTCCAACTTAGAAAAAAGTCCTGCGTCTCCGGACATGTGGCGTGAGCACCCACTGTCAAGGTACTAGTGTCCTTTTGATCTCTTCCGAGTGACCTGCAAAACAAAAACATAACCCTTCTCACTCCCTCTAACGAACCCAATAACATTCTTTACTCGTGGTCCTTTTCGAGGAAGAAGGTTTTTCGGAACCCGATTTGAATGACTTTGGGGTTAGTCCGATTCTCGAGTCTTCCTTGCGAGAACCGAGTCCGTGTCTCTTTCTTTTGAAAACCTTTCCTTTTGAAACTGGAGAGAATGTTTTCTTTTGTAAACAGATTATGGGCTTAGTCCTTCCTTCATTTCGTGAATGGGACCATGCTCAGCTTTCCTGAACCGTAACTTCACGGTTCGGAATCCTTTTGAATAGTTCGAGTAGGAATTGGATTCCTCCTCTTTGTTGAAACCAAGACCTTCTTTCCTGAAGGAGACACATTGTGATCCTAAGAGCATGTCAAGGTTTTTCTGACCTTGAGTAAATTTTAAGACCGGATCTTGAGACTCAATGAGCTTCGCTTTAGTTGCCCATTTTCTTTTCCGAGTAACTCAAACTCGGTCTCATTGGATTGAGTACTAGTCTCGGTTTTTCCAATTCATTTTTCAAAGATATGCTATCGAAGAAATTGACTCAAGTTGTTATTTGAATCGAGAGGAGTCGAATTGGACTTTTCTTCCAAAGTAAAGATGTATTTAGCTATATCAACTTTGGAGAATTTGAGAAAGTATTCAATTACCTCTTGAGGATTAGTTTCCTCATTGTCCGAGTCCGAGTCCGACTCTCTTTCGGCTTCTAAGTCGAGATTGCCATCGGACATTTCGAGTCGTCCGAGTCCTCATCATCTTCCGATGAGTCCTCATCGCTCCATGTTGCCATCATAACCTTTTTCTTCTTTCTGTCCCTTTTTCTCTTTGGTTAGTCTTTGACTATGTGGTCTTTGCTGCCACACTCAAAACATTCGGAATTCTTAGATAAAGATAACTTGGAGGGAGAAGAATACTTACCTTTTATGTCCCTCTTATCTTTCTTGTAGAATTCTTCTTTTGGTCTTTTGTCCCATCTTTTGTGCTGCATTATTCTCTTGAAGCCTCTTACAATGAGTGCCATGGGATCCTCTTCGAGTCGGAGGAACTCGGATTTGCTTCTATGGATTCTAAGGCTTTCAATGCTATGTTCTTTTTGGTACGCCCTCAAGCATCCTCATCTTCTAAGTGGATTTCGTGAGTGAGAAGCTTTCCGATGAGCTCGTCTCGGCTTTAAAACCGACAGGTTCCGAGCTTCCTCTATGGCAGTCACCTTGGGACCCCATCTTCTCTTCGGTAGACTTCGAGTATCTTTCTCGCACATTTCCTCTTGTGAAATCTTCTTACCCAGAGATTTGAGATTGTTGGTAATCTTAGTAAATCGAATGAACATCCGAGTGATATTTTCCTCTGGCTCCATATTGAATAGCTCGTATTTATAGAGATATTGGCTGATCTTCGCTTGTTTGACCTAGCTAGTGCCATCGTAAGTGTTGACAAGTGTGTCCCACACTTCTTTTGCTGAGTCACGAGCGGACACCCGATTGTATTCTTCTAAGCTAATGGCGCACATCGAATGTTCATTGCCTTTAAGTTCTTCCCGAACTTCTCTCGCTTCTCCTGGAGTAAACTCGGCCTTTGTCTTGGGAATGATTCTGAATTCTTCTGTCTTCATTGGAATGTAGTTACCTTGTTGTATGATTTCCCATACATCTTCATCATGATCCATGAGGAAACATTCCATAAGTTTCTTCCAAGTGCCCGAAGTTTGATCCCTTGAATTTTGGTGGTCTCGCTGGAAGATCTTACTTCATCGAACTCTCCGTTGTTCCGAGCCATTTGATCTTTAGACCTTTGGATGGCTAGATCCTTTATGAAAGGCTAGGTCTGTGATACCAATTGAAGGTTTTCTCGGGAGAGTCCGAGTCACCCTAGAGGGGAGTGAATAGGGTGATGGAGGATTTTCCTAGAAATTCAAACTCTTTTACTAAAGTAAAGACAGACATAGATTCCGAGTCAAAAGTTTAGTCGAAAGGTATGGACTCGTAAATGCTATAAAGAGTACAAAAGCAAATTAAGCTAAAGCTTTGAGACTGCTCGAGTCTAGAATGAACTCGGAAAGTAAACACTAAGAGGTTACGTGGAAACCCTCCTGGGGCAGAAAACCACGGACCGTGCTAGTCCAAGCACGAAGTCAAATCCACTATTTTGAGTCCACAAAATACCGTAGATCGACCGAACTCGAGTTGCTCCCTTAGACAACTCTTTATAAGATTTCCTAGACTCGAAATTCCCTTATCCGATCTAGTACTTCCTAGCTGAGATAACCGATTACAGCTAGGGACAACTAAGTCGAGTTATCCTTTACAGCTTAGTCAAGGGACCTTACTCGGAAAGTAAGAAAGTGTTTATAACTAAGTATAAGACCTTACAACTCGGAAAGTAATGAATTACGAGTGGGAGTTGTAAGTAGAAGATTGAGAGTAAATACAATGACTTTTCTCAAGTACATGTATTAACAATAGGTTCGGCAATCTTCAAGTCTTGAAAGTTGGCTTCTATTTATAGATGACCAGGTAAAGTGACCGTTATCTTCATCTCGCTGACCGAGAGTCCTTTGTGACCGTTGATAAGAACTTTCCGAGTCACTCGGAAAGTATCCGTTGTGATATGAACGTTGAGCAACGGTTTAACTCTCTTGGAAGTCCCAAAACACTGGCGAGTGTCTTGAAGGATAAGGTGGAAACCACCGTTAACTTTGGTATTTCGGTTTTCCAGATTTGGAAACGACATGGCCTTAACACAATCTTCCGGGACTAGAACGAGAGAAGAGGAAAAGCCATGTCTGCTGGTGATTTGACGTTTTGAAGCTGGTTACTTTTGTAATTCAAAAAGTGTATCCTCGTTTGAATAACCTACAAAAGTAAATCAAATTTTGGTTCTCAAAGTATAAAATACTTTGGTCCACGATCGGACACGAGATAATAATATAATTAAGATAATTAAGTCAGTCATTATCTAAGTCGAAAAGGAATGGAATTTTACGAGTCTAATATCCATGAAACTCAAAATTCCATCGAGTTAGTCTAAGCGAAGAATCAAGTTACATAAAGAATTTCGGAGTGAAATAACTTGATATAGACTAAGCAAGATTCGGACTAAAAGCGCTGAATTTAACGAGAATAACGCTTATAACATGAAGCCGGATCCGAGCGCGATTAAACGAAATACTAGTCAATTCAACATGCGATATATCTAAGTGATAAGGGACTCGGAATTGAGTGAGACATGCATATCTGTTATTTGAGTCACATAGAGATAAGTAAGAATATGACAAGTAAATGCTATATCACTTAGAAAATATGCTTTATTACTTCATAAAAGTCTCTAAGGATCGGAGAATGCCTTGGAATCAAAACTCTATACTTAAGAAGTTCTTATACCTGATTCCTTCGATACAACTCAGAAATGTGTTGGGCGAGTGTCCGAGTCTTCAAAAGGAATACACAAAAAGGGCATCTCAACATCAATATTTATCTCCTTAGTCAATGTCCCAAAGTTATGCTCCTCATGTACTACTCGCTTGGAGGTTGTGCAGGGGGTAGACTGGACAACAATAACTTAATAACTATGAAAACTTTAAGCGAAAACAGAGATTAGCAAACAAAGCCGAGAAAAGCGTAAAGCAACAATTATCCATAAAAATATGCAGAAGCAACTTTACTGAAAGGCTTAGTCCTTTTGATACTCATCGAATGAAGATCTTCTACCCTTCCACTAGAAAGCTTATTCCTCTATTTTGCTTCTTGGAGTTCATGCAGGGGTAAAGGTTCTACAACACAAAAGCGAGGAAAACATTAAGCGGGAGCCGAGATTAGCAACCAAAAGTGAGAAAAGTGTTATAAGCAAAAAATTATTCACAAGAAACATTACATGAATGATGGCCCTCATCGAATGATGATCTTCTACCCTTCCAATTGGACATCTTAGTCCTTATTTTGATCCTCATCAAACAAAATCATCTGTTTACATGGATACTACTACAAGTAAAAAATAATGAAAAGTAAGTCTGCAGTTTCTAAAACAAGCAACAGTATTTGTAACACCCCGAAACTTAATCGTAATTAATTATTTTAAATTTGCATTTTATCATCTTAATACCGTTTAAGAGCAGTGAGCCGTACACAATACGAAATTGAAATAAAAGATGCGAACAAAGTTGATAATCGTAAATAATAATGGGTAATTCGTGCAAATTTATGTGTGTACTACGAAGTGTATATATGTTCGAATAATTTCATTCCAAATATGAATAAATTAAAGTAATAAGTAAAAAGAAATAAAATGAAACAAGTATGTGTGTGTGTGTGTGTGTGTATATATATATATATATATAAATTATTATAACACAAATAAAGTTTTTAAAAAAAAAGAGGAAGACAAGATGGTGGAAGGATCGGGAATAAATCAATGAGGGGGTGTTTGTAAAGCAAGCTAACACATTCATTTCCTCTCTCACACATCTCCTCCCTCTCCTCTATCCCCGCCCTTGCTGCCGTGTCGTTGGCCAGCCACCGGCCGGACTCTGCAACCGCCACCCGGCCGCCGCCGTCACCTCGGGCGCCACCCTACCGCCTTCAGCACTCTTTTTCTCTCCTCATTGCTCGTTATGCGCCAAGCAGCCCCAGCCCTAGCCCCAGCCCGCTTCGTCGCCGCAACCAGACCGGGCAAGTGCCACCGTCCTCGGGCCACCATCGGCGCCGACACCGCCGACCGGTTCCTGTCATTGCCGCCCAACGACCCAACTTCACCGACGGATCTTCCACCACCCCTTTTTCCACATCTAACCCCTTTAAGGTATATCTTTAATTCTCCACTTCTAAGAAAATTTCTATTACGAATTTACGTTGTAGTTGAAGGATTAGACAAGTTAATGGGAGTTTATTTATAATTGTGAATGTGTTTGTTTAACTTCTATATGAATATGAATGAATTGTTTGGTTGTGGAACAATTGGGAGAAAGATATTGAGTATGATTGGAGTATGAACATGTATGTTGTTGTGAGTTGCTTTGAAGGATATGTAATTGGAGATTGATGGAAGATTGAATTTATTGGTGTATGAGAGCTAAAATTGAGCAAATTAATGTAATTGAATCTTGGTTTAGTTAAGTAAGAGTAAATCAATTTGAAATGTGGAAATTTGATGGAGTAGGAAGGTATATTCATGTATGTGAATTAAGTCGAAATTGGGCTATGTTAAATTGTGGATTGAAAATATGAAATAAATGTAAATTGGATAGGAAGTTGAAGGTTTTGTTGGAATTAACGGAGATCTTGTTTGAGGTAAGTTGCGATGAAATGAAAAATAAGGCCATAACTACTTAGATTATAATAAAACATGAACGACTAAGTGGGAAATGGTCTTAAAGAAGGTTTTGGATATTATTGAAAAAGAGATTAGGATTGAAAAGAAATTCGGAATCTTAAATCGAGTTGAGAAGGGAGGAAGAATAGATCTTTATAAACTTGTGAGAGTTTTAAGCCCAAATGAACTTTGAGGGATAAGTGAGAAATTAAAAGAAATCAAACGCAAGAGTTTACAAAAGAAAGAAAAAGAAAGAGTAGCATGACAATCTGAATAGAGACCTAACTTATCGAATCAAATTACTTTCCGAAAACAGAAAAGCGGCGGAACCGACATGTTCGAAGAAAAGAACGAAAAACGATATTTAAAGGAAAAGGAACAACTACCTCGGGTACATTACTATTTGTGCTTTTCCTAAATATTTAAATGTTAACATGTTAAAATATTAATGAGTTTCACTATCTTGTCTACGACCTATTAAATCCTTAACCGATTATTGGTACTACTCATGAAGAAATTAATCGTGCGGGGCCATCTGCCGATAATCGGGATTTTTATGATTAAATTGCTTAACCGAAGCCTTAGCTATAAATATATATGTATGAAGGTTCTTGTCTTGATAAAAAAAATCGAGAAGTTCATGGGCACAAGAAAATGAGAATATTGACGAGATTGTAACTTGGTTTATATACTTGGTTTGAAACTTAGTTTTTGTGGTTGTAAATATACTCCGGCGTGTAGCCGTTGAGTTACGTACTCCGAGCGTGTGACTCGTTCGGTTTTATTATGGATTTTATGCAGGTTTTTAAGGCTTTTAGCCTAATGGTTAGGCCATATTTCAAATGAAACTCTGCCAAAATTTTTAGAAAATTGGAAAACCAAACCGACATCTTGAGTAGGAAGTATACTTGGTTTACGAGATAAGAGGACATCTGGGCATACTAGATGAAACGAGTGGTACAATTAAGGTTAGGGTACATTAAGCACGGACTAGAGGTGATAGAAACAAAAGATGAAACTTGAGTTGTATTAGAAGAATTTGGAATTAAACTCATCAATGGTTATATACAAACTCAAACTATATCATCAATAGCTTATTTCTGGAAAATGTATGAATATCGAGATCAAAAGAAAACAATATGGAAAGGTACGCGAAAGTAAAAGTCTATCGAAAATGCATATAAATATTGTTAAAAGACTAGTAGTCTATAAAAGTAGATTTGCGTTAGAAACAAAAATCGAATTGAAATTGTATTGCAGAGATAATCAACAATTGAAGTGTTCGGTACACTAAGGTACGTTCATCGCCTTTACAATCATACTACAAGTAAAAGTTTCTACGATTAACTGTTGGTACTTACAATTCATTGCATTTATGAATATCTTCCAACAGCTTTTAACATAATTTGTCCATACAAAGGACCCATTAATTGTTATGGTGGTCTATGATCCCATATAATCGTAATCGTAATCTGCAATTGTAATCGTAAATGCTTGATCCGGGACGCCCGGACAACGTTGCTCGCTAGTAGAGCATTTAATCATTAATCGTTCAATTGTTCACGGAATCGTGTAATCGTTCAAATGTTCACGGAATCGCTTAAGCGTTCAATTGTTCACGGAATCATTTAATCGTTCAAATGTTCACAGTAATCGCTTGAGCGTTCAATTGTTCACGAGAATCATTTAATCGTTCAAATGTTCACAGAATCGTTTAATCATTCAATTGTGCACAGCCGATCGCCTCGGGGTTCAATGAACCTAGGAGTCGGATTCTACAATTGATTGTTTCATAGTATGGGTCCTAAGTTTGGCTAAATCGGAAACGCAAATCGGTAATTGACAAGTTTGCAAACCGATTATTCAAGAAAAATGATTTAAGATATGCATGAATTAAGAGCACTTAAATGATAATTTTATTTTATAACGATAACGTACTGAGCTTCTCGCTCACACGTCTATTATTTTATGTTTTTAAATTTTTAGGAAGTCGAGAACATAGCGGACTATTCACAATCACGCCCAAAGTTTAAAGAGGAAGAAAATGATAACATTGGTCAAGAGAAGTGATGTATGGCTATTCATCTAGACCCCACACATGCTAGTCCCTCCCTTGGTCCCTTGGCTCATGATTCCTCTCCAGCTGATCCTCGGCATTTTTGAAAATTTCATTTTCTCGTAAACAAAATTTGGATTGGATTGTTACATAAATTATTTGAATAATTATTTTGCTCAAATGAAATCACCTTGTTTCATTCTGAAACGGCGGTAACGTCTCCCAATTTACAAATCTTCCGCTGTTAATTACTTATTTATGTGGTTATGTATTGGGGGCGTTATAGTATTGGATATCATCTAGAATAAAATTAATGTGCTTACCGAGTTGATATAATTATATGGTTTAAGCCTTTTTCCCGATCCTTTAGACTTATCTTCAATATATATGCCCCTTGATAGTCAACCCTTAAATACGGTTCTTCAAAATTGGGATCCTCATTTTCGACAGGCATTCCTAATAAGAAGGATGGGGTCTCCTCAACAAACTCACACACATCTTCATCATCCTCACTAGCAACGTGCCTCTTCCTTTGAAAAACAATAGACCACTTATCATTGGCCGGGTCCTCAACTTAGAACACTTATCTTGCTTGGGATGCCATAATGAATTAATCCCATTTAGGCCCTTCTCTTGTGAGATCGACCATCGTGAACCCCATCTCATCAACTTGGACACAGTTGTTATTGTTAGCCCATTTGCACCGGAAAACAGGTTCATAGAAGTCAACATAGTCTAGATCCCATATCTCCTCAACGACACCGTTATATGACATTTTAGGTACAACAGGATTTTTGTCCTTGGAGCTAGAAACATGAAGTGCATGATCCTCCAATGTGACCCTATTATTTTGCGAGGTGCTCCTATTGTCTTGGTTGTTTATGCAGAAAGAGTATCCATTGATGTCATACCTATGGTAGGATATGACTTCTAATCGTGGCCCTTTAGCCAAGCTGACTAATGTTTGCAAGATATGTTCTCATGATTCTTCCAATTAGCTAGTACTCACTCTATCTCTAAACTAGTTGAGAAATGTGCGACTATGTTTTTTCCTCGGTACTATCTCTTTAAAAGGGATTTGTGCTCATCAATGAACGGCTGCACTTCATTGTTGTTTTGTAGCATATAAAGATGTGCTTGGATCCCTTATATCCCGATTGATTGTTAGAACTGTCGGCCCTTGATTCCCCTACCCACCGATCTTCCTTATAAATCGATGTTTTGGAATATAAACTTCTTCGATTTGGGGGTAGTATTCACGGAAGAACTTGACACACTCCTCAGCTGTGTATGCCTCAACAATGCATGCTTCCGTTCGGTGCTGATTTCTAATGTACCTTTAGAGAATTTTCATGAAACGTTTGAAAGGGTACGTCCATCGTTAAAAACCAGGCCACGGAATCACACTTCTCTCACAAAATGGACAACTAGGTACACCACGATATCGAGAAAAGAAGGTGGGAAGTACATATGAAGTTGGCACAATGTAACGATCACGTAAGCACCGAAAATCATTCAATTTCTCCAAATCAATGACTTTGCTGCATATGGTATTGAAGAAGAAGGAATGTCTTTTGATCACCTGTCCGACATATTTCGGCATCATGGCTCGGATAGCAACCGACGGTATTTGTTGCATCAAAGCATGACAATCGTGAGATTTAAGACCGATTACTCTATAATCGGACATCGAAACGAGTCTACTAATGTTTGAAGAATATCCTTGTGGCACTTTGAATTTTTTCAAGGTCTCACACAAACGTTGTTTTTCCCTTCTACTCAATGTGTAAGACGCCGAAGGCAAATATGTTCTCTTCCCCTTTGGTTGTAGTGATAATTCCTTCTGTATTCTTATTTCACACATATCGAGTCGTGCTTTCTCTCCATCCTGGGTGTTCCCGGTATGTTCGAAAGAGTGCCAATGAGACTTTCACATATGTTTTTCTCTATTGGACTCATCTAATGAGATGATTTTATTTGGCTAATGCAAATGGACTCACCTAATGAGATGATTTTATTTGGCTAATGTGAATGGACTCACCTAATGAGATGAGATGATTTTATTTGGCTAATGTGAATGGACTCACCTAATGAGATGATTTTGTTTTGCCAATGCGAATTGACTCACCTAATGAGATGATTTTATTTGGTTAATGTGAATGGCTCCCCTAATGAGATGATTTTATTTGGGTAATGCGAATGGACTCACCTAATATGAGATGATACAAAATGAAATGCGATAATGCAAAAGAAAAGGACTAAACAATAAGAAAAGGGAGCTTCCGGTAAGACCCTTTCATAAATAGCAACTACTTACGCTATTAGAAAGATAATTTTGAGATGACATAGAAAAGTGCAAACAATGGACCGACCTTATTTAGGGAAAAAAGGCTTTTTAACTTTTGGCTAAATGCACATAATGGACCTACTCTAGGAAATTTATTAAAGTGTTTTATTCTCACCCATGCAAGGATCTTAATCAAGCGCTCCTCACCTATTCCTAAAGGCTCACAAGCCGAAGATTAAATCTAAAACAAACACACTCATTCAAGCATGCAAATGAAGTATGAGGGAAAACTTAGAAGTCCAAAAGTTCACGTGGCCCAAGAGTTCAAGAATTTGGATACATGGTGACACGTACTACGGAATTTGGTCCCCCATGGGTTGTATGGATTTGGGTTATCAACCAGAATTCCGGTGCCTCTCGGTGAACTAAAGGGTTTAACCCAAGAGTGCGTGCTACGCGGGAGGAGGTATGTCTCCTTGGCAAATCAAGCCAAGTTGGGCACGCCAAGGAAATAGTGGGAGCCTCTCTCCATAAAGGGTTAAGTAGTGGGTATAATAAAGTTTTCCTAGTGGTCCAAAATAATATTTAAACTAATTCAAAGGTTGCTAAATGTAGGATGCCTAATGCAAACACATTATTAAAAACACACTACTCAAATTTTCAAGTTTTGCCCTCTTAATAAAAAGTTTTTCCCCAATGAAGTCGCCATCTGTAAGAACCATGGTCGGCCAGGGCTCGACGAGCTTCCCTACATGTGTCGGGTCTCTCTTTTTGAAGATTGATTTTGAAGATAGTTTTTAATGGAATGTGGGAATGAAACTTTTATTAAAATTTCCCGTGTTATATTAAATCAAGTTAAAATGAATTAAAAAAGATTTGATTGGCAATTTTATTAATCATTTTATTTTAGCAATGAATTTTAGAATTCCGGGATCTTATTTTCTAATTAAGGACTAAATATCATCGGGGTGTTTGTTACGTCGTGGGGCTTTAGGGACAGATTGGTGTGAAAACAACAATCGAACCAAAGCCACCACCGCCACCCCACTACGTTTGCCGTAGCCGGCACCAAGGGAAGGCGGGTGCCAACCAGAGCCCACGGCTGGTGAAACCAGCCTCGGTCTTTGCCCCGTGGGCAAATCCAGATCCTGATGCCATTTTTTCCTCCAACTAGAAAACACAGAGATGCGGATTTATTTAGAAATAAACATGAAACAAGGGAGTCGCGAGTTAGTTTTTAGTGAAGAAAAACTAACAAGAACAAAATTTTCGCTTCCAATCTTAGTATGGGAAAACTGAAACCGAAAGAGGTTAAAAGATGACTCCATCTATCTTGAACCGAGAATCGGATTCAGGGGTGAGGGTGCGAATCGTAGAGACAAACCATTACATTCTCGCCCGTCCGAAGAAGGCCATTGCTAGTTCTAGTAGTGTGTTAATAGAGATGTAAGAAAACAAGCATACAACAACATGCAAAACGAAAATAAAGCAACCAAAACATAACATGGAAAATGGTAAAGAAAAGCGTTAAAGAATGCGATAAAGAAAAAAAGCGAGAAATAAAGGATTATATCGGTCGGGAGGAAATTAAAGCAATTATACATCTCTTAAACCACAATACGGAAAGCGAATAAAACAAAAATAAATGTAACCCTTAGAAAGCTTAAATATGGCCCTCAAGTTGTCCGACCTTGCCGATCCGGATCTCCTCGCTAGATTTCTCGGTGCAGTGGTGAGAATCGAAGAAAAGGGTTAGTTTTATAAATTGTGTGTGGAATATGGTAATGATCGGTTGAAAGCGTGCCCGAAGATCGGAGTAATGAAATATTCTTTAGCTCTTTGCAATGATTCAATGATAATAAGTAGAACAGATGAATATTCAAGATCAATTTTGGTATAGTAATGTTTAGACGAGACTGTTTGGTTAACATTCTGCAGCGTGATGCTAAGGCAGGAAGCCGTATGGTAATGAGAGCTATACGTCTCTATCTATAGGAGAGGACCTAGGTCACAAATGACCTAGGGTTTGCCTCCATTCAGCCTTCCAAACACCTAAAAGAAAATCGAGCCATTCTTTAAGAAATAAGACCGAATCGAAAGAGATAAAATCGGATAGAACCGATTAAAATGGGAAGGCGGGCACCGGCCTACCGGTGCCTCCTAGGGTTTCGTGCCCTGATTGTGCCTCCAAGGACCCTCCAAGCTTAAAACGCAGCGTTCCACCAAGCTTTTAGAAGGCAGGAACCGGCCTCACGATGTCGTTTAGGGAAAGAGCTTGTAGCCTCGTGTGGGTTGTCTCATGAAGCTCAAAACGCAACACTTTAATGCTCTTGATCATAAAATGCAACGCTTTAACGTCATCTTCAAGTCTTTAGCTCCATGTCTGACTTGAATGAAAGTAGAATGCGTTATTCCGCACTTGGATTCTCGCGAGACACATCATAGGACCCCACAATCTCTAAAGGCTCGGCTCGTCTCTTGGACAGTCCAAAAGAAAAGAGGTTACTGTGGACCGTCACAAGACAAAAAGACTATTTAAGTGGTGTTCGAGGTTCTTTGTGGTTTCATCGGCTTATATTGCACCGATCAATCACAATCCGGAATCCAAATCCACAAATAGGATGACACTTTTTAGGTGTCTACAGCTGGGTGTGTTTCGGAGTGAATCCTCTCGCTCGTCGTTGCCGTTGTTTTCCTCGTTCTTACAGTTTGAATCTTTATCCTTTCTTATTTTGAGCTTTAAGTTATGTACAAGATTTTATATAGTTAAATGTTCTATTTGTGGTAACTATGTGAATGTTGAGAATGTGAGTAATGTTTGAGATTGTTCAAATGTTGAATCTTTATTGAAAATGTTGAATATTGAGAATTTGTGAATGATGAGAATGTGGGTAACATTTGTTTAGTTTATTAAGTTGGAAATACGTGAAATGTTAGAGATTTTCATAAAAAGGTTTAGGATTTTAGGATTTCATTTATAGGGAAATAGAATGATAGTTAATGATAGTAAATCGAAAGAGTGCATCCAAATTTGTTTAGGGTTTTAGGGAAACAGAAAGATAATTTGGATATAGGGTCATCCCCAAAAACTTGTTACTAAGGACTAGGGCTTTATTGTTTTTCATAAAATTCGATTAATGGCATGCTTCATTAAATTATCGTATGCATTTCATAAGCTTAGAGAACCCGTTCAGATATCTATACATAACAAGTTATCCTAGGTCACGAGTACGTGCATAAGCGTATAGTGTTTAGGGTATTAGCTTGGTATGTATAGGTTTTTAAATTTTTGTGTTGGATAGTTTAAGAATTATAGGATAATAGGTTGTGTGGTTATGATAATGTTATCATGAATTCGACAAGATATCACGGTGCTCATTTCCTCTCTCGTCCTTCGGGTTCAATTATGATGACGACGGGTTTGATGTGTGTATCTTTACTTATGTTACAATACAATTAAGTAAGGATATACATATTAGCCACTTCGTTTTCAAATGTTGTACTTGAAGGACTAAGGGGAAATGCTGACGTAATTTTGTCAAATGTGGGTTTATAGCCATAGGAGGAGTGTAGAATATCGTGATGGTGTTAACAACTTCCTAGAGATTCTCATCGAACATGCCATTGAATTCGGAGAATAGTCCATATCAACTTAAGCACGAGAAAAAGACGGGCTATCACAAGCACCGAAAGTTTCTTCCCTTTTTCCATCAATATTTTAAGAAAAAGATGACTTTTAATGGTAAAACCGAGATGGATTCTGCTCAAACTCCATTAACAGGACATCAAATACATGAGCAAGTGAATGATCTTGATGTGGAGTTCGGCAAGCCATACCGACGTCGATTCGAAACGGTGTGTGGAAAAAGAGATCAATATTTTTGATATTCCATATTGGAAATAGTTGGATGTGCCAAATAAAATCATTGCATTAGGTGAGTCCATTCGTGTGGCCAAATAAAATCATCTCATTAGGTGAGTCCATTTGTATTAGCTAAATAAAATCATCTCATTAGGTGAGTTCATTTGCATTAGCCATATAAAATCATCTCATTAGGTGAGTCCATTCGTATTAGCTGAAAAAAAAATCATCTCATTAGGTGAGTCCATTTGCATTAGCCGAAAAAATCATCTCATTTGGTGAGTCCATTTGCATTAGCCAAATAAAATCATCTCATTAGATGAGTCCATTTGCATTAGCCAAATAAAATCACCTCATCGGATGAGTCTATTTGCATTAGGCAAATAAAATCATTTCATATTAGGATAGATAAGTCAATCATTCTCATTTTGCATTTAGTCATAAGTTCATATCATATAGGAAAGCACATTATCATATAGCAAGCATTTTATTAAGAATCATTTATCATATCATTATGACATTCTTTATGTGCATCCAAATAAAAAGCATCCTTAGTCTCCTCGGGTCTTGTGCTTGAGCCCCTTCCTCCTAAAATTGGTCTACTCTTACATGGTCCTAAACCTTATCCTTTGGATTGTAGAATAGGGAAGTCTACGGAACCGAGTATCATCGGAATCCGAGCTCTAAAAGATTAGAACGTCTAGCCCAGAGTCTAGTACATCATCATATCGTTCTACTCCGCGGTCTACACCGGAGCAACAAGCTTCAGTACATACTACACCTGTCACAATCTACTCCTTGTTCTAAGAAAATACCTAAAAACAGCTTCCTCGCTAATGGATGCTAATCCCGAACAGTATCTTAGTTTTAGTATGCTTAATGAGAATATACCTAAAGTGGAAACCAAGTTGAATGATGAGGAGGAACATATATCCTCCATATCCGGAGATCATAAGATCATCATAAGGGCTATGGAGGCTAGTCGGAGAGATGAAGAGGCTGAACATAGGAGAAGGGAAGAGGCCGAAGAAGCCGAGCGTGTGCATAGGGAAATGGTTATGGTTATACCACGTCCACCCATCCAATCTTCTGCAGATAATCCTAAACCCGAATCTCCCGAACTCGAATCAAAAACTCAGTATGATTCCCGCATAGATCAGATTGAACGGATACTAAGGGAGTCATCCATGTTCAATAATCATTATTTCGATCATAAAGGATTCACTTCAAATCCTAAGGGTAAACTACCTCCTAAGTTTACCTTGCCTTATATTAAGTTTAAGGGTTCCGAGAATCCCTATCATCATGTACGCAACTTCTTGAGAGCAATGACTCTTAAGAACATTCCCGAAGATACTTACCACATCATCTTCCCTTGGACATTTGATACCGATGTAATGAAGTGGTATAATGTGGTTGACCCACACAATGTTTCCAATTGGACTGATTTGTGCAAGGAGGTCCTCCATCAATACTCTTATAACACGGATCTACCTGTTACTCTTAGAGACTTGGAATTAAGTAAGTAAGGCGACAAAGAAAGCTTCACCGATTTCCTGACCAAATAGAGAGTAAAGGCAGCCCACATGGTTGATCGACCCTCCGAGAAACATCAAATCCGCATTATTGTAAAGAACCTTCAAACCAATTATAATCAGCACCTAAAATTTCTACCCATGATGAACTTTTTGACCCTCGGAGATGCTTGGTTTGCTTATAGAAGAAGAATTGTCCACCACGACCACAAAAGTCGTAATCTAATATAAAGGTAATTGTCATTCCAAAAGAAGAAAACCTCCAATACTAGCAACACTACCAGGGGTGTAGATGTCAATTCCCTCAAGAGGTGTACCGACTACACTGCTATAGATACTACCTATGCTCAAGCCCTTGATCGTCTCTTAAAGAAAGGGAAGATAGAGTTGCCACATATTAGAGTAGAATCGAAACCGCAAAATAGTCTAATAATTGGGACGGGGAAAATTTTGCAAGTATTATCGTGCACGAGGACACGATATTGAATGATGTTGGACATTCAAGAACAAACTGGAAGATATGTTTTGAAATGGCCAATTACCCCTACCTAAGGCTGCCTTAAAACCAAGTAATAATAAAAACCCTTTTAGCGACACCTTAGCCATCTTTACTCGAACCAACATTAGGTCGAGTGGGATCCATTTATCTTTATTCAAGATGTTAATGAGTCACAACCGCTTCTTAATCTACCGTCATTAGATCAAGAAGTCAAGGGGCTGTGGGTAAGTGATGAAGAAGATGTCTATGAAACGAGAGAAAATGATAACGATAGTGATGACTCCTGGGGCACATCACCCCTAAAAGAAGACTTTTGGCCAAACACTAAGAACCTTGATGTTTAGTTTCTTACTAGATTAGGATGGCACAACGTGCCCTTGGCGAAACACTAACGGACTCAAGAAGCCTCAAAAGAACCTGAAGCTGTGAAGGAAGAAGATCCAATCCTTAAGCAACTCAAGAAATTAAAAGCCGACATTTCTATCTGGCAATTAATATCTGCTTCTCGAAACATAGAGAGGCTTTAATCGATGGACTCGAGTAAGATTGAAGTTTCTCCCGAAACCATGCTAAAGGAAGTAGTAGGATTGGTTAACGAGTGGGGATGGAGCCATTACTTTTGATCGAAGGATCTCCCGGAAGAAGGCGTTGCACACAACAATGCTCTTTATTTAATCTGTAACTTATATTAACAAGTTCGTTCCCTTAACCTTGGTGGACAACGGATCAGCGAGTTAATGTGTGTCCCTAACGAACTCGCTAAGAGGTTAGGAATTAGGGAGTAACAACTCTCTAAGCAGAATGTTCACCTCCGAGCATATGATAAGTCTAAGTCTTAGATATCCCAGCTACTTTCAATCTACTTCTAGGACGCCCTTGGTTCCACGATCGTCAAGCAATGCCCTCTACATTGCATCGAAGGTCAAAATGATCATCAAAGGTCAGGTTATACCTATTAAGGGGGATAATCTTTGTTCTACTATCACTTCCAAAGAGTTTGTAGTGGAGATTGAGGTCTTGGGTTAACCTTATGGCAACAATAGTGTCCACTCGATGCTTGGGAAGAAAGGGTATTTTCTAGGTCTTGGGTTAGGCTATCAACCTACCACCCTATTTTTCAACCCCTTGAACCCACTAACAACTACAATTTTGGGTTAGGCTATCAACCTACCACTAAGAAAATAGCTCAAGCCAAGTGGGAAGTCCAAGTATGAAGGACTGTACCACACACGATCCGCTCTATTGAGCCTTTTCCTTATACTCGAATGGACAATTTATGAGAGAAGGAGATAATTTCCCTTATTATGGTTTTCCTGAGCCTTATTACATCAAAGAGAAGGACATCCTAGTACCTGGTCTAGAGATCTTCAATGACTCGCTATATTTTGGGATGAGGCACCTCACCTTCTAAAAAGAGACAATCCATATCAGATTGGACCAATCTCGCAAGAAATAATCTTTTCGGCCTTCTGTTCAGTCAAGAGAGTAATCTAGAAGGGAACTCTATCTCAAGTACTATCACGAGTTGTGCCGCATCCGAAGTTCGATCCATCCAAGTTCATCACCGATGCTCGACATAGAAGGGTCCAAGCATATCACTTGGATTGATGCTAAGGAGGGCCAAGGATTTGCTTGTTAGCCTAGGAAGGCACCTTCCTTTTGAGTTTAGTGTTAGGACTTATATTTCTTCTTATTTTACTCGTTGTTTCTAGTTCTAATTCTGTCATTTCAAAATCGGTTTCGAGTCCGATGTACTCATTTCCTCATTCAATAAAGTGAATCTTTCTACTTATTCCTTGCCTTCTTTTGATCTTAATATTTTTGCCTCTAATGATGAACATAAAATTCCTAAAGAATTAATAAAAGCTATATAAGATCATGAAAATCACTCACCAGTAATACAGAACAATAACAATCACTCTAGGGTCAACCAATCAACCTCAAGAGGCTAAGATTGGGAACACTTTGGATGCACAAGAGCAGAAGTAATTCACTTCACTCCTCACAGAGTTCATCGATGTTTTTGCATGGTTCTACAAAGACATGTCGGGTATAGATCCAAGTATAGTAGAACATAAAATTTTGCTTTATGAAGATGCTAAGCCGGTTAAGAACAAGTTGAGGAGCATGAACCAGAATAGGCCTTTAAGATTAAGGAGGAGGTTCGAGAGACAGTTAGAAGCCGAGTTTATTAGGTTATTTCACTATCCTCAATGGGTAGCAAATATAGTTCCGATCCCGAAGAAAGATGACAGAGTTCTTATGTGCGTCGACTTCGGGGATTTAAACAAGGCTAGTCCTAAGGATGATTTCCCGTTGCCTCATATCGGTCTTCCGATAGATAATATGGCGGGTCATGCTCTACTCTCGTTTATGGATGGTTACGCCGGATATAATCAAGTGAAGAGGGCTAAGGAAGACATGGAAAAGACGACCTTTATCACTCAATGATGGATTATTGCTATGTGGTGATGCCATTTAGGCTAAAAAATACGGGTGCAACTTACTACGGAACAACAACGACACTATTGCATTATATGATCCATAAAGAAGCTGAAGTATATGTAGATGATATGATCATAAAATCCAAGAACAGGCAGTGGATCTTACCCGAGCTGAGAAAATTCTTCTATAGACTCAGAAAATTTAACATGTGACTTAACCCTCAAAAGTGTGCATTTGGGGTAACCTCCGGTAAACTTGTTAGGCTATGTTGTCGGTCTTAGAGGAATTGAAGTTGATCCATCCAAGATCAAGGCTACTAAGGAGATCCTTCCACCAAGTACGAGAGAAGGAGATAAGGGATTTCTAGGACGTTTACGAGTACATCAATAATTTTATATCAAAACTAACTATGGTTTGTGAACCCATTTTGAAGAAATTAAAGAAAGGATCTAAGCCCATTTGGGATAACGAATGTCAACAAGCATTCGAGAAGGTTAAGGAATACCTGGCAAATCCTCCATTGTTAGTTCCACTCCAATCAGGGAAACCTTTGCTTTTATATCTCACCAAAACAAAGACAGATATGGAAGCCATGTTAGGCTGAGAAAGACGAAAAAGAAGAATGTGCGATCTACTATCTTAGCAAGAAGTTCCTGCATTATGAGACTAGAAATACACCATTAGAGAAGACATCTTTGGCTTTAGTTTGGGCTACCAAGAAGCTCAAACACTACATGTTGACCCACATGGTACATGTGGTAGCACCCATGAATCCTATTAAGTACATACTTCAAGAACCGACTATGTATAGTAAGATAGCACCATGCACTATCATGCTATCGAATTTGAACTCACGTTTTTCCTGAAAAAGCGATCAAAGGCAAAGTAGTATCGGAATTCTTGGCATATCTACTCGTGCTCGAATCGTAACACGAACACCTTGACTTCTCGGATGAAGATATTTTACAAATAGAGGTGGACGTTTGGACAATGTACTTTGATGTCGCTTCCAATAAGAAAGGCTTTTGAGTAGGGATTCTTTTAGTCTCACCGGAGGGAGCACATACTCCCATTTCAGTTAAGCTAGACTTCAAGGTCACTAATAATGCTGCAGAGTATGAAGCTTGTATCATAGGACTTGAAGCTACAATAGATATCGGGGTTGAGAACATCGGGGTTTTCGTTATTCAAGTTTGATCGTCAACCAGATTTCACAAAGGTGGAAGGTACGTAGTGAAGCCTTGGCACCCTCCCAAGCATATTTGACAGAATTATTAAAACACTTAGAAAAGATTTCCTTCACTTAGGGACGATAATCCATTTGCGGACGCACTAGCTAAGTTGGCATCTATGATCATCATACCTACTAGCATTCACTCAATGCCTATTCACATCGATCGACGAAGTTAGCCTACACACTTCGCATTTTAGAAGTATCCAATATTGACCATACCAGTTGGAATAATGATATTTATCAGTACTTGGATAAACAAGAATATCCTTTGGGCTCCACACCTAAAGCACAACGAGCCATCGGGATGTTGGCTGCACAATTCTTCCTTAATCAACGTCGGTTGTTCAAGAAAACTAATTCTAGGATTAGCTTACTTTGTGTCGATCAACATGAAGCAAAGCGCATCATGGAAGAAATTCATGGAGGAGAATGCAGGCCTCATATGAACGGTAGAATGTTGGTCCTGAAGGTTCGGAGACTTGGCTATTATTATCCAACTACGGCAACAGATTGCCACAATTTTGTTAGAACGTGCCATAAATGTCAAGTGTATGCAAACTTACAACACCGACCTCCGCCATTTCTCACTACATTATCCTCACCCTGGCCATTTTCGGTTTGGGGAATAGACATTATTTGCAATGTAACTCCTAAAGGATTAGGTGGTCATGAATTCGTGTTAGTAGCAATCGACTACTTCATCAATTGGGTAGAAGTGGCTTCTTATTTTACCACGACACGAAACAGGTAGCCAAATTCATCACCTAGAATATCACCTATTGTTATGGAGTACCCGACGAGCTCATAAGTGACCATGGTAGTCATTTCAAGAAGGAAGTAGCAGATTTGTTGGATAAGTATAAAATCCAGCATCATAAATCTTCTCCATATCGTCCTTAGACCATCGGAGCGATTGAAGCCACTAATAAGAACATTCGGAGAATAGTGGAGAAAATGGGAGTTACTTATAAGGATTGGCCGGATGACCTACCTTTCGCTCTATGGGGTTACGAGAACTTCTATTAGATCCTCAATGGGAGCAACGCCTTACTCCCTAGTCTTTGGCATGGAAGCGAGTCCTTCAAATTGAGATTGTTATTCCTTCGTTAAGAATAATAACCGAGAGTCATATTCTAGAAGCCGAGTGAGCTAAAGTACGTTATGAGGAATTAGTGTTGCTTGGATGAAAAGTGCCTCAACGCCTTGCATAATATCTAAATATACCAAGCTTATAAATCCAGGGCATTCAATAAGAAGGTTAAGCCTTGCAACTTGCAAATTGGAAATTTAGTCCTTAGAGAAGTTAGAGCTCCAATTTAGGATCCACAAGGGAAATTTAAGCCCAATTGGCAGGGCCCATTTATACTTAATCAGATTTTACCCAGTAGAGTAGTAAAATTAACCGATTTAGAAAGAAAAGAGACATTTCGAGTATACTAATCTGGATCAGCTTAAGAAGTACTACACCTAGCATACGCCTAGGTAGTGGGCCGAGCCCAGCTCAACCGAGGTTCGGCCAAGTCGAGTGCGAGCTACCACCAGGTCAACAATGAACTAGTCGGGCCACAGTTTTCCCTTTCTTTTTTCTAGTTTTCTTTGGTTCGTTTATTTGTTGGATAGTCCAGCTAGACAATCCAATATGTATGTTGGTTTTCTTCATTATTATTATTCTACCTCTAAGTGAGCGATAAAGTTATAAAAGTATAGCATAACACTTACTTTTATTCAATAAGGGTAAGCCTACTTACTTACCTAAATACATAGCTAATAAAAGGAATTTAAATTACAAGCATACTACTTGTAAAACAAATAAACACTCGTTCTAAAGAGGCAAAACTAATCCTCATTTTATTCTATCTCAAGTTCCTAAGAATTTGAGTCCTAGTCTATTTTCACTTTCTTTCCTTTAGGGTCGCTAGACTCGGATTCCTCGTCTCGGGTGCGTTCCTTACCTTTGGTCATCCGAGGGTTTTCTTCACGAATTTACAGAGGGGCAGCAGCAAGAACGGGTTCTTCAAGGTTTAGCTCTCTAAGTCTTAGTCTTTTCTTTGTTGTCTTCGCATGTATGGGCACTGGGAGAAACAACGAGTATTTGTAACTCCGTCAGGTGTCCTCGGGGTCGCAGCGGTGAACGGTCTCGGGAGACCTCTCCAATACTCGGGCCATGACGCAATCCTCCTAAAGCTACCGTATCCTCTAAACAAGTCAAAAGTAGCAGGCCGGATGCAATCTAGTAGCGAGTATTACTTGTTCTCTACCCATTTCCTGCACCCCATGCCTTGGGAAGTAATAAGTGCTTTCTGTAGATTCAATAGATAGATGTATGGATGCTTTGTGTAGAATGCGTTTTGAATTTGGATACCTTCCAATGCTTAACTTACCTTAACATACCATCGAGAAGCGGAGCGGTCGATTACCGCGATATCCGTTTACGCTGGCAAAAGTGAGTTGCTAGGTACATGTCCAAGGTAGAGGGAGTTGCAATGAGTTCCGGATGTTTGGACAGCCGGATCTACACATCGCAGATGTAAAATCGGAAATTATTGTCCTGCACGGTCAAAGTCTAACTATTTTAGGCCCAACAGGAGCAAAATCACAATAAAAATATAAAATAGTGTCGGCGAAGTAAGAAAAAAGTTCGATTTTTGGAATGGATCGATGACACCTCGGCCTCCGGCCGGCGCCGGACTCGTCGCCTTATGGTCGGTGCCGTCACCCGGTTACTATGGTTTGCTTCCGTTTGTTTAGTGGTTACCTGCAATAACAGGGGCTACCGCGAAAATTTTATTCGCCATCGGCTTCAACTCGGTTTAAGCTAAGGATCGTTTCAACAACTATTAGTGGCGTTAAGGAGCGAGTAATCCTCTAACTCTTCTACCGGACTTAGCAGAGGCGCTCGTGCTAGGTCCTCGTGACCCCTAATAAAAAAATCCCCTATCGGGCACGTGATTATGGCTCGCCGTCTCGAGACAATAATGGACTCGACATAAGCATACACGTTGCGGTAATGCTTCATTCGGTTGGTTAAGCTAACCCGATTCCCACTAAGGATCCACCTTAGATGCTTTCTACTTAGTTTTAGAAAATATTAGTATTTTTCATGGGGAGTTTGTGAGGATTTGGGCACAGCTGGTTTTGTTCGCCTAAAGCGCCAAGTATGCGTTAAATTCTTCGAGCGAGAGGACACATTTCTTTCTCTCCGAACCTAAAAATATGGTGATGATGATCCCGATAAGCTACTACGGCCCTTAGGAAAGACCAGTAAATTTTCACCTAACGAATGCTAAAGTGGATATTTAGCCCATAATTAGTTAACCACGACCTATCCATGTTACTCATCTCATGCATCCACTTGGTTAATTTAGTCATGAAATCCATGGTTTTACATATGGATGGAAGAAGCGAGGACATTTTGTGGCTAGGTGGAGGTTTTAGTGTGTATATTTCTTGTTACACCGAGCGGTCGTATTTATAAGCGTTTTCCGGAATTCTTCGAATCCTATTATGATTGGAATACCGGAGCACTACGTTCCTTGTGGGACTCGTAGATGGCTGGCGCCACCCCACTTTCAGCCCACCCCGTTTCATGTTTTCTTATAGGCCAGAGCATCCCTTGGTTGTTTTGGTTTCTCGTCCCAGTGTGGAGCGCACATTGCTTGGACTATGCACTTGAGATATCTTGTTTTCTTTTTATTATTTTCTTTTAGGGGGAATGGGGGCTAGTGCACATTTTTTAAAATATTTTCTTTGTTATTCTTCCTAAGTTTTGTGCATCATATTAAATAAAAAGCGCTTTTTAGAATCGAGTCTTGCATTTCATCTCATTGCACAAGAGTCCTCATTACGAAATAATATATAAACAAGCACCCTACAAGAGGTCCATTAATCAACAACAGTGGACGCAACAAGGAATCACCTACGCATCATCTTCGGACTCATCATTGAAGATATAATTCCCAAAGTCCTCAAGGATAGATGTCGAGAAACTACCACCTGTATCGGCTTGGTACGAACCACCTCCTTGGTCCCAAGACTACGAAGCTCCATGTCATGATCCGTTATAAGAAGACTGAGGGAAATAAAGGAGGTTCTCGTGTTGATCCAAGGCTTACAAGGGTATGATGTTCAAGCTCTCCTTAGAGAAATCTTGTCCTATATCGGAGGTATTAGGCCCGAAGCACTAGGTCCTGCCTCATACGCACTCCTTTGATAAGTACGCCATAAAGAACGCCGTGACGAGCCTTGCCTAGCATTACTACTAGAAGGCATTTGTTGCTCATGAGTTTGGGATGATGTCTCGGGCGCACTAGGCGGACGACCGGAAAAAGTGGCTCTCGATCGACAACTCTATAAGATCAAAGAAGCTATTAGCAAATC
This sequence comes from Talinum fruticosum, assembly GCA_021018815.1. Taxonomy (NCBI): domain Eukaryota; kingdom Viridiplantae; phylum Streptophyta; class Magnoliopsida; order Caryophyllales; family Talinaceae; genus Talinum; species Talinum fruticosum. Next base: position 367,586 of record JAITYX010000046.1, on the reverse strand, counting down.
ATTAAAAGCTTAAGGAATTTAGCACTACACTTATTGAGGACTTACTCTAGAAGAAGAGAAATATCGACCGATAAAGAAACTTTGGATTCCACGAAGAGCCGACTGAAATATGATAGATATGCTTTTAGATTGCTCCCAATCATACTAAAAAGGTTATTTGAGGTTATCAACGAGGAAGATACTTTTAGAACGCCACGAAAAAGAAAAGGGCACATACCTCTTAACCCTTGCCAATTCTCAAGAAAGGGATGCCCAACACATTCCTCTTTCGGGATTTCGGGAATGGTGACAAAACGAGGAGGTCCCTCGAGCATAGTAACATCCACGTTGAGACTCGGGATGTGAATATCAGCAGGAGTAATTGCCAAGGAAGGAAGATGATAAAAATTTCATACAAGAAATTCTAGGCTATAAGAAAGGAGTTAAGCACTTACTAGTTGAGTCATGGTGCGAGATGGGCGTAAGAGGTGTGTAGATTCAAGAGTGGGGTACACGGATACCCCATCGAAGACTCGGACTCTAAATTTAAACCATTTTGAGTACTACATGAAGACTTAGGTATAAATCTTATCCTCCCTATGTTTTGATTTCAAGTCATTATGAGTGTTATAGAAACTCCTATATAAGTTTTCATTCGTCTCCGATCGACTCGGAAAACACATTATTGTATATCTTACGCATTAGTGTTTCGAGTCACTCATACAACACTCGGATCTATCACATGCTCAAATAATCTCTCTAACACTTTTTATCCGAGTTTTGACTGCATATTTCAATGCAAAGTGAATTACAATGTTAATTCCTCTTTCTATGTCGACTTTCTTGTTTGAGAGTTATTTGTCCGGATGAAGTCCTTATACTCTTATGTTTTTGCACTCTTTTAACTTGATCTTTCTTAGGATTGACTCGATGGAATTTGAGTATATTGAATATGAGACTCGAGAAAATTCCACTTGTTCTAGGCCTAAAATAATTATGCACTTAATTGTCTTAATTAAATTACTATCTCGTGCCTAATATTGGACCAAAGTATTTTATACTTTGAGAACCAAAGTGGTTTACTTTGGTAGGTTATCTAAACGAGGTTATCTCATTTTTGAGTTACGAAGTAACTCGACTTCAGTCTGTCAATCACGAGCAGACAAAGCTTATCTACTTCGAACAAGGCTCGGACACTCGTGTCGGGGTTGTCTGTTTCTAAAGCTGGAAAACTTCAATGCTAAGCTCAACGGTGGTTTCCACCTTACTTTTAAGACATCCCCAGTTGATTAGAGCACCTTTAGGAGCCAAGAGCCATTGTACAATGTTCACATCCCAACAGATCTTTTACGAGCGACTCAAAAGAGCCGTTATAAAGGCCAATAAGGACTTTTGTTCAAAACCAAGACACAACGGCTAATGTGCTTGGTCATCTATAAATAGAAGCCACTTCACAAGACTTGAAGATTGCTTGAACACATTGTTGAAACTACATCTCTTACTACAATACTCATTCAATCCTCTTCTTACAACTCGAAGTCTGTACTTAATACTTTTACGAGTTATCAAGTCTTGTAATCAGTCACATACTCTTCTTACTTTACGAGTAACGTCCCTTGATTGAGCTGTAAGGGTTATCTCGGCTCGGTTGTCCCTAGCTAGAAAGGTTACCTCGGTTAGGAAGCACTATATCAAATAAAGGAACTTCGAGTCTAGGAAAACTCTGTAAGGAATTGTCTAAGGGAGCAACTCTGTTTAAGTCAATCCGTTGTATTTTGAGGATTCAAAATAGTGGATTTTCCTTGGTGCTTGGACTAGCACTTGCCCGTGGTTTTCACGGCCCGGGAGGGTTTCCGCGTAACTCTTAGTATACACTTTTCAAAGTCCAATCTAGACTCGGATTATCTTGTTCATTCTTTTCAAGCTTAAAAGTTTCTAAGTTTGTTAAAATTTCCTCATCACCCTATACACCCCCTCTAGGGTGACTAAGACTCTCTAAGAGCAAACCTTCACCCACCATGGTCGTCACTTGCTCTACCATAGAAAGAGGACGAAAATAGAACATAGTCGAAGGAGGATATACCGAAACAAATGAAGGCCATGTGTTAATTGGAATTTGAGGAGTAAACCTTTCGCCAAGATACCAACAAAATCCAAAAGGACCTTCAAACAAGATCCTTCTCTCACTCAATTCCTGGACCACTAGAACATTTTGGGGAGTTGAAGTTGGGGCCAAGGATGGAAGTTAACCTACATATAAGAATTATTAAGAAATCAGCAGGCAAGAATGAAAATCACAAGAAAATGGACAACAACTATGTATATAGGAGGATGGATCTGCATCGTATGCAGCCCCACGGGTAGTGGTTCAGTCGTGGGCATGACCAGAATGCTGAAAGTGTGTTGAAAAGCTCATTTAGGCCTATTTTGGAGCAAATTTTGAGAGTCAAAATAACATGCTGAGTCAACACGGTTGAGGGCTGACCTCGGAAAACCTATCTCATGTATTTTAGTCCACTCGAGATTTATTCTAGCCCATCATACGGACATCGGGAACATGGCTCGATTCGTTGTGCCAGGAGAGATATGTGGAAATTATTTGTACATCCATGGCTACATTTTGATAAGTCAAGTAAACATTTTTATCCACATAAGATGAAAATAGATGTTGAAGAAAGGAAAATTTAAGCATACCTCAATGATCTTCTATAAGCCGTTTAAAGGAAGGTAGTTGGTAGAAGAATCTAGTTACGGCCTTGTAGACCAGCACGAGACCCCTAATGAGGCAAGTATATGAGGGAGTTCCCCAATTGAGCTTCTTTATTCTATCAAGATCCACTAGGTTCACCAAATAGTGAACATGAACCTTGGCAGCCTAATCCGAAAAGAAGACGATTCTCAAGAGAAGAGCAAGCACGACTTGCACTTGTTGAGGAGAACGTTGAGGCCGAAAGCTTTGTTCTCAAAAGCCTCACAAAGAATGGTATATTTGAAGTGATTATTATGTGGAAATCTGTCAGCTACAGGACCAAAGAGGTGATGGAGGTAGTCACAATTCTTATACAAATCCCGGTCATAAGCTAAAGGTTCTCCCGAAAAGCTTAAACCGGATAAAACAGACAAAATCGAAAGGAGTTATTATCATCTCACCAAAGGGGAGGTGGAACGTGTTAGCGGATTCAAAATTGTGGATTTGACTTGATTCTTATATTAGCACTGTCCGTGGTTTTCTACCCCGGGACAGTTTCCACGTAACTCCGAGTATACACTTTTCGAGTCCAATCTACACTCGGATTACCTTGTTCATTCTTTCCAAGCTTAAAAGTTTCGAGGTTGTTAAAATTTCCTCATCACCCTATTCACCTCCCTCTAGGGTGACTAAGACTCTCCAAGAGCAAACCTTCAATTAGTATCGAGCCTAACCTTTAAAAAAGATCTAACAATCCAAAGGTCTAAAGATCGGATGGCTTGGAACATCGGAAGAGTTTGATGAAGGAAGATCTTCCACCGGACCACAAAAGTTCAAAGGATCAATGCCTTGCATTAGAAGAAGCTAATGGAATGCTTTCTACTAGACAACGATGAAGATGTTTAGAACATCATCCAAGAAGGCAATTACATTCCAATGAAGATAGAAGGTACAAGATCTGTGCCTAAAGAAAAGTTCAAGTACACAAATGAGGAGTTAGAAAAGTTCGAAAGAACTTCAAAGCGATGAACATTCCGATGTGTTCTATCAACTCGGAAGAATATAACGAGTGTCGACTTGTCACATAGCTAAAGATGTGTGGGACACTTTTGTTAACACATGTGAAGGTACAAGCCAAGCGAAACAGGCGAAGATAAGTCAATATCTTCACAAATATGAGTTCTTCAAGATGGAGCCGAAGAAAACATCACTCGGATGTTTATACGCTTCATCGAGATTACAAACAACCTCAAATCTCTCGGGTAGAATGATTTCCCATGGAGAAATATGCAGAAAAATTCTATGAAGTCTACCAAAGAGAAGATGCGGTCCCAAGGTAACGATCACCGAGGAAGCTCGGAACCTCTTGAAGGTTTGCTCTTAGAGAGTCTTAGTCACCCTAGAGGTGGGGTGAATAGGGTGATAAGGGAATTTTAATAAACTAGGAAGATTTAAGCTTAAAAGAGTAATCAAGACAATCCGAGTCTAGATTGGACTTAGAAAATTGTAAACACGAGATATGCGTGGAAACCCTCCTAGGGCAAAAATCACGAACAGTGCTAGTCCAAGCACCTAGTCAAATCAACTATTTTGAATCCACAAAATATAGCAGATCGACTCAAGCAAACTGTTCCTTTAACAATTCGTTACTGAGTTTTCCTAGACTTAGAAATTCCCTTATCCGATCTAGTACTTCCTAAGTAAGGTAACCTTTACATCTAGGGACAAGCGAGCAGAGTTAACCCTTACAGCTCATTCAAGGAACCTTACTCGAAAGTCGAAAGAGTGTGTAACCGATTACAAGACTTTACAACTCGGAAAGTATGAATTACAACTCGCAAGTTGTGAATAGAAGATTGAATATGAATACAATGACTTTTGCTTAAGTAATGTGTATGAACAATAATTCGGCAATCTTCAAGTCTTGAGAGGTGGCTTCTATTTATAAATGACCAAATAGATTAGTCGTTGTGACTAATTTCGAATAGAAGTCCTTTGTGATCGTTGTAACGGTTCTTCCGAGTCGCTCATAAAAGATCCGTTGAGATGTGAACGTTATGCAAGGGCTCATGGCTCCTCAAGGTCTCCAATCGGTTGGCGATGTCCGAAAAATAAGGTGGAAACCACCGTTGAGTTTAGCGTTGAAGTTTTCTAGTTTTGGAAACAAACAAACCCGACACGGCGTTTGAGCCTTGTTCGAAGTAGAAAAGCCTTGTCTGCTGGTGATTGACGACTTGAAGCCGATTACTTTTGTAATTCAAAAATAAAATAACCTCGTCTGCATAACCTACAAAAGTAAATCATTTTAGTTCTTAAAGTATAAAATACTTTGGTCCCAGATTAGGCACGAGATAATAATTTAATGAAGATAATTAAGTGCATAATTATCTCGAGGCCTAGAAGACTGGAATTTTCCGAGTCTAATATTCATTATACTAAAATTCCATCGAGTCGAGTCCTAAGAAAGATCAAGTTATAAGAGTCAAAGCATCGGAGTATACGTACTTGATCCGGACAAAAATTCTCAAATAAACATACTAAGTTAGAAATATGAATTAATGTCTGTAGTTCACTTTACTTCGAATATGCGATCGAATTCGGATAAGAAGTGTTAGAGAGATTATTTGAACATGCGATAAATCCGAGTGGTGTCCGAATGACTCGAAACATCAATTTGAGACGATAGACAAGAATGTGTGTTATGAGTTAGTCGGAATCAAATGAAAACTTATGCGGGAGTTTCTATAATACATAGAATTACTTGTAATTAAAACTTAGGAGGAATGAGGTTTGTACCTGAGTCTTTGGTAGTACTCATAATGATATAGTTTTAGAGTCCGAGTCTTCAATCTCCCCTTTTGATGAAAGGCATTCCATACTTACATAGAAATTTTGTTAGTAAAATAATCAAGAGTTTCCATTTTTACTCGGTGGAATACCTCAAAATATAAAGTAATCAAGTGAAGTGATTCATACGTAGAATATTTACGCAAATAAGTCATATAGCGAAGAATCGTGAGTAATTATGTCATACCAAAATAGAGAAAAAGAAATGCGAGCTCATATATCGGAGCAAAACTAAGTAATAAGAAATTCAAACACGGAAAGAGTTCACTCAAAAATTAGTATGCTCGAAAATAAAACTTCATTCATATATATATGCAAAAACATAGAAAATACACATAAAAGAGGGTGGGAAACCTCCCCTAAACAAGACAACAATTTTTCTAGTATTCTCCCCTTGCCTTTCAGCAAAAACAAAAATAGAGAAGAATGTATCAAGCTGATACAATTGATGTGCGGACAAAAAGAAAAAAATAAGGGAAAAAGATATTAAGATGGTGGATTTGGGGCGGTCCGAGTTGGGGCGGATGAACGTGCAAGTGCGCTCGCGCTAGTACGCTTGTGATGATGTTGAAGATTTGGGTGACGGTAGCACTGGTATCTCTGGATGTAGCTCAGCTCCGAGTGGCCGACCCGTAACTAGGTCATCCGGAGGCTCGTCCTCTTAGAACATGATAGAGGGGGTGCTTCTTCTTGCTTGACTCGCTGCGGATCGTCCAACATCTCGCACGGTCTTTTGAGTCACTCGGATCGCTGTCTCGGCTTATCGGTTCTAGTTGAGGAACCGTAGCACCTTGTCCATCGACTTCTTCCTTCTTCTTGCCTTCTTCTTCCTTCTCCTCTTCCTTCTCTTTCTCCTTATCTTCAGCCCGCTTCTCAAAAAGAGCCGCTACAACCGCAGCCTTCCTGTCCTTCTTCGACCGCCTCTCCGGATGGAGACTTGGCAAGGCTCGAGGACTCTTCGGACGTGTCCGAGTTGTCCGGGTCCTGAGTTGCCTTCGATTGCGTCTCTTGGAGGAGCTCAAGCATCTCACATTGCTCCTTAACCAGATTGTTCATTTCGAGGAGAACATCTTATTGCTCTCGAATCCGAGATCGGGCCGTTTTGGTTGATGGTCATGTTCGAAGAACAAGTTTGAAGGAGCGGAGAGTGTCCTGGAATTCTGTGGACACAAAAGTGAGTTTGTCTAACAGTGGGGTAGACAAAGCAACATCTCGCTTGGAGAGGGGGACCTGAGGTGGAAGCATTGCCGGTGTAGACGAGGGAGTGAGAGGTAAGTTTGAGTCCGAGGCGGAGGGGAAGGTTGCTTTAGTTCTAAGTCTGTGGACCCAAACACTAGGTTGGGTTTCCCGGTACCCATATCTAAGAAGCTTTTTCCGCCAGCAACGATGACAGCCTCGGACACTTCATTTGGGTCCGAGGGGAGCGGAACCATGAATTATTTAAAAAGAAGGGTAAGAAGGGCTCCGAAAGGAAAAGGGGTGGATTTCTTTAACCGAGCTGCCAGTGGTGGCCATCTTCTTTATTATAGCGGGAAAGAGGTCTACATCGTAGCTCTCGAGAATGTCACACAAAGCTTTAAGAATCTTTGAGTTGGGATTCTCTTGGAACCGAACAAGATCGACCCGAAGTTAACTGGAACCGAATTAACCAAGATCGAACCCGAACCGAATGACCTGATTGCTAGGTATACTCTCCAAAGGTTAGAATTCCAAGTGTCTGTCTCCCAACGGCTACTTCACCGATCCTTGCGTAAGATAGAGAGAGAGAGAGAGAGAGAGAGAGAAATTTTAAAAGAAATTTCATAAATGCTCCACTAATCTAAAGATAATTATAGAAGTTTGAAGTCCAATTTTCTCAAAAACTCAGCTTGACTTAGTAAAGTTTCTCAAGTAACTTGGAAAATGCAAATAGATAATAACTCCTAACTCAGTATCACTAGGTCAACTGAACTAATTGTTATTAAGACAAAGAAAAGAAACATATAACACAATCATGCAAGAGAATTTAATTTAGAAATACACATAATCATGCATTTATCATGCCAAGTTCATTCCTAATGAAGGAAAACTCGATCCTCACTAAGTGGCTTAGTAAAGATATCAGCTAACCGAAATTTTGTATGAATGAACTCAAGTTCAATATCACGTTTCTCATAATGGTCTCTCGGAAAATGATACATGACTTCAATATGCTTTGTCTTTACGTGCTGAACTAGATTCTAAGTGATGCGGATTGCACTCGATTGTCACGCTTGTTTGGAATTAATTTGAATAAAAGTGTTGCTTAATCCATAGAATCCGAGCACAAGCATGCTCCAACCGCAATGTACTCAGCTTCAGCAGTTGATACAACGAATCGACTTCTACTTCTTTGAGTGCTAATATATAAGGGATTAACCTAGAAACTAGCATGCTCTTGAGGTGCTCTTTCTATCAACCTTGTATCCAGAGATAGTTAGCATCCGAGTATCCAAGTAAGGGTAAGTTCCGAGTCTCTTAAGAACCATAGACCTAGATTCTAAGTCCCCGCAAGATATCTAAAACTTCTCTTCACCGTAGTGAGATGTGATTCTTTTTATTAGCTTGGAATCTTGTAATGGACATACACTAAACATAATGTCCGGCCTACTAGATGTGAGATATAGCAGAGACCCAATTATACCTTGATAGAGTTTCTAATCTACTGCTTTACGTCTTTTGTCTAAGTCTAGTTTTATGTCTGCTACTCATTGGTGTTGCTGCATGTTTTACATCTTGAAGCTTGTACTTCTTCAAGCAACTCCTTGGTATACTTCGATTGATGGACATAGATGCCATCTTTGTCTTACTTGATTTGTAGACCAAGAAAGAAATTAAGCTCTCTAATCATGCTCATTTGGAATTCCTGTCTCATCAACTCGGAAAAATCTCGACAGAGATTTTCATTAATGACTCAAAAATTATATTATCAACATAAATCGAACAATAACAAAGTCTTTCCCTTTGGTTTTTATGAAAATAGTTTTGTCAATCTGACCTCTTTTAAAATCATTTTCAACCAAGAAACCGCCTGATCTTTCATACCAAGCTCCGGGAGCTTGTTTAAGACCATAAAGAGGCTTTTGCAACTTCAAAACATGATTTGGAAATTCTGAGTTTTCAAATCTAGGGGGTTGCTCAACATAGACTTCCTCTTGAATGAAACCATTCGTAAAAGCACATTTGACATCCGTTTGATATAGTTTAATATTCCTACTTGATGCAAATGCCGATACGATTCTAATCGCTTCAATCCTAGTAATTGGTGCAAAGGTTTCCCCACAATTAATCCCTTCTTCTTCATTGTAACCTTGAGCCACAAGTGTAGCCTTATTTCTTACTACCAACCCATCCTCATCTAGTTTGTTCTTGAAAACCCATTTGGTTCCTATGACTGGGTGGTCGGAAGGTCATTTGGTCAAAATCCAAACTTGGTTTCTCTCAAATTGATTAAGTTCCTCTTGCATGGCATCTACCCATTCTGGTTCATTTAGGACCTCTAGCGCCTTTTGGGTTCAGTTAATGATATGAATGCAATGAATGCACATAGATTTTGCAAAGAAGAGCGAGTTCTTACCCCACTGTTGATGTCGGACAAGATGTTTTCAAGTGGGTGACTCGAAGCATATTTGAATCCTCTACTCGTTCTCTAGTTTACCGGATTTGTGGGTTGAACTGGTTGATCTTCGATGATCTTCAGCATTCCGAGCCGGCTCCGGAGATCTTTCGACTCGAGTCATGATATTCCGAGCTACCTCGGCCTAAGTTGCTTTTCTTGACTCTGTCTCGAGCACACCTTTAGGAAGATCATCTTCATCTCGGTTGAGTTTCATATTTGAGAATGTTGACTCACTTGGTTTTCCCGATCAATCTCATCAAAAATAACGTGGATGCTTTCTTCCACTTCGTTAGTTCTTTTATTGAAAATGCGATATGCTTTACTATGAGATGAATAACCAAGAAAAATACCTTCATCCGACCGAGCATCAAACTTGGTCGAGTGATCCTTACCATTATTGTGAACATAGCACTTACATCCGAAGGGTTTGAAATATGAGATGTTAGGTTCGTTTCGCTTGTAGAGCTCATATGGAGTTTTCTTCAAAATGGGTCCGATAAGGCATCTATTCAAGTGTGTAGTTTGCTATGTTGACTACCTCTGCCAATAAATAGTAAGGCGATTGTGTTCAATCATCATTATCCTTCCTATTTCTTCAAGAGTTCTCGTACTTTCTCTCCATTACCACATTCTGTTGTGGAGTTCTGGGTACTAAGATGTAAGACCCGTAATTTTGGGCTTAGGTGGTCTTACGAGCTAGAGCTAATTATTTAGCCTTGATTAAATAGAGTAGGTCGAGTGATCAAGTTTTATACGTGGTTAGATATTCATAAATTTATCTCAGCAATTATTATTAGTCCGCGTATTTATAATTGGCGGAGCGTACTAATTCCTTCCTCCGAATTTTCTGCCGGACTAGCTAAATAAAAACCCGAGATCGTGTACGCTGTTTATTTGGGTCTAGTTAAGTTATTACTTGGCAAAAGTAAGGGAAAGAAGAGCAGGGGAAATAAAAGAAAGAAAACAAAGGGGATTGGTATTATTCTTAAACCAAATGGATTAGAGAGGAAAAGTAGGGGTCCAATAAGGATGATAGGCTCGACGGTTAGTCGGTAGAGAACGAGGGAAGAAAAGAAGAAGGCTCGGGGCCCCGAGCGAGAGGAAAAGAAGGGAGAAAAGCGAGAGGGCGAACCGGGAAAGAGAGGAAGAGCGGGCGGTAGCGGAACGCGAGGCCGCCGGAAACCGGCAATCGGTGAGTCTCGCCATGCCCGAAGACAGACAACGGATGAAGGAAAAGGAAAGAGGGAGCGAAAGGAAGTAGGAGCGGAACCGGAACGAGGGAAAAGGAGAGAAGGGTGATCACAGCGAGCGAGAGAACAGAGCAGAGAAAGAGAGTGCGAGCGTGAGAGCCAACAAGGGCGGTGGCCGCCGAAAGGCGAGAACGCGCGACCGAGTGAGCGAAGGAAGGGAGAAGACCGGACTCGAAACAGAGCGAGAGGAGAAAAGCAAGGCACGAGGGACAGAGGGCCCGAGGCTAGCGACCGGTGATCGAAGAAAGGAGTGAGGGGCCGGGACGTAACGAGATGCGAAGAAGGACCCGAGAGCAGAGACAGAGAGCACGGAGAGCGAGAGGAAGCAAGAAACGCCGAACCGTAAGGAAGAGGAAGCGTGAGTTCCCTAAAACCGAACACAATCGAATGCGTAACGCAGCACGAAGCAATTATCCAAAACCCTATAATTCGAGGTGGGTAGTCTTATACTCTAAACTATTTGTAATTTCGAAATCCAAATGAGTTTATTGTGATTGTTGAATGTGATTGTGAATATTGAATATGTATGCTACCGAACGAGGTTAGTAGTTGCTGAAAGTTGAATTAGGAGTTGTGAAGGGAATTGGTAGTGTTTGGGCCTGAAATGGGAAACCGGGAATTTAGACGGAGTTGGCTTGCTTGGGTATAATGGGTAGTATCGGGAATTTTGTCCGTTGGGGATGGGGATGAGCACGTTGTTGTTTGGGTATAAATTACGAATTAATATTCGAGGTAGAGCCTTAGAGATTTACCGAGATTGCGAGCATTAAGGAAATGATTGCTAATATCGGAAATAATGAGGGAAGTACACATAGGAGAATGAATTCATATTAAGTGATGAACAATTGAGGCCATAAGTGGGTGATTGTCGGGTTAATTAAGTTTGAAAGATAATTTAATCCTTGAGGTTGAGCTAAATTCGAAGATAATCGGAACTAGCGAAATTAGAGCGATAAAAAGGAATTAAGAACTGTATAATTGAGTTGGGCAAGAAAGAACGATTAATGGGATAGAAACCTAAGATGAGAGCAAATTACACTTGGAGATAAAGGGGATTAGAGGAACTTTAGTAGTGAAGTAAGAACAAGAGCTATCTAACCAAGTATGAATAAGAAGAGATTGATTAGTAATGTGGAGGCGTAATCGAAAAACGTTGAAGCAAAGATGGTAAATTGTGAGAAGTTGGGTATAAAGTGGAGGCATAAAATAAGGAATTGAGGTAATGGCAATGAATTGTGAAAAGTGAGGACGTTGAATTAGATGATATCTACTCATGGTTATTGTGGCTCGTAAAATGAAAATTAATCATACTAAAGTGATGGATTGAGAAAGGTATCATTGGAAAGAGTTAAGAATGATTGCTTGCATTGAATGGTGGCTATTCGTGCTATGTGATTTCTTTACGTGATGCTCAAAAGTAGTTTTGAAGGGCTTTTGGTATTTTACGTGAGATACCTGAATGCAACTTCTTGTGAATTGCCTTTCAAACATGATTCTATTTTAAAATATCTTGAGAAATTGAATTTGGAGGGATGGCACGTAGTGCTATGCCTTCCAATGTTTCAAACTTGTTTGAGAAAGTGAATCGGATTGAGAAAGTGAATTTAGAGGGGTGACATGTGTGTCATGCCTTCTACGATGATAGATTGATTGAGATCTTGGTTAGAAACCAAGTTTGATAAGTGATTGTGATCACTTCGGTTTAAATGAATTTTGGGCTAAGATTGTTTAGACCAGATGAAAGAGGTGGTTGTGCGTATCGGGCCACGTGGTCCTTGCGTATCAGGATGCCCATCAACCGGAGAGATTGATTCTTTCTTGACAAGGAAAGCAGAGCCTTCCGGATATCTCGACTGGAGATAGGTCCAGGGAACTCGAGTCGGGGTTGCGCCCGAGAATCGCGTTGTGCTAGTTTAGTTGTCGAAAGCCCCGAAAGAATTTTCAGTCTATGGTTGAAAGTATTTGAAAGAAAGTGCAGATGGTTCCGCCTTGTTTAATGTGATTCAATTCCCAAAATGATTGCAATCCGTGCGTTTGAATGATTGAAGTATTATGAGTTTTATGTTGCAAATGATTTCATTGGAAAAGTATATAGATTTGTATTATATTATTACACTTTCGCCCAGCTTCATTATTATGAGTAATATGCGTAAAGAATTTCCATTTTAAGGGTATAAGACTTCGGTGAGCCCCGTGGATTATTGGTCACCCCCACAAATTTCCCCTTTTCCCCCAATGTGCAGGTGCATTATCGGAAGGTATGATCTACACATAGCTTGTTCCGGACTCCTGCTGACCTTTGATTGCTAAAGTGACTCAAGTGGCTGACATGCATTCTTATATTTCTAAATATTGTACTTGTAATTCAATTCATATAGTTGTACCCAATGTACCGTAAACTATTTAGATTGTCTTAAGTTTCATTGTATGGTTAGTTGGACTCGGCGTGTGGCCGTTGAGTCGTTTGCTCCGAGCGTGTGGCTCGTCGAGTTATATTATGGTTTTATGTAGGGTTTTAGGCTTTAAGTCTATGGGATAGTCCGTATTACAAACAGAACTCTTCCGAAATTTTTAGGAAATCTCAAATTTCTTTGGAAGATTACCTTTATTACCTCTAAGTTGAATTTAGAGAGCCAAACCGACACCTGATAGAGCCTTGGGAGTTCCCGTAAGAAACTCCGGTGATGTAATACTCCTAAGGGGTGTTTTGGGGTGTTACATGAGAAGTTATGGGAGATACCATTCTTGTCGCAATGAAATACTTCTTCTAACCTCATACTCGGCTTATTTTAGACCTTTCTCACCAGCTTCTCAAATTGGAACTCATAGATGGATTTCCATAATCATTGCATCCTAGGTTTGGTCGATCGAAATAACTTAGATGGAAATAGAGAAAATGCTCAAATTAATTGTTCTTCCAAAATAGCTCCCAATGTACCCAAAAGATACCTCCCAACACATCCTAACAAACATGCACTTCAAGCAAAATGCCAAGTTTGACATTCTCGATTATGGAACCAAATATTATTATTAAGGAAACCAATTCCACCAATGATACAACAAACCTTTCACGTTATATTTCCCATTAATTTACCTCTTCATAACCTCTAATTCTCATTTATAACTTCCAAAAGTACCCACCTATGAGTATTTCCGTAATTATATGCAAGTATCCCTCAAGCACTCGGGGTGCTAAACCCTATCCTATTCAATAATGTGATATTTCAATTTATTCCTTAGTGATAGCTCCTAGAAGGCAACCTCTAGACCTAAGTCAACAGACGAAATTAGGAGTCTCCCTAAAAGCTTCATTTATGCTAGTGCAACGTATGTCTTTTCTTTTCCCATCTAAGATCAATTATGCGCTCTCTAAACTCCTTGGAAGTAATTATATAAACAACCAATACATAATTGAATACTCGCATGCTTCTTAGAGGTAGAATTCATAAGTCGACTAACGATTCGAAGTCACACCACGAAATCAATGGATAACGTAAAGGAAATAAAAATTCAGCTACACTCGGTCACATATTTAGCACGCATAAATCACTCACAAATCACCTTAATAAGGAGTTCACAATCTAACTAATTCAACTAAGTTAACGAGGTAATCGCTTATGAGGCAGAGGTTACGATTAAGGTCATACGTATGTTTACCATAAATAAAATACATAATCATAAAACAAGGATCCTAGACGGCTATATGCAATGCAAACTTAAGGTCACCAAAGTATATGCTCTGATACCATTTTGTAACACCCCAAAACACCTCGTAGGAGTATTAGATCGCCGTAGTTCCCTAAAGGAACTCCCAAGGCTCTTTTAGGTGTTGGTTTGGCTTTCTAACAGGGGAATTTTTTTCCAAAAGAGTTTACCATGTTCTAAAAATTTTGGCAGAGTTCCGTTTGTACTGTGCACTACCCCTTAGGCTTCAAGCATAATGTAACTCAACGAGCCACACGCTTGGAGTATACAACTCAACGGCCACATGCCGAGTCCAAACATAGATGCATTAAAACTTAAAACAATCTAACGGGTTTATGAGACATATGGTACAAATCGTATGAACTAAATTACAAAGTACAATACTTAGAAATATAAGAAATGCACATTTGCGATTGGAATCGCTCAAGCAACCAGCAAACGGTAATCAGCGGAGTCAAGAATATGCTATGTACCGCATACATCTTCCGAGAGTGTACTGCAGACATTAGGAGGGAAAATGGGGAAATTTATGCGGGTGAACAAACATGCGCTCACCTGGAGAGTCTTATACTCTTAAAATAGAAATTCTTTACACATATTACTCATAATAATAAAATTGGTGAAAACATAATAGCATAATACAAATCGAGATACTTTAACGAAATCTCCTGAAATTGCTTGCAACGTAAAGATCATAACGCTTCACTCATTTAAAAGTACAATTTCACAATCATTAACAATTCTTTCATGACTGAATCAACTTTCCGGGATTTCATGGACTCGAACTAGCACGTCATAATTTCGGGGCACGACCCTCAACAAAAGGCTCCCGGACCTATCTCCTAGGAAGTCTCCGGTCGGGCATCCCGATCCTCGGGACCCCTATTGGAACCCTTCCCTCGAAGTTTCTAGCCAGGCATTGTACGAATGAGGACCCCAATTCAAAGCCTTCGATATGCTAAACGATCCTAGCTAAGTTGATTCAAAATTATTTGCACATCATCATTCATCACATTTGCATCACACGACTATCTCAAATCCGTTTAACATAATGGAAGGCATGACACCGCGTGTCACCCTTATAAATTCACTTTCTCAAATAAGTTTTGCTTCTTTAAAACATATTCATATTCGAAAAGCATTTCTCAAGAATCATATTTAAGTAATGTTTTGCGTAAACATTTGAAGTCTTTTCGAAACTAACTTTCAAGCGTTATTAGAATCAAATAACTTTACGTGTCAAGCATCTCTATACTAAGACTTGACATCGAAAGATATCGTATTAACTCAAGGATTCTCCCAAGTGCTTAGCATCTATTCATATACATCCATATTCTATTCAACATGAGTCTCCTATTCCCATAAAAGTAATTCTCATCGTATTCTATTTTCAATGCCACAAATCAACCCACATAGATACATACTCCCTTGATACTCCTATTTCCCTTCCTCCTCTTTATTCCAAAGTCCATTCCCCTTAACTTAATTCACTTTCAAGCCTAGTGAGTTTAGGAACTAAAACTTTTCTTAGCCACAATAACCACAAGTAATCGTCATTTAACTCCATCGCCCCAACTTCTCACAGATCGCCATCTTTACCTCAAACTCCCATTTTATGTCTCTACCTTATTAATTAACTCTTACTCGCCCAAACTCAATTATATAACTTTTAATCACCTTTCATCACTCCAATTCTACTAGCTTTGCTTACCTTCAAGTTTAGTTTAACCTCGATGATTTAAATATATTGTGAACTCCATTAACCTAACAATCACCTACCTCTCAACTCCCATGTCTCAATTGTGCATCAATCAGTATGAACTCATACTCTCCCTCTACTTGAACTTGTTATTTTGCAATATTAACAATTATCTCCCAACATCCTAAATTCAAGCAATCTCTAAGTAATTCGCACCCTGTTCGTAACTTCTTTGTCTACAATTGCTAATTAAAACTTGGATATTATTCCTTGGACCTACGCACTCTAACTTCCTCATAATCTCTAGTTTCCTAATTCAACCTTAACACTTAATAAGATTTTCTTAAGTTCTAATTCAGTCCTAATTACTTTCTATAGCCCAATCATTTTGTATTCCCAAGAAATATTCAATATTCACAACAAGGCAAACGTTTGATATTCACAATAAGTCCATTTAGGTTTCAAAATTACTAATAGCTTAGGGTATATGACTACCCACCTAGAATTCTCGAGTTTTTGGGTTGATTTCGGGCTTCTTTACTTCTGCCTTTTCGTCTCGGTGTCTATCTCTCTGCCGGCTCTTGCTCGGTCCCCTCGACTTCTCGCTTCCCTGTTTCTAGCTCGCCATTTCTGGTTCCTACTACCAATTGGTCGGGCGCTCGCGTGCTTGCCGCCAGTCTTCCTCCCTTGCCGCCATTCTTTTCGCAATTCCCGATCTCGGACTCTCTTGCGTCGGTCTCTGTTTCAGGTCCCCCTTTCTCCCGTCGCTCCGCCCCAGTCCCTCGCCCTTTTACTTCGCTCTCTTCCTACTCGCGTCGCCGGCTGCCGTCTTTTGGGTCCGCTGTGGTAACCGGCCCCACTCGGTCTCCTTGGCCCTCACACCGCTCGCCTCCTCTCTCTCTCTCTCTGTCTTTCCCGTTGTGTCCTCCCACTTCCGTTTTCCCTTTTCCCTGCTTCTTTTCCTGTTTCTCGCTCCTTCTTTCCCCGACCCCTTCTTCTTTTATTTTCCCTTTAATTTCTTTCCTCCTTCCTTTTGTTGTGGCTCCTTTATGTAATACCGAGCATAACAAGTAATCTCCTTCCTAACCCCGACACCTAATGGTCCTCCCCCTTTTTTGGGCTAAGATAATCTCAAGGTAATGGTAGAAATAGCTAGCGTAATTTATCTCGGGTTTTGCTTACTCGGTCCGGGCAGGGAGTCGGGAGGAAATGATATAATTCGGTAATTTATTTATAAAAGCGCGTAGGATTAGGAACTCATACTATATAAAATAATTTACGCATCAATTACTTAATTTAAGTCAATTCAATAATTAACCTACTCAAAATATCGGGTCTCACATTTCTTCCCCCTTAAAAGAATTTCATCCTCGAAATTCGCAACAAGTTGTATCTAAGATAGTCGGGTATAATCACATATACATGAAGCACAATAGTACACTTAACACGAAGGAAACTCAATTAGGCAACCACGGTTATCGGAATTCCTAGGGGCGTCTCTATAGGTTAATGAGTTCCAGCGTCCTCTCTACAATCATTTCGATGACGCTCCGCTCACTTAATAACAAGGCGCCAAGGAGCAAATCGCACTAGGAAAAAGTAAATAGTTTTCTTGGAATGATCTCACCACTTGTTGTTAAATTGAATGCTAATGTCTCAACCCAAATAGTTACACAATCAACACATTAACTTGGCACACATATAGTTCAATATCTCACACCACCCTTTAGCTCCTTATCCTGCAAAAGCTAAGTAGACTCTATGGCAAAGATAGTTGGATGGGCTAGTTCAACGAATTATCTATGGTGCATCACTGGTCAAACGGTAAGCATGACACACATACTTGGTAAGTAACATCACAAAAGGAAGTAAACAGAGCTCGAAAGTATAACCAAAATGCTAGGATTGAAATCGAGTCGAATTTAGAGGCAACCAACTATATGTGATCACATCCAAGCACAATAAGATCCTTAAGCAACTCATGGTAACTACAATATGTAATAGGGAGTCCTCATATTATTCTTCCACTTCTATGGGAGTTAAGATCAAACCTATGATCCTTATGTAAAACTTCAAGTATCTCGCTCCCAAGTAACTTATTGTCACCGACATGAGTACTAATAAACACAATGAACTCAAAATGAAGTATGGGAGTGATAGAACAACTTCTAGACTTCCTTTGTAAACGAGGCACTCAACCTACAAAATTGTTGTCAATGCCCTGCATTTATAAAGAACCCAAGGAAACTACTTCCAAACGATTTCGATGTTTAGATTACTCACAAAGAATCGCCACATATAAACTTAAAGTGGTGGTGAGCATGATTCCAATATTCATCCATCAACTCCTCTTGGTGAGACAATTAAGTCAAAGGAACTCAATGTGGTGGAAAAGCACGACCTTCAATGTGATTCACTTAACTTCTTCTAACCCTATACTCGGCTTATTTTAGACCTTTCTCACCGCTTCTCAAATTGGAACTCATAGATGGATTTCCATAACCATTGCAACCTAAGTTTGGTCGACCGGAATAACTTAGATGGAAATAGAGAAAATCCTCAAATCAATTGTTCTTCTAAAATAGCTCCTAATGAACCCAAAACATACCTCTCAATACATCCTAACAAACATGCACTTTAAGCAAAATGCCAAGTTTGACATTCTCGATTATGGAACCAAATATTATTATTAAGGAAACCAATTCCAACAATGATACAACGAACCTTTCACGTTGTATTTCCTATTAATATACCTCTTCACAACCTCTAATTCTCATTTATAACTTGCAAAAGTACCCACCTATGAGGATTTCCGTAATTATATACAAGTATCCCTCAACACTTAGGGTGCTTAGCCCTATCCTATTCAATAATGTGATATTTCAATACATTCCTTAGTGATAGCTCCCAAAAGGGAACCTCTATACTTAAATCAACAAAAGGAATTGGGAGTCTCCCTAAATGCTTCACTTATGCTAGTGCACGATATGTCTTTTCTTTTCCAATTTAAGATCAATTATGCGCTCTCTAAACTCTTTGGAAATAATTATATAAACAACCAATACATAATTGAATACTCACATGCTTTATAGTGGTAGAATTCTTAAGTCAACTAACGAATCGGAACTCACACCATGAAATCAATGAATAACGGAAAGGAAATAAAAATTCAGCCACACTCGGTCACATACTTAGCACGCATAAATCACTCACATATCACCTTAACAAGCAATTCACAATGTAACTAATTCAACTAAGTCAACGAGGTAATCACTTATAAGGTAGAGGTTAAACTTAAGGTCATATGTATGTTTACCACAAATAAAGCACATAATCACATAACAAGGATCCTAGATCGCTATACGTAATCCAACTTAAGGTCACCAAAATCTATGCTCTAATACCATTTTTGTGACACTCCAAACACCCCTTAGGATTATTACATCACCAGAGTTTCTTAAAGGAACTCCCAAGGCTCTTTCAGGTGTTGGTTTGGCTTTCTAACTTCAGCTTAAGGTAATAGAGGAAAATTTCCCGAAAGAGTAGACCATT
This sequence comes from Talinum fruticosum, assembly GCA_021018815.1. Classification (NCBI taxonomy): domain Eukaryota; kingdom Viridiplantae; phylum Streptophyta; class Magnoliopsida; order Caryophyllales; family Talinaceae; genus Talinum; species Talinum fruticosum. The sequence goes on along the minus strand of JAITYX010000046.1, from coordinate 348,228 downwards.
TTCTAAAAATTTCAGCGAGGTTCTGTTTCTAATGTAGACTATCCCTTAGGCTTAAAGCCCTAAAAGCCTGCATAAAAAACATAATATAACTCAACGAGTCACATGCTCGGAGTATACAACTCAACGGCTACCCACTGGAGTCCAACCACTCATGCATTAAGACTTAAAACAATCTAAAGGGTTCATGAGACATATGGTACAAACTATATGAACTACATTATAAAGTACAATACTTAGAAATATAAGAAAAGCACATTCGCAATTTGAATCACTCAACAACCAGCAAATTACAATTAGCGGAGTACGGAATATGCTAAGTACCGCACACATCTCCCGAGAGTGTGACTGCAACACCGATAGGGAAACGGGGCAAATTTGTGGGGTGAGTAAACCACGCACTCACCGGAGAGTCTTATACTCTTAAAATGGAAATTCTTTACACATATTACTCATAATAATGAAATCGGTGAAAACATAATAACATAATAAAAATCTAGATACTTTCAATGAAATCTCTTGAAATCGCTTGCAACGTAAAGATCATAACACTTCAATCATTTAAAAGCACAATTTAACAATCATTAACAATTCTTTAAGATCGAATCAATTTTCCGGGCTTTCATGGACATGAACTAGCACTTCATAATTTCTAGGGCGCGACCTCGAATAAAAGGCTCCTGGACCTATCTTGGAGGAAGTCTCCGGTCGAGCATCTTGATCCTCATGACCCTTATTGGAACCGTTCCATTGAAGTTTCTAGCCGGGCATACTCACAAATGAGGACCCCAGTTCGAACCCTTCAAGTATGCCAAACGATCATAGTTAAGTTGATTCAAAATAATTTTCACATCATCATTCATCACGTTTGCATCACAAAGCTTTCTCAAATCGGTTTAACACAATAGAAGGCATGACACCACGTGTCACCCTTATAAATTCACTTTCTTAAATCTTATTCACTTTCTCAAATAAGTTTCGCTTCTTTAAAACATATTCATACTCGAAAAGCATTTCTCAAGAATCATATTTAAGTAGCGTTTTGCGTAAATATTTGAACTCTTTTCGAAAGTAACTTTCAAGCGTTATTAGAATCAAAACACTTTACGTGTCACGCATCTCTATACTAAGACTTAGCATCGGAAGCTATCATATTAACTCAAGGATTCTCCCAAGTGCTTAGCATCTATTCATATTCATCCATATTTTGTTCAAGCATGAGTCTCCTATTCCCATAAAAGTAATTCTCGTCGTATTCTATTTTCAATGCCACAAATCAATCCACATAGATACATACTCCCTTCATATTCCTATTTCCCATTCCTCCTCTTTATTTCAAAGTCCATTCCCCTTAACTTAATTCACTTTCAAGCCTAGTGAGTTTAGGAACTAAAACTTTTCTTAGCCACAATAACCACAAGTAATCATCATTTAACTCCACCATCCCAACTTCTCACAGATCGCCATCTTTACCTCAAACTCCCATTTTATGTCTCTACCTTATTAATCAACTCTTGCTCGCCCAAACTCAATTATATAACTTTTAATCACATTTCATCACTCCAATTCTAGTAGCTTTGCTTACCTTCAAGTTTAGTTTAACCTCGATGATTTAAATATATTGTGAACTCCATTAACCTAACAATCACCTACCTCCCACCCTCATGTCTCAATTGTGCATCAATCAGTATGAACTCATACTCTCCTTTTACTTGAACTCGTTATTTCCCAATATTAACAATAATTTCCCAACATCGTAAACTCAAGCAATTCTCTAAGTAATTCGCACCTGGTTCGTAACTTCTTTGTCTTCAATTGCTAATTAAAACATCGATATTATTCCTTGGACCTATGCAATGTAACTTCCTCATAATCTCCAGTTTCCCAATTCAGCCTTAGCACTTAATCGGATTTTCTAAAGTTCTAATTCAGTCTTAACTACTTCCTACAGCCCAATCACTCTGTATTCCTAGCAAACATTCAATATTCACAACAAGGCCAATGTTCGATATTCATAATAAATCCATTTGGGTTTCGAAATTACTAATAGTTTAGAGTATAGGACTACCCACCGGAATTCTCGAGTTTTTGGGTTGATTTCGGGCTTTTTACTTCTGCCTTTTGGTCTCGGTCTCTCTGTATACCAGCTCTTGTTTAGTCTCCTCAATTTCTTACTTCGCTGCTTCTTGCTGGTCTTCCTCCCTTGCCGCCGTTTTTTTCCTAGTTCCTGGTCTCTCGGACTCTTTTGCATCGGTCTCTATTTCAGGTCCCCTTTTGCCCCCGACTCGTCCTAGTCCTCGCCCTTTTTCTGCGCTCGCCGCCTACTCGCGTCGTCGGCTGTCGTCTTTTGGTCCGCAGTGGTCGCTGGCCCCACTCGGTCTCCTTGGCCCTCGCACGGCTCACCTCCTCTCTCTCTCACTTTCTTTCCCCGTCTGGTCCTCCCTCTTCCCTTTTCCCTTTTCCCTTTTCCCTGGTTCTTTTCCTGTTTCTACTCCTTCTTTACCCCAACCTCTTCTTCTTTTCTTTTCCCTTTAATTTCTTTCCTCCTTCCTTTTGCTCGTGGCTCCTTTACATAATGCCAACATAATAGTAATCTCCTTCCTAACCCTAACACCTAATGGTCCCCCTTTTTTAGGCTAGGATAATCTCAAGGTAATTATAGAAATAGCTAGCATAATTTATCTCGGGTTTTTCTTACGCGGTCCAGGCAGGGAGTCGAGAGGAAATAAAATAATTCACTAATTTATTTATAAAAGGGCATAAGACTAGGAACTCATACTATATAAAATAATTTACCCATCAATTTCTTAATTCAAGTCAATTCTATAATTAACCTACTCAAAATCTCGGGTCTCACACTCGAGGCAGTTTACACAACAAATTATACACTTAACAAATGCCTCATCGGACCCATCCTCGAAGTAGACACCTTATGAGTTGTTGAAGGAAAAGAAGTCGAACATCTCCTACTTTAGAGCATTAGGATGTAAATGCTTTGTGCACAACAATGGTAAGGAACATCTAACTAAGTTTAATGCTACATCGGATGAAGGTGGATTTATGGGTCACTCATCTCATAGCAAAGCTTATTGAATCTTTAACAAAAGGACTAACAGAGTGGAAGAAAGCATCCGCGTTGTCTTTGATGAAAGTGATCTTGGTAAGATAAGTGAATCCACCTTCTTATATCTCAAGCTTAACAGAGATGAAGATGATATTGCTGAAGCCGAGCTTAGAAATCGATAGAACGGAAGAAATGAGGCAACTCGGAATGAGGAAACTCGGAATGAGCCAACTCGAATGCTATGACTCGGAATGAATAAAATCAAGAGCTAGCTCATAATGCTCGAAGAATAAGCCAATGCAGAGGCTCAGCAAGAACAATAAACTGAAGATCAGCCTACTTAACCAACAAACTTAGCAAATCAAAGGACAGGTAGACCTTTCAAATATGCATCTAGTCACCCACCCGAGAACATACTTTCGATATCAATAGAGTGGTAAGAACTCAATCTTGTTTGCATAATTTGTGTGCATTCTCTATATTCATATCATTAACGGAACCTAAGAATGCACTAGAGGTCCTAAATAAACCTGAATGGCTAGAGGCCATGCAAGAAGAGCTTAGTCAATTTGAAAGAAACCAAGTCTAGATTCTAAACAAATGACCTTCTAACCACCCTTTAATAGGAACCAAATGGGTTTTCAAGAACAAACTGGATGAGGAAGAGTTGGTAGTCGAAATAAGGCTAGAGTATTTGCTCAAGGATACAACCAAGAGAAAGGAATTGATTATGGGGAAACCTTTACACCAATTACTAGGATTGAGGCAATCAAAATTCTCTTAGCATTTGCATCTACCATTAACATCAAGCTTTATCAAATGGATGTCAAATCTGCATTTCTCAATGGTTTTATTCAAGAAGAAGTAAATGTTGAGCAACCCCCTGGATTTAAAAACTCGAATTTCCAAATCATGTTTTCAAGTTGCAAAAGGCTTTATATGGTCTTAAACAAGCTCCCGGAGCTTGGTATGAAAGACTAAGTAGTTTCTTGGTTGAAAATGAATTCAAAAGTGATCAGATTGACAAAACTCTTTTCACGTAAATCAATGGGAGTGATTTTCTTATCATACGAGATAAATGTTGATGATATTATCTTTAGAGCTACTAATGAAACTCTATGTTAAGAGTTTTCCGAGTTGATGAGACATGAGTTCCAAATGAGTATGATGGGAGAACTCAATTTCTTCTTTGGTTTGCAAATCAAACAATACAAGGATGGCGTTTATGTCCCTCAATCTAATTACACCAAGGAGCTATTGAAGAAATACAAGTTACAAGATGTGAAGCACACAACAACACCTATGAGTAGTCTGTTTGAAACTAGACTCGGATGAGAAAGGTAAAGTTGTAGACCGGAAACTCTACAGAGGTATAATTGGATCTTTACTTTATCTCACATCTAGTAAGCAAGTTATCATGTTCATCTGTCTACCTTTGTGCAAGATTTTAAGCTAATCTAAAATAATCACATCTCACTATGGTGAAGAGAATTTTTAGATATCATGCAGGGACTCAAAATCTTACTCTATGGTTTTTAAAAGACTTAGAACCGACTCTCACTGGATACTCGGATGCCGACTATGCGGGATACAAGGTTTATAGAAAAAGCACTTCAGGAGCATGCCAATTTCTGGGTCAATCCCTCATCTCCTGGCACTCAAAGAAATAGAAATTAGTTTTTTATCAACTGTTGAGGCTGAGTACGTTGCGGTTGGACCTTGCGATGCTTTGATTGTATGGACCAAGGAGCACTTGAAATATCTTAGACTATCATTCATTTTCATCCCAATCAAGTGTGATAATCAAAGTGCAATTAGCATCACTAAGAATCTAGTTCAGCACTCAAACACTAAGCATGTCGAGGTCAAGTATCATTTTTTGAGAAACAATTCGAGAAAGATGATATTGATCTTGAATTTATTCCTACTAAGTTTTAGTTAGCTGATATTTTCACTAAGCCTCTTAGTGAGGATAAGTTTTGTTTTATTAGGAATGAACTTGGAATGATTAATGCATGATTATGATATTTATTACATGATTTATCCTTTCATGATTATGCGCTATATGCTTTGAATAGATAACAAATGGATCAGTTTACCCGAGTGAAACTAAGCTATGAGTTATTAGTATTCCGAGTGTTCTTAGTCACTTATAAAATTTATTGAGTCGGACTCGGACTATGAGCAAAATGGACATCAAAATTCCGAGATCATTTCTAGATAAATGGAGAATCTCATAAATGTTTTCGAAAACTCTTTCTCCTCTCTCTTTCTCTCTCTTAAGCGAACAAATAGTTGAAACTAGCCATTCGAAAAAAGTCGTTGGAAAACTAGCGAGTCATGAGGCACAACGACATAACGGTATGAGAACCATTACTTGGTATTTGGGTCAAAAAGACTATTGGAAGCCTTTTTCGCTCTAAATAGAACTACTTTACTTTCTTTTCTTCACTTTACGAACTGATTACTCGTGCTCTTGCTCTTTTCGCTCTCAAACTTTCTCTCGCTCATTCTCTCTCCGAATCTCAAATCTCTTTATTCTCAATTCTTTCTCAATAATTCTCTCTCTAATCTCTTTGCAAACATGGCTAAAAGAGGTGCTACTCAAGAAGGAGGTTCGGCCACAAAGAAGGCAAGAACGAAGTCTACTTAGGCGGAGATTTCACAAGGTAAGGGAAAAGAACTCGCCTTAGATACTCCAAAATTCTTTGTTGCTCGATATTTCATTCTTCACGACAAATTCTTTCCCTCCACCTCTTTCTCCTGGTTGAAGACATCAAGAAAACAGTGTGTACAACTATCTTTGCTTTTATAAATACATTTATCCGGACCTAGTGTCCGAATTCTATTCTTGTATAATCGCCAACGAAGGCGTCATTACCTCTCTTGTTCAAGGTAAGACTGTGAGGATCAACCTTGCTTTACTTCATAAACATTCTTATGTAAAGACTCTTTTTCTTAACTCCAACCTTGTTCCATTCAATGAAGTTGCGAACGACTTCTTTGAAAAGTTCACTAAAGAAGTTCCCGAGTCCATAAAGAATTTTTCCGTGACTCGGATGAAGTAAGAAGCAAGACTTCTTGATTCATTCCGATGAGAACTTTCTTGTCTCATTATTCTTGTAAGGAGAACCACAACTGAAAGGTTCTCAAAGTGCTCTATGATATTCTTGAGAGCTACAAAGTAGACCTCTTTCGCAGCAGCTTCGACTCATCGTTTTCAAGCGTTTGAGGTCCCTCTTCCCTCTCGAACCCATGGCTTGCTTGGAACTCGCTGTCTGTTTGGGCGGGAATGAGCTTACGGGGCTAGGATACTAGGAAGTTAATCCTGGTGTCTTAATTCATGCTTCGAGTTACCTCCGCCTCCTCCTCCTCGGACTTAGACAATTCCCAAGGTCCCATTACTCGCTCGTTGGACGTTCGCTTCTCAACCTACTCCTTTTGTTGAGCTATTTGCAAAAATAGCTAACAAATTTGCTTCTTTGGCATAGGATTTTCAATCAACTCTAAAAATCTTAAAAACTTTTATTCCAACCTTGGTTCCGATGCAAAAACAAGCTAAGTCTCATCTCTACGAGAACCAAGAACCGATTTCGAGCTCAAGGAAATCATCAAGGAACAACCCGATCGGATCGGACATCTCCATGAGGGCGGACTCCAAAGAAGCCGATGACATAGAAAACTTTGATACTTCTAAGGAGTCCTCCAGCCTTGCTAAGTCATTATTAGCTAAAGTTGAGGAAGAAGTTGAAGCCGAGAAAGAAGCCGAGGAAGAAGCTAATGTAGAGAAAGTCGAAGGATAAACCGAAAAGGAGAGAAAGAAGAAGAAAACAAAGCAAAAGAAGTTGCTTAGCATGAGGATCAAGGCAACAAAGAGTTCGAGGTTATCTCTTCTAATCATGCTCAAAGTCGCTTAGAAGAGGTCTGGTGATGCTTGGTAAGTCAAGAGCCCTTGCCTTAAAAGCCAAGGTAGCAGCTTTCTTTAAGGAAGAAGAAGAAGTTGAGGATGATATGCCTTTGGTTCCTAGAACCAGGACATCAATATTTCCTAATGTGCCAATTCTGCAGCCTCCTCGCTCCACTACTTCTACACAAGCATATAGGCGAAGGCGCACTGCTCGTTCCTCTACCTCAAGACAACATGCCCCTCCTTCTTAATTTTAATCTTTCTTTTCTTTTTACTCGGATGTCCAACATCTTTCTCTACTTGATCTTTCCTCCCTCTTTTTGGTGTTATGTCTGAAATGCATAGGGGAGAAAAATAGATAGAAAATTTTTAGATGTTTGGTCTAAGGGGACTTTTTCCCTTTTTTGAGTTTAGTTGTTGTTTGTTTGTTTCTAGTATATGTTACTCCGGCAACGAATAACATTTTTTTCTCGAGTTACATATTTTTTTACTCTAATCGCTCTAATACATGACTCGTTTAACATATTTGTTTTTTAGTTACATATTTATCTCTAATATTTGACTCTTTAACATATCTACTCGATTACTTACCTTCTTGCTCTATTCATAATCAAGAAACATGTTTTCCGTTATGGTTTGATCCGAGTCGCACTTATCAATATCTTAAGTTCCGATTAAGATCTTCTTTTGTTATAAGTTATGGTTTGTTTCTTCACCCACGTTCTTCTTGGGTGCTTGTGTCTAGCTCTTCTTGAATGTTGGAGACTGGTTTTGATTAATTGATGTCATGGAAGATCCTCTTTGATGGTGACGATGTCGGTGACCTTCCGATGCCGACTTGATACTTGATGTCGCTTCATTGAATAATTCCTTGTAGGGTGCTTTGTTATTTAATTTTTGTGTTTTTAGGAGTTTGACTCATGTAAAGGAGATGAATGAAAGACTCTATTCTAAGAACAAATGCATTCTTTTATTAAGATGATGCAAAAAGTTAAAAAAGACAAAGATAGAAAAATGCACTTTAGCCCTCACTTCCTAAAGTAGAGCCTAAAGAATGGTAAGTTGCTTGAACTGCAATGTATTACTCGCTGACGGACCTTCAATCTGATGGTTTGGTGCTGAATCATACTGGCATGCTTTTTGATGATTCAATGCATTTTCTTGATAAGTTTCTACTCCTTCGGATAGGGCAAAGTGGCTTTGATTTTGTGAATTAGAATTTGGGATCAAAATAAGGCTTGGGGCCGGACCTCGTGGACTTCCTACGTATCCGCTATAGCGGAAATCAAGCCTTCGTAGTTCAAAAAGGAAGGTAATTTGGGTTTGGTTTTTTATTGGAACATAGGAAAGGAAATAGACATACAATGAATATGGAAAAGGGAAATGGACGAAGAATAAATACCAAAGGGAAATGCACTCTTTATTGGTATCCTTGATGAGTATTGGGCTCATTGGATGACCTCTAGTCGGATAAAGCTTGTTCTTCATCTACGAGCGTGCCAAGCATCTCTCGAGTGTTTTGAAGTCCATGATAGGTAAGAGCTTCAAGTGCTGCTCATAAATAGGTTGCGGGTTCTTTATGATGATTCTAACTCGATCCTTCTCGGATGGTTATGTGGGCAATGTCGCCCTCCAACAAGTAAGGAAGTCGAGAAATCCTTCATCGTCTCCTTGCTTGATTAATTCTAGATCCCGAATTGTGGCTGGTAGATCAATATTGTAGGAGTATTGATTTAGGAATTCCCAACAACGATCCTTCCAGTTGTGACCTTGTGTGGGTCGACAATGTTGTACCACTTCATCACATCATTATCGAATGTCCACGGGAAGATGATGTGGTAAATCCTCCTCTACATTCTTCAAAGCCATTGCCCCCACAAAGTTTCTCACGTAATGGTGAAGGTCCGCAATTCCATGAAACTTGATGTTAGGCATGGTAAACTTACAGATGTAGCTTGCCTTAATGGAAATAAAGTGAATCCTCGGGCCAAATAGTGGTGGTTGAACACCGATCACTCCTGAGCAGTTTCTCTATTTGATCTACCCATGGATAAGACTGAGGTTGGGGATGAGGTTCTGGGTGGGATCCTTCTCCTTCTTTTTCTTTACCTTTGAACTTTGATTTCCTCACTAGTTCTTTGCGTATGAAAGTAAGGGATTCGAGATATAGACTCGATCCGTTTATCCTGGGCATCAAGCGTAGCCTTTAGTTTTGCAACATACTCCTTGAATAGGGTCATGATTAGAGTTTGCTCTGGCTGGTTGGCCTTTTTTGGAGGAAGATTTTGTTAGACCTTGGGTGGTGAGCTGGTGGACAAGTAAAGCTGGCGAAAGTACTCGGTGTTGTACGTGCTAATGTGGGACGTATCGGTGTTGCCCGTGTCGGTGTTGAAGCGGACTTCTTACTTCCTAGACACTTCATGTTGAGGTTCCTGACTTGCATAGGATTTCCTTATCATGTATCCCAAAAGAGTACACTCGGGATTGGCTCATTCAAGAATTTTTAGGGAGATGGGCCTTAAGTGCTTGAACCGAGGAATGATCGATCCTAGGAGCAAATGATATGCTCTTTTATTTGGATGCACAGAAAAGGGATGCAAAACAAATGGAATGGAATTAATGCAATGATGCTAATGAGTTAATCTACGATGATTCTATAATTTGGCTAGTGTATAACTAAAATGCATAGATGATTATTCCGTATAGAAGGTGATTTTGTTTTGGTTAGATGAAAAATGAAAATGCAAAGCGGACTCAGCTAATCCGAGATGAATTTTTGATTTGGCTAATGCAAATAAAAGATTCTCCTAATTAGAGATAAATTTAATTTTGGCTAATGCGAAAATGAAATAAATGGATTCACGTTACTTTGGATCAAATTTAGTTTGGCTAATGCAAAATGAAATGCGGATCGACCGTAATTGAGATGAAATTTATTTTGGCTAATGCAAAAAATGAAATGCGAACTCACCTTAATTGAGATGAAATTTATTTTGACTACATGCAAAAAGAAATGTAAATATGGACTCACCTATTTGAGATGAAATTTAAATTGGGCTAATGCAAAATGAAATGCATGGACCAATCATAAGAGGTATGATTTTTTATTTGGCTAATGTAAATATGGAATGAATGGACCGACCTAAAAGGGAGTGTAATTTTTGACTTTTGGCTAAATGCACATAATGGACCGACTCAAAAGTTTTATTTTTATGTTTTATTCTTGCACCCATGCAAGCATTATTCAACGCTCCTCACCTATCCCTAAAGGCTCACAAGCAGAGGATTAAATCTAAAAACACACACACTCGTTAGAGCAAGCAAATGAAGAAGGGGGCCACCTAATAGTCAAAAGGTTCTATGGCTAAAGAGTTTTACAAGGTTGGATATATGGTGACATGTAGTCCGAGAATTTGGTCCCCTATGGGTTGCATGGATAAGGATACTAACTAGAATTCTCGGTGAACCGAAGGGTTTAGCCCAAGGGTGTGTGTTACGAGGGAGAAGGTACCATTTCCTTGGGCAATCAAGCCTAGTTGGGCCCGCCTAAAGGAACCGGTAGGAGCCTCTCTCCGGAAAGGGAAAGTAGAGGGTACAATAAAGTTTTTCTAGTGGTCCAAAAACAATATTTAAACTAGTTCCAAGGTTACTAAATGCAGGATGTCTAATCGAAGCACCTTCTTAACAATACACTACTCAAAATTTCAAGTTTCACTTTATTAATAAAAAATTTTATCCCCAATGGAGTCACCATCGTAGGAACCACGACCCGTAGAGGCCCGCCGAGCATCCCGACTTCAGCTGAGTCTCTTTTTTAAGATTGATTTTTAAGATGATTTTGGAAGGTCGATTTTGAAATGTGGGTATGAACCTTTTATTAAGATTTTTGAGTTTTATTAAATCTAATTTAAAGCGAATTAAGCAAAGTTGAATGGCAGTTTTATTAACCATTTTCTTTTACTAATTGTTCTCGAAGTTTCGGGATGTTATTTCTTAACCGAACAAAATACAAAAATTAAGGTTTCAAATCTGTCGTGAGGCTTTAGGGCCATATCGGCGTGACTAATGTCTGTTGGCCTTGATCTCTATAGCAAGTTGGAGTCCCATAATGCATGCTTCATATTCCGCGGCGTTATTTGTGAACTTGAAATCCAATTTGATCGAAATGGGAGTATGTGCTCCCTCCGGCAAGACTAGAAGGATCCTCACTCAACACCCTTTCGATTTGAAGAGTGGTCAAAATATATCGTCCATACATTCAGCTCCACTAGTAAGATATTTTCGTCTAGAAAGTTAAGGCGTTCGAGTTGCGATTTAGTTATGGCTACGAATTCCGACACTATCCTTCCTTTGATCGCTTTTTATGGACATACTTGAGTTCAAATTTGGATAACATTATGGTCCATCTAGCTATCTTGCTGCTGATGGTCGGTTACTCAAGGATGTACTTAATGGGATCCATCGGTGCTACCACATGTACCGTTTGGGCCAAGATGTATTGCCTAAGCTTTATGGTAGCCCGGACTAGTACCAATGATGTCTTCTCTAATGGTGTGTATCTAGTCTTATGATCTAAGAATTTCTTGCTTAGATATAATACCGCATACTCTTCCTTTCCATCCCATTGAGCTAGCATGGCTCCCATGACGGTCTCTATCGTGGTGAGGTACAAAAGTAAAGGCTTCCATGGTTGGGGCGTAACTAGCAGTGGAGGGTTGCCTAGATATTCCTTAGCCTTCTCGAATGCTTTGTGGCACTCTTCATCCCAAATAGGCTCAAACCCTTTCTTCAATTTCTTGAAAATGAGTTCACATGCCATAGTCCATTTGGATATGAAACGATCATCGTACTATAAATGTCCTAGGAAACCCTTATCTCTTTTTCTATTTTCGGAGGCGGAATTTTGTTAATAACTTTCATCTTGGATGGATCAACTTCGATTCCTCTAAGACTAACAACATAGCCTAACAATTTACCCGAGGTTACCCTAAAGGCACACTTTTAAGGATTAAGACACAGGTTGTATTTTCTATATCTTTCGAAGAATTTTCTAAGGCTAGGTAGGTGCCTTGCCTTATCATTGGACTTAGTGATCATGTCGTCCACGTAGAATTCAACCTCTTTGTGGATCATGTCATGCAATAGTGTTGTGGTTGTCCTCCTATATATTGAGCCAGTCTTTTTGAGCCCAAATGGCATCACCACATAATAGTACATCCATGTCTTCTTCTTCCACTTTCACCTTATTATACTCAACATAACCACCCATAAATGAGAGGATGGCATGTCCCGCTCTATTTATCTATAAGGATATCGATATGATGCAGCGGAAATCATCTTTAAGGCGGCTTGCCTTATTCGGATCCCCGAAGTCGATGCACATTCGAACCCTTCCGTCTTTCTTTAGAACCGATACTATGTTTGCTACCCACCGAGGGTAGTGAACTACTTTCATGAACCCAGCCTCTAACTGCTTTAGGACCTCTTCCTTAATCTTTAGTGCCCATTCGGATTTCATCGTTCCGAGCTTCTACTTAACCGGCTTGGAATCTTTATAAAGTGGAATTATGTGTTCCGCTATACTCGGATCTATCCCTAACATGTCTTTATAGGATTATGAAAAAACATCTAACTCTGTAAGGAGCAACGTAAATTGCTTCCACTTCTCTCGGATCCACCGTTTTCCCAATTTGGACCCCTTGGGGTTAATTAAATGACCTCTTGGGGTTAATTAAATGACCCTAAATTAATTGTTATTGTTTCCTCTATTATTGGTGAGTGATTTTCAGAATCTTCCATAGCTTTTATTAATTCTTTAAGAATTTCTTGTTCATCATTAGAGGCAAAACAATTAAAAGCGAGGAAAAGGCAAGGACTAAGCAAAAAGCTTCAGCTTATTAAATGAAGAAATGAGTACATCGGACTCATAAGAAGAAAAACGGAATTATAAACAACAAAGCTAGAAGAATAACTAGAAGCAATAAGAACATAAATAAAAGCCCTAGTACTAGACTCAAGAATGGGATGCTTTCCTAAGCTAATAACAAATTCTTTGCCCTTGTCAACATCGATCCAAGTAATATGCTTGGAGTGTTTAGCGTCAACGTCGATGATGAATCTGGAAGGATCAAACTGCGAATGCGACATGGCTCAAGACATTACCAAGACCAAATTCTCCTCTAAGTTCTTCTATTTTCCGAATATTAAACCAAAGATTTTACTCCAAGCCAAGTAGGTCCAGTCTGGTATGGACTGTCCCTCTTCAGGAAGGTAGGGTGCTTCTATTTCCAATATATAGCAGTCATTAAAAATTTCCTAACCGGGTAACAAAATACCCTTCTCTTTAAGGTAGTAAGCCTTAGGAAAACCGTAGTAGGGAAGTCATGCAGTCCTCTTAGTTTTAACTTCCCACTTGGTTGAGGCTATTTCCTTAAAAGTAGGTTGATAACCTAGCCTAAATTTATAATTTTTGGTGGGTTTAAGGGGTGGAAAGAAGGGTGATATGCCCTCCGGCCTACAGACTAGACCCGAAAAATACCCCTTCTTCTTAAGCATCTAATGGATTCTAGGGTTGCCATAAAGATTGACATTAAGAGGTGCTTCATCCTTATCTAAGGCGACGATAGTCTTAAACCCATAAAGCTCTTCGTCATTAGCATCGTGCTTAATCTAGACCACATATTCTTTAGAAGTGATAGTAGCACAGAGATTATCCCCGTTGATAGTTCCGACCTGACCTTTAATGATCATCTTAACTTTCCGGTGCAAGTGTAAAAGGCACTCGCTTGATGACCATGTAACCAAGGGCATCTTAGAAGCAGAGTTAAATGTGGCTGGAATGTTTAGGACTTTAAAATCGATGTTCTTCACAGCTTGCCGCTACATTAATTGGTAAGGTCACTGTTCCCAGGATCTGCTCTCTTAGAATTATCATAGGCTCGGAGATCAACAGTCTGTTTAGAGAGTTGCTTGCTCCCCGATTCCTAACCTTTTGGTGGTCCTCCAAGGACAAACATTCATAGCCGATCCATTGCCTGCCAAGGATAGGCGAATGAACTTGTCAATGCAAGTTACAATTAAATAAAGGGCATTGTTGCGTGCAACACCTTCTTCGAGGAGATGTTTATAGTCGAAAGTAATGGTTCCGTCCCCACTCGTTGACAAATCCTACTACTTCCTCTACCGTTGTTTCAAGAGAGACCTCGATCTTGAAAGGTGCATCAATTAAGGCATGACTATGTTTTATGGAAGCAAATATAAGTTGCTATATAGAGATGTCGGCTTTTAACTTTTGAAGTTGTTTTAGGATTTGGTCTTTAGGAGCTTCAAGTTCTTTTAGGGCTGCCCGACTCTATTATGGACCCACGGGTGCATTATGTCATCAATACTTAGTAAGGAATTGTATTTGTAGACTCGTTGGTTCAAAAGTCTTCTTTTCTAAGGGTGCTCGTGCCCCGAAGTCATCATCGTTGTCACTATTCTTTTTGGTTTCACACATGTCTTCTTCATTATTTACCTACAATCCATAGACTTCTTGCTCTAAAGGAGACACACTAGGAAGTAGTTTGGACTCATTGATGCCTTGATTAAAGACAGATGGGTCCCACTTACCTGGATGGGTTTAGATAAAATAGCTCGAGTACCGCTAAAACGAATTTTGTTGTTACTTAGTTTCGGGTAGCCTTAGGAAGAGCGAGTTGACCATTATAGAACATACTCTCTTGTTTGTTCTTAAACATCCAACATTGCTCGGTGTCGTGTCCTCATGCACGATGGTATTTACCGAATTTTCCTACGTCCCACTTTTTAGATTATTTTGTAGTTTCGATTCTACTCTTATAAGCGACAATTTTATTTTCCCTATGGCCAATAGGCGGTCGGGGGCTTGAGCATATATGGAATCGATTAGAGTGTAGTCATTGTACTCGTTAAGGGCATTGAGATCTGCACCCCTCCTAGTATTTCCTTTGTTCGAGGTTTTCTTATCTCTAGATCGATAGTTACCCCTATACCCTGTCACAACTTTTATGGTCGTGGTAGACAGTTCTTCTTCTATCAACATACCGACATCTCTAAGTGTTGAGAAACACATGAAAGGTAGGAATTTGAGATGTTGATTGTAAGCGGGGGAAGGTTCTTCACAATGATTCTTACTTGGTCCTTCCCGAAAGGTCGGTCTACCATGTGGGCAGCCTTTGCCCTCCATCCGATGAGAAAGTCTCGTAAAGCTTTCTTTCTCACCTTGCTTGATCAACTCCAAGTCTTTAAGTGTGACAAGTAGATCGAGTGTTATATGAGTATTGGTGTAAGAACTTTTTACAAAGATTAGTCCAATTGGTGACGTTGCATAGGTCAATCGGATTATACCACTTCATTACGTTAGTATCAAAAGTCCATGGGAAGATGATGTGGTAAGTGTCTTCTAGTATGTTCTCGAGAGTTATTACTCCTAAGAAGTTTCGAATATGATGATGGGAATTCTCGGAACCTCAAAACTTGATATCGGGCATAGTAAACTTAGGGGATAGTTTCCCTTTAGGGATTGAAGTGAATCCCTTGTCATTAAATAAGTGATTACCGAACATGGATGACTCCATTAACATTTATTCTATCCGATCTATACGTGGATCGGGCTTGGATTCATGCTTAGGACTCGCCTGGAGGAGATGGACTAGGTGGAGGTGGAGGACATCCTCTTCTTCGTAATCGTTCTTCTACCTTATTTCTCTTACTATCCTCAATAGCTTTAAGAATGGCCTTAAGATCGCTTCGTTGTGGACTCTATTGTCTTATCATGGGCCTCAATTCTAGCTTGTTCCGATGTTTCGTCCATTGGAGGGGAATTCTATTTAGCTACTGTCGTACGATGGAAAGTAGATCGAACCGGTGTGGTATGCACCAAAGTATGTCGCACAGTGTAGACCGCAGGGCGTGAACATGGTGCAGAGCGGGAAGAAGATGTGCCGGACTCCTTGTTGAGGCGTTCGAACCTTTTAGAGCTCGGGTTCGACAATATCCAATTATAGTATACTTCCCTATTGTACAGCCCAAATGATGATGCTTAAGACCATGTAGAATACCACTTTTGGGATGAAGGGGCTTAAGCGCAATACCCGAAAGGTCTAAGAATGCTTTTTATTTGGATGCACGGAAGGAATGCTAAATAGATGAAATGTATATAGTGATCCTTATGACTTAATTTGGGATGATTTCATGATTTCTCTAATGCATAAATAGAACGCAAAAATGATTGTTCCAAAGTAAGGGTGTACTTGTTTTGGCTACATGAAGAATTAAAATGCAAAACAGACTCACCTAATTTGAGATGAATTTTAATTTGCCTAAATAAAAAAATAAAAATGCGAAATGAGCTTACCTAATTTGAGATAAATTTTATTTTGGCTAAATAAAATAATTAAAAATATGGAATGGACTCACCTAATTTGAGATGAATTTTATTTTGGTTAAATGAAAATTTAAAATGCAAAATGGACTCACATAATTTGAGATAAATTTTATTTTGGCTAAATGAGAATGTAAAATGGAAATGCAGACAGATAGAAAAGATCAAAATCGAAAGACTAATAGACTAAAGAGATAGAAGGGATCTTGGTTACACCATCCGGACTGATTAGCGGTGACTGCCTAAATTGCCTTAACTAAGAAAGATTAGGATGACTCGGAAATGCCATTAATAAACCGATCTAAAAGGAAAAGGTAATTTTAGACTTTTAACTAAGGATGCACATAATGGATTGACTCAAAGAAATTTATTAAGATATTTTATTTGCACCCTTACAAGGGCTAATCAGCGCGCTTCACCTATCCCTAAATGCTCACAAGTAGATGATTAAATCTAAAAAGCAACCACACGCATCAAAGCATGCAAATGAAGAACCAACGTACCACCTAGAAACCAAAGGTCTATGGTCAAAAGAGGGTTAAATCTAGGTAGGATACATGGTGTCTCATAGTCCGAGAACTTTGTCTTACGTGGGGTGCTCGGCAAGAAAAAAAGCATGAAGCCTCGGTGCTTCCCAGTAAGGCCAAGAGCGTGTGCTCGGAGAGAAGACGTATCGCCTCCGTTGACAATCAAGGCTAGTTGGGCCCGTCCGGGATGGAATTGGAACCTCCTCCAAAATTGTTCTTAAAGGGTAAAGCCTAACGGTCCACCAACAAAGATAAACTATGTTCAAGGTTGCTTAAATGTGGGATGCCTAATGCAAATACATTATTAAAAGTCAATACACAAATTTTCAAGTTTCGCCCTCTTCATAAGTGATATATCCCCAGTGGAGTCGCCATTGTAGGAACCACGATCCACAGGGGGCTCGAGCTTCCTCACAAATTAACGCGTTATAAATTTTTCTTTTTGAAGAGATGATGGAAGTGATGTAGGGTTTTGAAGATCAATTTTAGAACGTGGTGATAAACCTCTTCTTAGGATTTCTGAATTTTATAAGTTGAATTAAAATGAATTAAATAGAGTTGAATGGCGGTTTTATTATTATTTTACTTTATAAATTATTTTTAAAACTCCGGGACATTAATTCTTAACTAAAAAGTAAGGGAAAGTTAGGTTTTATTGACTCTGCCTTGGGACTTTAAGGCCAACCTGTTGTGAAAACACCGGTTTGGACCCAAGTTGAACCCATTAACCACTCGGTGCCGGTGAAAGCCAACACCTGGTCGTCGACGGCACCGGCCGGGGCCGTGGCTAAGGTGGTCAGCCTCGGCCTCTAGCTTTGCTGGCAGATCCAGAAACATTTTTTCATTGTTCGATCTGGAAAAGCCGAGAAGCAAAAAGGAATTAAATCAAAAATCAAAGTCGCCGATCAGTTTCAAGAATGAAAAACTAACAAAAGAAAATAAAGAAATACTCTTCCAGCCTTAGTATGGGAAAAATTAGTTTGGAAGAGGTTTAAAATTGACTCCATCATTCTAGAATCGAGAATTGGAATCGGGGCCGAGGGTACGAAACGTAGGGATAAGCCCTTTCGTTCCGCCCATCAAACTACGACCATTACTAGTTTGGGTAGTGAATTTACACAACATACTAAACAAAAGCATACAACATGTGATACGGAATGAAAAGCAACCAAAACATGATAATTAAAGTGGTAAAGGTTGATATGAAAGACAATAAAGAAAGCAAAAGCAAAAAGAAAAGAAAGCGAGAAACTAAAAGGATTGCATCGGGTGGGGAGGAATTAAAAATGATACAACTTGTTCTCCATAATAAGGAAAATATTAAAAACAAAATGACATAGGGTTTAGATTTAGGCAGCTGTCCAAAGTAGGGCAAGAACCGACTGGAAAATCAAAAAAACCAGGCCAAAAATGGATGGATACAACCGGATCCTAGGGCTGGCGGCACCAACCATATTAGCGTCGTTTTGGGTCGTTCGGCTCCTTCCGTCTTGTAGTGAGAATCTTATGAAAAACACAACATTTTAAGTGAACCGGGCCCTGGTACGCGGCGCTAGACATAAATGGTGTCGTTTTGAGGAAGTGAGCTTCGTGTCTTAGGCGAACTATCATGGAGCAAAACGTAGCATTTTGATGCTTCGATGATGAAACACGGCATGAGGTACGGCCTCATTTTAATATCTTTAGTCTCTATGTCTAGGTTAGAAGCTAGTGATGAAACGGTGCGTTTTAGCACTGGAATCTCCCTATAGGCATGGTCGGACTTTCGTTGACTCCGGAGGTTTGACCTAGGCTTGTACCGTATGAAAGAAAAAGGAGTTTTGGACCAACCTAAGGCAAAAGGCTTTTTATTTGGTGCTAAAGGGTTCTTTGTGGTTTACTGGCTTTTGTAACACCAATCAAATACCGTCTGTGATCCAAATCCTTAAATAGTACTCAAGATTTCATCATCGGGCTCACAAAATAAAATATAGGAGTAAAAGAGATAAGGAATGACGCGTTTTAGGTGTCTATAGGTATGCATGCTAATATTTCCTAAACTACGATGCCATGCCCATGACTTATCATTAATAGAAGCTTTTATACATGATAAATTATGTGTTGAGTCACTAAGAGGGATAATGTAAGTGTTACCTAACCGATAACCTAAGAGCTTTGTTTCCTTCAATGTAGCGTCAATTATAAAGCAGTTGGTCTAAGTGAATCTTACCTCTTGTCCTTTGTTACAAAATTAGGAGATGCTCAAATGATTGTATTTGAGGCCTTTGACAAGAAATACTAGGCACGAGCGGCAACATGTTCCTAGCGGTGGTGGCGCCAACTAGAGGTAGGGGTTGGCGGAGTTAGCCTCGACCTCTACCCTGGTTGGCGGATCCGAAACCTTAATCTTTTTTATCCTGTAAATTAGAAAACAACCAGGATGTAGATTTAGAAGAAATAAATAAGAGGGAATCGGCGATCAGCTTTTAGAAAAGAAAAACTAACAAAAACAAAATTTGATCTTCCAATCTTAGTATGAGAAAACTAAGACTAAAAGAGGTTAAAAGATGACTCCATCTAGCGGTGTGCAAAAAAACCAAAACCGAAAAACCTATCCGAAAAATTGAAAAACCGATACAAAAAGTGGTTAACCGATTAATTTATCTAGAAAACTCGGTTCGATTAACCGAACCGGAATTTTTTCGGTTCACGGTTCGTAATATGAAAATTTTCGGTTAACCGAACCGATTTTTATTAAAAATATAAAATGCTGTAAAAATAAAACCCTCGTTCTCTCGTTATAAGACTCGTACGCCGCTCCTCTCCTCTCTCACTCTCTTGCGTTGCTGCTGTTCTCACCCTCTGCTGCCACCGGCGACCTATCGGCGACCTCACGACGACCACCGGCCCGGCGACGCTCCTCCCACTCTCTTGCTGCGTTTCTCTCGCTTAGTTGTCGTTGCTCCCCTGCTCTTTCTCTCTCCCTCTGCCTCCCCCTCTACCCTCGTTCTGCGGCAACCAGCGACCAACCGACGATTATCGGCTCGGCAACGCTCAATTCGACTCGAGTTCCACCCTCATCTCTCTCTCTTTTTTTTTGGGCAGAATTCGTGTTTGGTGTTGCTTTGATAATGAATTTTTGTCCCCTGCTATCTGTTTTGGGAAAATTGTCAGTTCAAAACTTTGATAATGAATAAATTGTCGGTTTTGGGATATACATGTCGGTTTTGCTCTCAATGACTCGGAGTTCATGTGCATTGCTTTGATAATGAATTTTGTTTTGATTTATTCTATGCTGCTATCGATTATGGACAAAATTCCTTTCCTCGCTATCGATGTCTTACTTGTAATGACTACCGAGTCCTTGTACGGATTATGGACGAAATTTTCTAGTAAGGAATTAATATTGTGATAATGACATTTTGATTTATTCTATGCTCGGGGTTTGTTGATTGGTGTTTTTTTTTTTTTGTGTAGGAATTAATGTTTTGGAGCTCTAGCAATAGCAATTGTAATATGGATTCGGATGATGTTTATGTCAACATAGTTGAAGATGAAAGTGATAGTGACGACCATACTTACATGGAAATGGAGGATCTAGAGGCAGAAGTTGATGTGCAAGCTAAGGAGATTAAAAAGGAGCCTAAACACCGGACAAGTCGAACTGTAAGTAAGCCACCTCGACCCAAAGCTAGTGGTAAGAAAAAGAAAAATCTGAATATTGGTGTCATTTTCATGAAACTCAAGTTGAAGAACAAGTGAAGTGCAAATACTATAGTAGGTTGATTCGAGCCTCTTCTAAAAATGGGACTAGTGCTTTGAAAAATCATTTGATTAGGTTTAAGAGGTATCCTGCAAACTTTGATAGGAAACAAAAATTAATTGATTTTTATAGTGAGACTATTGTCAATGAGGATGGGTCTGTGCAAACCGTGAGTGTCCCTCGGTGTTGGCAATTTGATCATGATGCTACGTAAAATCCCTTGCAAAAATGATTATTGTGGATGAGTTACCTTTTATATTTGTAGAACGTGAAGGTTTTCATGATTTTTGCAAATTCATGCGACCTGAATTTGTTCCCCCTTCAAGATACACAATAACTAGAGATTGTTATGCACTCTTTATCGATGAAAGGAACAAACTGAAAAATTTCTTTCAAAAATTGTCTTCAAGGGTCTGTTTCACCACCGATACTTGGACTTCGGGGCAAAATTTGAGTTATATGTGTCTCACTCGCACATTTTATTGATGATGATTGGAATATGCATAAGAGGATAATTAATTTTTCTCCTATTGCTGGCCATTCCGAGGAATTGATTGGGAGGGCTGTAAAGAAGTGCTTGATTGAATGGGAATTGAAGAATATTTTGACTATTACTATTGATAATGCAAGCTCAAATGATGTAGCCATTCAAGCATCCGAAAAGAAGAATTAACCATTGGGGGATACTATTTTGGATGGGAAGTACTTGTATATGAGATGTGTTGCACATATATTGAATCTTGTTGTGAAAGATGGATTAAAGGAACTTGATCCTTCAATTGTTAAAGTTCGTCTTGCTGTAAGATTTGTAAGGACTTCTCCTACTAGGCTTCAAAAGTTTAAAGCTTGTGTCCAAGAGGAAAATATTGATGTTTGTTTAGATATTGAAACAAGATGGAATTCCACATATTTGATGCTTGAATGTGCTTCGAAGTTTAAACAAGCATTTAGTAACTTAGAATCTAAAGGTGGTCAATATGTGAAAGATTTGAGAAAATACGGGGTGCTCCTACTCAACATGATTCGAATAAAATTGAGGCATTCTTACCTTTCTTCAAAATCTTTTATGAAACAACTTTGATGTTGTCTGGATGCCTTTATGTGACGGGTAATACTTATATGCCTCAAATATATGGAGTTGGGTTAGCGATATCTACATATTGTGATAATGAGAATGACTACATTAAGAACATAGCTTATGCAATGAAGGGCAAATATGAGAAGTATTGTGCAAATGTTGATAATATCAATATTTTGTTATTCATTTCCCTTGTTTTTGACCCAAGGTGTAAGTTAGACTATGTTGAGTGACTTGTTAGGAGCAATTATGTTGAGGAGAGTGCAAACATGTTGTTCCTCGAGATCAAGGTCACTTTAAGGTCCATGTTTGATTTCTATGCATCTTGTCTACCTCAACCAAAGAAGAAAATGGAAACATCAAGTTGTGTCTCTCCTTTGGTTTCTAGTGTTCCTTGCATTAGCAAATTGATGGATGTGAAGCAACTTCTAAATATGAAATACAAAAGAGAGAAGGGGACCTTAGAGAGTGAAAAGAAAAGTGAGCTTGACAAATATTTGTGTGATGAGTGTGAGCAAAATGATGATGGATTTGACATTTTACAATTTTGGAGGGATCAAAAGAAGCGATATCCTATTCTTACTATGATGTATCGAGATGTCCTTGCTATGCAAGTTTCTACGGTTGCTTCCGAGTCCGCTTTTAGCACCGGAGGTCGGGTACTTGATTCCTTCCGCACTTCTTTGACTCCTAGAATTGTAGAAGCTCTTATTTGTGCTCAAGATTGGCTACGCAAGTCACATAGCCCTCTCATAATAGAGGAGAATTTTCTTCAATTGGAGGATTTAGAGAATGGTAAGTTTTCTTATCCCTATTGTAATTATACATTTATTATTCATATATATCATTTTTTTATATCAATTTTAATTTGAAGAATAATATTAAACTAATTTTATATGCAATTAATTTTTAGGTATGGAAGACTTGATTTTGAATCAACCCACAATTGCTATTGACGAATCTATGGCTACATCGGATGACATGTGACGGTAAATGGAGCTGGTGGTGGTGTTGCTGCTGCTCATGGTCTTGCTTCGCTGCTCGTGGTTTAGCTCGGATACCTGCTGGTCCAGTGCTGCTGGTGCTCGCCTCTCCTTTACCCAGTGCTGCCTCTCTGCTGCTGCTCGTGGTGCTGCTTGGATACCTGCTGGTGCAGTGCTGCTGGTGGTTTGGTGCTGCCGCTGCTACCTGGAATTCGTGGGCTTCACTTTGTTTTGTATATTATAGTTCGAGTTCGAGAACAATTTATTTTGCTACTAAGTCCAAATTCATTTTTCTAATGTTGTAACTTGCTGCCAGAAACAAATTTTTTGGATTTAATTTTGCAGAATTGTAAATTTATTTTTTCAAATAACGATTAACCGTAAACCGATCCGATTTTTTCGGTTAACCGGACTTTTCGGTTCGATTACGGATTGGGAATTTTGCGATCCAAAAATTCGGTTAACCATAATGTTGGTTAACCAGAAAATTCGGATCGGTTACGGTTTGGGTTTTTCACTATTCGAAATTCCAGTTAACCGATTTTCGGTTAATCGAAACGCGGTTAACCGATTTTGCACACCCCTAACTCCATCGGTCTTGAAGCGAGAATCGATTCAGGGGTGAGGGTATGAAACGTAGGGATAAATTCCTCCATTCCGCCCTTCCGGAGACAACAATTACTAGTTCGAGTAGTATGTTAATAAAGATGTAAGAAAACAAGCATACAGCATGCGAAATAAAATTAAAGCAACTAAAACATAACAAGGAAAATGATAAAGAAAAGCAATAAAGAAAGCGATGAAAGAAAGAAAAGCAAGAAATAAAAGATTACATTGGTCGGGAGGAAATTAAAGCGATTATATCTCTAAAACCACAATACGAAAGCGAATAAACCCGAAATAAATATAACCGTTTGAAGGCTGAAATATGGCTCTTAGGTTGTCCCACCTTGCTCGTTGTGGATCTCCTAGTCGGATCTCTTGATATAATGGCGAAAAGCCAAAGAAAAGGGCCAATTCTTCTTAATGGTGTTTAGAGTAGGGCAATGATTAGTTGAATGAATGCCTAGAGATCAGAATAATCGAATATTCTTTATCTGTTTGCACGGATTCAATGGTAGTAAGTAGAGAAGATGAATGTTCAAGATCAATTTTGACAGAGTAATGTTTAGATGAGAGTATTCCGGTGAGCTTTCTACGAGTGTGATGCTAAGGCGAGAATTCATGTGGGAATGAGAGCCAAGGCTCTCTATTTATAGGAGAGGACCTAGGTCACAAATGACTTAGGGTTTGCCTCTTATCAGCCAGTCCAAAAACTAAAATAAAACCAGGAAATTCCTTAAGAGATAGAACCGCATCGGAAGATGATAAAATAGGATACAACCAGTTAAAACAAGGGACGCAGGCACCGACCACCTGGACCCTCCTAGGTTTTCATGCCCTAGTTGTACCTCCGAGGATTCTCTAAGCTCAAAACGTAGCATTCCACCGTGCTTCTAGAAGGTGGGCACCGACCACGACGTCATTTAGAGGGGAAAGCTTCTAGCCTATCGTGGGCTATCTCGTTGAAGCTTAAAACGCAGACACTTTGATGCTCCTTATCATGAAATACAATGCTTCGAGTGTCGTCTTCAAGTCTTCGACTCTTTGTCTTACTTGGACAAAAGTAGAATGTGGTATTCTGTACTTGGAAATTCCCGGCACATATCATGGGACTCCACAATCTCTAAAGGCTCGGCCCGACTCTTAGAGAGTTCGAAAGAAAAGAGGATTTGTGGACCGACGCAAGGCAAAAGGGCTATATAAGTGGTGCTGGGGGTTCTTTGTGGTTTCTTGGCTCATATTGCACGGATCAATCACGGTCAGAGATCCAAATCCACAAACAGGATCGGGGATTATCATCATTAGGCCTACAAAACAAAATACGAAAATAACGACATAAAAGACAACACTTTTTAGGTGTCTACACCTGCAAAATACAAACACACTAACCCTTCTCACTTCCTCTTACAAGCCTAATAAGTGTCCTTACTAAGGTCGGTTTTAGAGGAAGGACATTTTTGGTAACCCGTATTTGAATAACTTTGGGCTTGGTTTAATAATGACTTTTCTTCTTTGGAAACTAAGTCTCCCTTTCATGAAAAACCTTCTTTTTGTTAAACGTTTTAAGAGACTTCTTTTGATAAATCTTTCTAGTACGATTCCCTTTCGTCATTGGTTAAATGGGACCAGGCTCGACTTTTCGAAAATGAATTTTTCTTGAATCATTCTTTAATAGACTCTTGTAAGAGTTACCATTTTTCGAGTTGAAACCCGAAGACTCGGACACTTCTCAACGCATTTCGAGTTGCATTAAATGAATCGGGTATAACCATCTCATACTTATAGAGTTTTGATTCCAAGGCATTCTTTGTATCTCGAAACTTCTTTGAATAAAATGGTATCTTCTCTAAGTGATACAGCTCTTACTTCTTATATTTCCTGCTTATCCGTAAGTGACTCGAAAAGCTGGTTCTTTGTTCCGAGTCCAGACATCACTCGGATTTATCGCAGATTGAATAGACTAGTATTTCGTCTTTTCTCACTCGGAATCGACTTCGGTTATAAGCTCTATTTCATTAGAGTCAGTACCTCTAGTCTGTTTCATGCTTAGTCTATATCAAGGTATATCACTCGATGTTCTTTACTTAACTTGATTCATTGCTCGGACTAGCTCGATGGAATTTTGAGTTACATGGATATTGGACTCGGAAAATTTCATTCCTCTTCGACTCGGATATTTAGCTGATTAATTATCTTAATAATTTTATTATCTCGTGTCTAATCTTGGACCAAAGTATTTTATACTTTGAGAACCAAAATTGATTTACTTTTGTAGGTTATTCAAACGAGGATACACCTTTTTCAAACCACAAAAGTAACCTGGCTTCGAACGTCAAATCACCAGAGAAACATGGCTTTTCACCTTCTCTCGCTCCAGGCCCGGAAGATTGTGTCGGAGCTGTATGTTTCCAAATCTGAAAAACTGGAACGCTAAGCTTAACGGTGGTTTCCACCTTACTTTTCAAGACACCGCCGAGTGGTTTTGGGACTTCAAGAGAGTTAAACCGTTGTCCAACGTTCATATCACAACGGATACTTTCGAGTGACTCAAAAGCTTTTGTCAACGGTCACAAAGAACTCTCGGTCAGCGAGATGAAGATAACGGCTACTCTGCTCGGTCATCTATAAATAGAAGCCACTTCATAAGACTTGAAGATTGACGGGCTGAATATATTGTTAATACACATACTTGCTCAAAGTCATTGTATTTACTTTCAATCTTCTACTTACAACTCCCACTCTGTAATTCATTACTTTACGAGTTGTAAGGTCTTGTACTCGATTACAAACTCCTTCTTACATTCTTTGTAAGGTCCCTTGACTAAGCTGTAAGGGTTAACTCAGCTTAGTTGTCCCTAGCTGTAAGGGTTATCTCGGCTAGGAAGCACTAGATCGGATAAGGGAATTTACGAGTCTAGGAAAACTTGTATAGAGTTGTCTAAGGGAGCAACTCGGGTTCGATCAGTTCACGGTATTTTGTGGACTCAAAATAGTGGATTTGACTTCGTATCTAGATTGACATGGTTCGTGGTTTTCTGCCCCAGGAGGTTTTCCACGTAATTTCTAAGTGTTATCTTTCGAGTTCATTTTAGACTCGGACAGTCATTTTACTCCTGCTTGACTTGCGTGTTTGTTCGTGAAAGCATTTCGACCCTGTTGTTTGACTCGGAACCTGTCTCTGTCTCCTCGTTAACAAAAGAGTGAACGTTTCCAGGAAAAACTTCTATCACCCTATTCACCCCCTCTAGGGTGACTCGGACTCTCCCGAGCAAACCTTCAAAACCAAGTCCCTCTTTTCTAAAAGAAACACACTCGGAACCAAGAAGAAAGTCAAGTTTTCTAACCTTGAGAGTAAGTTTTAAAACAAGGTTCTCAACTTGCTGAGCTTTTTCTTCAATTGCTCGGAGTTGAAGTAGTCGGACTTAGTCTCATTGTCTTGTGAGCTAGTCTCAAATACCTTCAAGTTGAGTCTTAGTTTTTCTAAATCGGCTTTTAAAATTTTGTTCTCGGATTTTAGAGACTGAAGTTTTTCTTCAAATAAGAATGAATCAAAATTAGACATTTTCTCTAAAGTAAAAATATATTTAGCTAAGTCTTGCTCGGACAACTTGACGAAATAGCTATAATACTACAGGAAACACTTTGAACGATGGGTCTTAAACGACGATTATAATGAAAAATTGTTCTAAAAAATGATGCGGTAGATTTTTTATAAAAAAGCGGTTTTTAATTACGTATAATGATTGTTCAATGAATGAACCGTTGTTAAAAATTTACTTTCAACTTTTAACGACGGTTCATTCTAAGAACCGTCGTCATATATTTATTTATAATGAAGGTTCAATGGATGAACCGTCATTAAAAGTTGAAAGTGAAATTTTAACGACGGTTCATTCATTGAACCGTCATCATAGAGTGACCACAAAAAAAAAACCCTCCTCCATCGGCCGCTCCCACTCTTACTTTCAGTCTCCCCACTCACTCTCACTTAATTCTCTCGCTGCTGCGGTTTTTAGTTACACCCACTCACTCTCTCTGCTGTCTCCTTACTGTTGTCGGTGGTTTCCAACATGCCTCCCACTCACTCGCACTACTATCGCTTTTCTCTGCGGTTTCTAGTTGTCACTTGCACCCTCTCTCTCACTCTCGTTGGTTGGTATGTAACTTATATATCCATCTCTTATTTTGTAAATGAAATGTGTAAATGTGGTATGCTTTATGGTCGTTAATGGTGTAATTAAACACTCGCTCAACATAATTAAACTCGACAAATTATTGTTAGTGTTTAGGGGCTTCAATCTTGGTCCTTAACGGAATCGTTATTGTCGGCTTAAGCAAGGTCCTAGGAATTTTTCTAAACTTATACCTTGAGTTGAAACACATACATTGTTGAATGCTAAAGCTTCCCTATGGCCATGGTAAGACTGTCTCCATCACCTTTATCGTCATAGCCCTCATGGCCTCGTATTGGGTGCACTAATATGAATTAAACTCATATGATATCTAGTTTTATATAGTTACATCATTTTTTGACCTAGTTTGTTGCTTTTAGTTCAGGATTACTTAGTTTCCTTGTGTTGATCCCTCGATGTGATAAAAGGGCATATATGATATAACCGAACCTTAAAGAGTTGTATAATTGATATTTGTGGAGTACAAATCTTCAAGAATTGTATAATTATTTGTAGTATAAAATGGATTCTTCCCAAAGTAAAAAAAATTGAGGGGATGAACAATGATGAACAAAGAGAAATTGGTCCAAAGTAGAGATGATCCAACTCTCCTTCCATGGGTGGAATTTGATAGGCACGGAAATGTCGTAGGTGATCACAGAGCTCGCGTTATGAGTTATGTTGGAGCGGCAACCCGCACATATAGGAATATCCACTACGAAGTTGGGGCACACTCCCCAATTCCAATAAGGACAGCCTTTGGAATGATTTTAAGGTAGATGCAGTACATCTCGACTTAGTATTGCAACTTATTAATGGTTAATATACATGTACTAATGCATGTCGTTCTTGTGTTTCGGAAAATGTTCATCTTGGACGTTAAAGAATCCGGCATCTCCTTGGCAAAACCCAAGACACTTATGTCGACGATAGAAAAGTTTAGAAACTTCAAATATCGCATTACCGTTGTATGGATCTACAAAACAAAGGAGATAAAACAAGACAAGTAGACCATGGGAGGTCTACAACTTCATCACCGAGGAGGACTGGAGGACCTATGTGTCCTCTCCGAAATACATGGTAATTTATCATCATTTGTTATCTATTTTCAATTTAAGTCTTATGTACTTGATATTTTTATTTTCTTAATTACTTCCGTAGGCAATAGGTGAAGCCAATCGGAAAACAATTAAGAACAATGTGTATCCCCATGTGATGTCTCGTGGGGGATACGCGATGTTGGAAGAGAAGAAGTACAAGAAAAACTTAAACAACTTCAAAGTGCATCCGATGAAGGTTCCATCGGAGATACATCGCAGCTCAATATCGAGACGGACGACCTATGGGTGAAAGGAAGAAAAAAAGAAAGGATGAACCTTCACTACAACCGAAGTAGAATCTATTATGGAGTGACTCTATAGTTTTTTGACTATTTCCTTTATTTATGTTGAGAACTTATTAGTTTTAATATCATGAATTGTCAAATGATAATTTATATCCTTCTTACAGGACTCTTTGTCACAAACATCGACTTCAAACGTCGCCGACATCACCGTGAGGAGGGACAAGCTAGCTTTGGTCCTAGCAAGAGCTGACCATCCTAGTTGTGTTTGAGCCGTCGGTGGGGGGAGTAGTTGAGCACTTCGGGGCTAGGAATAAGCACCCTGCCACTTTCAGCCTAAATACCTTCTCTTTTAACAATTTGCCACTTAATCCTTGCAATGAGCTAATGAATATTCTGTTATTCCGATATGTGAGCATTAATTCAGCTGATCATTCTCCCTCATAAACTTATCTTTTCAAAATTCATAAAAGAACTCTCCTTTCTTGGATTTTTCACCGCCGCATCAAGAGATCTAGTATAGAGATCCGGATCGATGAAGGTGGGACAACCCGAAGGCAATCATTCGGCCTTCAAACGCTTATTTAATGTATGTTTTATTTATCTTTTTCCGTATTGTGGATTCAAGAGATGTAATCATTTTTTTAATTCCTCCTTGACTGATGTAATCTTTTAGTTTTCTATTTTGCTTTTCCGCTTTCTTTATTACTTTCTTTACTACTTTCTTTACCGCTTTCCTTTAGTGATGTTTAGTTGCTTTTGTTTTCATTTAGCATGTCGAGTGCTTGAGTTTGGCTCTTATTTTTAGTATACTATTAAAATTAGTAATGGCCATCTTCGAACAGGTGTAATGGAAGGGTTTTCCTATGTTTCGTACCCTCTCTCCCGAATCCGATTCTCGGTTCAAAGACCGATGGAGTCACTTGTAGCCTTTTCTAATCTTTGTTTTCCCATACTATGATCCGAAGAGCAATTTTTTATTTTGTTTTTTTGTCTCCTAAAAACTAACTAGCGACTCCCCTTTTTACTTTATTCTTATTAAAAATGCATCTTGATTATTTTCCGATTCTTATTAAAAAATTTTATTTTCCGATTATTTTCCGATTATATGGATCCGCCTGCCAGGCCGTAGGCTGAGACCGACTGTTTCAGCCCAAGCCCTCGGCCAGCGCCCGTGACCGCCGAGTGCGGTAGCTCTGCACTAGGGTGGTCAATGGCCGAGGCTTGGTTCCAAAGTAGTGTTTTCATACCAGTCTATCCCTAAATCCTCACGACAGAACCCTAATTTCTAATCATTTTATTCTTCAATTAGGAGATAATATCCTGGGAATTCTTGAAAGTAATTTGCTAAAATAAACTAATTAATAAAATTGTCATTCAAACTTTGCCTAATTCGCTTTAAATTAGATTTAATAAAAGTCGAAAATTATAATAAAAGGTTCATCTCCACTTTCTAAAATAAACTTCTAAAACCATCTTCAAAATCATCTTGTCTCTTTAAAAATAAAAAGATGTCTAAATCCTACGTCAACCATTCATCGGAAGCTCGGTGCGGTACCGCCGATCGTGGTTGCTACAATGGCGACTCCACAGGGGATAGTGATTTTTTATTAAGAGAGCAAAACTTGAAAAGCTGAGTAGTATATTTTATAATGTGCTTGCATTAGGCATCCCGCATTTAGCAACCTTTGATCATAGTTTAAATATTATTTTGGACCCCTAGGAAAATTTATTTTACCCCTGTTTAACCCTTACGGAATGAGGCTCCCACTGAATATTAGGTGACCTTAACTAGGCTTGATTGCCAATGGAAATGGTCCCTCTTCCCTCATAGCACGCGCTTTTGATTGAAATCGTTTGGTTCATCGAGAGGCATTGAGGATTCTGGACTTTTCTCTTGCCGTGCGCTACACGGAGACCAAATCCTCGGATTATGAGTCACCATGTATCTGACCTAGTATAAACCTCTTTTGACCATACAACTCTTTTGACTACTAAGTGGTCCCGTGACTTCATTTGCATGCTTGAATGAATGTGCGTCTTTTAGATTTAATCCTTGACTTGCGAGCCTTTAGGAATAGGTAAGGAGTGCTGATTAGATCTTGCATGGTTGTAAATAAAACACTTTAATAAAATTCCTAGAGTCTTTAGAGAAAACTCAAAAGACCTTTTTCCTACTAGGGTTAGTCCATTATTTGCACTCCCGATTCATTCTAAAATTTTCTTTAGGCGGTTCAGGGAGTTACTGCTGTCAATCCGGAAGGGTGTTGCCAATGTTCCCTCTATCTTTTGATCAATTAGTTTATCTTTCCGACTTTTCTTTCCCTTTATTTTATTTTTCACATTCCCATTTTCCATTTTGAATTTGCATTAGCCAAATCAAATTCATCTCTTATTAGGTGAGTCCATTTTGCATTTTCATTAGCGAAATCAAATTCATCTCATATTAGATGAGTTCATTTTGCATTTGCATTAGCCAAATCAAATTCATCTCATATTAGGTGAGTCCATTTTGCATTTTCATTAGCCGAACTAAATCCATCTCGGATTAGGGATCAATCATTCATTAGCCAAATTATAGAATAATGTCAAACTAAGTCATACATCATTCTTTCTCATCATCGTGCTCTTTATGTGCATCCAAATAAAAGCATCCTTAGTCTCTTCAGGTCTTGCATTTAAGTTCCTTCCTCCCAAAAGTGGTCTTCTCTCAAAAGATTAGAACGCCTCACTAAAGAGTCCAGCACATCTTCTTTTCATTCTACTCCATTGTCTTTACAGGTGTGACAAGTTTCTGTGCACACCACACCGGTTCAATCTACTCTCCGTCGTAAGACGAGTACCTAGAAAGAGTTCCCTTTCAATGGATTTAAACCTAGAGCGAGTCTCTTAAAGCGGCTTTACTTAATGAGAACTTCGCCAAGGTGGAAACCAGAATAAATGATCAAGACGAGAAGATATTATCTATATCAAGGGATCTTAAAACTATTATAAAGGCTATTGAGGACAGTAAGAGAGATGGGGAAGTTGAACGTGTGAGAAGAGGTCCTCCACCTCCACCTAGCTTGTCTCCTCCGGATAGTCCTAAACACAAATCCCCAAGCGTGAATCCAAACCATAGCCTAATCCACGTGTAGATCAAATAGAACAGATGTTAAGGGAGTCATCTATGTTTAGTAATCATTACTTTGATCATAAGGGATTCACTTTAATCCTTAAGGCTAAACTACCTCCAAAGTTTACCGTGCTCGATATCAAGTTCAAAGGTTCCGAGAATCCCCATCGTCACGTTCATAACTTCTTGGGAGCAATGAATCTTAAGAACATTACAGAAGACACTTACCACAACATCTTCCCATGGACATTCAATACCGACGTAATGAAGTGGTATAATGAAGTTGACCCACGCAAGGTCGCTAACTTGACCGATCTATCCAAGGATTTCCTTCATCAATACTCCTATAACACCGATGTGCTTGTTACCCTTAGAGACTTGGAATTTATCAAACAAGGTGAGGAAGAGAGCTTCACAAACTTCCTCACTAGATGGAGAGCAAAGGTTGCCCACATGGTTGACCGACCCACCGAGAAAGACCAAGTCAAGATCATCATAATTACAATAAGCACCTCAAATTCCTACGCATGATGAACTTTTCAACCCTTAGAGATGCTAGCTTCCTGATAGAAGCGAAACTATCTACCGCAACTATAAAAGTCGTGACAGGATATAAGGGTAATTATCATTCCAAAGATAAGAAAACCTCCAATACAGGCAATACTAGCAGGGGTGCGGATGTTAATACCCTCAACAGGTATACTAACTACACTCATATTAATACTACCTATACTAAAGCCCTTGACCGTGTCTTGGAAAAGGGAAATATAGAATTGCCACTCATTAGAGCGAGAATCGAAACCACGAAACAGTCTAAAAGCTGGGACGTAGGCATGTTTTGCAAATATCATCGTGCACGAAGACATGATACATAACGAGTGTTGGACATTGAAGAACAAACTAGAAAGCATGTTTCAAAATGGCCAACTCCCTTTACCTAAGGCTGCCTAAAAACCAAACAGCAACAAAAATCCTTTTAGTGGCACCTTAGTTATTTTCACTCGAACCCACTCCAAGTCGGTGGGACCCATTTATCTTTATCGAATATGTTGAGGAGTCTAAACAACATCTTAGCCTGCCTCCTTTTGATCCGGAAGTCTAGGAGCTGTGGGTAAGTGATAAAGACGACGTCTACAAAGTGAAAAGCAATAGTGCCGACAATGACGTTGACTTCTTGGGCACACCACCCTTAGAAGAAGAAGACTTTTGGCGAGAAACTAAAAGTCATGTAGTCCAATTCCTTAGTAGATCTAGACGGCACAATCACTACAAGAAAAACCCCCTTTTACAATAGGAAAAGTTGTCGTAGACAAGCTGTCGTAGAAAAGCCATTATCCCTTCATAAAATCCTTTTACGACAGTGCAAATATCCCGTCGTAGATGCAGCCCACACAAAAGACCTTTAGCGACAACCTCATCGTAAAAGATCATCACATCTTTAGTGACGGGCCGGTTTTCTGTCGTAACTAGAAACTATTTATATGAGATCTACCTATCGCTAATAATATAACATTTTTACAAATATTGTGCCCCGTCGTAAATAACAAAGGTAGTCATGAACCACTTTCCTGTCGTAGTAGAGAGTTCTTGATTCGAAGTATTGTTGTTAATGAAATACTCCCTTTCCCACAGTTTTGTAAATTCACTTGTCATTAGTAGTATCCTCCACTAAATAAAATGATGTACTTAAGAAAAAGTGCAATTTTGATATCACATACAAAGTTCACTCTAATATAGTACAAGACTACCATCATAGAAAACTTGAAGAAAGTCATAGTTAAGAAGCCTTAATTAATTAGCTTCAGTTGTAAACTAATTTGTACCCATATAAAACCCCAAAAGATTATATGAGGCTACGAAGCCGTCACTTCTATACTAATTAGTTTCTATACAAAACCAAAAAAGGTTCCAATCCATATATAGGAGGTTAGCTAGCCGGTGGTAGCTTCCAAACCGATTAGTTTCTTTATAAAATACAAAAGATCGGTGTTCTTCCAAATAATATATGCCTTTTCCTAAAAAAATTGTATTGTTCCTGTCCATCTTCCAAATCTTGGAACCTATAACCAAGTATAAGTAAAAAGAATTTAAGTCATCAAAATTTCATTTAATATAAAGCATGATTTCAAAAATTAAAGGTCAATAAGAAGATATATAAGAAAAAAATATATGTTTAGTTACTCAAGGAACAATACAAACACCTACGAGGGTGCTTGCAATACTTACCCGAGAAAATTAACATTCTATTGATAATATAGTCACATATGTACACTTATCTAACGTTATGAGCCATCCCTACCTTAACTACCAAAACAGCTCCTAAAGTTATGTATATCTTAGTATTTTAGTGCCAAAATAGCACCACAAAACAATATTGAGAATCTTGCATTGTAAATAAAATGCTAGAAATAAAGTTTTAATTCCAAAAGGGAAATCCTAGCCAAAATAAAGCCAATTAGTAACCCTAAGAATCATCAATATACTAAGTCCCAAGAAGTATATATCAAATGAGAACACCCTTTGTATAATGAACAACATAAACAATCGAAGAAACTCATCATATGTAGTACATAATGGGTTTTAGAAAACTAACCCCCTGCATTAATGCCACAAGCATTTTATTTTGTAATGTCCTTGCAAAGGGTATACTTTGAACTAGAATTGCGTAGTTTCTTAACAAGTAGAAGTTTTTGTAAACTCTCCTTTATTAGAGGCTTAAAGCTAATTAAGACCTCAAGTTTGGTTCAAATGCTTTCATTTAAAGTGATGGAGATGTTTTCTATTTTGTTGAGAATTGTACAAAAATTTCAACTAAATTCCATTTGAATCTCACCTATTCCCCTAGGTTTATAGCCTCACACCTGCACCGAAGTTGCAACAAAATACTAGAACTCAACAAGTCACCTACTCGGAGTATCAACAACTAACTCAATAGCCATACGTCGGAGACCAACAAATATGCACATAAAACTTAAACATACAAACTGCTAAAAATTAAGTGAGTCTTCAATATCGTTTCCTATAGCATATTTTTCTTTTTAACTGAACGTATGTATACTATCTCAGATTTTAGATCGGTCATTTGGTGAGAAGTAAAATACTGAATATATTCAAATGAAAATGAAATGGACGTCGCTACGTGAGTATCACATGACTCATTTTCTTGGTACAACCCATTAGTGCGATCACCATCTATGTCGGTTGCTTCCATTTCCAAATCATATATATCTCGTCGTTGTGATCTCATTACAGCGCATTATCCTTTATTTGCAATGTCGAAACATAAAACAATTGTGATGTTTGGCTAGCCAATATAAATGGGTCATTTGTTATCAAATGTCGTTTGGTGTTAACACTTACAAAATCGAATTTGTCTTCTTCAACTCCTTTAAGGACATCCCACCAATTACAACTAAAAAATGCATGGCTGCCACCAAGATATTCAAACATAACTACTTCAGTTAACTTGCCTTTATTTTGTGTTGTTATGCCCTTGTCACGATCTATAGTGTGAAACCTAAATCTATTCGTAATGTAACCACTAAATGATTTCACATAGGAAATTGGACCACAAGCTAATGACAACATTTCAACACCATAAGGACAATTTCCCTCCTTGTGCAACTTTGCAACCTAAGAATTAAATAAATTAAAATAAAGTAGGCGTACATTTAGTAAATGGATTACCAAATGTAACATTATGTTGCAACATGCAGGAGGTAATAATTCCTCGAGTTTTGAAAGAGTTTCCGAATTTGAGCTTTGATTTATTCTAGATCTTCAACTCTCAATGCCTTAGCACACAACACTGAGAAAAATGTGCATAGCTCAACTAGTGCTTCACATAATTCCTTAGTTGGTATATCCACTCGTAACACCAAAGGAAGTAATCGTTGCATAAGGATATGACAATCATGACTTTTCAAACCTGAGATTTTAAGCTCCTTAAAGTTAACACAACTAGATATGTTAGAAGAGAATCCATTTGAAACCTTTATCTCTTTTAGAAACTCGCACAATATTTGCTTTTGATT
The DNA here is from genome assembly GCA_021018815.1 of Talinum fruticosum. Lineage (NCBI taxonomy): Eukaryota > Viridiplantae > Streptophyta > Magnoliopsida > Caryophyllales > Talinaceae > Talinum > Talinum fruticosum. The sequence goes on along the minus strand of JAITYX010000046.1, from coordinate 312,261 downwards.
TTGTGATAGGGTGTACGAAGCAGGAGGTAACTCAAATGTATTCCCCTTTTGGCGAGGGTGCAATTCTGGCCTTATGTTTATAGCTTGCAAATCAAAACGAGACTTCACATTGTCTTTGGTCTTTCCCTTCATGTTCATGATAGTCCCGAGGATGATATCACACACATTTTTTAAATATGCATGACATCTAAACCGTAGCTTCAACAAAAAGGTTTTCCAATTGGGCAGCTTGAAAAATATGCTCTTTTTATTCCAATTATCTCCCCTTTGTTCATGAGAGAGTTTCACATTTACATGTGTAGCTTTTGATAGAGTAATGCCTTCTAAGTCTTTGACTTGCTCAAGAACATCATCCCCGATAATGGCACAGGAGCTTCTTTTATTTCTATATCTCGAAACCAATCCATCTTTTTTCTCTAATTATTTTTATTTGGAAGAAATCTCCGATGGCTCATATAGGCTTGCTTAGAAGAATTACAAAATCCGATAGAATAGGTGTCCTTTTGACAAGAAGGACATGCCAATTTTCCTTTTGTGCTCCAACCGAGATAAGATTCCATATGCTATTTCATATGCTGGAAAATCACTTATTGTAACAATCAAAGCGGCATACATGTTGAAATTTTTACCTGTTGATACATCATATGTCTCCAACCCAAATTCCCATAACTCATTTAGTTCTTCGATTAATTTTTGGAGATAAACATCAATGCAATCTCCGGGGCCATCTCGGACTAGGAATGATCATAGAAAAGATAAAATCAGACTTCTTTATGCAAATCGAAGGTGGCATACTTGTATGACACAAGCATCATCGGCCAAATACTTGTATAATGTAGTCTGCATTTGAAAAAGGCTGGAAACCATCACTTATGAGATCGAGTCTTACATTACGAGGCTCTAAAGCAAATGACTTATGTGTCTCATCGAAGTGTTTCGGTGCCTTAGCATCTCGCTAGATGTCTTAAAAAGCCATTATTTGCACGATGTTCATGATGCCATCATATGTTAGATGCCGTCTTTAAAGACATAAATAGTCGTTGAAGCCTTGGTCTTAAAGGGAAATAACACGTTATTTTTACTTGGTATCCTTTTTTCATTTCTCTTTCTCTTTGTTTCTCCAATATGCTTATCCTCCTTTCATATATAGAGGCATGACATAATGTACACAAATCTAATTTCGATCATCCTTCCAAAACAACATACAATCGTTCACAAATGCATCAATCTTACATAAGAAAGACCAAAATCCTTAACAATCTTTTTGGCTTCATAATAAGAATTGGGTAACACTAAGTCCATTGGTAACAACTCACTCTTTAAGAACTCCAACATTGTAAACGACTCATTACTCCACCTACCAACAGATTTAATATGAAGCAACTTGGGAACGATTGATAATTTAGAACACTTACATCCATCATATAAAGGTTGTTGTAAGTCTTCTAATATCCTTTAAAATTTCTTTGCTTCATCATTAGGCTCTTGTTCAAACTCAACACTCTTGGATGAGTCCGGACCAACATGATTTTTACATAAATCATTGACCAAATGAAACCTCTCTATTAACATTGCATCAAACTCATCATCAATTCCATTTTCTTCCGCTTCGATTTAATTAAGCTCATTTTCATTGTCACCATGAAACTCACACAAAGACTCGAGCTTAGGCTCTAATTGATCCTCGCCTGCTACTTCCCCATGATGACACCAGAACGTATAACCTGGAAGAATCCCATATGCAATAAGATGATCTTCCACAATTTCCCAGAATATTGATGCTCATTTGTATTTTACATCTTACACAAGGGCATTTTATCACCTTTGTCTCATCTTCTAATCGACAAAATGCATATTTTATAAACTCCCTAACACCTTTTTCATAATATGGATTTAGCCGGTCATCAACAAGGCTCATCCAATGCTTGCTAGGTGCCATTGGCTACTAGATAAATTGGAAAATTGTTAGCATCTCATGGTCAACTATTAAAATCATATAGATACATTTGAAAACACGTAATCCGCAATCATATATGGTAATATCTAAATGAACATAATTTAAATATAGGTGAAAAAAGCATTTAAATAGCATATTGAATCTACAATGAAAACATATGGACAAGATCAAAGTGGACTAAAGTTCAAACAAAACAAAATATAGGTTGGAAAACGTGTACAAGAAATATGACTTCTTTTTTAAAAAAAAAAATTTATCTTACCATTTCCACCCTTACTTGGAGTTGATAAACTTGATTCCTTCCCTCCACTATCTACGATTTTAGATGAATAAAGCTTGGGAGTAAACAATGATCGTTGCACCATCTTTTTTCTTTTAGGTTGGCTCATAGTTGATGTTTGGTCGACAAATCTTTGAGTTATTAATGGGATGGATAAACCTTTAAGTCTCTTGTTAATGCATATATATGGAGAGTTCTAAACTTGCTAATATCGACAACCTCCTTGTCTCCTAGTATTCTCCTTAGCTGATTTTTCTTTTCAGGATTTTGCCACCAAAACTCAGCCACGTCTTCCTCATACTCATAATCTTCCTTTAATATTTTTCCTAACTTAATTAAAGACAACATATCACAGTCATAGTTAATTGCTTACTACCGGTCTCCCCAACATATTGAATGAAGTTGTCAATTTCTTCAAATTTTTCCCCATAGTGGAAGTAAAGTGTAAGTTCTAAATCCAAACCCATTTGCATTTAAGGAATAATAAAACTCATATATTAAATCAATTTTTCACAATATTAATATCATAAACACAATAAAGGAAAAGATTGTATTATAGAGTTGCAGTGATACATGCTATACATGAGTCTAGGCTAGTTACCATGATTGATATAATAAATTTTAATTGACTTCGCACGACAAGGGAAATTGACAATAACTTTAATATTAAATTTCTATTATCCACAATAACTTGTTAAGAATGGTTAATGACAACTCTTCATTCTATGAAAGTTTCTACTACACTATACCATAGAAGTTGCCTTTGTCTTGAAAGAGAGGTAACTAAAGTTCAAAATCAAGTATCGGTTAGTTCTATCGGGTCACATTTTCGCCGGATCCTTAATTGGGACAACAAAAGGTGAAAAATAACATAACATTGTTTAAGGCTCTGTTTGGACTTATGAAAATAGCATGGAAAGAAAAAAATTTAGAAAATTACTTTTTTTCCATTGTTTGGATTAAAGAAAAAGAGATGGAAAAAAACTTGAAAGAAAAATATGGGAAAAGGTTAGGGAAAGTTAGTGTAAAATATTTTCTCCACAAAAACACAAGGAAAATCGGTGGAAAAAATGAACTTAGGGCCTCCCAAGCCCGTTCGCTCTCCTCTCGTCATCTCGGGCACTCCTCTTCTCCTTCACCGGAGTGCTTCTTCGCCGGCATTAGAGGCCTCCCCGAGCCTCTTTCCTCTCACTTTCGCTCACCTCAACCGAGCTCTTGCTTTTCCTCGAGGCTTTCATCTCCTCGCTCTCCTCGTGTTCGTCTCTGTCGGCGTCTCTCGCCTGCGACCTCTCTCCTTCGGCCTCCTCTTTCATCTCGGTAAATATGTCGCTGTCTCTCTCTCTCTATATATATCTCTCTCTCCTCCTCCTACTCTAGTAACCCGTCCCTTTCTTATATGTCTAAAACTAGGGTTTTAGAGTTAAATTTAGATTCAAGCGTTTTTGGGTTCATTTGTACAAATTATGTGAAATTTGTGGGAATTTGATGTTGTGTATTTGTGATTGAGTGGATTTATCCATCTGGGTTGGTTCAATTTCTGTAGATAGCTATACTTTGTGTAGATGAAACTTTCGTGGATTTCCCTGTTTCTCTTTCGTTTCGTACCTCCAAAAGAAAAGAAGAGAGAAAATCACTTTCAAGAGAGCTTGAAGTAAATGAAAATCCATTAGTTGGGGTTTTGCGCATTTAACCTTGAGTACAAAATACAAAAGAACTGGTAGTTTCTTCGTAGCCTTGTTTTTCTCTCTCTTCATCACCATAGCAGAAACAGAGGAAACTAGATGGGGTTAAGAAAGTTCGATTCGATCCGAACTACTCAATTTTTACTTGGCCATTTTTGGAATTGAGATATTTGTTTTGGATCCTTCATGAGGTGGGTTATGTTTTGTTTGGGATTCAAAGTGGGTGTTTTATATATATAGTGAATGTAGGTAGTTACTTGGCCATTATGATTCTTGTTGATCCAATAAGGACAAAGGCTTGTTCATTTTTCTCGGTTTTGTCATGAGGCTATAGGAGGAATAGTTTTATGAGTTTGCTATATTATTAGGCACCGACGAGTACTTTTTCTATTCATAGGCTTCATGAGCTGTGGTCTTCCGGTGCTTAGTGTCTTTATGATTAGGATATATACATGTTTTAACTTAAGACCACAGTCTTAAGTTATGATTGAGAAACTAAGAAACAACTATAAAGTGTGTGAATTTAAGTTCATGAACATATCCGATGTTGATAGAATGCTTGTTCAAGATTATTGAAGAATAGAACTCTTCAAGCGATTTCTTTTTTTTTTTTGGACTGCCTTGCTACATATACGAGTTCTAACGGCAACTATCACCTACATTAATTGATTTTATTGGACAAACTTAGCACATGATTGCAGTGGCTCAATGGCTCAACCACTCAACAGTTTATCGGCTTTTTAGCTAAATTTGTAGTTATTAATCATTAGCATTTTCTATTTTCTTGTTCATTTGCACGTGATCTAAGGAGGCCTATGGGACTACCGTAGTTTAATCATTTGCTAAATTGTAGTCACTTGTGAAGGTGGACGCTTGCTTACACAGATTGCATTAACATAGATACATAAATATATATATTTATGTGTTTTGTAGTTTAATCATCAATGACATCAAACAAAATGAGGAACACTTCACTCCCTCAAGCGAATCGCCCCAAGTTGCCCTCCAACTCCTCCCTCAAGCGCTCAACTTCCGAGGAATTGTCGATAAGAAGAAATTCAAAGCGTCCAGCTCTAGAATCGTCTCATATTGGGGATGACATTGAAGATCAAGATGCAATTTTCAGACCGTGGCGAAGTTTGTCTAATCGACATGATAACACCAATGATGAATCCGAGGAGGTACTCTCCCTAAATTTGTATAGATTATTGTATACTCTCATGTATAAATATTATTATCTATTGTATAATTAAGTTGTGTTTTATGATTGAATTTTGTTGATTGACATTTAAATTTAATATAGAAAACATGTCAAAGAAGTTCTATATTCTTGTTTCCATCATCAAACTTGGGCTTTATGTATAAATATTCGAATCTTAGTGCTTACCCGCTTGGAAATTGTAACTCTCGAAATTGATAGATACCTTGCCCTTATATTCAAATCTTAGTGCTTTATTATCTTATAGCTATTGTGATTGTTTCTATAGATTGATGAATGGGAGAAGCTTAGAAAATGGGCTGCAGACTAGCGTTGTTGTTTATGGTGCATTTGCAGCTAGCCTAGTATCCATTCCATGCCTTAACAGTTATGTTGATAGACCACTTCCGAAGGATAGTGAAGGGGATATACATAGTCAATTTTTTTGAGGAGACTTACACAAAAAAAGGAGCAAGATTGTCGTAATGAGTTTCATATGGGAAAAGAAGCCTTTTCTAGGTTGGTTTGCATATTACGTGATTTGGGGAGATTAAGAGACACCTATTTTAGTGTAGTTGAGGAACAAGTTGCCAAATTTCTCCAAATTATTAGACATAATAGGAGAAATTATTCTACAAAGTTAGATTATTGGCGTTCGGGAAACAGTAAGTAGACACTTCTATAATGTCTTGAAGGCCATCATTTCCTTAGAATCAATACTTTTGATGGATCTAAATGTCCTCCCGAGATTGCAAACAACTTGAGGTTCTTTCCTTATTTTAAGGATTGTGTTGGTGCCATTGATGGATCACATTTTCGTGTAAAAACACCTAGTGACGTGGTTCAAAGATGTCGAGGACGGAAGCAATACCCTACCATCAATGTTTTGCAGCTTCCGGTTTTGATTTAAAGTTTACTTATATGTTATCCGGTTAGGAAGGGTCAGCTTCGATTCTAGAGTTTTAAACGAGTGCACTAGAGAATAGGATTGACAAGCTTGAAGTGCCTAGTGGAAAGTATTATTTGGTTGATTCAGGATACCAATTGAGAAGTGGTTTCTTAACTCCCTATCGAAAAACACGTTATCATTTGAAGGAATATGGTGTCCTTGCTCCCCAAAATGCTAGAGAGATATTCAACCATAGGGATTCTTCTCTTCGAAATGCAATAGAAAGAGCTTTTGGTGTTCTAAAGAAGAGATTTGCAATGTTGGAAAGTGGGAATGAACCTTTCTACTCCTTACGAACACGAGCCGATATTGTGCTTGCGGGATGCATATTGCACAACTATTTGATGGATGTCGATTCGGATATGGAACTCATAGAAGAAGTTGACCGTGAATTAGTTAACGAACCATATGGTGTTTGTCTTCCAAATTCAACAAGTGAAAATAGAGAAATGGAAGAATTAAGAGATAAGTTGCCTAATGAGATGTGGAGAGATTATAATAGTGGTCGTAATACTAGGTATGTTGTAGCTTTAATTTATGTTTGAGTTTTTTGTTTTAGTTTATATTTCAGTTTCTATTTCTATCTAGAATTGTTTTAATTTAAATTTACTAGTCTCTCGTTTATTGTGCAGTTTCTCTTTTTGGTTCAATTTATTTGTTTTAGTTTCTAATGAGAAGTATATTTATGTTTGCTTTGGCTATAGGATGAATGTGAGCTCCGGGAGGACGGGAGCATTGCAACCGAGAAGAAGAACTTGACATGGACTGATGACATGGATGCAGTGTTGGTAGATGCATTGTTGGATCAAATGGAGAAGGGTCAAAAATCGGTAGTACATTCACTAGTTTTGCATTTGCTAATGTTGCCGAGTTGGTTGGCTCCAAATTTCGAAAGTTAGGTTTTTCTGTTTCAAATGTAAAAAATAGATTAAAAACTTTGAAAAAAGGCATACTGATCCTTAGAAAGTTCCGTCACAAAGTGGGTTTGGCTACAACGAATCGACTCGGATGATAGAGGCAAGCACCGGATGTGTGGCAAACCTACATTGTGGTAAAGTTATATCTTTAAACTTGTGTTATTCGTCTTGGTATGCTATTAAATTATATTTTCTAATTTCATTGCCTCTGTAGGCAAATCCAAGAGCAAACAGACTTTCGCTACAAGCGTGTGGCAAACTTCTATAAGTGGGATCTTTTATTTGGGAAAGATAGAGCAATCGGAAGTAATGCAGCTGGTCCAAAAGAAAGGCAACGTCGGTGGACGAAAGAAACAGCAAGTTCAAGTGATAATGTTGTAATGCCGGCTAATGAAGAATCTTCGTGTGGACTTCCACCAAAAGACCAACAAGAGGCCAAGAAAACAAAGAATAAAACAATTGAATTTGTGTGTGAGGAGTTGAGATCACCGAGATCGGGTATGGATGTCTGTAGCTGCCGCTCTTCAGCAAGGAAACTTAAGAAACTATACGGAAGAGCAACTTTACGATGAAATTACAAAGGTATTTATCCTTTATCAAGTTCAGCAGCCGCTTTTGGATTCCGATACTTGTACCATGTGCTTATCAAGTATTTATCCTTCGTATCTGATTGGGTTAGTTTTGGATTGTGTTGGAGCTTTCATTGGCAAATTAGTAACTTGGATGTGGCTTGAATTGGGTTAGTTTTGGTAACTTGGATGTGGTTTGAATTGGGTTAGTTTTGGATTGTGTTGGAGCTTTGATTGACAAATTAATAACTTGGATGTGGTTAGAATTGAGTTAGTTTTGGATTATGTTGGAGCTTTGATCGACAAATTAATAACTTAGATGTGGTTTGAATTGGGTTAGTTTTAGATTGTGTTGGAGCTTTGATTGACAAATTAGCAACTTGGATGTGGTTTGAATTCGGTTAGTTTTAAATTGTGTTGGAGCTTTGATTGAGAAATTAGTAACTTGGATGTGGCCTCGAATTGGGTTAGTTTTGGTAACTTAAATGTGGTTTGAATTAGGTTAGTTTTGGATTGTGTTGGAGTTTTGATTGACAAATTAGTAACTAATTTTATCTCTAATTTTGTTTCTAATGCTTTCTTGTGTTAATAAGTTGATGGTCCGAACGATATATTTCAAATGAAGGTCTATCAAACTCTTTCTGCAGATCCCAATTCAGCTAGAGCTTTTCTTGCTTGTCCAAGTGCTCGTCATGCTTTGTGGTTGAAAGTGAAGTTTGGCAATGATATCTAATTTGTTAGCTAGCATCTTATCTCGTTATGGATTGTAAATATTGTCTATGAATTTTAAAACGTTTGGAGAGATGATGGATAGTACAAGTGCTACTTTTCGGATTGTTAGGGATTTAATTTTAACATTTGATTTTTGATGACAACGTTAAAAACGGTCACGAGCTCCTTGTTAAATTTGATTTTTAGTGACAATGTTAAAAACAGCTTATGAGCTCCTCGTCAAATTTGGTTTTTAATTTTTTCAACGTGATAGTAATTTTTTATTGATTATTATATGTTGTAAGTGATTAGTTTAGTTGTGGTTAATTTATATAATTGCTATGAGAGCTTGCATACAATAGTTTAATGAAGTTAGAAACTCACTAGGTTAGTTTTTTAAAAATTTTTCCAATCAATTTTCCTACTTATAAACAATGGAAAAATTTTTAATTGGAAAATCTTTTTTTTCCTTGTGTTTTTCTCTAATCCAAACAAGGGAAAAAAAAAGTTTCTCTCAACTTTTTTCCTTCTCATTGTTTTTCCTTCTCATTTTCTTTCCAAGCTACTTGTCGAGGTCCAAACAGAGCCTAAGAGATATACAAATAATGATACTTTATATCCACTAACTTCAATTGATACATGGGAGCATCAACCTTCAAAATGAAGAAGCAATTATCACAAAGCGATAGTTATTCTTATAGAAGTCCCTCTCTAACAATTAGTTTCTCTCTCATGGTTACCCTTAAAAACGAAAGCAATTTTATGACACACAGGGAGATGAACAAAAATGTCAAAATTTAATGCATTTCCCCAACATATATCATACAATTCCACGACAATTAAAAAATCTTATCTTTTGGTTGTTGAAGTCAAAAGCAACATCGATGAGAAAATGAGAATTTCATAAGTAAAATACCAGGTGATGAACTTGAATCAATTTGGGCCCATAAATGAAACTCACAATCAGAACATAACTTCAAGCGAATCAATACTATTCTCTCAAAAAACCATTAACAGGGGAAATTATAAGTATCCGTGGCAACTTAAAATTAAAAATAACCCAAAATCAAAACTAAAAATATAGAAATTATTATCCTTTAATTTAGGGCTACACCATTGGTTACTTTCTAGCCCTAATAGCATAGTCTGAAACTGTAAAACCCAGATATGGAGAAAACGAGAGTATACCAGCAACAGGTAGAAGGCCAAAATGAATTTGTACTCAGCAGCTACAAATAATTGAACGATTAGGGCAAGCGTAATTTTAAAAGGCTTGCTCAGAGGGTGCGGATTTCCGTCATAACTTGAAGAATGATGGAATTGGATGAAAGCAAGAGACAAAGAAGGAGAGAAAATTGCCGATTCGGTTACAATTGAAGAAAAGGAGAATGATTCAGAAGCTCCATAGCTGTAAATTTTCAGAGGAAAAGAAGGGAGAGGAGGAGAGAGAAATCATCTAAAAGTGAGGGAAAACGGGAGGAAAGAAGGCCGATTAGATCGTAATTGAAGAAAAGAAAAATATACTTTGGATTTTTATTTTTTATTTAGGCTCTATTTGATTCTAAGAAAATAGGTTAGAAAGAAAATTTAAATGGAAAAAGAATGACGAGGAAAAAAGTTAAGGGAAAACTAATTTTTTTCTTGGGTTTGGTTCAACGAAAAATAGAGGAAAAAAATTATAATCATTTTCTAACCTTTTACCCATCCACCACATTGTCATGAAGTGAAGATACAAAATATTCAATAACATTGATTAATTGAGAGGAGAAAGAAAATTCTTAATGACATTACTTAATAGAATTCTCTCTCTTTTCTACATTTCTCTCTTTTTGTGAAATTTTTCTTCCATTTTCCTCTCAATTTTGGAAGGAAAATATGATTGATCAAATTGACAAAATTTTCCATGAGTTTTTCCATCAAACTTTTTTCTCTCCTTTTTCTTCAATTCAAACAAGGGAAAGAAATTCATTTTCCATATTTTTTTCTTTCCTTCTAATTTTCTTAGAATCAAATAGAGCCTTAATGTTTTTATACACTAACTTGTTCACGTATCGGCTTTTTAGCTTTAAGAGCCCACACAATTTTCGGCTCTGAAATTTTGGTGTGTCCCCGCCTATCTTTTTTACTATGTATTGGCTTTTAGGACGAGGATCTCAAAGTTATTACAACGAGCTTTTTACGAGTGATAGATATGATAATATTTGTTAATAATCCATGGCGAGTGTATTTGTCCGTTGTAAATAGTAAACAATAAAAATAGAATTTTAACCCCATCGTAATTAGGTTGTCGCAATTGAATATTTTTCTTTTAGTAAATGCACCCCGGGTTCACAACAGGCTCAAGAAGCTACAAAAGAGCCCGAAACTACATAAGAAGAAGACCCAATCCTTAAACAGCTTCAACGAATTAAAGGTTGACATCTCAATCTCGCAACAAATATCTCGCTTCCTAGAAACATAGACAGGCTTTGATTGACGCAATCGGTAAGATTGAGGTCTCTCCCGAAACCACGCCGAGGAAGTGATAGGATTGATTAACAATAGGGATGGAACTATTATCTTTAATCAAAAGGATCTGCTCGGAATATGGCGTTGCACATAACAATGCCCTTTACTTAACTATAACTTGCATCAACAAGTTTGTTCCCCTAACTTTGGTAGATAATGAATTAGTAGTGAATGTCTATCCTTGGAGAACTCGCTAGAAGGTTAGGAATTAGGGAGTAACAACTCTCTAAACAGATCTGTTCATCTTTGATCTTACGATAATTCTAAGAGAATAGTCTTGGTAACGAGTGACCTTACCAATCAATATAGGGCCGATAGAAAGGAACATTGAATTCAAAGTCCTTGATATCCCAACTAGCTTTAATTTACTTATAGGACGCCTTTCGTTACATGATCATTAGGCGAGTCCCTCTACACTACGCCAAAAGTTAAGATGATCATCAAAGGTGATGTTAAAGCTGTCAATGGAGATAATCTCTGTGCAACTATTACCTCTAAAGAATCAGTAGTTGAGATCAAGCACGATGCTAATGATGAGGAACTATATGGATTCAAGACCGGTTTTGCCTTAGAAAGGGATAAAGCACCTCTTTACCGCAATCCATAGGGCAACCCCGGTGTCCATTCCATGCTATAGGCCGAAAGGCATACCACCCTATTTTTCTACTCCTTGAACCCACTAACAACTATAACTTTAGGCTAGACTACCAACCAACTACTAAGGAAATAGCCCACGCTAAGTGGGAGATTCAAAGTAAGAGGACTTCACGTCACATAGTCCGCTCTATTAAGTCCTTTCCCTACACTCTAATCGGGCGGTTCTTAATTGAAGGAGATGACTTCCCCTATTACGGGTTTTTCTAAGCCTTACTATATGACGTAAAAGGGCATCATGGTACCTGGTTTGTTGATTTTCAGTGATCGCTATATACCTGGAGAAGGAGGCACCCTACCTCCTCGAAGAGGGACAATCTACATCAAACTAGACTAACCTGGTTGGAAATAATCTTTTTGATCTTTTGTTCGAACAAGAGAATAACTTGGAAAGGAATTCGGCCTCGGTATCTGTCACGAGCTATGTCGCACCCGCAGTTTGATCCGTCCGGATTCATCATCGATGTTAACAATGAAGGGTCCGAGCATGTCACTTGGATTGATATCAAGAAGGGCCAAGAATTCGCTGTCGGTCTACGAGCGCATCCCCTTCCCGAGTCTAGTATTAGGGATTTTTATCCTCCTTCGTTATTTATAGTTATATTCCTACTTTTGTCACTTCTAGTTCTATATCATCTCGTTTATGAGTCTTATGTACTCGTTACTTCATTCAATAAAGTGAACCTGTCCACTTACTCTTTGCCTCTTCTTGCTTTAAATTGTTTTGCCTCTAATGATGAACAAGAAATCCCTAAAAGAAATAATAAAAGCTATGGAACATCATGAAAATCGCTCACCAATAATAGAGGAAACAATAACAATTAATTTGGGGTCGGTTGATCAACCCTAAGAAGTTAAAATTGGGAAAACACTAGATCTAGAAGAGTAGAAGCAATTGACTTTTCTCCTCACAGAGTTCATAGATGTCTTTACATGGTCTTACAAAGACATGCCAAGTATAGATCCAAGTACGAGTGGAACATAAAATTCCACTTTACGAAGTTGTTAAGCTAGTTACGCGGACGCTAAGGAGGATGAAACCCGAGTGGGCATTGAAGATTAAGGAAGAGGTCCAGAAGCGGTTAGGGGTTGAGTTCATCAAGGAAGTTCACTATCCTTAGTGGGTAGCAAATATAGTACCGATTCCGAAGAAAGACGATAGGGTTCGTATGTCAACTTCGAGAGATCTTAATAAGGTCGAGTCCAAAAGACGATTTCCCGCTGCCTCATATCAACATCCTTGTAGATAACACAACAGTCATGCTTTGCTTTCATTCATGGATGACTACGCTGGGCACAATCAAGTGAAGATAGCCAAAAAGTATATGGAAAAGATGACCTTCATCACTCAATGAGGGACATACTTGTTTCGTGATAATGCCATTTAGACTCAACTACGCTGGTGCAACATATCGGAGGATAGCTACAACCTTATTGCATGATATCATCCATAAAGAAGCTAAAGTTTATATGGATTACATGATCATAAAGTCCAAAGATAGGGCAGGGCACTACCTAACCTAAGGAAATTCTTCCAAAGACTCGGGAAATACAACTTGCGCCTTAACCCTCAAAAGTTTACCTTTCGAGTGACCCGAGGCAAACTATTAGGTTATGTTGTCAGTCTTAGAGGAATTGAACATGATCCATCCATGATCAAAGCCATTTAGGAGATCCCTCCGTTAAGCACGAAAAAGAGATAAGGGGTTTTGTAGGATGTTTATAGTACATCGGTCATTTCATATCAAAATTGACTATGGTTTGTGAACCTATTTTCAAGAAGTTGAAGAAAGGATCTCGAGCTCATTTGGGATGCTGAGTGCTAATTAGCATTCGAGAAGGTTAAGGAATACCTAGCTAACCCTTCAGTGCTAGTTCCAACCCAACCAGTGAAAACCTTACTTCGTATCTCACCACGAAGGAAACAGATTATGGGTGCCATACTAGCTCAACGAGATGGGAAGGAGGAGCACGCGATTTATTACCTAAGTAATAAGTTCCTAGATTACGAGACTAGATACACGCCTTTAGAGAATACATCATTAGCATTAGTCTAGGCTACCAAGAAGCTCGGGCACTACATGTTAGCCCATATGGTACATGTGGTAGTACCTATGGATCCCATTAAGCATATACTTAAGCAACCAACTATCAACAAGCAAGATAACAAGATTGATCGTCATGCTATTAGAATTCGAACTCAAGTATATCCCTTAGAGAGAGATCAAAGGAAGGGTAGTGTCGAATTCCTAGATGACCTGCCTATAACCGAATCGTAACCCGAACACCTTGACTTTCCAAACGAAAATATCTAACAAGTAGAGGTGGAAGTTTGGATAATGTACTTCGATGACACTTCCAATCAAAAGAGCTTTGGAGTAAGGATTCTTCTAGTCTCACCGGAGGGAGCACATAATCCCGTTTTAATCAAACTAGACTTCAAAGTCACCAACAACGCCACAAAGTAAGAAGCCTGGATCATAGGACTTGAAGCTGCTACGGAGATCGGGGTTAAGAATATCGGGGTTTTCGATGACTCCGGTCGATTATTAATCGAATTTCCCAATGATGGAAGGTACGTAGTGAAGCCTTGGCACACTACCAAGCATGTCCGATAGAACTACCCAAATGTTTTGAGAACATCTCTTTCACATACCTTCCTACGGATGATAACCAATTTGCGGACATATTAGCTAAATTAGCATCCATGATCAACATCCCCAATGGAATTCATTCAATGCCTGTCCATATAGAGCGATAGAGTAAACCCACGAACGTATACACACTAAAAGTGTCTAATACCGAACACGCCAATTGGTAGCATGATATTTATATAAAAAGTACCCTTTGAACTCCACACCTAGAGCCCAACGAGCCATCAGGATGTTGGCTGCCCTATTCTTCATTAATCAAGGGCAACTGCACAAGATACCCAATTCTAGGATTAGCTTACTTTGTGTCAACCAACACGAAGCAAAGCGCATCATGGATGAGATTCATGGTGGGCGAGTGTCGACTTCATATGAATGGTAAGATGTTGGTCTAGAAGATTCAAAGACTTAGATATTACTACTCAACCATAACAATGAGATCGTCATGGGTTTGTTAGAAAGTGCCATAAATGTCACGTGTATGCAAATTTACAACACCAACTACCTTCATTCCTCACACCATTAGCTTCGCCCGGCTATTCTCGATTTGGGGAATAGACATTATCGGCCAAGTGACCCCTAAAGGAATGGGTGGTCATGGATTTGTGTTAGTAGCAATTGACCGCTTGACCAAGTGGCTAGAGGTAGCTTCTTATGTGACTTTGATGTCAAAACAGTAGCCAAATTCATTACCCAAAATATCATCTCGCCACTATGGGGTGCCCCACGAGCTAATTAGTGACCATGGTAGTCATTTTAAGAAGGAGGTAGTAGACCTGTTTGACATGTACAAGATCCGAGTACCATAAATCTTCTCCCTACCGTCCTCGGACCAACAGATCAGTCAAAGCAACCAATAGGAACATTCGTAAAATAGTTAGAAAATGGCGAGTTAATTATCGGGATTGGCCCGACAAGTTGCCCTTTTCTTTATATGGGTTATCGAACATCTATTAGAACCTCTAAGCAAGCAACACCTTTCTCTCTAGTTTATAGGATGGAAGCAGTCCTTCTAATAGAAATTGTCATTCCCTCCTTAAGAATCATTTCGAAAGCCGATTCTAGAGGCAGAGTGGGCTAAAGCACGCTATATAAAGTTAGTGGTATTGGATTAGAGGCACCTTAATGCCCTACACAATGTCCAAATATACCACCCGGACAATGGTGGACTGGCTGAGCCGAGTTTTTGTTTTCTTCCCCTTTTAACTCTATAATTTGTTATTAACCGTCCAATTAGATGGTTTCTTTATGGGCATCCCAATTAGGCAGCCCACTTGTGTATGTTTTACTCCTCAATTTAAGGGCAGTCCAATTAGGCGAGTCCAATAAGAATGAGGCCTTTAAGGAGTTCCGCAAGCTCGTAGAAAGATTCAAGTTGAGTCTCGGACTCGGATTCAAAAGATTCGAACCGACCATGGAAGGGAGTTCGATTACTCGGAATTCTCGAGTTTTGTGACAAGAACAGAATTTCTCATAACTTCTCAGCACCCGTAACTCCTCAGCAGAATGGAGTAGTTGAGAGAAAGAACAGAACCCTTGAAGAAATAGTAAGGACGATGATGATTGAACACAACTTGCCTTACTATTTCTGGCGGAGGCGATAAACACAGCCAACTACATCCTCAATCGATGCCTCATCATACCCATTCTGAAGAAAACACCTTATGAGCTCTACAAAGGAAGGAAGCCAAATATTTCCTATTTCGGATCTTTCGGATGTAAGTGCTTTGTCCACAACAACGGTAAGGATCATCCGACCAGGTTTGATGTTCGGTCGACGAAGGAATTTTTCTAGGTTATTCTTCTCATAGCAAAGCTTACCGTATATTCAACAAGAGAACTAACAAAGTGGAAGAAAGTATCCACGTAGTGTTTGATGAGCTTGAACAGGGAAAACCAAGTGAATCTTCATACTCGAACCGAAGCTCGAAAGGATGATGACGAAGATGAGTCTATAAAGACTCGAAGGAGACCACTCGAACGAGGAAGCTCGGAATGAGACAACTCTAGAGGTCGCTCGTAACGAGCAAGTCAATGAAGAAGATCACTTAGAGCAAGCTTCGAAGATCAAGCAATTCAACCAACAAACCTGGTGAATCAAAGAACTGGTAAAGCATTCAAATTTACTTCCAGTCATCCCCAAGAAAACATTATTTCGATATCAACAAGTGGGGTAAGAACTCGTTCTTCTCTTCATAATCTATGTGCATTCACTGCATTCATTTCTCTAACCGAACCCAAAAATGCACTAGAAGCCCTTAATGAACCCGAATGGGTAGAGGCCATGCAAGAAGAGCTGAATCAATTCGAGAGAAACCAAGTCCGGACTCCGACCAACCGACCTTCCGACCACCCGAGTTATAGGAACCAAATGGGTTTTCAAAAACAAACTGGATGAGGGTGGAGTAGTAGTCGAAACAAGGCTAGACTTGTAGCTCGGGGTTACAATCAAGAGGAAGGAATTGATTGTGGGGAAACCTTTGCACCAGTAGCTAGAATTGAAGCCATTAGAATACTCGTTGGCATTTGCATCCTACATGCATATTAAATTATATCAAATGGATGTTAAGTGTGCCTTTCTCAATGGTTTTATTGAAGAAGAGGTCTATGTCGAGCAGACCTCCCGGTTTTGAAAACTCGGAATTTCCAAATCATGTTTTCAAACTCCAAAAGGCTCTCTATGGTCTTAAGCAAGCCCCTAGAGCTTG
The DNA here is from genome assembly GCA_021018815.1 of Talinum fruticosum. Taxonomy (NCBI): domain Eukaryota; kingdom Viridiplantae; phylum Streptophyta; class Magnoliopsida; order Caryophyllales; family Talinaceae; genus Talinum; species Talinum fruticosum. The sequence goes on along the minus strand of JAITYX010000046.1, from coordinate 295,477 downwards.
GTATGAAAGACTAAGCAGCTTCCTCGGTTCAAAATGATTTCAAAAGAGGTCGGATCGACAAGACTCTATTCATAAAGACCAAAGGGAAAGATTTTCTCATTGTTCAAATATATGTTGATGATATTATTTTCGGTGCTACTAATGAATTTCGTGCCGAGAATTTTCTCGAGTTGATGAGTCAAGAGTTCCAAATGAGCATGATGGGAGAACTTAATTTCTTCCTTGGGTTGCAATCAAACAAGACAAAGATGGAATCTTTGTCCATCAATCAAAGTACACCAAGGAATTGCTGAAGAAATACAAACTTCAAGATGCAAAGCACGCATCTACTCCTATGAGCAAAGCAGTATAAAACTCGACTCGGATGAAACAGTAAAGCAAGAGATCGAAACTCTATCGAGGTATGATTGGATCACCGCTATATCTTACTTCAAGCGGACCTGACATAATGTTCAGTGTTTGCTTATGTGCACGATTTCAAGCTAATCCAAAAGAATCACATCTCACTGCGGTGAAGAGAATATTCAGATATCTCGCAGGCACTCGGAATCTAGGACTCGTGGTACTCCGGAGACTCGTAACCGAGTCCGACCGGGTACTCGGACGCAGACTACACAGGATACAAAGTTGATCGAAAGAGCACATCCGGAGCTTGCCGGTTTCGGGTCAATCCCTAATATCCCGGCACTCAAAGAAGCAAAACTCAGTAGCTCTATCAACTGCGTAAGCTGAATATATTGCCGCTAGAGCTTGTTGCGCTCGCATTCTCTCGGATAAAACAACACTTGAAGGATCTTGGACTAACTCTCAACTCGGTTCCAATCAAGTGTGACAATCAAAGCGCACCGCATCACTAAGAATCCTGTCCAAGCACTAAAAACAAAGCATATTGAAGTCGGTATCACTTCTTACGCGATCACTCGTAAAAGGGTGACATTACACTTGAATTCATTCCTACTAATCTTCAATTAGCTGATATCTTTACTAAGCCTCTTGGTGAAGATCAATTCCGTTTTATTCGGAATGAGCTTGGTATGTTAAATGCTTAGTTTTGTGTTGTGACTCTTGAATATTTCCGTGCTATGTGCTTTCGTTGTCAATAGCCATTAGTTCAGTTGATCATGTGATACTTGGGCTGATAGTTATTTCGTGTTTCGAGTCACTCGTAAACTTTTCGAGTCAAACTCGGACGTAAGAGAAATCTGGACATCAAATTTTCTGAAGCTATCTCTAGAACAATGGAGAGTTTCGGACTATAATTTCAGACTCTTTTTCTCTCTCTTTCTCGAGTGCTCGCGATCGGATCTTAACCGCAGATTTCAAACCTCCGATATCTTAACCGTTGAAGAAGAACTGTCACACCGGGCATTAATGATCGATGGACGGGTAAGACGGAACGGAGTTACTTAACGGATAGTGAACGGGCGCGCGTACTCATTATATATAACGTTAATCTATCTTCCTCTCGGTATTCTAAAACTCCTTCCCTCTCAAACGAAAACCCTCTCGCGGAAGTTTTCTACGTGAACAAGTGATCCTTGATCATCCGCAAGTGTTGAAGAAGCTCTCTCTCTCTCTCGTAAGTTTTCGATCGCTCTCTTCTCACTTTTCTTCTACCATTTTCGTTTTCTTCTCTTCTACACCTCCATCTCTTTCTCTTTCTCTTTCGAAAAGTTTCATCTTTTCATCTCTCACAATGCCTAAAAGAGGAAACCACCCCGACTTTCGTGTTTCTTCATCCTCCAAAAGCCTCGCTCCAACAAGCCGTAAAGCTCAACCCCTTCTAAACCCATTGTCACCCAAAGATCTTGCAGCTGGACGACAAGTTCTTCCCAACAACCAAATTCTCCTGGTTGTCCAACATTCAAACCACAGGAGTCTACCCTTTCTTGTGTTTCAGCTGAGTTCATCTATCCCGAACTCGTTTCGAGTTTTATACTCATCTCTCCCACTCCGAAAATGTTCTAACCTCTCGGGTTCGTAACATTACCGTTCAGTATCAACACCTCCCTCCTTCACCGTCCTGTTCAAAGTTTCTTCTCTCTTCTTGAACAAGCAACCCTATCCTCTTCACCGAAGTCGCCGACGACTTCTTTGAAAAGTTTGCTAAAGAATTCCCCGGGTCCGTAAAGAACTTTTCGTGACTCGCTTGAAGTCGAAGCCAGAGCTTCGTGTTTCCTGCCGATGAGAACCTTCTTCTCACAGACATTCTAGCAAGGAGAACCCCAACTCCAAGCACCTCAAAGCCCTCTTCGATATCCCGGAGGGATACGAAGTCGACCTCTTCCCCTCCATCATTGAAGCGGATGGCCGCTGTGCCGACTCAACTCCAAACCAAGAAGAACACCTCCCTTCCTTTCGATGCTCTTCTCACCCTTGTCTTCAAACAATTCCAAGTTCCTCTTCCTCTCGACCCTAACGCGGTGTCCGAGGCGGCCATTGTGGTCGGCAAGAAGGAACTCTGTGGGTACGGATACCAGAAACTAACCCCGGTGTCCGGGTTCACAACTCGTAGCCGAGGCCTCCTTCTCCACCTCGGACTCGTAAATCAACCCCTCTCCCTCTTCCCTCTTCACCTGGTGGTGCCTCCACCTCCAAGTGCTTCCAAAACTCTCTCTCGCCCTCTTGTCCCCTGTCTTCATGGACAAGATCACCTCTGTGTCTTCCGAATTCGTGAGACATGCTCGGGGTTTCAAGTCTCGTTCTTCGTGGTCCGACCATCAACCAAAAGACCGGTCGATCCCAAATCCGAGAGCAGCGAGTCTCTCGTTCTTGAGATGAGAGAGCTGGTTAAGGAGCGAAGGAGCCGGCTGAGCTCCTCGGAGAAAGACGGTCCAAGGCCGCTCAGGATCCCGATGACTCGGACCCATCCGAGACGTCTTCGAGCCCAGGCCCGACCTCCTCGGAGAGCGAGGAAGCCGAGGAAGCGAGAGGAAGAAGCTACAGATGCAGCGGAGGACGCCGAGGAACCTGCGGCCGAGGCAGCCCCTTCCGAGCCAAGGGAAGAAGAGGCCGTGGCAGCTGCCGAGGGACAGCCTGCTCCCCAAGCTCAAATTGCTGTACTCAGCACTGACAGCGAGTCCGAGTGGGTCGAAGATCTCGCTCCTCCAGCGAGTCGCCCAGAGCAGCCCCTCCAGCCCTCGAGGTCCCAAGGGAAGAACCCTCGATCCACTTTCTCCGGTCAGCCCCTCGAGCTAAGCCCTCGCGAACTATTCCGGCTTCTCCCTTCGCCGCGCTCAAGCACATCGTCAAGGTCTTATCAGCGCCGGCGCACCTCCGCCTCCACTCGTAAATCCCTCCTTCCTAGTTGGAGCCATGCACCGAGTCACGATTCCTCGGTGTCTCCGAATTTCTGTTTCAAAATTTTCTTTTTGTCCGGACAACTTATGTGTATTACTTGTACTTTTCTCCCTTCTTTTTGTTTCTTGTTTTTGCTGAAAGGCAAGGGGGAGAAAATGTAGTCGAAACTCGGTTGTCTTGTTTAGGGGAGTTCTTTCCGCCCTTGTAATTTCTTTTAATGAATTGATGCATTTCATTATTAATTTCGAGTTCTTTCTTTTCCGAGTTAATGAGTTCAAGCATACTTTAATTTGCTCCGATATATTGTATATTGCTCGATCTATTCAATATGCCTTACTTTTACTCAAACTACTCGTAATCATTCTATTTTTCCTCTAACAAAGTTTCGTTTAAGTATGGAATGCCTTTCATCAAAAAGGGGAGATTGAAGACTCGGACATCGTTCTATATCTTTCTCGAGTCATGCAAAGGGAATCGGGTATAACGATGTCATTCATATAGAGTTTTGATTCCAAGGCATTCTCTCGTGTTTTAGAAACTTACTTGAGCTAAATAGTATCTTTTCTATGCGATTTGGCCGTCACATATCTATTTAATCGCTTTCAGTTAGCGACTCGTAAAACTTGTTCTTTATTCCGAGTTCACTCTCACTCGGAATCCGACTTGTGGTTATTTACTCTATTGTTTGCAAAGTCGCATTCGTAGTTCATTTCATGCTTGGTCTACATCAAGTGTTTCCCACTCGATATTTGTTATAGAACTTGATTCTTTGCTTAAGACTAAGTCTTATGGAACTCCGAGTATCATGGATATTAGACTCGTAATATTCCATTTCTTTTCCGACTCGGATAATCTGTTGGTTAATTATCATGATTATATTATTATCTCGTGTCTAACCTTGGACCAAAGTATTTTATACTTTGAGAACCGAAGGTGTTTTACTTTTGTAGGTTATTCAATCGAGGATATCTTTTCAAACTACCAAAGTAGCTGGCTCGTAACGTCAAATCACCAAGCAGATATGGCTTTTCACCTTCCCTCGCTTTAGTCCCGTAAGATTGTGTCGAAACCGCTCGCTTCCATATCCGAAAACTGGAACGTCAAGCTTAACGGTGGTTTTCACCACACTTTTCAAGACACAACCAATGGTTTTGGGACTTCCAAGAGAGTTAAACCGTTGTCCAACGTCCATATTTCAACGGATACTTTCGAGTGACTCGAAAGCCTTTCACAACGGTCACGAGAGGACTCTCGGTCGCGAGATGAAGATAACGGCTACTCGCCTGGTCTTCTATAAAAGAAGCCACTTCACAAGACTTGAAGGTTGCCGAACATATTGTCAATACACTTACTTGAACAAAGTTATTGTATTTACTTTCAATCTTCAACTTACAACTCCCACTCTGTAATTCATTACTTTCGAGTTGTAAGGTCTTGTACTTAGTTACAAACTCTTCTTACATTCTTTGTAAGGTCCCTTGACTAAGCTGTAAGGGTTAACTCAGCTTAGTTGTCCCTAGCTGTAAGGGTTATCTCAGCTAGGAAGTACTAGATCGGATAAGGTAACTTCGAGTCTAGGAAAATCTGTATAGAGTTGTCTAAGGGAGCAACTCGGGTTCTCGTCAAGTTCACGGTATTTTATGGACTCAAAATAGTGGATTTGACTTCGTGTCCGGATTGACACGGGCCGTGGTTTTCTGCCCCAGGAGGGTTTCCACGTAAATTCTCTCGTATTCTATTTCGAGTTCATTCTAGACTCGGACTGACCTCGCTGAACGTGTTTACTCCGATTCATTACATTCCGAGTCCAATATTTTTGACCCCTTGCTTAGACTCGAATCTGTCTTTGACTCTTCTCTCGTCAAAAGGTGTGTGCTTTCGCAAAGAATTTTTCATCACCCTATTCACCCCCTCTAGGGTGACTCGGACTCTCCCCGAGCAAACCTTCATTGCAAGGTATATGTCCTGAATCGGAACACTTTCCAGAGTGCACAATGTACCATGCTATATCATTAGTATTATTCCTGAGGTACTTCTTCCATTAAGAAGCCGGGTGATTAGTTACAACCTTTTCCCGCTTTCACCGATAAAAGTGTAGTGCTAAGTATGCATCGGTTCTACTGGAGCCCGGATTAGCTTTAGGTGCCCCATTAACCGGATCTACGCATCATAAATGTAAAATCAAAATAATAATCAATGTCCTGCATGTTAAAAATTTAATCTTTTAGGCCCAACAGAGCAAAATAAAAGAAAAGATGCAAAAAAAAAAAAAAAAACAAATGGATAGAAAAACCAAGACATTTAACATAAATCGGAGGCGACTTAGCCTCGGTGGCATCGGACTCGCTGTCCTATAGCAGTACCATCGACCGCCTTACACCGTTTGGTCTCGTCTATGGTTGTTTTCTTATTTGCAATAATAGGGGCTCCCGGAGAAGTCTTCCTCGAATTTTATTGAGTTTAGTTGCGATATCCCCGTGAATCTCGTCCGTACTTGCTCGGCTGATGCATCGACCGGGATAGCTCACTCATGAAATTCATGCCTTTTTGAAAAGAGTGGAAGACACGATTTTCCTAATTTGATTCATAGAAGGTTTTGTTTTTCCGTACGGCACTTTTTTTTAAGCACTAGTATGGATCCTATTTATAGGATCTTTCTCGGATCTTTAGAGTCCTATTACACGTCAATCATTGCAAATTCGCCAAGAACCGGGACTTCATGGATGGCAGGCGCAGTCACCACCGTGGTCCGGCTCGTTTCGTATTTTTCTTCAACCCGAGCACTACTTGGGCCATATTCTTTTCTGCCCTGAGCCCGTTGCATGCACGTCATATTACTATGATTGGTCCATGCACTTAAGATTTTCCATTTTCATTTTTATTATTTTCTTTTGGGGGAGGGGCTAGGTGCAACTTTTTCGTCTTTGTAATTTTCCCTATATTTTTTACATCATGTTAAATAAAAGAACACATTTTTTACAATTGAGTCATCTTAGATTTCATCCCATTGCATAAGAGTCACACAATTACAAAGCAAATAATAAACAAAAAATAACACCCTATAAGGGACTCCTTAATCATCAACATTGAAGCGGCAAAAAAATACAATTCATCCGCATCATAAGCATCGTCGAAGATATAGCTCCCGAAGTCCTTTGATATGGTTGTAGAGAACTGACCACCTTCATCACCTTGATAGGAGCTACCTCCATTATTCCGAGATTGGGATGCTCCATGGGATAGCCCCCGTACAAAGCTCGAGGGAAATTAAGAGGATTTCCATGACAATCAAAAGCCTATAAGGGGAAGATATCCAAACCCTCTTCTAAAAAGCTAGGCCCCGCACCGGAAGCACTAGGCTCGGAAGTGCAAGGCCCTACATCGGAAGCACTTCGATGCTGTGCACGCCGTGAAGAACGTCGTGAAGAACCTTGTCTAGCAAGTACTCTACTGGAAGGTGTTTGTTGATCGGATGGATGTGTTTGTGCCCCGAGTCCACCGGGAAGACTCCCGGAGGGAGGTCCTCTTGATTGACACCTCTATAAGAATGAAATAGTAATTAGCACACTCACTAAAAGCTCAATAAAGTTAGCACTCCATTAATTAGAAACTTATCCGGAAGGTTGGGAAAGATCTCCAAGTATTGAAATTTTGAATTCCCGGAGAGCAGATTGAAGGTTGATGGACATGGTTTGAGACTGTTCTTAGTTGTACTCCAAAATTTATCCTATGGCATTAGCAAAATATTTTTAGCATACAACTAAAAGTTAAGAGCAAGAAACTCCTACCCCTTGCCAATTCCTAAGGAAAGGATGCCCAACACATTATTCCTCGGGGATTTCGGAATTCTTGGCTTCTCACCACCTTCTCCTAAAGCGTGTTGTTGTATCGGGTGTTGTTTACCTATGGAGGCTAGATACCTCCGTTCACGGGGCACCCCTTATACGTCATAAGGTGAGGGTGAGTGTGAGAAAGGTCATGCATGGAAAAGGAAACTATGAGTTGCCGATGCGGACATAAGACCTCCATACTATTGACGACGCAATCAGCACTTTTGTCCGTTAGCCCAAGAGTTTTGTCATCCTCTCTACGGTAATTCATTTTTCAAGAAAAAGCAAAGTAAGAAAGCACAAGAATAAAACAAGAATGCAAGAAGAGGAGCAAGTGTATGGAATGAATTCATCAAGCACCCTTTTTATAGACCCATTCGGTCAAGCCAGCCAACCATACAAGACAAGAGTCAAACAAGTAGTGGGACACCAAGGGAATCCGCCGAAGCGAGGCCGGGGCGAGGCCTACCAAAGGCTGGCCGACACCGGCCACGAGGCACTCGTGGTGTCCCATCAGCGAAAACTTTGCAGCCCTAACTGGTCACCTAACTTGTGGAGTCCCATCAACCGTGGCATGTGACTCCTTGGCACCTTATGCATGCAAGTGGGAACTCTTGGACCCACTAATCAGCTTTTTCATATCAAATTTATAAGTCTATTTTCGATCGAATGATTTAGGTAAAAACATAACTTTTGTCAATTTGGTTATCCAATGACAAGTCCGTTAGTACAACAGATTACTTAGCCAAGCTTAAGATCAAAGATCGATAGAAGTTTCAACATCAAAATATACCAAGCTTCAGGCTCTAATTAGGCCAAGCTTTGGACTCTTTTAGCGGACTTCGTAACCCGGGCATTGCGATCAATTCCAGGCCCCTTTTAGAGTTAAGGTTTGACTACAACCAATTCCAAGCATTATACAATAACTAATATCATAAATGAGTTAAGTATCCCTTTAATGTCTACTTTGACCCTTCTTCTTTTTAGACTCGGTCAAAGTGGGGGCTAACTCGCACACACCTAAAAATTGTTGTCTCTTATTGCTTTAGTTCCGCATTTTATTCTGTTGGCTTGATCATGAAATCCCGAGTCGTATTTGAGGAATTGGATCTTACATTGTGTTTTATTGGTGCGACGAAGCCGAGTAAACCACAAAGAACCCCTAGCACTAAATAAATAGCCTTTTGCCTTGGGTCGATCCAAAAATCCCCTGTTCTTTCGGACGATCCAAGAATCGGGCCAAGCCTCAAGACACAACGGAGTACGAGTGCCGTGTATCGGAAATTCCAAGTTCAGAATACTGTATTTTACTTTTCTCTAATGAGACAAGGAGTTGAAGACCTAAAGATGGCATTAAAACATTGCATTTGAGCTCCAGTAAAATAGTCTACACAAGACTAAGAGCTTTCCCCTCAAAATGAAGTTGTGTCCGGCGCCCGCAACCCTTGATTTTTAAGTCAAACGCCGCGAAACACGCTAGGGAATGAAAACTTAGGCACTCGGGTGGTTGATGCCCGGGAACCGGGTTCTATCCGATTTTATCCTTGCTTTATCCGGTTCAATCTCAAGATATTCGGCTCGATTTATTTTCAGCTGTTTCGATGATCGGCCGAAAGCAACTCTAGGTCATTTGTGACCTAGGTCTCTCCCTATAAATAGAGAGCCTTGGCTCTCATTCCTATACTGACTTATTTCCTTAGCGCTACGCTGCTGAACTAAGCCAGGATACCTTTTCATAAACATCACTCTACCGAAAACCACCTTCAAATACCTTCTCTTTTTATAATTTGTCGTTGAATCCTTGAAAAGAGGTAATGAATATTCGAGTTATTATGATATACAGGCATTAATTCAGCTGATCATTCTCCCTTCTTAAAACTCATAATAGAACTCTCCTTTCTTTGATTTGTCATCGTCGCATCAAGAGATCCGGATCAGCAGGGTGGGACAACTTGAGGGCAATCATTCGGTCTTCAAACAGTCATTTAGTTTATGTTTTATTTATCGCTTTCGATATTGTGGATTGAAGAGATGTAATCGTTTTTCTAATTCCTCCCCGCCCTATGTAATCTTATGGTTTTCTCGCTTTTCTTTTCGTTTTCTTTATCGCTTTCTTTCTTGCTTTCTTTACCGCTTTCTTTACCGCTTTCCTTTAATTATGTTTGGTTGCTTTTATTTTCATTTAGCATGTTGAGTGCTTGAGTTTAGCACATGTGTTTAGTATACTACTCAAATTAGTAATGGTCGTGTTCGGACGGGTAAAACGAAAGGGTTTTCCCTACATTTTGTACTCTAGCTCTTGAATTTGATTCTCGATTCAAAGACCGATGGAGTCACTTTTAGCCTTTTCGGTCTTAGTTTTTCCATACTAAGACCGAAAGAGCAATTTTTTATTTTGTTTTTTGTTAGTTTTTGTCCTAAAAACTAACCGACGGCTCCTCGTTTTTCTTTATTCTTATTAAAAATGCATTTTGATTATTTTCTGATTCTAGGGTAAAATAAAAGAGATATTGATTTGCCTTTTAGGCCGGAGGCCGAGGTTGACTGTTTCGGCTTAAACCCTTTGGCCACGCTCCTAATCGCCGAGTGTATGCTGCCACCTGCACTTGGTTGTCAACGGCCGAGGCTTGGGTCCAAACCGAGTGTTTTCACATTGGTCCGTCCCAAAAGCCTCATGGCGGAACCCAAATTTCTCATCATTTTATTCTTCAATTAGGAGATAATATCCCGAGAATTCTTGAAAATAGTTTGCTAAAATAAAATAATTAATAAAATGGTCATTCAAACATTACCTAATTCGCTTTAAATAAGATTTAATAAACTCGGAAATCTTAATAAAAGTTTCATCCCACTTTCTAAAATAAACTTCTAAAACCATCTTCAAAATCATCTTATCTCTTCAAAAATAAAAAGCTTTCTAAAACTTATCCCAACTATTCATGGGAAGCTCGGTGCTCGTTCCACCGGCCGTGGTTCCTACACACGGCCATATGGCGTAGTCACCAAGATGGATATATTGGCTCCCAGTATAGCCATGTGCGATTTTGGTCCATTCTCACCCAAAACACAGCGAGTGCAAAAGCAAGCTCACCTTTCGACCAATTGGAACTTAGGGTGGAGGTAATTCAGATTTTGCAACCTAATTATATTTGCATGCATGTTTATATTTTAACTAATTGGTGTATAATATTTTTGAATGACTTGCTTATATTATGTAATTGTTGTAGAACTCCAATGTTTGGCCATTGAGTAATTACTTATAGTATGTTTTTGTTGTTTCGGATGAGGGTTGTTATCTGAAGAAAATGTTTACTTTTAAAGGGAAACTTTGTCCATTTTTTTCCAAGACTCTCGGATAATTAATTTTTATGCATAGGGTTATCCCATGATTGTAATTGTTGTGCTTATTCTTAAGCGAGTTGGCGAAGTGCATTCTAGCCTCTCATCACCCTCTCCTAAAGCATGTTGTGGCATCAGGTGTTGTTTTCCCATGCAGGTCATAAGGTTAGGGTGAGTGTGAGAGAGGTCATGCATGGGAAAGGAAACTATGAGTTTTCGATCCTAAGAGGTTTGTCAACACTTTTGTTCGTTAGCCCAAGAGGTTTGTCATCTTCTCTATTTTTCAAAATATTAGATTTAGTTATTGTTAATATCATGTATATATATTTCTAATTTTTGTATGGATTATTCACTAGCATATCGAGCACAGATTCGAGAGTGGGATGAAGGGCACTCCATCTCCCCTGTTGGCACAAGTAAGTATTCGGTGGCGCCCGTTCGTCGCCCGAAGAAGTCTCCTCTTGTATCCATTGAGGAGTTCCGCACGGATTGGTGTGGTACTCTGCAAAGTTTTGTGAAGACTTTGTCAACAAATACATCGTTCCCAATCGAGTGTGCCAGGTTATGTGTTTAGCCAACGTGAAGGGGACAATGAGGACATGACCTTCTATGTCTTCCCGGACAAAAAGCTGTAATTTTTAGAGATGTAGGACATCGGCGCATCCTTGTAGACACCTAAAAGTGTCTTGTCATTTCTATATTATTTATTTGTTGGCCCGATTATGATATCCCCAGTCCATTTTTAGGATTTGGATCACGAACCGAGTTTGATTTGAGGAACATAAGATAGTAAACCACAAAGAACCTTTAAAATCATACAAATAGCCTTTTGCCTTGGGTCGGTTAGAAAATCCTTTTTTCTTTCGAACGGGTCAAAGCCTAGGTTAAGCCTTGAGAGACAATGGAGTCCAGGGTCGCAAATCGGGATATTCCAGGTTCATAATTCCGCATTTCACTTCTGTCCAATTAGACACGGAGCTTAAGACCTCAAGACTATGTTAAGCATTGCATTTCATAATCACAAGCATCAAACTATTGCATTTTACTCTAAGATAGTCCTCCCGATACTAGGAGCAAATGTTCCCTAAAGCGACATTGTGTATTGCTGGTGCTCCCTAGCAATATTTTTCACTCAAAACGCTGTGTTTTCCTTTAAAGACTCCCCTTGCAATGTAAAAGGGCACAAAACCCTAGAAAAGCCCTTTGTGGCCGCGTCCCTCACTCGTTTTTCCTCACCTTGAAACGCTATGTTTTTCCCTAAGGAATCCTATTGTAGCACAGAAGGCTTGGAACCCTACAAAAAACCAATTGCTGGTGCCCCCTACTCCTTCTCTATTCAGTTTTATCCCGATTTTATCCGGCACAATCTTCACATTAACTCGACCCCGTTTTGTAGCAGATTTTGGCTTATTCTGGATGGTTAGCCAAGAGTAAAACCTAGATCATTCCTTGAGCTAACCTCTCCCTATAAATAGAGAGCTTAGGCTCCCATTTCGTCAATGGCTCATCCCTCGGCGTCACGTTATTGAAACATGCCTAAGAGCTACTGAATACTCTTATTTGTATGCTGATCTCTTAGTCTCTTTTCAGCCTAGTCATATTCTACTCCCTATTCAAACCACATCTAATCCCGAGAACGTTATTATTCATACATCTTTTACATACCTACAATCAAAACTCACAAAAAGACTCTCTCTATTCACCATCTGTTACATCACTAGATCTAGATTAAAGATCTAGATCGGCAAGTGAGACAACATGAGGGCATGGATTTGATCTTTGCAACGGTTTGCAAATTTATTTTATGCTTTTATCATTTTCTCGTATTATGAAGAAATTTGTATCGCTTTTCATTCATCCCCGCCCGATGTAATCTTTTAGTTTTTTGCTTTCATTTCTTTTTGCTTTTCTCGCTACTTTCTTTATCTATTTGCGTTTCGACTTTACCGCTTTCGTAATTATGTTCTAGGCGCTTTCATTTCCGTATCGCATGTTGTGTGCTTGTATTTGATATATTATTTTAATTCACTACTCGAACTAGTAATGGTCGTCATTTGACCGGCGAAACGCAAGGGCTTATCCCTATGTTTCCTACCCTCGCTCTAGAATCCGATTCTTTGTTCTAAGATCGATGGAGTCATTTTTATCTTTTTCAGTCTTAGTTTTTCCCATACTAAGATTGGAAGAGTAATTTTTACTTTTGTTTTTGTTAGTTTTCTTTCCTAAAAACTTATTGGTGACTCCTTTTGATTTACTTCTTCGAATCTGCTCCCGACTATTTCGATTGAACAATAAGAAAAAAAAAAGGTTCTGGATCTCGCTAAGCTAGGCCGGAGGCCGAGGCTGACTGTCTTAGCGTTGATGTCCGGCCAATGCCGGCCGCCTGCACCGAGTGGTCAATATGTGGGACTCGAGTCCGAACCAGTGTTTCCACACCAATTTAGCCCTAAAGCCTCATGGTAGAAACAGAAACCTAACTTTCTTTATTTTTTAGTTGAGAAATAATATCCCGGCACTTCTCAAAATAATTTTTAAAAATAAAATAATTAATAAAATCGCTATTCAAACTTTACTAATTTCATTTTCAATCGGATTAAATAAAATTCGAAAAACCTTAATAGGAGGTTCATCCCCACATTTCACAACCATCTTCAAAACCCTAAGTCATTATAATTTCCGAAACCCGACATTCATAGGAAAGCTCGGTTGGCCTCGCTGGCCATGGTTCCTACAGATGGCGACTCTACCAGGGATAATTACTTATTAAGAGGGCGACACTTAAAAATTTGAGTAGTGAGTTTTGATAATGTATTTGCATTAGACATCCTGCATTTAGCAACCCTTTGAACATAGTTTATTTCTATAGGTGGACCATTAGGTTTTTACCCATTGTTAAACGTTTCTAGTTAGAGGCTCCTATTGTGTCCCAGGCGGGCCCAACTAGGCTTGATTGCCAACGGAGGCGGTACCTTTTCCCTCATAGTGCGTGCTCTTGGTTTACCAAGAGGCACCAAGGATTCTACCATTTTTCTTGCCATGCCCCACACGGAAGAATAAATTCTCGAACTATGAGTTACCATGTATCCTATCTAGTCTTAACCTCTTTTGACCGTAGATCTTTTGACTACACCTTGTCTTCATTTGCGTGCTTAGATGAGTGTGATTGTTTTTAGATTTAATCTTATACTTGTAAGCCTTTAGGGATAGGTGAGGAGTGTTAAATAATACTTGCATGGGTGCAAAAATAAAATCAAAATAAACCTTTTTGAGTTGGTCCATTATGTGCATTTAGCCAAAAGTCCAAAACTACTTCCATTCTTAGGTTGGTCCAATAATAAAATTTTTTCATGTATCCAAAAATCAAATTCATCTCAAATAGGTGAGTCCATTTTTGCATTATCCTAAAGAAAATTTGATCTCAAAATAGGTGAGTCCATATTTGCATTCCTTTTTGCATTTAACCCAAGTTAAAATTTCATCTCAAAGAGGTGAGTCGATTTTTGCATTAGCCAAAAATAAATTTTATCTCAAAATAGGTGAGTCCATTCACATCATTCTTTCATTAGCCAAAAATAAATTTATCCCATATAAGGAGTTCATTCATTTTATTTTTGCATCAGCCAAAAATCAAATTCATCTCAAAATAGGTTAGTCCATTTTGCATTTCCTTTTCCATTAGCCAAAAATAAAAATAATCTAAAATAGGTGAGTCCGCATTTCATTTTTTTTTATTTAGCCAAAAATAAATTTCATCTCAAATAGGTGCGACCATTTTTGCATTAGCCAGAATTATAAATCATCTCAAATAAGGTGAGTCCATTCATTTCATTTTTACATTAGCCAAAAAAAAATTCATCTCAAATAGATGAATCCGTGCAATTCAATTTTTTTCATTTAGCCAAAAATAAATTCATGTCAAATATGGTGAGTTAAATTTTGCACTCCATTTTGTAGTCAAGCTTTAAATTCATCTCAAAAAGGAGAGTCCTTCTGTGCATTAGCCAAATTTCAAAGTCATCTCAATTCATTTTCATTTCGTTAGCTAATGTTAAAATCATTTCAATTAAGGTGAGCTCATTCATTTCATGTTTTGCATTACCCAAACTAAAAATCATCTCTAATTAGGAGAGTCTTTGTTTACACTTAGCCAAATAAAATTCATCCCAACCCAATCTAAGGGATTCCATTTGCATCGTTGCCTTGTATTTTGGTCCAAATCGCATTCTTTATATGCATCCAAATAAAAATGCATATCATTTTCCTTTATCTTAGGATCGATCGTTCCTCGGGTCAAGCACTTAAGCCCCATCTCCCTAGTTTTTACCACGAGCTAGTCCGGAGCACGTACTCTTTTGGGATACGAGGCTAGGTAAACCAACTGAAATCCGGAATCCGACTCAAAGTGGCTAGGAATTAAGAAGTCTATTTCAACACCGGTACAGTCGATATGTACACGTTCCACATTAGTACGTACCACACCAGTACGTCTCACACCCTTACTTGTAACTCCAAGTACACCGCTCATGGTCAACATACAATCCTCCTCAAAAATGGCCAACCAGCCGGAACAAACCCCTATCATGACCATGTTCAAGGAATCAGCTGCAAAATTGGAAGCTAAGATTGATGCTTAGGATAAGAAAATCGAGTCTATATCTCGAAAACCTTAGTCTCATACTTTAAGAACTAGGGAAGGAATCAAAAGTAGGAGGATCCTGCTCCGAACCTCGGTCGAAGCCTCAATCGGATCCACAAGTACATCGAATAGAGAAGCTGTTGCGGGAGTCATCAATCTTCAATCACTACTATCGGGCCCAAGGATTCACTTCAATCCCTAATGGCAAGTTTCCCCAAAATTTACCATGCCCGACATCAAGTTCCACGGGGACCGAGAACCTTCACCACTACGAGCTTTGTTGGGGCAATGACTTTAAAGAATGTACCGGAGGACACATATCGTGTCATCTTTCCATGGACGTTTAGCGAAGTTGTCCTGAAGTGGTGGAATGTTGTCGACCCTCACAAGGTCACAAACTGGAAGGATCTTTGCAATGAGTTCTTACACCAATACTCTTACAATATTGATCTAATCACTCTTCAGGACCTAGAGTTGACATGCAAGGAGATGATGAAAGCTTCACCAACTTCCCGACTGCTTGGAGGGAAAAAGCTGCCCACATGATCGATTGACCATCCGAAAAGGATCGAGGTTAGAATCATTATAAAAACCTAGAACCTTCACATTATCGGTATCTAAAGTTCTTGCCTATCATGGACTTCAAAACACTCGAGAGATGCTGGCATGCTCATAGAAGAGGAACATACATCTACTGAAGCTTTAACTAGCTAGAAGATCATCTAATTAACCTATCACTCATCAAGGATGTTAATAAAGCTTGCTTTTCCCCTTTTCCATATCCATTGCATTTTTATTTCCTTTCCTGTCTTCCAAAAATAAAAAATAAAAAAATAAATCACTTTCCTTTTTTGAACTATGAAGGCTTGATTTCCGCTATAGTGGATACGTAAGAAGCCCATGAGGTCCGGCCCCAAACCTAATCTTGATCCCATTTGCAATTTCTAAATTTAAAGCCACGCACCTTGCCATACTGGGAGGAGCGGAAAGATCAATCACAAAGTATGCCATTCGACTCAGCACCAAACCATCAAGTCTACGGTTCACTGTTCACTCGCTTGCAACAATACATGCCGATTCAAGCCACCTATATTTTTAGGCTCTGTTTTGGAGAGTGGGGGCTAAAGTGTAATTTTTGTCTTCATAAAAGAATGCATTTATTCTTAGAATAGAGTATTGAATTCATCTCCATTGCATAACTCAAACTCCAAAAATATAAAAATTAATAACAAAGCACCCTATAAGAAATTCTTCAAACAAGTAGCATCAAGCATTATATCAACATCAAGAAGGTCATTGGCACTGCTACCTTCAAAGAGATTCCATCAAAGCTTACTAACTCTTTAACATTAACGAAGGGCTAGACACAAGCACCCAAGAAGAATGTGGGGGTTCATGATCGAAAAGGATCATACAAAGAATACTCGGAAGGAGATACAAGTCATCTACCTTACAAAGGAGCTATTAGCACACAAACTAAACGCTCAAATTTATAATGAGGCACATAACCTTAGGGAACATCATATTTTCAAGCGAGCGTTCCCTAGACTTCAGGTCATCCAATGACCAAGTCTAGGCAAAAATTCTACATGAAGTCAAGTATCTGTCCCTATTCCAATAGAAATGGATAGAAGTCGAGCTTTAGACCCCACAACGGTCAAGGTTCGGACACCTTAGTCGAGTCTCGGACCCAAGAGCGGTTACGGTTCGGACACATCCTCCATCGAGCTTCGGGCCCAGCAGAGATCAAGGGTCACACACATCCCGGTTGAGCTTTAGGCCCAAACAATGGTCAAGGTTCAAACAACTCCCGTCGAGCTTCAAGCCCAGCAGAAGTCAAGGTCGGATACTCTAGTCGAGTCTCGGACCCAGCAGCGGTCAAGGTTTAGACAAACCCCGGTCGAGTCTCGGACCCAGCAGCGGTCAAGGTGCAAACATCCCTCTATCAAACTTCGAGGCCTAACCGTGGTCAAGGTTCAAACATCTCTCCATCGATAGGCCCAACAACGGTCGAGGTTTAGACACCAAGCCAAGACTTCAGGACCTCCCTATGTCCGAGTCGAGACAACACATCCGAAACATGATCCGGTTATTAATCATCTTCGGGTAACTCTTGAAACTATTTCCATTTGATTGATAAAACAAAAGCTGTTAGTCCAGAAAATTTCAGCCGGGCTACGGACCAAGTATGCGGTCAAGTTTAAGCACCTCATTTGAGCTTCAGGACACCGATTGAGCCAAGCTCAAGACACTCAGCCGAACTTTAGATCCAAGAAGCGACCAAGTTAAGGCACCCCGGTTGTACTTCAAACTGTACTACCCGAGTCAAGTTCAAGCCGCTTGCCAAGCTTCGGACTCGAGCACATGGTCAAGTTTAGGCACAACAATCCGAGCTTCAAGTCATTAAGTAGCCAAGTTAAGGAATTTGCAACCTAGACTTCAGATTATACTAGTCAAGTCCAGGCCCCCATTAGTGTTCAAGTCAAAATATACCTAATTTTAGATGTATTAATTCAATTAGATTCTAAAGCAACACCGAGAACAGGTAAGTAACCCTTCGAGTGTCTACTTTGACCATCGTCTTTCGGACTCGGTCAAAGTGGGGGTTAACTGTAGACACCTAAAAAGTATCATGCCTTTTCTATTTTATTTATTTGTTAGCTCGATGATGAAATCTTAAGTCTTGTTTGAGGATTCAGATCACGGAATGAGTTTGATTGGTGTGACGAAAACTAGTAAACCATAGAGAACCTCTAGCACCACATAAATAGCCTTTTCCCTTGGGTCGGTCCAAAAATCCCTTTTTTGGACGATCCAAGCCCGAGTCAAGCCTTCGGAGACAACAGAGTACGAGTGCCATGTATCGGGAAATTCCAGGCTAAGAATTATGCATTTCACTTTTGTTTAGTCGGACACGGAGTCGAAGACCTCAAGACGACGTTAAGCGCCGCATTTTATGATCATAAGCATCAAAGTGCCCCATTTTACTCTAAGACAATCTGCCCGAGACTAGGAGCACACATTCCCCAAAGGAACATTGTGTATGGCCGGTAGCCCCTACCAGTATTTTTCACTTAAAACCCTCTCGCTTTGGTTTGAAGACTCCTTAACGACGACGAAAGGGCACAAAACCCTAGAAAAGCCCTTGTTGGCCGGTGTCCCCTACTGTTTTTCCTCACCTTGAAACGTTGTGTTTTTGCCCGAGGAATCCTGTTGCACCATGGAAGGCTTGGAATCCTAGAAAAAACCCGTTGCTCGGCGCCCCTACTCATTCTCTTTTCGGCTTTATCTCGGTTTTATCCGGCACAATCTTCACATTATCATGGCCCGGTTTTGTAGCGAGATATTGGCTCATTCCGGACAGCTGACCGAGAGTAAAATCTAGGTTACTCCCTAACCTAACCTCTCCCTCGGTGTCACGCTGCTAAAACCTGCCTAAGAGCTACTGAATACTTCCATTTGTATTCGATCTATTTGTCTCTTTTAGCCTAATCATATTGTAATCCCTATTCAAACCACATCCGAACTCGAGAACTTCATTATTCACACATCGTTTACCTAACTACAATTAAAAGTCACAAAAGCCTCTCTCTATTCACCACCGGTGCATCACCGAATCTAGATTACGGATCTAGATCAACAGGTGGGACAACCTCGACGACACGATTCTATCATCACAACGGTTTACTTATTTACTTTATGCTTTTATCGATTTTAGTATTGTGAAGAAATTTTTATCGATTTTAATTCCTCGCCTGATGTAATCTTTTAGTTTTTTGCTTTCGTTTGTTTTTGCTTTTCTTCGCTTTCTTTGTCACTTTTCATTTCTACCTTTACCACTTTCATTATTATGTTCGGTTACTTTAATTTACGTATCGCGTGTTGTGTGCTTGTTTTTGATATGTTATTTTAATTCACTACTCGAACTAGTAATGGTTGTCGTTTAACGGGCGAAACAATACGGCTTATCATTACGTTTCGTACCCTCGCCCTCGAATCCGATTCTCGATTCCAAGACCAATGGAGTCATTTTTTATCTTTTTCAGTCTTGGTTTTTCCCGTATTGAGATTGGAAGAGTAATTTTTACTTTTGTTTTTGTTAGTTTTTCTTTCTTGAAAACTAACTAGCGAATCTGTTTTGATTTATTTCTTCTAGATCCGCTTCCCAACTATTTTTGATTGAACAATAAGAAAAAAAGGTTCTGGATCTACTAAGCTAGGCCGGAGGCCAATGCCGACTTTCTCAACCGTAGTCTCCGGTCGGCGCTAGCCACCATTGTGTGCGGCTGTCGCCTCCATCGGGCGGTCGGTAGGCGGGTCTCGAGTCCGAACCGGTGTTTTCACACCATTTTGGCCCTAAAGCTTCACAGTTCAAACAGAAACCCTAACTTTCTTTATTGTTCGGTTTAGAAATAATATTCCGGGACTTCTCAAAATAATTTCTATACATAAAATAATTAATAAAACCGCCATTCAACCTTTATTTAATTTATTTTAAATTAGATTCTATAAATTCAAAAACCTTAATAGGAGGTTCTTCCGCACATTTTAAAACCATCTTCAAAACCCTAAACCATTCTTTAAAATTTCCAAAACTCGACATTCGTGAGGAGGCTCGGTCGACCTCACTGGACATGGTTCCTATAATCCTATATTATGATTGGCATTATGTGAGTTACTATATTCGAAGTTGTTTTTTAACTATTAATTTCAATTTCTAATTACATAAAATTAATATGTAAGGTGGCTACACATGATGGAAAACAAGTTCGTTCGGTTTCTCAACCCTAACCGCATATAATTAATATGTTAGAAGTTGTCCAGAAACAAATTGAACGAGCCGGTCTTCAAACTCATGAAATATAATGCATAGAATAAAAAATGTTACTTGGCGGTGTTCATTGACGGGTAAGTGTATAAATAAACTTAAATGACGCTTTTATGGTGTTACATACGTATAAATGTGTTATTCGTGTTTGTGTAGCCACCATTGGATGCTTGATGCCATATTTCCAAGAAGCAATGACATGTACTAGCTTGATCCTCTAGGTTACACTCGTGAGAAAAGATATCAAGAATGTACTTGACTCGTGAGTTCAAACCTTAATCATTTTATGCTTTTTTTAATTATTATTCTTTTTAATTGTATGTCTAGTATGAATTTTATTTTTCCGATTGAAACTAGCACATTGTTATTGTAAGGGAGGCTTGAGAGGCTTATGTGTGAAACCAAACCCACGATTGTCTCCGATTACGGTGAGGTTCTCTTACTTAGAGTCTACTTTAATTTTTTTCATTTCATATTTCTTGCTAGCTACATAAAGTACGTACTAATAAATTAAAATTGTGTTTGGAATCTATTTTACTTATTACGAGTGCCATAAAGAATCGAGGAACGTGGAGTGTGGCTTCTACGTTCTCCAGTATATGAAAGGCATTGTGACCCAACTCGATGTAAATGAATTATCCCAAAGAGGTACTTGCATTTGCACTTGTATTCGATTACAAAAAAATTAAATTTTTTATGTTCTTTTTCCACTTGATTAACACTTGCACTAGACCTAATTAATTAATATGCCTTTTATAGCATTGGTCACAACATTTCTCGGGAAAGATGCCCCCACTACCTCTATAGATTATGTGTTGAACGAGTTAAGACAAGGTTAGGTAGAATATGTATATAACTATATAAAGACATAGGTATATATTTACAGTTGTTCTTCATTATTTGATTGGTCTAGTTTGTAATTTTAATAACCATACGAGTTATAGGTATATATGTACACAGGTATACAACTACCTAGGTATATATTTACATAGGTGTATATATTTTTACATTGTTTTTTTATATGTACCATACTTAAATGTGTGATGAATCCGCTAGTTTGTATATATTCTTGTCAAGACTGTTGGATTGTGGTTTGTATATACCTGAAAGAGTTTGTAAATGGTTGTATATATGTTATGTTTGTATTGTACATAGGGCAGCCAAACACAAAAAAAATTATAAAATAAAATTCAGACCTATTACTAAGGTTGTTAAGGAAGAACCTTAGCAATAGGTCTTGGCCGTACATATGACGATGGTTTTCTTGAAGAACCGTCCTTATAGGTCCTCCTATGACAACAGTTCACTTTAAGAATTGTTGTTATAGGTCCACATATGACAACGATCCTCTTGAAGAATCGTCATTATAAGTCCACCTGTGACGACGGTTTTTGAAGAACAATCGTCTTAGGCATTCTTTTACTTCGGTTTTGAACCGTAGTAAAAGATGCTCATATACATGACGCCGAGTAACCGTAGTTAAAATTCGTTTTGAACCATAGTTAAAAGTGGTTCCTATCGTAGTGTTAGTTACTTCCTAAAGATAAGTTTCCTCAGTGGTAGATGTCGCTTTCGTTAATTTAGACTGTACTTTTGAGTCGGTTATGGCCATCATAAAATTTGATTCATCTTCGGCGTCTTCATCGTAATCTTACTCATCTTCACTCTAGGTTGCCATCATTGTGTTCTTTTTCTTGTATTATTTCTTCCCCTTTGGTCAATCCTTCCGTATATGCTCTTTGCTCGCCACACTCAAAACAAACGAAATTTTTAGTGAAATAGGAATGTGAAGGGGATGAGAGTTCATCTTTCTTCTCTTTCTTCTAGATCTCATGCGTAGGCTTCTTCTACCATTTCTTGTATTTTATCATGCGATTTAATCCGCTCCCAAAAGTTCCATGGGATCTTCTTCTATGTTCGAGGAGCTCGGATCGGAATCAACTTCTTCCGAGGCTTTTAGAGACATGTTCTTTTTGGTGATGACCTCAAATTCCTCTTCCTCAAGACGTAACTCATGGGTGAGAAGTTTCCTAAGTACTTCAGCTAGCTTGAGCTTGCTGAGGTCTTGGGGCTCCTCGATAGCTATCTCATTAGGACCCCGTATCATCTTTGAAATACTCCTTAGAAGTTTTCTGACCACATTTTGATTGGATATCTTCTTTCCAAGTGACTTGAGATTGTTTACTATCTCCATAAACCGTACATCAAGGTAATGTACTAATCAATTTCCATCCTGAATAACTTACACTTGTGTAAGTACTGAGTTATCTTTGTTTATCTCACTTGGCTTGTTCCTTTATAGGTGATGACCATAGTGTCCCGCACCTTATTTGTTGAGTCACAAGATGAGACTCGTTGCACTCGGATGCATCTAAGGAAAATATAAGCATGTTCATACCTCGAAGATTTTCTTGTGCCTCGTCCTTCTCTTTAGTGGTGAATTCCGACATTACTTTTGCCACTATTTGGTTGCCAACTTGCTTTGTGGAGTGTAGTTTCCATTAGTGATCACCTCTCACACTTCTTCATCTAGATCTTGGATAAAATATTCCATTAGTTTTTCCAATGGGCAAAGTTTCAGCCCTTGAACTTTGATGGACTGGTGAAAGATCGTCCCTCATGAAACTTTGCATTATACTCAGCCATTTATATTTGGACCTTTGGATTATGATATCCTTTTGAGAAAAGTTAGGCTCCAATACAAATTAAAGGTTCAAATAGAGAGACTAAATCACCCTAGAGGAGGGTTAATAGGGTGATGAAGAGAAAATGCAGTAATTTATGTTCTTTTAAGAAGAGAATGAACTCGGAAAGTAAAGCCGAGTCTAAATTGACTTAAACAAAGATAGACAGAAATTTTACATGGAAACCTGTAATACGCGTGATTTTAACAAAAGTAGTTATAAAGAATAGAATTTATTGAGTAATATTATGTGAATCTGTTGGGGACGAGTGACTAATTTTATTTATAGTCGGGCATATTACATTTAGTGCTCCTTTGAGAGATACTTGTCGAATAAATTAAATCAAGGAATTTTCCTCCTTTTTTATTTGAGTTGAACCTTTATTCGGTTAGGAATTTTCGTAACCGATGTATTAAAATAAGTAGGCGGCGAAGCATAAAAGGACGGAATAGGAAAGGATATGGACTTGTTGTACATAGAACAAAGGTCACCTTAGCTGGATTAGGAAGGGATAAAGGAGATTAATTGAAGGTCCAATAAAAGGGGAGGCGTTATTTGTCAAGCGGTGGTGAGATATGATGCCAAAAATAAAATGATAAGAAGCAAACAAAGGAAAAGGAAAGAGGGAGGACCAAAAGGAGTATGGAGATGGAGAGAGAAGGTGAGTAGGTGCAAAGGCCAAAGAGAGACCGGGGGTGGTCGGCGAACACCGCATACTCGAAGACAACAACCGGCGATGCGAGTAGGCGGTAAGCGAAGGAAGAGAGTGAGAGACCAGGATAGAGCGGGAGGTGAAAGAAGAACCCGAAACAGAGATAGACAAGAGAGATTTTGAGAGGCCGGGAACCGGAAAGAGGAACGGAGACAAGGGAGGAGGAGCGGCGGGCAAGCACGCGAGATCGAGAGGTGGTGAGAACCAGAAACGTCGAACTAGGAGTGGGGGAAACGAGAGCCGAGAGAGAGTGAGCAAGAACCAGTAGAGAGAGACGGAGTCCAAAAAGGAGGAAGTAAGGAAGCCCGAAATCAACCCCAAACCCGAGAATTCCAGTGAATTTTATTGTGAATATTGAATGTTTATGCTATTAAACAAATTTAGTAGTTGTTAAAAGTTGAATTAGGAGCCTTGAAGGGATTTGGTAGTTGTTTAAACCTGAATAGGAAACCTCGTAATTCAGATGGAGTAGGTTGTCTAGCTCTAGTGAGTAATATCGAGATTTCAATCGGTTGGGGATGAACACGTTGTGGTTTGAGAAAAGAGTAGATATTACAAGTAGTTTCTTTACAGAATATTACAACTCAAAAAATTGACATTCAATTAACAAAACTTGTAAGCTAGAAGAGAGAATATGAGAGTTGAGTTCTTAGTTCTAGCAATCTTGTATGTCTTGAATCAAAGCTTCTATTATAGGACTATTGAAGATGTAGTAATTGATTATAGGTTCGAGTCTCCAAAAGTAGTCCTACCAACTTGTTATGTATGGGAAATAAGACAAAAATAGCCGTTAGACTCAAAAACAAAAAGTTACCAATGAAGACTCGGTATGAACTCACCCATTATATGATTTTGAATTCAATTCATTCTTCCAAAACTTAGATATATCTCTTAGCGCAGATACATTCTTTACGAGTTCTTAATGAATATATATTACAAGAATCCCGTAACATCTTCATACATCCATCAAATTTCTTGATAAGCTATAAAATCTCTTTTAGTCTTAGAACTCGGTTCTACTTAATGAAATATAAACTAACTCAAAATCAGTTATTGAGCATTGAGTGAGGACTCGGATCTAGGAAACCCACATAGTAAGCCTCGGACATAAACTTTTCCTGAATAATTTCACACAATTAACTTATCTTTTCAACTAGCTTGTTTCATATTTCAAAACAAAATTACATGTGCTAATTTTAGAAATAGCACGATTTATTAATTTGAAATTAATCAAATAGGCAAACACTAAAATATGTCAAATAACTCTTGAACACAACTATATCTTATTTATTCTTTGAGTTTAGACACAAATGAAATTTTAATATTTTTGAATATTGGACTTGAAATTTCTATTTTAATAGGTTAAGGATTTTTAGTTATCAATTGTTTTATTTAAGAGTAATCCTTATTATCTAACCTTGGACCAAATTATTTTTATACTTTGAGTACCATATGTAATTTGTTTATGTAAATCTATCAAAGCTGAATAATCTCATATTAAAGTAAAAACAACCGACTTCTTACCCTTTCAAGACAACGAGATAGAAAATCCATTATTTCCGGATAGACTCGGACACTATGTCAGCATTGTTTATTTTCATTTATGTTAAACATAAGTCTTTGAATCTAACACCTGTTTCTACCCTGGTTTTTATATACAACAAGACGGTAGAACTTCTTTTTGGTGCTAGAACCACTACTATAGAAACCACTTTTTACAATGGTTTAAAACGTCGTTCAACTACGGTTATTGGGCGTTGTAATTGTATGTGGGCATCTTTTACTACGGTTCAAAGCCGTAGTAAAAGAACGCCTACGACGACGGTTCATCAAGACAATCATCGTCATAGGTGAACCTATAATGGTAGTTCTTTAAGAGAACCATCGTCATATGTTGACCTATAACAATGGTTCATAAAGACAATTGTCATCATAGGAGGACCTATACGAGACGGTTCTCGTAAAGATCCGTCGTCATAGGTTCGGCCAAGACCTATTACTATGGTTCTTCCTTAAAAATCGTAGTAATAGGTATGAATTTTTTTAATAATGTTTTTTTGTTTGCTTGCCCCCTATACTTGTACAAAATAGCATATATAAAGTAATTTGCAAACTCTTTTAGGTACATACAAACCACAATCCAACAAGTCTTAACCGTAATGTATACAAACCAACATATTCATCACAAATTTGTATATGATACATATAAAAAGATAGTGTAAAAATATATATACCTATGTAATATTATACCTATGTACATATATACCTATAACCGTATGGCTATTAAATCACCAACTTGTCTAATCAAATAATGAAGAATAAGTGTAAATATGTACTTGTGTCTTTATACGGTTATATACAAACTCGCCCAACATTGTCTTAACTTGTTGAGCACATCATCATGTATAGGGAGTGGGGGAGGGGCATCTTTCCCAAGAAATATTGTGACCAATACTCGTAAAAGACATTAATTAATTAGGTCAAGTGCATGTGTTAATTAAGATGAAAAAGAACATTAAAAAAATTAATTTTTTCATAATCAAATGCAAGTGCAAGTATAAGTACGACTTTGGGATTAGATTCATTTACATCGAGTTGGGTCACAATCTCATTCATGTAATGCAAAACGTAGAAGCTGCACTCCACGTTCCTCGGTTGTTTATGGCACTACAATAAGCAAAATAAATTCCCAACACAATTTGAATACATCATGTACTTTATGTACCTAACAAGAAATATCAAATGAAAACAAATGAAACCGATTCTAACCAAGAGGACATCACTTTTATGGAGACAATTTGTAGTTTGGTGTCATACATGGGCCTCTTAAGCTCCCCTACAAAAATAACGTGTTAGAGTAGTATTTTTCAATCGGAAAAATCAATTTCAAATTAGATATATAATTCAAAAGAATACTAATTAACAAAAAACATAAAATGATTAAGGTCCGAACTCACGAGTCGATTACGTTCTTGATATCTTTCCCGATGGTTTGAACTAAAGGATCAAGCTAGTATGTGACATTGGCCCTTGGAAATATGACAGCAAGCATCCAATGGTTGTTACACAAACACAAATAACACATTTATAAGTATGTATAACACCATAAAATCTTCGTTTAAGTTTATTTGTACACTTACCCCTCAATGAACAACGCCAATTAATAGTTTTTATTCTCGTGCATTATGTTTCATGACTTTGAAGATATAGTCGGCTCGTTCATTTTGTTTCTACCCAACTCCTTGAATGGAATTAGGGTTGAGAAACCGAACGAACTTGTTTCCCATTGCGTGTAGCCACCTTACATATTAATTGTATGTTGTTAGAAATTGAAATTAATAGCTAAATAAAACTTATAAATATAGTGACTCACATAGTACCAATCATAACAGTAGATGCGCCGATCTCCTGCATCTCCAAGATTTGCTCGTATGTCGTCTGGGAAGACATACAAGGTCATGTCCACATTGTCCTCTTCATATTGCCCAAACACGTGACGTGGCACGCTGATTGGGAACGATGTATCTTTTGTCATAGTCTTCACATAACTTTACAGAATAGCACACCAATCCATGTGGGACTCCTCAATGGATACGAGAAAAGACTTCTTCGGATGATGAACAGACATCTCTCGAATACTTGCTTGTGCCAACAGAGGGAGATGGAGTGCCCTTCATCCCACTCTTGGATTTGTCCCCGATATCCTAGTGAATAATCAATAAATCAAAATTAGAAATATATATACAAGACAT
Organism: Talinum fruticosum; assembly: GCA_021018815.1. NCBI lineage: Eukaryota > Viridiplantae > Streptophyta > Magnoliopsida > Caryophyllales > Talinaceae > Talinum > Talinum fruticosum. Next base: position 268,396 of record JAITYX010000046.1, on the reverse strand, counting down.
TAACAACAGCTAAATCTAATATTTTAAAAAATAAATTATCGTGGAGAGGATGACCAAACTCTTGGGCTAAGGAACAAAAGTGTTGAGTGCGTCGCAAATAGTGTGGAGGTCCGATGTCCGGATCAGCAACTCACGGTTGCCTTTCCCGTGTATAACCCGTCTCACACTAACCGTCACCTCATCATCAACAAGGGGTGCCCCTTGAACGACGGTATCTTGCCTCCACGGAAAAACATCCGATGCCACAACATGCACTAGGAGAGGGTGATAAGAAGCTAACATGCACTTCGTCGATCGCAAAAAGAATAAGCATAACAATTACAACCATGGGATAAACCTTGATATAAAAGTTATCTATCAAAGAGTCCTGAAAATAAATGGATAGAGTTTCGCCTTAAAGTAAATATTTTCTCGAGATAATGACCTTCATCCAAAACAACAAAAAGCATCCTATAAGTAAATACTCAACAACCATACGCTGGAGTTCCACAAAAACCACAAAATATACACCAATCATTCAACAATATTATACACCAATTAATCAAAATATAAACATGCATGTGAATATCATTATGTCGAAAAATCTGAATTACCTCCACCATAATTTTGAATTGGTCAATAGGTGAGCTCGCGTTCGCGATCGCCGGTGTTTAGGGTGAGAATAGATCCAAATTGCGCATGGGTATGCCGAGTGCCGACATACCCATCTTGGTGATGTACACCATATGGGCATGCATCTATTCCCTCATCTATTCTATCTAGGCGACCATTTAAGTCATTTGGGATCGCACTTCGGCCATTTGGGCCTCCATATACGCTTGAATGGAAATGATGGGGCGCTTCTTCCTAGCCTCGAAGTACTCAACTATTCCCACCCTCCCACCGACGGCTTGAAAACGATCAGGATGCTCATTTCTTGCTAGGGCCAAGGCTCTTATAATCGACGTTTGAAGTCGATGATTATGGAAAAGACTCTGTAAGAAGGAAATACATTATCATTTGATTAAAACCTATAAGTTCTCAAAATAAATAAAGGAAATAGTAAAAAAATCACAAGTTGCTGCACAATAGATTCCACTTTGGTCGTAGTGAAGGTTCTATCTTTCTTTTTCTTCCTTCAACCCACCACTCGTCCCACTCGATATTTAGCTGCGATGTATCCGTGCTAGAACCTTCACTAGAGATGCTTTGAAGTTCTTCAAGCTTGTGCTTGTACAACTTCTTCTCCAACTTCGTGTATCCACCACGAGACATCACATGGGGATACGCATTGCTCTTAATCCTTTTCTAGTTGGCTTGACCTATTGCCTGCACAAGTAATTATGACAACAAAAATATCGGTACATAAGACTTACATAAAAAAAAAGATAACAAATAATGATAAATTACCATGTATTCGGGAGAAGAGACATATGCCTCAAACGTCCCTCTAGTCCTCCAGTCCTCCTCAAATGTCCCATACAATGGCAATGCGATATTTAAAATTTCTAAACTTTTATGTCGCCGACGTAAGACTCTTGTGTTTCAGCAAGTATATGTCATATTATTCTTTAACGTCTAAGATGAACGTTTTCGAAACACAAGAATGACATACACTAGTACATATATATTAACCATTTATAATAAGTTACAATACTAAGTTGAGATGTAGTGCATTTACCTAAATATCGTTCCAAAGGTTGTCCTTAATGGAATCGGGGATTGTGCCCTAATTTCTATAGTCTATGTTCACATATGTGCGGGTTGCTGCGCCAACCTAGCTTATAAAGCGAGCTTTGTGATCATGTACAACATTTCCATGTCTATCAAATTTCACCTGTGGAAAGAGAGTTTGATCGTCTCTACTCTACACCAACTTCTCCTTGTTTATCATTGTTTGTCCGCTTCGATTTTTTTTGTACTTTGGGAAGAATCCATTTTTATATTGCAAGCAAGTATACAACTCTTAAGATTTTACCCCATAAATAGCAATTATACAACTGTTGAAGGTTCGGTTATATCATATATACCCTTTTTTCAGACCGAGGGATCAACACAAGGAAACCAAATAAGCAACAAGCTAGGTCAAAATGATGTTACTATATAAAACTAGATATTAAATGAGTTTAGTTCGAGGTTACTGCACCCAATATGAGACCATGAGGGTTGTGATGATGAAGGTGATGGGGACAGTCTGTCCATGGCCATACTGAAGCTTTAGCATTTAACAATGTATGTGTTTCAACTCAAGGTATATGTTTAGACAAATTCCTAGGACCTTGCTTAAGCCCACAATGACGATTATGTTAAGGACCAAGATTTAAGCCACAAAACAATAACACTAATTTTCAAATTTAATTATACTAAATGAGAGTTTAATTACACCTTTGACGACTACAAAGCATGCCACATTTACACATTTTAATTACAAAATAAAAGGGAGATATGAGTTACACATCGACTGATGAGAGTGAGAGAGAGGATGCAACTTTAACCGAAAACCGCATAGAGAAGAGACAATAGAGAGAGTGAGTGGGAAACACGCCGAAAAGCACCAATGATAATGAGGAGACAGCAAAGAGAGTGAGTGGGAGCAACTAGAAACCGTAGCAGTAAGAGAGTGAAGTAAAAGTGAGTGGAGAGAGTGACAGGTGAGAGTAAAAGCGACCGATCGAGGAGGGTTTTTCTTTTGTGGTTACTCTATGATGACGGTTCATTGAATGAACCATCGTTAAAAGTTTGCTTTTAACTTTTAATGATGGTTCATCTATTGAACCATCATCATAAATAAATGTATGACAACGGTTCTTAGAAGTATCCATTGTTAAAAGTTGAATACATTCATAACAGTTCTATTTATAAGGACTCAAACTACCCATTATAACGGGTAGTCGACCCGAAGCCTAAGCCCAATACACGACAACTTTCTACCATACTACCTTTAAATTGAAGCCTTGACTCAAGACTTATAAGATTACCGGAACCAAAAACTCAACTCTCATTCCTTCTTCTAGCTTACAACTTATGTTCACACTTTTCTCTTGTAATCTCTTATAAAGAAAAGTCTTGTAATCTCTTCTCTTTCTTAACACTTTTCTCGCTTTTTCCCTCGACTAAGCCGTAAGGGTTAACTCAGCTCGCTTGTCCCCAACTGTAAGGGTTAACTCAATTTGGATGTATTGGGAATGTTAAGGTAACTTATGTGACTGGGAAACACTTATAATGGAATTGTCTAAGGGAGCAATCTTGGGATTCAGTCCATTGTATTTTGTTGATTCAAAATAGTAGATTTGACTTGGTGTCTAGATGGACACTCTCTGTGGTTGTCTACCTTAGGAGGATTTCCACGTAAAATAATTTATTCAGCTCTTTCGGAGTCAATCTAGACTCAGTTCATCCTTTTGAGTTGTGAACTTCTTAAAGAATTTTCAAATACCACATTATTTCCTTATCACCCTAATCACTCGTCCTCTAGGGTTATCACCCTCCTCCATGGTGACTTAGACTCTCTACTCGAACTTTCAATTGGTATTAGAGCCTAGCTTTTCTCAAAAGGATCTCACAATCTAAAGGTCTAAAGATTAGATGGATTAGATGGCTTTAAACTATAGAGAGTTTGATGAAGGAAGGTCATTCACCATACCACCTCAATTCAAAGGGTCCAAGTTCGCTCATTGGAAGAAACTAATGGAGTGCTTCATTAAAGACTACGATGAAGAAGTTTGGGAAGTTAACTCGAACGAAAACTAAGTTCCTAAAATCCAAGTTGGAAATCAAACTATGGTGAAGGTGAAGTCAGAATTCACACCAGAAGAGAATGAAAAGTAAAGAAAGAACTTCAAAGCCTTTAATCTCTTAATGTATGTTATGGTTGCCTGTGAGTACAATAGAGTATCAGGTTGTGATATTGCTAAACAAGTGTGGGACACTCTTGTCACCACCTATGAAAGCACAAGTAAGCTGAGAGAAGTGAAGATAATTTAGTACTTACGTTAGTATGAAACGTTCAAGATGAAGACCGACGAGTACCTAACTCAAATGTACATTTGCTTCACTCAAATTGCTAACAATCTCAAATCACTTAGAAATTAGACATCCAATAAAGAAGTGGTTAGAAAGACTCTAGGAGTCTTCCTAAGAAGAGATGGGGTCTGAAGGTTATAGCCATTGAGGAGGCCCAAAACCTCACCATGCTTGAAACCTCGATGAACTCATTGGGAAGCTTCTCACCCATGAGTTACACCTCGAGGAGGAAGAATCTAAGGTCAGCACCAAGAAGAAAATTTCTATTTAGGCCTCCGTGGAAGTTGGTCCAAGTGTTAGCTCCTTAGACTCGAAGAAGGTCCCATGGCATTTCAGGCCAAATGATTCAAACAAATGATGAAATACAAGAAGTGGCAGAAGAAACCTAAGCATGAGATCTAGAAAAGGAGAAGAAAGGTAAATTCCTATCCCCTCCAAATTCTTCTTTAACTAAGATCTCTAGTTACTTTGAATGTGGAAGCAAGGAACACATTGTAAAGGATTGCCTAATAAAAAGAAAGATCTCAAAAAACAAAAGAACGCAATAATGGGAACCTAGAGTGATAAAGAGTCGGATGACGATCAAGAAACTAAAGATGAGTCAAGCGAAACATCTAACATTGAGCAAACTTATCCTCATGAAATAATCAGCTACTTCCTCAAATTTTCAAAACACGATTTAGCTAGATATATTTTTACTATAGAGGAAAAGTCCAATTCTGATTCTTCTTTGTTTAAAGAAAAACTTAAGTCTCTAAAATTTGAGAACAAGACTTTAAAAATTATTTTAGAAAAACATAGGCTTAGCATTAAGGTACTTGAGACTAGCGCACAAGATAACGAGATTAAGTTTGAGTGCGTTAAAACTAAGAATGAGAAAGTGAAGAAAAAACTCACCGAGTCTTAGCATGTTGTTTTAAAACTCATTCAAGGTTAGAAAAACCTTGATCTACTCCTTTGTTCTTAGTGTGTTTCTTTTCGAAAAGAGGGACTTGGTTTCAATTCGAAAAAGAGGATAGCTTCTACAAGAGTCTTTTCGAAAATGATATATTTCATAAAAGCCGAGCATAGTCCTATTCACCCAATGAAGAAAGGGACTGAGCACAAAAATGTTTCTCAAAAGAAGTCTCCTTAGGCTTTTAAGAAAATGAATGATTTCACAAAAAGGAGACTTAATTCAAGGAGTCATCGGTCCGCCCTCAACTGCGTAACTTCGGTATGTTACTTCTAATCTTTAAATTTTGAGCTTAATAACCTAGGAATATTTCTTTCTTCTCTGTCTAAGCTGCTGCCCCAGCCCACGACCTATGGTGCACCCGTGGCCACGACTGTGGTGCTTGGTGTCGGCCAAAAGCCCGGCATTTGCTACCTAATTTTGCCCTTTTTTTTCTCTTCTCATGGGTCTTATGGCTAGGCCAACTTCCACCCCTGGACTCAAATTCAACTCCCTCAAAACTTAGGTGTAGCGCCGGAATTGAGCTAGTGGACGATATTGTTTGAGGGTCCTTTTGGATTTTGTTGGTATCTTGGCAAGTAGGTTACACCTTAAATCTATTATAAACATGGCCTCCATTCGTTCCCCATAATCCACAATAGACAATCTTTTAATTCCGCTCCATTACTCAAGAGGAATAGGAAAAAATAACCACCAGGTACCTCTATACCCAATTTATGAACATGCATTCGTCCTATGCTCAACATTTGGGGCGAATTATAACCCGATTGGTGAGTCTTCACCTCCCCTCTTTTTGTAGTTGAATTTCTTGTATGGAAATTAACTTCGTCCTTTATAGCTTCTCCCGGCAGATATCTATGTCCCGAGCCTTGATGTGGATGTGTCGCAACCTCAGGGAATCCCCATGCTAAGTTAGAATTTTCGACAAATCGAAGATGAGTGGGCGGGGCACCCTCTTCCAAAGAATTGGAAAGGGGTAAGAGTATTATGCTCTTTTACTTTCGAAGTATTATGCTCTTACACCGTAGTTAAACCCAAAGTTCGCAAGAAGCTTTCATCGCTTAGTTGAAGTCCGAACACAAACTTCTCCGTATTCTTAATGATGAGAATTGTTTTCTACTTTTTGCTTCTAAGGAGAACCTAAACAATAAGGTTCTTTAGGTCATCTATGACATTATGGAAGGAAATGATATTGATTTTTTCCCTTTTATCTTAGAGCAAATTTCCTTGTTCCTCTCGGACGTAAAGAATATGCCTCTCCTTTTTAGAGCTTTACTTTCTCAAGTTTTGCTCATTTTAAACTCGACCTCCTTGAGCTAAATTTTTCAATCCCGCTATTTTAATCGGACAGGAAAAGTTGATACACCTAGGTACCAGGCACTACAAAAAAGAAATAGATTTCTTACAACAAAAATCTAGTGACAAATTATATTTTCTATGGGTAAAAGATCGTATTTATAACAGATTCCTTTATATGTTGGCATAAAGTTTAAAGACTTGGGTGCCTAAATTAATGCCAATAATTAAAACATAAATAATGGTTATGTTAGTATTGTTATTATTTCCTACATATAAAAATTGATCTCTTGGTATTGTTACTACATTATCAACAATCCAATTATCTATTAGTATTGGATCAGATTACCAACAATATTACATATAAACAAATTATGTTGGTATTAGTTTAACGGGACTATAGCGGAAAAAATATGTAAAAATAAAATTTAAAATATTTATATTATTTTCTAACACCAAATCCAAAAAGTAAAACTAAAACAAAAACATAAAAAACACAAGGAAAACCTTTTCAATTAGGCAACAAACAATATTAGCTCAATGAAAAGGGGAAGCTATGATTATCAGTTACTTTCTCTCTCAATTTCTCTCGATTTCCTCTTTTATCCCTCATCTCTCCCTTTTTAGAAGCAGCGATTTATATATTCACTTCAACAATTATGCTCCATTGTCATCTTTAACCTCCCTCGTCCCTCAATTTCGCAGAATTAGGGATATGCTTGTCCCTTATCTCTCTCCATCTCATCGCTCACGATGCCTATGGGTTTTTGTTTTGCTTGATTCTACTTTAGGAAGTCATCTTCCGGCTCTCAATCTACTTAAAACTTCTAATTTTTGCACAATTCTTTCTCTACAGTCCCCTTTCCGACATCGTCGGATGAAAAGCTAGGGTTTGGAGTCGAAATTGCAGCAGAACGGAAGAGGAAGAAGAATGACCTTTGAACATGATTAGTCTTTATTTTGTGACTGATTGTGTTTTATTCTATCGTCTAAAAAAGTTAGGTCCTAGACACTTTAATCTCCGAGAGAATCTACTACTATTTCCATTTTGAATACGCCGGAGTTAAACTTACGGTTGGCAAGAACTTTCCGATCGGTCGCTTGAAGTCTAAACACAAACTTCTTTATTTCTTTAATGATGAGAACTACGTTCTCCTTTTTTCCTTCTAAGGAGAACCTAAACAACAAGGTTCTCAATGCAATCTCCGACATCCTAGAACGAAATTATGTTGATTTGTTTCCTTTTATCATTGAACAAATTTCCTTGGTCCCTCCGGACATAAAGAATATCCCTCACCTTTTCGGAGCTCGACTATCTCGAGGCTTTGCTCATTTGAAACTCAACCTCGCCTAGGCTAAATTTTTTCTCTTTCACTATTTTAATCGAAAAGAAGAGTTGATAGGGCTAGGCACTAGGCACTACAAAAAAAAAAAAAAAGGAATTTGTTACAACACAAATTTAGTGACAGATTATATTTTCTGTTTGTAAAAGATCATATTTCTAATAGGATTCATCTATATGTTGACATACAACTTTGAAGACTTGGGCGCCTAAATTGTTGCTAGTAATTGCAACATAAATAATGGTTATGTTGGTATTGTTATTATTAGCTCTAAGAAGGGGGAAGTAGTGAATATTAATTACTTGTCTCTCTCAATCAACGATTATGGTATCAATGACCAATCCCATGTCTGTCAATTTCCTCTCTCGTCCCTCATCTCTCCCTTTATAGAAGCAGTGATTGATATTAACTTCAAGAATTATACTCCATTGTTGTCTCTATCATCCCCCGTCTCTCAATTTCACGGAATCAAGGATGTGCTCTTCCTCATCTCTCTCAATCTCATCTCTCACGATGGCTGTGGGTTTTCGTTTAGTTTGATTCTACTTAAAGAAGTCCTTTCCTCTCTTAAAATATACCCAATCCTTCTAATTTTCGCACAATTCTTTCTCTCCAGTCCCCTTTCCGGTCTGTTGCTCGAAAAGCTAGGGTTTGGAGTCGAAATTGAACGGAATGGAGGAGGAGGAAGAGCGACATTTGAACACGATTATTCTTTATGTTGCGAGTGATTCTCGTTGCATTCCCTCGTGTAAAAGTTGGGTCCTAAAAACTTTAATCTCCGAGAGAATCTAGTGGGCTCTACACGGACACAAATAACCTATATAAAAATGATTATTAAACCATTAGAACTTAGTTTAAGTTATTTGTACACTTACCCCTCATTGAACGGTGCCAATAACATGTTTTTCATGTCCCGACCATGAGGTTCGAGATAAATTTAGATCGGTCCTTAATCGACCATCCATATGCTTGAATAGCCTCGGGATCGATAAACTAAACGAACTGGTTCCTATGGAACGAGCCATTTCTTGAAGCCACCCATTACATATTAATTGTACATATATAATTAGAAATGAAAATTATCGATTAAATAAACTTCTACATAGTAATCGACATCATGCCAAGCATAACAGCGGTGGCGTCGATCTCTTGTATCTGCAGAAATTACAGTATGTCGTCCAAGAAAACTGGTATGCTAATCTCATCATCACCGTCTAACCCCGACACGTGACTTTACGTTGTGATTTGGAGTCCTCTCGCCTTTTGGAAAAAGGTTTACCAAACTTTCTAGATGAGTACTCGACTCTAGAGGTGACTCGTCAACGGGTAAGAGAAGGGAGTACTTTGGATGATGATCGAGCACCGTTGAATGCTTGTGTAGACACCTAAAAAGTGTCGTCCTTTATCTCGTTATTTATGTATTTTGTTTTGTAGGCCCGATGACGGTAATCCCGAATCCTATTTGTGGATTTAGATTCCGAACATTGATCGATCGGTGCAATATAGGCCGAGTACACCACAAAGAACCCACAGCACCACTTAAATAGACTTTTGTCTTGGGTCGGTCCACAAAACCTCTTTTCTTTCGGACCGTCCAAGAGCTAGGCTGAGCCTTTAGAGATTGTGGAGTCCCATGATGTGTCTCGGGAGAATCCAAGAGCAGAATACAAGCATTCTATTTTCGTTCAAGTCGGACATGGAGTCGAAGACTTGAAGAAGGCATTAAAGCGTGGCATTTCATGATCGGGAGCATCAAAGTGGTACATTTTGAGCTTCACAAGATAACCCCGAACCTAGAAGCTCTTTTCTCTAAACGAAGTCGTGAGGCCGGCGCCCGCCTTCTAGAAGCTTGGTGGAATGCTGCATTTTGAGCTTGGAGAGTCCTCGAAGGCACAACGAGGGCACGAAACCCTAGGAGGCTCCGTTTGGCAGCGCCCACCTTCCCATTTTAATCGGTTCTATCCAGTTTTATCTCTTTTCGATCCGGTCTTATCTCGTTAAGGAATTGTCCAGTTTTCTTTCACTTGTTTGGACACTCTTTCAACCGATCATTCCGATAACCGATGAATCTATGCAAAGAGCTAAAGAATACTTGATTATTCCGATCTCTCGGGCACTCTTTCAACTAATCATTACCATATCCAGGACACAATTCACAAAACCAGGCCTTTTCTTCGGATTGTCACCATTGCATCGAGATATCCGGTGAGGAGATCTAGATCAGCATGGTGAGACAACTTGAGGGCCATATTGCAGCCTTCAAACGGTTACATTTATTTTTGTTTTATTTTCTTTCCGTATTGTGGTTTAAGAGATGTAATTGCTTTACTTTCCTCCCCGACCGATATAATCCTTTATTTCTCGCTTTTATTTCTTTTATCGCTTTCTTTATCGCTTTTCCTAGTTATGTTTTGGTTGCTCTAATTTCGCTTTGCATGTTGTTGTATGCTTGTTTTCTTACATCTTTATTAACACACTACTCGAACTAGTAATGGCCGTCTTCGGACAGGTGGAATGGATGGCTTTATCCCTATGTTTCGTACCCTTGCCCCCAAATCGATTATCGGTTCAAGACTCGATGGAGTCAATTTTTAGCCTTTTTTGGTCTAAGTTTTCCCATACTAAGATTGAGAGAGAAAATTTTCTTTTAATGTTTTTGCTAGTTTTCTCGTTCCTAAAAAGTGACTCGCTGGCTCCCTTATTTTATTTTTGTTCTATGCAAAATCACAAATGAAGTTTGAGGGTAAAATCATCTTTTACCCTCTTTCGATCTTAGTTTTTCCATACTAAGATTGGAAGGGAAAATTTTATTTTTGTTAGTTTTTCTTCCCTAAAAACTAACTGGCGACTCCCTTGTTTCATGTTTATTTCTACATAAATTCGCATCTAGGTGTTTTTCGGTTGTAGGAAAAATGGCATTTGGATCCGAATCTACCCATAGGGTAGAGATCGAGGCTGGTTTCACCAGCAGCGGCCTCTGGCCGGCGCCGCCTTCTCTTAGTGCTGGCTACGGCCAGCACCACGAGGTGGCGAGTGGTGGCTTTGGTCCAGATTGGTGTTTTTACACCAATTTGTCCCTAAAGTCCCACAAGCAGAACCAACACCCTAATGTTATTTAGTCCTTAATTAGAAAATAAAATCCCACGAATTCTAAAAATAATTGCTAAAATAAAATAATTAATAAAATCGCCAATCAAATCTGATTTAATTCATTTCAACTTGATTTAATAAAACTCGGGAAATCTTAATAAAAAGGTTCATCCCCACATTCTAAAATCGACTTTCAAAAACTATCTTCAAAATCAATCTTCAAAAAGAGAGACTCGATACATGTTAGGAAGCTCGGGTGGGCCCGGCCGATCGTGGTTCCTACGAGGACAGCCTTCACTGGGGACAAACTTTTTATTAAGAGGGCGAAATTTGAAAATTTGACTAGTATGTTTTTAATAATGTATTTGCATTAGGCATCCTACATTTAGCAACATTTGAATTAGTTTAAATATTATTATGGACCACTGGGAAAACTTTATTATACCCACTGTTTAACCCTTTCGGAGAGAGGCTCCCACTGATTCCTCGGTGGGCCCAACTAGGCTTGATTTGCCATGGAGACATACCTCCTTCCGCGTAGCACGCACTCTTGGGCTAAACCCTTTGGTTCACCGAGAGGCATCGGAATTGTGGTTGATATCTCAAATCCATGCAACCCATGGGGGACTAAATTCCAAACTACGTGTCACCATGTATCCAAACTCTTGAACTCTTGGGCCATAGAACTTTTGGACTTCTAGGTTTTCCCTCGGACTTCATTTGCATGCTTGAATGAGTGTGTTTGTTTTAGATTTAATCTTTTGCTTGTGAGCCTTTAGGAATAGGTGAGGAGCGCTTGATTTAGACCCTTGCATGGGTGAGAATAAAACACTTTAATAAATTTCCTAGAGTCGGTCCATTATATGCATTTAGCCAAAAGTTAAAAAGCCTTTTTTCCCTAAATAAGGTCGGTCCATTATTTGCACTTTTCTATGTCATCTCAAAATTATCTTTCTAATAGTCTAAGTAGTTGCTATTTGTGAAAGGGTCTTACTTGGAAGCTCCATTTTCTTTTTGTTTAGTCCTTTTCTTTTGCATTGTTACATTTCATTTTGCATCGTCTCATATTAGGTGAGTCCATTTGCATTAGCCAAATAAAATCATCTCATTAGGTGAGTCCATTTGCATTAGCCAAATAAAATCATCTCATAAGGTAAGTCCATTCGCATTAGCCAAATAAAATCATCTCATTAGGTGAATCCATTCGCATTAGTGGAATAAAATCATTTCATTATGTGAGTCCATTTGCATTAGCCAAATAAAATCATCTCAGTAGATGAGTCTATTTGCATTAGCCAAATAAAATCATCTCATTAGATGAGTCTATTTGCATTAGCCAAATAAAATAATTTCATATATAGATAAGTCCATCATTCTCATTTTGCACTGAGTCCTAAGTTCATATCATATAAGAAAGCGCATTATCATATAGGAAACATTTTATTAAGAATCATTTATCATATCATCATTACATTCTTTATGTGCATCCAAATAAAAAGCATGCTTAGTTTTCTCGGGTCTTGCGCTTGAGCCCCTTCCTCATAAGAGTGGTCTTTTCTCACATGGTCCTAAACCTCATCCTTTGGGCTGCGGAATAACGAAGTCTTCGGCAACTAAGTATCGTCGGAATTTGAGCTTGAAAAGATTAGAATGTCTACTCAAGGAGTCCGGTACATCATCATTTCTTTCTACTCCGCGGTCTACACCGGTGCGACAAGCTTTAGTGCATACTACACCATCACAATCCACTCCTTGTTCTAAGATACTACCTAAAAATAGTTCCCTTTTAATGGATCCTAATCTCGAACAAGTATCTTAGTCTCATTATGCTTAATGAGAATATAACTAAAGTGGAAACCAAGTTGAATGATAAGGAGGAACATATATCCTCCATATCAAGAGATCTTAAGACCATCATAAGGGCTATAGAGGCTAGTCGGAGAGATAAAGAGGCTGAACGTAGGAGAAGGGAAGAGGCCGAAGAAGCCGAGCGTGTGTAAAGGGAAATGGCTATGGTTATACCACTCGCACCCATCCGATCTTCTCCGGATAATCCTAAACCTGAATCTCCTAAACCCGATTTCAAAATTCGGTCTAATTCCCGTATAGATCGGATAGAATGCATGCTGAGGGAGTCATCGATGTTCATCAATCATTATTTCGATCATAAGGTATTCACTTTAATTCCTAAGGGTAAACTACCTCCTAAGTTTACCATGCCCGATATTAAGTTTAAGGGTTCCGAGAATCCCCATCATCATGTACGCAACTTCTTGGGACCAATGACTCTTAAGAACGTTCCTAAAGATACTTACCACATCATCTTCCCTGGACATTTGATACTTATGTCATGAAGTGCTATAACACGGTCGAACCACGCAAGGTTGCCAAATGGACAGATTTATGCAAGGAGTTCCTCCATCAATATTCCTATAACACGGATCAACTCGTTACTCTTACGGACTTGGAATTAATTAAGCAAGGCGACAAGGAGAGCTTCACCGATTTCCCGACCGGATGGAGAGCAAAGGCAACCCACATAGTTGATCGACCCTCCGAGAAAGATTAAGTCCACATTATTGTGAAGAACCTTCAACCTAATTATAATCAACATCTCAAATTTCTACCCATGATGAACTTTTCGACCCTCGGAGATGCTACTTTGCTGATAGAAGAATAACTGTTCATCGCAACCACAAAAGTCGTAATCGGATATAGAGGAATTATCATTCCAAAGAGAAGAAAACCTCCAATACCGACAACACTACCGAGGGTGCAGATGGCAATGCCCTCAACAGGTATATCGACGACACTCCTATGAATACTACCTATCGTCGAAGCCCTTAACCGTCTCATGGAGAAAGGGAAGATAGAGTTGCCATCTATTAGAGAAGAATCGAACCCGTGAAATATTCTAAGAATTGGGAGGCAGGAAAATTTTGCAAGTATCATCATGCACGAGGACACAATACTAAACGGTGTTGGGCATTTAAGAACAAACTAGAAGATATGTTTCGAAATTTCCAATTACCTCTGGACATTTGATACCGATGTCATGAAGTGGTATAACGCGGTCAACCCATGCAAGGTTGCCAATTGGACAGATTTGTGCAAGAAGTTCCTCCATCAATACTCCTATAACACGGATCGATCTGTTGCTCTTAGAGACTCGGAACTAATCAAGCAAGGCGATAAGGAAAGCTTCACTTATTTCCTGACCGGATGAGAGTAAAGGCAACCCACATAGTTGACCGACCCACCGAGATAGATCAAGTCCACATTATTGTGAAGAACCTTTAACCCAATGATAATCGGCATCTCAAATATCTACCCATGATGAACTTTTCGACCCTCGGAGATGCTACTTTGCTGATAGAAGAAGAACTGTTCACCGTGACCACAAAAATTGCAATCTGGATATAGAAGAATTATCATTCCAAAGAGAAGAAAACCTCAAATACCGACAACACTACAAGGGGTGCAGATGTCAATGCCCTCAATAGGTATATTGACGACTCTCCTATGGATACTACCTATGCTGAAGCCCTTAACCTTCTTATGGAGAAAGGGAAGATAGAGTTGCCACCTATTAGAGAAGAATCGGAACCCGTGAAACAATCTAAGAATTAGGAGGCAGGAAAATTTTGCAAGTATCATCATGCACGAGGACACAATACTAAACGGTGTAGGGCATTCAAGAACAAACTAGAAGATATGTTTCGAAATTGCCAATTATCCCTACCTAAGGCTGCCTAGAAACCAAGTAATAATAAAAACCCTTTTATCAGCACCTTAGCTATCTTTACTTGAACCCACATTAGGTTAGTGGGATCCATCTATCTTTATTCGAGATGTTAATGAGCCACAATCGCTTCTTAATCTATCGTTATTGGTTCCCGAAGTCTAAGGGCTGTGGGTAAGTGATGAAGAAGATGTCTACGAAATGAGAGAAAATGATAATGAAAGCGATGACTTCGGGGCACACCACCTTTAGAAGATGAAGACTCGTGTATGATCGACTAACCCCTTAAATGCGTTTTGATTTCATGCATTCATCTAAATTTAGGATACAACAAGAAGCATCCTAAAAAATTTTTATTTAACTAAGTCATATGCTTTATAAATAATAATTTTAATATGACTTATTCTTGACTGAACTCATACTTAAATATATTAAGATTATTTGACTAAGTTTGAGACTAAGTAGAATCTAAGTTAGTTATGATAGACCGAGTTAGATTGACCGACTTAGATCTCAAATTCCGACCTACTAAGTCGGACTAAGACATTTAGTTTTCCTACACTATCTCATATTTAACATGTCTATTTTATCACGGCACATATCATGATTTGATGCGGGATTGAATTATTTGAATCATGCTTTAACCCGAAACTTACGCTATTATTTGTTTAATTATGCATAATTGTAAAATGTCTAAATAACTCATGTTCCCATTAAGATTGAATGAATTATTAATGAGTTTTGGCATATATGGAATTTGAGTATATTGAATATCAGACTTGAAATATTCTAAATTAATAAATTAAGGTAATTAGTCATTTAATGCTTTATTTAGACTAATTCTTATCTAATTATGGACCAAAGTATATTTATACTTTGAGAACCATTAGTGCTTAATGTTTTTGCAAGTTGTTCTATTGTCAATTGTTTGAATAAAAAGCAAAAATGAAAAGCTTCTAACCATTAACACATAGCCAAACAAAAAGTTGGAATTTCGCAAAAGCTCAAAACTGATCGACAGACCTTGTCTATTACTATTTTGGGTAATATTTTATTTATGAATCTAACGGTCTTTTCGTTCGGCTTTTTCGGTTTACAAAAGTTGGAAAAAGAGTTGTTGGAAGCTATGATCGAGACACAACAGACTATTTCAAGGTGGTCCAAAAATCTAAGTGAATCGGACTATCTGTTACAACGAGTTAGTTGACTTAGATAACTTCAACATATAGACGTTGGAGGCTCAGCGGCTATCTATTCAAGACAAACTATTTATAGAAGCCTTAGCATAAGATTTCAACTAACAAATGGAAGAAAAAGAGAAAACATTTTGAACATCTTCTCTCGCATACAACTCCCAAACTGTAATTCTAATATTCCGAGTTTTATTCTTCGAGTAAGTTGTATTGTAATTCTTACTACTCTTCTACTCTTTCTCTCTGGCTGAGTTGTAAAGGTTACCTTAAATCAGTTGTCCCAAACTGTAAAGGATACTTTAGTTTGGAAGTTCCCGGTTAGATAAGGGAACTTATAACCTTAGGAAAAATCGGAGGATCCTAAGTTGATAAGGTAACTTCAAGTTGAAAGTATTAGGTCGATCGAGATAAGGTAAATTCGAGCCTTCAAAAATTGTAATAGATTTGTTTGGGAACAAATTTGGGCAATCAAATTCAATGTATTTTAGGATTCAATTAGTGGATTTGACTTGGTATTTGGATTTACACTGTCCGTGCTTTTCTACCTCGGGAGGGTTTCCATGTATTTCGAGTGTCTATGTTTCGAGAACAATCTAGACTCGGACTCGGTTGTTTTTCTCTTTCGAAGAATAAATTGTCTAAGTTTGCTTAAATTTCCTCATCACCCTCTTCACCCCTCTACGGTGACTTAGACTCTCTAGGAGCAAACATTCAATTGGTAACGAGCTTAACCTTTCAAGAGGATCTCATAATCCAATGGTTTAAAGATCATGGCTCATCCCGTTGGAGAATTCGAAGAAGGAAGATCTCTTTTGAGGCCACCCAAGTTCAAAGGCTCAAACTTTGCACTTTAGAAGAAGTTGATGCAATGCTTCATCTAAGATCTTGATTAACAAGTGTGGAAGGTCATCATCGAGGAAAACTATATTCCCATAAAGCAAGAAGGTGACCAAACGAGTGCCAAAACTAAAGTCATAACACACCATTGAAGAAAAAGAAAGGTACAGGAAGAACTTCGAGCTATGAATATCCTTATGTGTGACATAGATGCTACTGGAGTACAACAGAGTCTTGGCTTGTGCGACACCTAAGGAAGTGTGGGACACCTTGGTGACAACATATAAAGGAACAAGCTAAGTGAGACAAACTAAGATCAGCCAAAAGCTCCACAAGTATGAGCTATTCAAAATGGAAGAAGCCGAGAGCATCACCGAGATGTATATCCAATTCATAGAGATTGTTAATGATTTCGAAGACTCGGACTTCATACTTAGAATTTTATGAGTTCCATCGAGGAATCAGGTATGAGACTTCATTTCTTATAGGATTTTGATTTTAAGTCATTCCATGTGCTTTAGAAACTTTTATGAGTGATATAACATTTTTTCGAGTGTTACGAAACTATTATATATGTTTATGCTTGACTCTAACCGACTCGGAAAGCATACTTCTACATGCCACTTCACACTCGGTTCCGAGTCACTCAACACTCAGATATATCGCATGTTCAAACACATTGTTTCACGCGCATAAACTCGAGTCCGACTTCGTGTTACAGGAATTACATTGTTAATTCATTCTTCTAAGTCAACATATATTTATTTGAACTTGTTTAGTCTAGATCAAGTTTGTTTACTCGATATTCTTTATCTAACTTGATTCTCTTTTAGATCGACTCGGATGGAATTTGAGTCTCATAGATATTAGACTCGGAAAATTCAATTCCTTTTCGACTCGGATAATTAGTCACTTAATTATCTTAATTACGTTATTATCCGTGTCTAATCTTATACCAAAGTATTTTATACTTTGAGAACCAAATTGATTTACTTTTGTAGGTTATTCAAATGAGGCTATCCTATTTTTAAATTGCAAAAGTAACCGGCTTCAAAACGTCAAATCACTAGCATACAAGGCTTTTTCCACCTCCGACCTAGCCCCGGACATCGTGTCGGGGTTGTCTATTTCCAAAACTGGAAAACCGCAACACTAAGCTCTACGATGGTTTCCACCTTACTTTCAAAGACATCACCGAGTGGTTTTGGGACTTCCAAAGGAGTGAAGAGTCATTGCCCAACGTTCATATCTCAACGGATATTTTCTCGATTGACTCAAAAATCCAATACAACGGTCATAAGGGACTTCTAGTCGGAAGATGGACATAACAGCTTAAGTCTGCTTGGTCATATATAAATAGAAGCCAACTTCCAAGACTTGAAGATTGCTGAACCAATTGTTAATACACATACTTGAGCAAAAGTCATTGTATTCATTCTCAATCTTCTACTTACAACTCCAATTCCGTATTTATTATTTCTCCGAGTTGTAAGGTCTTGTACTCGATTACAAACACTCTCTTTCTTACTCTCTAAGTAAGGTCCCTTGACTGAGCTGTAAGGGTTAACTCAGCTCGGTTGTCCCTAACTCGTAAAGGTGATCTCAGTTAGGAAGTACTAGATAAGATAAGGTAATTTCGAGTCTAGGAAAAACTTGTAAGGAGTTGTCTAACGGAGCAACTCGGGTTGAGTCGCTCTACCGAATTTTGTGGACTCAAAAGAATGGATTTGACTTCGTGCTTTGATTAGCACGGTCTCGTGGTTTTCTCGCCCAGGAGGGTTTCCACGTACTCTCCGAGTTATTACTTTTCCGAGTGCATTTTCGACTCGGATCTGTTTCAAAGTTCCGCTTAATCCGTTTCTTCACTCTTCATCGAATTCCGAGTTAGCACTTTTCCGAGCTCATCCTTGACTCTTGCTCACCTCATATTCATATCTATTTTAAATTCAAGCAAATTTCATCATCAACCTATTCACCCCCTCTAGGGTGACTTAGCCTCTCCCGAGCAAACCTTCAATCTCAAATCTCTCGGTAAGAAGATGCCTAATGAAGACGTTGTTAGAGCACTTTTGAGGAGCCTACTAAAGAAGAAATGGGGTCCAAAGGTGATTACAATCGAAGAAGCACAAGACCTCAATAAACTAAAGTTAGATGAGATTGTAGGAAAACTTCGAGCCACGAGCTACATCTCCAAGAGGAGGATTACGAGGACATCCCAAGAAGGAACATTACATTAAAAGCCTTAGAAGAAGTTGAACTAAGTACAAGTAGTTTCGACTCGGAAGAGGACCTAATTGAGCAAATTGCAAAAGGCTTCAAGAAGATGATAACGCATCGGATATTGAAAAAGAAGCCTAAATCCGAGGTCCTCTCGTTAGGAAAGAAAAGGTAAACTCTCTCATCCTCTCAATTCTTTTTCTACTAATTATTGTAGGTGTTTTTAGTGTGGTAGTAAGGAACACATCATCAAATATTGCCCACAAAGGAACACAGATAACAAAAAGAAGAATACCATCACTTATAGTGAGGATGAGTAAGAAGAAGAAGAAAACTCATCCGACTCGGACACGGATGATGAGTCCAAGTGTCAAATAGAAATGACTAACTCTTACACGTAAACCGAATCGAACAAGACTCATCTAATGTTGAGGAAAATTATCCTCAAGAGAAAATAAATTACAATCTTACATTTTCTAAGATAGATCTTGCAAAGTACATTTTTCTTTAGAGAAAAAGTACGACTCGATTCTTCCCTCTTTTAAGGAAAATTTGAGTCTCTTGAAACCGAGAATAATTTTATGAAAAATGATCTAGAAAAACTGAGATTAAGTTTAAAGGTACTTGAGACTAACTCACATGATAATGAGACCGAGTCCGAGTGCCTCAAATCCGAGAATGAGCTTTTAAAGAAAAAGTTAGATCGGTCTCAAAATTTGATTTTAAAACTCACTCAAGGTCGAAAAACCTTGATCTCCTTCTTAGTTCTCAGTGTGTTTCTTTTTGAAAAGAAGGTTTGAGTTTTAATTCTAAAAAGGAGGATAACTCTTATAAAGGTCTTTTGAAGATGGACTCTCAAAAATCCTTTTCAATAATTCCGAGCCCAGCTCAACTCGGATAGTGAAAAAGAGAACTGAGCTCATAAAGGTTTATTAAGAGAAGTCCGCTTAGACTTTTTATAAAAGAAAAGATTTTAACAAATCTGAAACTTAAAATCAGACCCTTCCAAAAATTATTCAAATTTGGGTTTCCAAAATGCCCTTTCTCCAAAACTAACCTCAGTAAGATTAGTTACTAGGATTCGTTAGAGGAAGCAAGAAGGGTTAGTTTGTTTTCTTTTACAGGTACAATACAAAGCCAAGGAAGACTCAAGTCTAACCCGTAGAGAGTGCTAAGAATTTTAACCTGGTAGGCTAGAGATTTAGAAAAGCACTTAGGTAAAAGTCTAGTCATCCCTTTGATAATATCATTTCGGACATCAACTAAGATATGAATGACCTTACTTATCATTACATTCAATTGTGAAGGTTTGCTCTTGGAGAGTCTTAGTCACCCTAAAGGGGGCCGGTGAATAGGGTGATGAGGAAATTAAACAATAAGTGGAGGGTTAAAGTTTAAATTGAATAATCAAGACTGTGTAAGTCTAAATTGGACTCGAAAAGTATGAACTCGAATTACGTGGAAACCCTCCTAGGGCGGAAAACCATGGCCAGTGCTAATCGAAGCACCTAGTCAAATCCACTATTTTGAATCCACAAAATACAGTAGACTCGACTAAACCAAAATTCCTCCCTTAGACAATTCCTTACAAAGTTTTCCTAGACTCGAAGTTCCCTTATCCGATCTAGTACTTCCTAACCGAGGTAACCTTTACAGCTAGGGACAACCGAGTTGAGTTAACCCTTACAGCTTCAGTGAAGGGACCTTATTTATAGACTAAGAAAGAGTTTGTGACTGATTATAAGACTTTACAACTCGAAAAGTATGAACTACAGATCGAGAGTTGTAAGATGAAGATTGAATGAGTATTATACAAAGAAATATAATTTCAGCAATGGGTTCAGCAATATTCAAGTCTTGTGAAGTGGCTTCTATTTATAGGTCACCAAGCAGATTAGCCGTTCGACTATCTTCCGAGTCGCTCGGAAAATTAGGGTGGAAACCACTCGTTGAGCTTAGCGTTGAAGATTTACAATTTTAGAAACAGACAACCCTAACATAGTGTCCGGGCCTTTGTCGAAGTAGAAAAAGCCTTGTCTGCTGGTGATTGACAACTTGAAGCCGGTTACTTTTGTAATTCAAAAAGTAGGATAGCCTCGTTTAGATAACCTACAAACGTAAACCAATTTTGGTTCTCAAAGTATAAAATACTTTAGTCCAAGATTAGGCGCAAATAATAATTTGATTAAGATAATTAAGGCATAATTATCTCGGTCCTAAAAGAGTGGAATTTTCTAAGTCTAATATTCACTATACTCAAATTCGATCCGAGTCGGTCTAGAGAAAGATCAAGTTAAAAAGAGAATATCAGTGTAAAAGTACTTGATTTAGACATATATTTGAATCAACACATGCTGAATTAAAAAGTTGAATTAACGTCGTAATTCACTTTAACATAGAATATAAAGTCATAACTTAGTTTGAAAGAGTTAGAATGAATGTTTGAACATGCAATAAATTCGAGTGACTCGTAACTATCGTAGTGAAGTGATGAATAAGAGAGTGCTTTCGAGTAAGTCGAATCGGACGAAAACATATGCAATAGTTTTTGTAACACTCGAGTAGTTTGTTTAACGCTCGTAATAGTTTCTATAACACTCGGAATGACTTGAAATCAAAACCTACAAGGGATGAGATTTGTACCTGATTCTTTGTTAGTACTCAAAATAATATAAATGCAGAGTCCGAGTGTTTAATCTCCCCTTTTTGATGAAAGGCATTCCATGCTCGGATATAAACTTTGTTAGTGAAACAATCCAAAGTTTTCATTCTTAATCGGATTGTGTATCATATTTTAGAGATAGAATTGCAGAAATAGCTGAAATGATTCGGACTTAGATTGTGTCGAGTTATTTTACTTAGATTGTATCAAAGCTACGAATAAAATATCACATAGAAATTAATGAAGTGATTCGGACTTAGAGTATTTCGATATTAGATCAAAGATACATAACCGAGCTGATATATCGAGCAAAATAAGCTAAGAGATTGAAACTCGAAATAAGCACGAAACTTCATTCATATTCACATAAACAAATATATATATACAAAAGGGTGAGAACACTCCCCTAAACAAGACAACAAATTTTTCTAAGTATTCTCCCCTTGCCTTGCAACAAAAACAAAAAAGGAAGAATGTATCAAGTAGATACAATTTGTTTGTCTGGGAAAAAAAAAGAAAACTAAAACAGAAATTAAGAAAAAAAAATTTAAGATGGTGGAGTGGGAGCAATCCGAGTTGAAGTGGATGAACGGGCAGTGCGCCTACGCTGGTATGAGCGAGAAGATGTTGAAGATCTTGGCAAGGGCAACACCGGTAACTCCGGGATGGGCTCGGCTCCGAGTGGCTGTCCCGGAACAAGATCGTCTAGAGGTTCATCCTCTTGGAACTCGATGGAGGGTGGTGCTTCCTCGGGCTTGACTACCGCTAACCGACCTTTGTCGGCAGGGTCTTCCGAGTCACTCGGACTACTATCGGAGCTAATTAGCTCCGGTTGGAGGGCGAGAGCACCTTGTCCCTCGGCTGCTTTCTTTCTCGATGCTTCTTCCTCCTTCTCTTCTTCTTCCTTCTCCTCTCGAAGGAGCTGCCTCAGCCGCAGCCTCCTCTTCTTCTTCTTCTGCCTCTCCGGAAGGAGATTTTGCGAGGCTCGAGGACTCTTCGATGTGTCCGAGCTCACCAGGTCCCGAGCTACTTTGGAGCGCCTTTCTTGGAAGAGCTTAAACAACTCCTTCTACTCCTTTACCAGTGCCTTCATCTCAAGGAGTACATCCTACTACTCTCGGATTTGAGACTCGGGTTGTCTTTTGGTTTATGGTCATAGATTAAAGGACAATCTTGAAGGACCGGAGAGTGTCCTTGATCTCAGTGGACACGGAGGAGAGATATTCTAGCATTGTGTTAGAAAAAGCACAAGAGAGAACATGAGAAGCCCGTAAGGTGGAAGCACCGCCGGTGGAGGAGGTAGAGAGAGAGGAGTGTGAGTTTGATTCTAAGGTGGAGGTAAAGGTTGCCTCAATTCGAGCCGTGGACCCGGACACTCGGTTGGGTCTCCTGTTATCCATAGCCAAGAAGCTCTTTTTCGCCAACTACTATGGCAGCCTCGAAACCGCATTAGGATCTAAGGGAGCGGGACTTTGAATTGCTCGAAAATGAAGGTGAGAAGAGCCCCAAAAGGAAGAGGGGTGGATTTCTTTGTCCGAGCTGGCACAGAGGCCATCTCGCTCTATGATTGCTTGGGAAGAGGTCTACTTCATAGCCCTCTACAATGTTAAAAAGAGCCTTGAGAATCTTGGAGTTTGGATTCTCTTTGCAGGAATGCTCGAGAGAAGAAGGTTCTCATTAGCAAGAAACAAAGAGGACGAGCTTCGACTTCATCCGAGGCACGGAGAAGTTTTTGCATGACTCGGGGATTTCTTTGGCGTACTTCTCGAAGAATTCATCAGCAACCTCGTTGAAAAGTATAGGTTGCTGTTGAGGAAAAGAGATGATACTTTGAATAAGCGGTGGAAGAGAGAGACGTTGATTCGAACTGCGACATCTTCGACTCTCGAGGTGAGGATCCCCTTAGAGCTAGAAAGATTTAAATAGAACTCGGAGACAAGTTCGGGTAGATAAACTCACTGAAATAGAGGAAATTATGAACCCTTGTGGCTTTGATGTGGTTCAACCACGAAAATTTTGTGGTTAGGAAGAATTTGTCATCCAACGTTAGGTGTTGGGTGACAAGGATTTTAGAAGGGTTGGAAGGACCCTCTTGACTTTTGGTTTGGGGCTTCTTGGTTGCAAAACCAAGACAGTCTAGGTGAGAACCTCTTTTCGGCATAGTTATGGAGTTTTGAGAAGAGAGGAGATGAACTTTGAGAGAGAGAGAAGATAGCTCGACGAGAGAGAGAGAGAGAGAGAGACAAAAGAGAGTAGAGGAGCCGAGAGCTTTCGATGCTTACTTGAGATGTTTCTTGCTTGCTTGAGAGTGAAGGTTTGCTTCTTCGAAAACACTAAACTTGCTTGGGAGGTAGTATGCAAGAGTGTGAACGGTAGAGAGTAAAGTAGTGAAATGAAGGAAAAGGATGATATTTATAGAGAAAGAATTGTCCTTCGATATTCGTTCTAACCCAACTCTCCAACGGTCGCCTCGGACCGGTGTAATCGTTTCGCTCTCCAATGGTTAGAATTCCAATGTTTGTCTTCTAACGACTAGTTCTCTTATCGATACGATAGAGAGAGAGAGAGAGAAAAGGCAAAATTTTAAAAGAGATTTCTGAAGTTCTCCACTAATCTAGAGATGATTTTAGAAGTTTGATGCCGATTTTTCTCAAAAACTAAGTTCGACTCAAGTAAAGTTTCGAGTCACTCGAAAGTGCAAACAAGTAATAACTCATAGATCGATACACTGGGTCAATCGAAATAATTGTTATTAAAGCACAGACAAAGAAACATTTAACACATAATCTTGCAAAGTTGTTTCTCTTATAAAAGCAAATAATCATGCATTAATCATGCCAAGTTCATTCCTAATAAAGCAAAAGTGATCCTCACTAAGTGGCTTAGTAAAGATATCAACTAGTTCAAGTTTGGTAGGAATGAAATCAAGTTCAATATCACCTTTCTCACAATGGTCTCTTAGGAAATGATACCTAACCTCAATATGCTTTGTCTTTGAGTGCTCGAACTGGATTCTTAGTGATGCCGATTGCACTTTGATTGTCACACTTGATTGGAATTGATTTGAATGAAAGTCCAAGATCTCTCAAGTGTTGCTTGATCTATAGAATCCGAGCATAGCAGGCTCCTGAGGTGCTCTTTCTATCAACCTTGTATCCAGCGTAGTCGGCATCCGAGTATCTAGTGAGAGTTAGTTCTAAGTCTCTTGAGTACCATAGACCTAGATTTTGAGTCCCTGCAAGATATCTAAAGATTCTTTTCACCGTAGTGAGGTGTGATTCTTTTGGATTAGCTTGAAATCTTGCACACAACCATACACTAAACATTATGTCCGGTCTCATTGGATGTAAGATACAGTAGAGATCCAATCATACCTCGATACGAGTTTCGATATACTACTTTACCTTTTTAGTCCGAGTCCAGCTTTTATACTCGTCGCTCAATGGTGTTGCTGCATATTTTGCATCTTGAAGTTTGTATTTGTTCAGCAACTCCTTGGTACACTTTGATTGATGGACATAGATGTCGTCATTATCTTACTTGATTTGTAGACCAAGGAAGAAATTGAGTTCTCCCATCATACTCATTTGGAATTCCTGTCTCATCAACTCAAAAAAATCTCGACAGAGAATTTGATTAGTAGCTCTAAATATTATATCATCAACATAGATCTAAGCAATAAGAAAGTCTTTCCCCTTGGTTTTTATGAAAAGATTCTTGTCAATCTGACCTCTTTTAAAATCATTTTCAACCAAGAAATTGCTCAGCTCTTTCATACCAAGCTCTAAGAGCTTGTTTAAGACCATAAAAAGCTTTTTGCAATTTGAAAACATGATTTGGAAATTCCGAGTTTTCAAATCCAGGGGTTGCTCAACATAGACTTACTCATCAATGAAACCATTAAGAAAAGCACATTTGACATCCATCCGATAGAATTTGATATTCATGCTTGATGCAAATGCCAATAGGATTCTAATAGCTTCAATCCTAGCCACTCGGTGCAAAGGTTTCCCCACAATCAATTCCTTCTTCTTCATTGTAACTTTGAGCCATAAGTCTAGCCTTCTTTTTACTACCAACCCACCTTCATCCAGTTTTTTCTTGAAAACCCATTTGATTCCTATGATTGGGTGGTCGGAAGGTCGTTTGGTCAAAGTCCGGACTTGGTTTCTTTTGAATTGATTGAGTTCCCCTTGCATGGCCCCTACCCATTTAGGTTCATTTAGGGCCTCCAAGTGCATTTGTGGGTTCAGTTAATGATATGAATGCTATGAATGCACATATATTTTGTAAAGAAGAACGAGTTCTTACCCCACTCGTTGATGTCAAACAAGATATTTTCGAGTGGGTGGCTCGAAGCATATTTGAATGCTCGACCTATTCTCTCGGTTCACCAGATTTGTAGGTTGAATTGGTTGATCATCAATGGTCTAATCTGATTGAACTTGCTCATCTGGTTTACCTTAAGCATTCTAAGCCGGCTCTTGAGTCGATTCATTATGAGTAAGGGTGTTGTAAGTTACCTCATTCCGAGTGACTTTTCCTTGACTCTGTCCGGGCTCATCTTCGATAAGATCATCATCTCGATTGAGCTTCGGATCTAACAATGTTGACTCAATTGGTTTTCCCTGATCAATCTCATAAAAACAATGTGGATACTTTCTTCCACTTTGTCAGTTCTTTTATTGAAAATGCGATATGCTTTACTATGAGATGAATAACCAAGAAAGATACCTTCATCCGACCGAGCATCAAACTTGGTCGAGTGATCCTTACCATTGTTGTGAACATAACGAGTTATATCCAAAGGGTTTGAAGTATGAAATGTTGGGTTTCTTCCCTTTGTAGAGCTCATATGGAGTTTTCTTCAGGATGGGTCCGATGAGGCATCTATTTAGAGTGCGGTTTGCTCTATTGACCGCCTCGACCCGTAAATAGTAAGGTAGATCATATTCAATCGTCATTGTCCTTCCTATTTCTTGAAGAGTTCGGTTCTTTCTCTCCACTACTCCATTCTATTAAGGAGTTCTTAGTGCGGAGAAGTTGTGGGAGATACCATTTTGATCATAGAACTCGTAAATTCCGAGTAATCGAACTCCCTTCCATGATCGGTTTGAATTCTTTTGATCTCGATCCGAGACTCAACTTGGATTTTCTTATTGAGCTTGCTGAACTCTTTGAAGGCTTCATTTTTATGCTTAAGAAAACACACCCGGTAAATCGTGAGTAGTGATCAACAATCACAAGTACATATGATTTACCTCCGAGACTCTTGACAGGGATTTCACAACATAATTCCATATGCAACATTGCAAGCACTTTGGATGTGGAAATAGTTTTAAGAGATTTGAAAGATGATCTGACCTGTTTCCCTTTTGTGCATGCTTCACAAATTTTATCTTTTAAAATGCACAGTTGGGCAAGCCTCCGAGTAAACCATGAGATGCAAGCTTTTTGATGGTGTGCATGCTAACATGACCTAGTCTAGAGATGCTTTTAAACAAGATAAATTCCGACTTGGGTTAGAGAGAGGAATAGTGTAAGTATTACCCGAGAGCTTAGTCTCCTTAGTAGTTTCCTCGAAATATAGCAATTGGTCCGAGTGAATCTTACCTCTTGACCTTTGTCACACAATTAAGAGATGCTGAGTAGATTGTACTTTAATCCTCGACAAGGTAGACTGGGCTTACTAGATTGTTTCCTTTTCCAATCTTGCCTATCCCAATTATCTTACCCTTCCTATCATCTCTAAAAGTGACTTTGCCTCCCTTGTAATCTTCTAACTCAAAAAGAGTCTTGAATCTCCTAACATGTGGCGTGAGCATACACCGTCCCGGTACGAATGCTCTTTTGTTCTTTTCGAGCTACCCGCAACTTAGAAGCAAACTAACCGTTCTCACTTCCTTTAACGAACCCAAGTAATTCCCTTTATTGTGGTCCTTTTCGAGGAAGAAGACTCTTGGAAACCTAGATTTGAATAACTTTGGGTCCGGTCCGATTCCGAGTCTTCCTTTTTAAAAACGGAGTCTCGTGTCTTTTTCTTTTAAAAATCTTTCCTTTCATAAACCAGATGCAGAATGTTTTCTCCTGAAAGCTTGTCTAGGCTCAGCCCTCTTTTCATTCTTATGAATAGGACCGTGCTCAGCTTTCCTGAACTTCGAGTTTTGGAATCCTTTTTGAAAAGATCCGAGTAGGAATTAGATTCCTCCTCTTTGTTAAAACCAAGTCCTTCTTTTCTGAAGGAGACACATTTATATCCTAAGAGCATGTCAAGGTTTTTCTAACCTTGAGTAAACTTTAAAACAAGTTCCTAAGACTTATTGAGCTTTTGTTTCGGATGCTCTTTTTCTCTTCGAGTGTCTCCGACTCAGTCGTATTAGCTTGAGTACTAGTCTTGAGCTCTCTTACAGTGAGTCTTAGTTTTTCTAATTCATTTTTTAAAGAGATGCTCTCACAAGAGATAGACACAAGTTGTTCTTTAAGTTCGGAGGAGTCGAATTGGACTTTTTTCCAAAGTATAAATATATTTAGCTAAATCAACTTTGGAAAACTTGAGGAAATATTCGATTACCTCCCGAGGATTCGTTTCCTCATTGTCCGAGTGGTCAAATTCGACTCGGATTCAGCTTCCGATTCCGATAGACCCGTCAAACACTTTGAGTCGTCCGAGTGCTCATCTTCTTCAAATGATTCTTCATCACTCCATGTGGCCATCATAGCCTTCTTCTTCTTTCTGTCCCTCTTTCTCCTTGGATAGTCTTTGACTATGTGTTCTTTCGTTGCCATATTAAAAATAGCCGGAGTTCTTAGTTAAAGATAACATTGAAGGGGAAGAGTGTTTACCTTTTCTATCCTTCTTATCTTTCTTGTAGAACTCATCTCTTGGCCTTTTCTCCCATCTCTTGTGCTTTATCATTCTTTTGAAGCCTCGATCAATAAGTGCCATGGGATCTTCTTCCGAGTCCGATGAACTCGCATTTTCTTCTTTGCTTTATGAGGCCTTCAACACAGTATTCTTTTTAGTGCTCGACCTCTATGTCCTCTTCTTCCCGATTGATCTCATGGGTGAGTAGCTTCCCAATGAGTTCGTATGGCTTTAATAGAGAGAGGTTTTGGGCTTCCTCGATGGCTGTCACCTCTGGACCCCATCTTCTCTTGGGTAGACGTCTTAGAATCTTTCTGCACATTTCTTCATGGGAAATCTTTCTACCGAGAGATTTGAGATTGTTAGTAATCTCGGTGAAGCGGATGAACATCCGACCGATGTTTTCTTCCTGCTCTATCTTGAACAGCTCATATTTGTGAAGATATTGACTTATCTTCACTTGTTTTACTCGGCTTGTTCCTTCATATGTGTTGACAAGAGTGTCCCACACTTCCTTTTCGTGTCACAAGTCGACACTCGTTGTATTCTTCCGAGCTTATAGCGCACATCGAATGTTCATTGCTTTAAAGTTCTTTCGAACTTTTTGCTTCTTCAGTGGTGTACTCGAGCTTTGCTTTAGGCACGAGTCTTGTTTCCTCCATCCTCATTGGAATGTAGTTGCCTTCTCGTATGATGTTCCATACATCTTCATCGTGATCCAAGAGAAAGCATTCCATGAGCTTCTTCCAATGTACAAAATTTCATCCTTTAAACTTTGGTGGTCTGCTGGAAGATCTTACTTCATCGAACTCTACATTGTTCCGAGCCATTTCATCTTTAAACCTTTGAATTATTAGATCCTTTCTGAAAGGCTAGGCTCTAATACCAATTAAAGGTTTGCTCTTGGAGAGTCTTAGTCACCCTAGAGGGGGCTGAATAAATGGAGGGTTAAAGTTTAAATTGAATAATCAAGACTGTCCGAGTCTAGATTAGACTCGAAAAATTATGAACTCGAATTACGTGGAAACCCTCCCGGGTCAGAAAACCACAGCCAGTGCTAATCTAAGCACCAAGTCAAATCCACTATTTTGAATCCGCAAAATACGAGAGATCGACTCAACCAGAATTGCTCCATTGGACAATTCCTTAAAAGTTTTCCTAGACTCGAAGTTCCCTTATCCGATCTAGTACTTCCTAACTAAGGTAACCTTTACAGGCAGGGACAACCGAGCTGAGTTAACCCTTACAACTCAGTCAAGGGACCTTGCTTAGAGAGTAAGAAAGAGTTTGTGACTGATTACAAGACTTTACAACTCAGAAAAGTATTAAGTACGGATCGAGAGTTGTAAGATGAAAATTGAATGAGTATTATACAAAGAAATATAATTTCAGTAATGGGTTCGGCAATCTTCCGAGTCTTGTGAAGTGGCTTCTATTTATAGGTGACCAAGCAGATTAGCCGTTATGACTATCTTCTTATTAGAAGTCCTCTCGTGATCAGTTGTAACGGTTCTTTTGAGTCGCTCGAAAAGATCCGTTGAGATGTGAACGTTGTGCAATGGCTCTTGACTCCTTAGGATGTCCTAATCCACTTGGAGGTGTCCGAAAAGTAGGATGGAAACCACCATTGAGCTTAGCGTTGAAGATTTCCAGCTTTGAAAATAAATAACCTTGACATAGTGTCCGGGCCTTGGTCGAAGTAGAAAAATCCTTGTCTGTTGGTGGTTGACGACTTAAAGCCGGTTACTTTTATAATTCAAAAAGTAGGATAACTTCATTTAGATAACCTACAAAAGTAAATCAATTTTGGTTCTGAAAGTATAAGATACTTTGGTCCAAGATTAGGCACAGATAATAATTTAATTAAGATAATTAAGGCATAATTATCTCGAGTCCTAAAAGAGTGGAATTTTCCGAGTATAATATTCATTATGCTCAAATTCCATCCGAGTTAGTCTAGAGAAAGATCAAGTTAGAAAGAGAGTATCGAGTAAAAGTACTTGATCTAGACAAATATATTTCAATCAAAACATGCTCGACTTAGAAAGTTTAATTAACGTTGTAATTCACTTTAACTTATAATATGATGTCGAACTTAGTTTGAAAGACTTAGAGTGAATGTTTGAACATGCGATAAATCTGAGTGACTCGGAACTATCGAGTGAATTGATGAACAAGAGAGTGCTTTCTGAGTCGATCAGAATCGGACGAAAACATATACAATGGTTTCGTAACACTCGGAGCAGTTTCGTAACACTCGTAATGACTTAAAATCACAACCTAGAAATGATGAGACTTGTACCGATTCCTTGTTAGTACTACGAATAATATAAATGCAGAGTCTCAGTCTTCAAATTGGTATCTATAACTCTTATGTTCAACATCTCGTTCTCTCCTTGTTTATTTTGATGAAATGCATTAGGGGAGAGAATATTGAACTTCGTGGATTCATCTCGCTTAGAGGGAACGAATTTTGAAAAATTTCACAAATTTAAAACGGTCTTCAAGTAATTTTAATTATTCTCGAATAATTATGATGAATTTCTTTGAGTCATTATTTAGTTGAATGCCTTTCATCAAAAAGGGGAGATTCAAGACTCGTGTATGACTGACTAACCCCTTGAATGCTTTTTGATTTCCTACATTCATCTAAACTTAGGATAAAACAAGAAGCATACTAAAAGAAATTCATTTAACTAAGTCATATGCTTTATAATTCATCATTTGAATATGACTTATTCTTGATTGAACTTAGACTTAAGTAGATTAAGATTATCCGACTAAGTCTCGGACTAAGAAAGTAGAATCCGAGTTAGTTATGACAGATCGACTTAGACCGACCTACTCGGATCTCATATTCCGACCTACTAAATCGGACTCGGACATTTAGTTTGCGTACGCTATCTCATATTTAACATGTCTATTTTATCATAGAGAACATCATGATTTGATCCGGGATTGCATTATTTAAATCATGGTTTAACGCAGAAATGTATGCTATTATTTGTTTAATCATGCATAATTGTGAAATGTCTAAATAACTCATGTGCCCATTAATATTGAATGATTTATTAATAAGTTTTGGCACATCCGGAATATAAGTATATTGAATATTAGACTTGAAATATTCCAAATTAATAAATTAAGGTAATTAGTCATTGAATGCTTTATTTAGACTAATCCTTATCTAATTATGGACCAAAGTATATTTATCCTTTGAGAACCATTGTGCTAAATATTTTTGCAGGTTGGTCTAATGTCAATTATATAAAGCAAAAAGCAAAAACCAAAGGCTTCGACAGTTAAAACATTGCCGGACAAAAAGTTGGAATTTTTGAAAAAGCTCGGAACCGACTCGACAGCCTTGTCCATTACTATTTTGGGCAATATTTTATTTCTGAGTATAATGGTCTTTCGTTATGCTTTTCCAGTTTGCAAAAGATGGAAAAAGAGTTGTTGGAAGCTAGGATTGAGGCACAATAGCTATTTCAAGGTGGTTCAGAAATCTAAGTGAGTGAGACTATCCATTACAACATCTAGTTCCCTAGGACAGACTTCAACATATACACGTTGGAGGCTCAACGACTATCCCTTCAAGGAAAACTATTTATAGAAGCCTTATCATAGATTTCAACTGATGAATGGAAGAAAAAGCGAGAAAAGTTTGAACATCTTCTCTAGCATACAACTCCCAAACTCGTAATTCTAATATTCTGAGTTGTATTCTTCTTAGTAAGTTGTATTGTGATTCTTACTACTCTTCTACTCTTTCTCTCTTACTGAATTATAAAGGTTACTTGACCTCGGTTGTCGCAAACTGTAAAGGTTACCTTAGTTTGGAAGTACCCGATTAGATAACGGAACTTCTAACCTTAGGAAAAATCGGAGGATCCCAAGTTGATAAGGTAACTTCAAGTTGGAAGTGCTAGGTCGGTTAGATAAGGTAAATTCTGAGCCTTTTAAAATTATAATAGATGTGTTTGGAAACAAATTTGGGTGGTCATATTCATTGTAATTGAGGATTCAATTAGTGGATTTGACTTGGTGTTTGGATTGATACTGTCCGTGGCTTTCTGCCTTAGGAGGGTTTCCATGTATTTCGAGTGTCTAAGTTTCGAGTGCAATCTAGACTTAGACTCGGTTGTCTTTCTCAGTTGTTTTTCTCTTTCAAAGCATAAATTGTCTTAGTTTACTTAAATTTCCTCATCACCTTATTCACCCCCTTCTATGGTGACTTAGACTCTCCAGGAGCAACCTTCAATTGGTATCGGAGCGTAACCTTTCAAGAGGATCTCACAATCCAATGGTTTAAAGATCATGGCTATTCCTACTAGAGAATTCGAAGAAGTAAGATCTCTTTTGAGGCCACCCAAGTTCAAAGGCTCAAACTTTGCACTTTGGAAGAAGTTGATGCAATGCTTCCTCTAAGATGTTGAAGAACAAGCATGGAAGGTCATCATTGAGGGAAACTATATTCCCGAGAAAGCAAGAAGGTGACCAAACAGTGGCAAAACTAAAGTCGAATACACCACCGAAGAAAAGGAAAGGTACAGGAAGAACTTTAGAGCTATGAACATCCTTCTATGTTCCACAGATCCTTTGGAGTACAACAGAATCTTAGCTTGTGACACAGCTAAGGAGGTGTGGGACACCTTGGTGACAACATATGAAGGAACAAGCTAAGTGAGACAAACTAGCGTCGCCTAATACCTCAACAAGTATGAGCTATTCAAAATTGAAGAAGCCGAGAGCATCACCGAGATGTGTATCCGATTCACAGAGATTATTAATAATCTCAAATCTCTAGGTAAGAAGATGCCTGATGAAGAAGTTGTTAGAAAACTTTTGAGGAGCCTACCAAAGAAAAAATGGGGTCCAAAGGTGATTGCAATCGAATAAGCACAAGACCTCAGTAAATTGAAGTTAGATGAGCTCATAAGAAAACTTTTGACCCATGAGCTACATCTCAAAGAGGAGGATTCTGAGGACATCCCAAGAAGGAACATTGCATTAAAAGCCTCGGAAGAAGTTGAACGAAGTTCAAGTAGTTTCGACTTAGAAGAGGACCTAATAGAGCAAATTGAGAAATGCTTCAAGAAGATGATGAAGCATCAGATATTAAAAAGAAGCCTAAATCATAGGTCCTCGATCGAGAAAGAAAAGGTAAACTCTCTCATCCTCTCAATTCTTTTTCTACTAATTATTCCAAGTGTTTTAAGTGTGGTAGCAAGGAACACACCATCAAATATTGCCCAGAAAGGAAGAGAGATAACAAAAGAAGAATACCATCACTTATAGTGAAGATAAGTAAGAAGAAGAACAAAACTCATCCGACTCGGACATAGAGGATGAGTCCAAGTGTGTAATAGAAATGACTAACTCAAACACGTAAACCGAATCGGAACAGGACTTATCTAATGGTGAGGAAAATTATCCTCAAGAGCTAATAAATTACTATCTTACATTTTCTAAGATAGATCTTGCAAAGTACATTTTTGCTTTAGTGGAAAGTACGACTCCGATTTTTCCTCTTTCAAAGAAAACTTGAGTCTCTTGAAACTAAGAACAATTTTCTAAAAAGGATCTAGAAAAACCGAGACTCTGTTTCAAGGTACTTGAGACTAACTCACATGATAATGAGACCGAGTCCGAATGCCTCGGATCCGAGAATGAGCTTTTAAAGAAAAAGCTGGATGAGTCTCAAAAATTGATTTTAAAACTCACTCAAGGTCAGAAAAACCTCGATCTCCTTCTTGGTTCTCAGTGTGTTTCTTTTCGAAAAGAAGGTTTGGGTTTTAATTCTAAAAAGGAGGTTAACTCCTATAAAGGTCCTTTCAAGAAGGATTCTCAAAAATCTTTTTCAAAAATTCTGAGCCCAGTTCAACTCGGACAAGTGAAAAGAGAACTGAGCTGAGAAAGGTTTATCAAGAGAAGTCTGCTTAGACTTTTTACAAAAGAAAAGATTTTAACAAACTTAAAACTCAGTTTTCAAAAAGGAAGGCTCGTAATCGGACCCTTCCAAAAATTATTCAAATTTGGGTTACCAAAAGTGCCCTTCCTCCAAAACTAACCTCAGTAAGATTAATTACTGGGATTCCTTAGAGGAATTAAGAAGGGTTAGTTGGTTTTCTTTTGCAGGTACAATACAAAGCAAAGGAAGACTCGAGTCTAACACTCAGAGAGCGCTAAGAATTTTAACTTGCTAAGCTAGAGATTTAGAAAAGCACGCAAGTAAAAGTCTAGTCATCTCGTTGATAATATCATTTCGGACATCAACTAAGATATGATTGACCTTACTTATCATTACATTCAATTGGTGTGTATAATTCTTATGTTCAAGCATCTCGTTCTCTCCTTGTTTATTTTGATGAAATGCACCAGGGGAAGAGAATATTGAACTTTGTGGATTCATCTCGCTTAGGGGAGCGAATTTTGAAAAGTTTCACAAATATAAAATGCTCCTCATGTAATTTTAATTATGCTCGAAAATTATGATGAATTTTTTTGAGTCATTATTTAGTTGAATGCCTTTCATAAAAAGGGGGAGATTGAAGACTCGTGTATGACTGACTAACCCCTTGAATGAGTTTTGATTTCATGCATTCATCTAACCTTAGGATAAAACAAGAAGCATCCTGAAAGAAACTCATTTAACTAAGTCATATGCTTTATAATTCACAATTTGAATATGATTTATTCTTGATCGAACTCGGATTTAAGTTTGTTAAGATTATCCGACTAAGTCCGAGATTAAGAAAGTAGAATCTGAGTTAGTTATGACAGATTGTGTTAGACTCGACCTACTCGGATCTCAGATTCTGACCTA
Organism: Talinum fruticosum; assembly: GCA_021018815.1. NCBI lineage: Eukaryota > Viridiplantae > Streptophyta > Magnoliopsida > Caryophyllales > Talinaceae > Talinum > Talinum fruticosum. Next base: position 233,368 of record JAITYX010000046.1, on the reverse strand, counting down.
CTAAGTCAGACTCGGACATTTAGTTTGCCTACGCTATCTCATATTTAACATGTCTATTTTATCATGGAAAACATCATGATTTGATTAGGGATTGAATTATTTGAATCATGGTCTAACGCAGAAACGTATGCTATTATTTGTTTGACCATGCATAATTGTAAAATGTCTAAATAACTCATGTGCCCATTAAGATTTAATGATTTATTAATGAGTTTTAGCATATCCGGAATCTGAGTATATTGAATATGAGACTTGAAATATTCTAAATTAATAAATTAAGGTAATTAGTCATTGAATGCTTTATTTAGACTAATCCTTATCTAATTATTGGGCAAAATTATATTTATACTTTGAGAACCATTGTGCTAAATGTTTTGCAGGTTGTTCTATTGTCTATTATCTAAAGAAAAAGCAAAAACAAAAGGCTTCTAACCGTTAAAACATTCCCGGACAAAAGCTGGAATTTCGGAAAAGCTCGAATCGATCGACGACCTTGTCTCGTTAATGTTTTGGGTAATATTTTATTTCGAGTCTAACAGTCTTTTCGTTCGCTTTCCAGTTAACAAAAGTTGGAAAAAGAGTTCTTGGAAGCTAGGATTGAGGCACAACAGCTATTTCAAGGTGGTCTAGAAATCTGAGTGACTCGGACTATTCGTTACAATAGCTAGTTGACTTAGACGGCTTCAACATATAGACGTTACAGGCTCAACGGCTATCCCTTCAAGGCAAAATATTTATAGAAGCCTTAGCATTAGATTTCAACTGACTGAATGGAAGAAAAAGAGAGAACATTTTGAACATCTTCTCTAGCATACAATTCCCAAACTGTAATTCTAATATTCCGAGTTCTATTCTTCCGAGTAAGTTGTATTGTAATTCTTACTGCTCTTCTACTCTTTCTCTCTAACCGAGTTGTAAAGTTGACCGTAACTCACTTGTCCCAAACTCGTAAAGGTTACCTTAGTTTGGAAGTACCCAATTAGATAAGGGAACTTCTAACCTTAGGAAAATCGAAGGATCCTAATTTGATAAGGTAACTTCAACTTGGAAGTACTAGGTCAGTCGGATAAGATAAATTACAAGCCTTTAAAAATTGTAATAGATTTGGTTGGGAACAAATTCGGGTAGTCATAGTCATTGTAATTGAGGATTCAATTAGTGGATTTGACTTGGTGTTTGGATTGACACTGTCCCGTGGTTTTCCGCCCCAAGAGGGTTTCCGTGTTTTTCCGAGTGCTATCTAGACTCGGACTCAGCTTGTTTTTCTCTTTCAAAGCATTAATTGTCTAAGTTTACTTAAATTTCCTCATCACCCTATTCACCCCCTCTAGAGTGACATAGATTCTCCATGAGTAAACCTTTAGAAAAAGACTTTTGGGAAAACACTAAAAGCCCTACTGTTCAGCTTTCTTACTAGATCGAGACGACACAACGCACCCTTGGGTCCACAATAGACTAGGGAAACCCCAAAAGAACCCGAAGCTAAGAAGGAAGAAGATCCAATCATGGAGCAACTCTAGAAATGAAAAGCTAACATTTCTATCTAGCAATTAACATATGCTTCTCGAAACATAGACAAGCTTTGATCGATGCACTCAAGTAAGATTGAAGTTTCTCCTGAAACAACAAGCAGGAGAAGTAGTAGGCTTGGTTAACAGTGGGGATAGAGCCATTACTTTTGATCATAAGGATCTCCCTGGAAAAAGGCGTCATTATTTAACCGTAACTTATATTAATAAGTTTATTCCCTTAATCTTGATAGATAATGGATCGATAGTTAATGTATGTCTCTCGGTGAACTACTAAGAGGTTAGGAATTAGGGAGCAACAACTCTCTAAGCGCACTGTTCATCTCCGAGCATATGATAATTCTAGAAGAATAGCCTTGGGAGTAGTGACTCGACCAATCAATATAAGGCCAGTGGAGATGAACATTGAATTCCAAGTCTTAGATATCCCAGCTACTTTCAATCTACTTCTAAGATGCCCTTGGTTGCACGATTATGGAGCAAGTGCCTTCTACATCGCATCAAAAGGTCAAAACAATCATTCAAGGTCAGGTCATAATCGTTAACGGGGATAATCTTTGTGCTACAATCAAGTCCAAAGAGTCTCGTAGTGGAGATCGAGCATGATGCTAATGATGAAGAACTCGTATGGATTTGAAACTGCCGCTACTTTAGAAAGGGATGAAGCACCTTTACCTTTAATCCTTATGGCAACCCTAGTGTCCACTTGATGCTTAGGAAAAATGGGTATTTTCCAGTCTTGTAGGCCGAAGGCCATACCACCCTATTTTTCCACCCTTTGAACCCACTAACAACTACAATTTTAGGCTAGGTTATCAACCTACCACTATGGAAATAGCTCAAGCCAAGTGGGAAGTCCAAGTAAGAAGGACTCGAACCATACACATTCCGCTCTATCGAGCCTTTTCCTTATACTCTAAATGGACAGCTTTATGAGATAACGAGATAATTTCCCTTATTATTGTTTTCTTGAGCCTTATTACATCAAGGAGAAGGACATCGTAGTACCTGGTGTGAAGATCTTCAACGACTACTATATTCTGGAAAAGGAGGCACCTCACCTTCTCAAAAAGGGACAATCCATACCAGATTGGACCAATCTCACCGAAACAATCTTTTCAACCTTCTGTCCAGTCAAGAAAGTAATCTAGAAGGGAACTCTGTCTCGAGAGTGTTATGAGCTATGTCGCATCCATAGCTCAATTCGTCCAGGTTCATCAATGATGCTGACATAAAAGGGTCCAATCATATCACTTGGATTGATGCCGAGGAAGGTCAAGAATTTGTCTGTTAGCTTAGGAGTGCACCTTCCTTCCGAGTCTAGTGTTAGGACTTGTATTTCTTCTTCTTCCGATATTGTTGTTTCGATTTCCAATTATGTCATTTCCAAATTAGTTTCTGAGTCTAATGTACACATTTCCTCATTCAATAAAGTGAATCTTTCTGCTTATTCCTTGCCTTCTCTTGCTCTTAATTGTTTTGTCTCTAATGATGAACAAGAAATTCCTAAAGAATTAATAAAATATATGGAAGATCATGAAAATTGCTCACTAGTAATAGAGGAAACAATAACAATCAATTTAGGGTCAACCGATCAACCCTAAGAGGTTAAGATTGGGAAAACTTTGGATGCGTAAGAGCAGAATCAATTCACTTCACTCCTCACGAGTTCATCGATGTTTTTTTCATGGTCCTACAAAGGCATGTCGGGTATAGATTCAAGTATAGCAGTAACACAAAATTATGCTTGTATGAAGATGCTAAGCCGCTTAAGCGTAAGTTGAGGAAGATGAAACCGGAATGGGCCTTGAAGTTTAAGGAGGAGGCTCATAAACAGCTAGAAGCTTGGTTTATTAAGGTAGTTCACTATCCTCAATGGGTAGCAAATATAGTTCCAATCCGTAAGAAAGATGGCAGGGTTCCTATGTGCGTCGACTTCAATGATTTAAACAAGGCTAGTCCTCAGGATGATTTCCGTTGCCTCATATCAATGTTCTTGTAGATAATACAGATGGGTCATGCTCTACTCTCATTTATGGATGGTTACGTCGTATATAATCAAGTAAAGGTGGTTGAGGAAGACATGGAAAAGACGACCTTCATCACTCAATGTGGGACTTATTGCTATATGGTGATGCCATTTGGGTTAAAAATGCGGGTGCAACGTACCGAACAACAACAACGACACTATTGCATGATATGATCCATAAAGAAGTCGAAGTATATGTACATGATATGATCATAAAATACAAGGACAGAAGGCAGGCACTTACCCATCCTCGAGAAAATTCTTCCATAGACTCAAAAATATAACATGCGCCTTACCCTCAAAAGTGTGCCTTTAGGGTAACCTCTCGGTAAACTATTAGGCTATGTTGTTAGTCTTAGAGGAATCGAAGTTGATTCATCCAAGATCAAGGCTATTAAGGAGATCCCTTCACCATGTACAGAGAACGAGATAAGGGACTTTCTAGGATGTTTACAAGACATTAGTTGTTTCATATCAAAACTAACGCAATTTCTTGATCAATTGTTTTTGCTCACTATCTAAGCCTATGGTTTGTTAACCCATTTTCAAGAAATCAAAGAAAGGATCTCGAGCCCATTTAGGATGCCGAGTGCCAATAAGCATTCGAGAAGGTTAAGGAATACTTGGCTAATCCTCCAAGTGTTAGTTCCACCCTAATAAGGGAAACCTTTGCTTTTGTATCTCACCACAATAGAGACAACTATGAGAGCCATGTTAGCTCATAAGGACAGAAAACAAGAACGCACGATCTACTATCTTAGGAAGAAGTTCTTGGATTATAAGACTAGATAAACACCGTTAGAGAAGACATCTCTGGCTATAATTTGGGCTACCAAGAAGCTCAAACACTACATGTTGACCCGCAAGGTACATGTGGTAGCAACCATGAATCCTATTAAGTACATACTTGACCAACCGACTATCGTAGTAAGATAGCACAATGGACTCGTCATGCTATCGAATTCGAACTCAAGTTTGTTCCTCAAAAAGAGATCAAAGACAGAGTAGTATCGAAGTCTTTGTAGATCTACATGTGCCGAATTGCAACCCGAACACCTTGACTTCTCGGACGAAGATATTTTACAAGTAGAGGTGGACATTTGGACAATGTACTTTGATGGCACTTCAAATCAAAAAGGCTTTGGAGTAGGGATTCTTTTAGTCTCACTGGACGGATCACATACTCTTATTTCAGCTTAAGCTAGACTTCGAGATCACTAATAATGTCGTAGAGTACGAAGCTTGTATCACGTAACTTGAAGTTGCAACAGAGATTGAGGTTAAGAACATCAAGGTTTTCGGTAATTCCAGCTTGATCATCAACAAGATTTCACAAAGGTGGAAGGTATGGAGTGAAGCCTTGGCACCCTACCAAGCATATTTGACAGAATTATCAGAAGACTTAAAAATATTTCCTCCACTTACCATCCTGGGGACGAAACTAGCTAAGTTGGCATCTATGATCAACATACCTACGGGCATTCACTCAATGCCTCGTTCACATCGAGCGACGAAGTCACCTGTAAATGTCTCGCATTTTAGAAGTATCTAATATCGACCATACCAGCTTGGTATCATGATATTTATCAGTACTTGGATAAACAAGAATGTCCTTTGGACTCCACATGTAAAGCCCAACGAGCCATCGGGATGTTGGCTGCACAATTCTTTCTCAATCAAGGTGAGTTGTTCAAGAAAACTAATTCGGGGATCAGCTTTAGTTTGTGTCAATCAACATGAAGCAAAGCGCATCATGGAAAAAATTCATAGAGGAGAATGCGGACCTCATATAAACGGTAGAATGTTGGTCCGTAAGGTTAAGAGACTTGGCTATTATATTTCAACTATGGCAAGCAGATTATCACGATTTTGTTAGAAGGTGCCATAAATGTCGTGTGTCAAACTTACAAATAACAACCTCCGTCATTTGTCACTACATTATCCTTACCCTGGCTATTTTCAGTTTGGGGAATATACATTATTAGCAAGGTGACTCCTAAAGGAACAAGTGGTCATGAATTCGTGTTAGTAGTAATCGACTACTTCACCAAATGGGTAGAAGCGACTTCTTATGCTACCCTCGACGTCAAAACAGTAGCCAAATTCATCACCCAAAATATCATCTGTCGTTATGGAGTGCCCAACAAGCTCATAAGTGACCATGGTAGTCATTTCAAGAAGGAAGTAGCAGATTTGTTGGATAAGTATAAAATCGAACATAATAAATCTTCTCCATATCGTCCTCGGACCAACGGAGCAGCTTGAAACCGCCAATAAGAACATTTGGAGAATAGTGGAGAAAATGGCAATTACTTATAAGGATTAGCCACATAAGTTACCTTTCGCTCTGCGGGGTTACGTAACTTCTATTAGAACCTTCACAAGAGCAACACCCTACTCTTTAGTCTATGGCATGGAAGCAAGTCCTTCTAGTTGAGATTGTCATTCCTTTCATTAAGGATCATTTCCGAGAGTCGATTCTAGAAGCTATGTAGGCTAAAACATATTGTGAGGAATTAGTGTTCCTAGATGAGAGGTGCCTCAATGCCTTGCATAATGTCCAAATATAACAAGCTCGTATATCCAAGGCATTTAATAAGAAGGTTAAGCATCGCAACTTGAAAATTGGGGATTTTGTCCTTAGAGAGGTCGAGCTCCAATTCAGGATTCACGAAGGAAATTTAAGCCCAACTAGGAGGGCCTCTTTATACTTAATCAGATTTTACCCTGTGGAGCAAGAAAATTAACTGATTTAGATCTTTCAATATACTAATCTTGATCGACTTGAAGAAGTACTACGCCTAACATACCCCTAGATAGTGGGTCGAGCCCAGCCCAACTAGGTTATGTCAAGGCGGGCGTTGGCTACAACCTGGTCAACGGTGGACTCGGTCGTGCCACCGTTTTCCCTTTCCTTTTTTGGTTTTCTTTGGTGCGTGTATTTGCTGGATTGTCCAAGTAGACGATCCAATATGTATGTTGGTTTTCTTCACTATTTACCTAAATACATAGCTAATAAAAAGGAATTTAAATTGCAAGCATACTACTTATAAAAAAATTAAACACTCTTCTAAAAAGGCAAAACTAATCCTCATTTTATTCTATTTGTAGTTCCTAAGAATTCGAGTCCTAATCTATTTTCACTTTCATTCCTTTAGGGTCACTAGACTCAGATTCATTGTCTCGGTGCGTTCCTTTATCTCTTGGATTCGTCGGGCTCTCCTTACTTCATTTTCCTTAGCTTCGGTTTCTTTTCGACCAGCGCACGACCATCCGAGGGGTTACTTCACAATTTTGCGAAGGGTAGTAGCAGAACGACTTCTTCGAGGGTTTAGTTCTCTCAGTCTTAGTGCTTTTCGTCGCTCCGGATCGACTTCTATTGTCCTAATGGAATGAAAGTGATAGGCCAAATGCAATCCAAGAGCGGTATTACTTATTCTTTACCCATTTGCCACACCACACGACTTGGGAAGTAATAAATGCTCTCCTCTAGACCCAACAGACAGATGTATGGTCAGCTGTGTAGAATGTGTTTTGAATTGGGATACCTTCCAATGCTTAACATACCATAACGGATCATGGCTGTGATTTTTGAGGTATTCTTCCCATTGAGAAGCAGGACTGGTCGATTAACTTTGATGTCCGTTTATACCGGCAAAAGTGAGTTGTTACTTACATGACCAAGCTAGGGGAGCTTCAATGAGTTTCAAATGTTCCATTAGCTAGATCCGCACATAACAAATGCAAAATCAAAAATTGTTTCCTACATGGTCAAAGTCTAACTCTTTTAGGTCCAACAAGAAGCAAAATCGCAATAAAATATAAATAGTGTCAGCAGAAGTAGGAACGAAAGTTCGGTTTTGGAATGGACCGAAGGCACCTCGGCCTCGGGTGGCGCCGGATCGCCACCTTAGCCGGCGGTGTTGCCTAGTTACCATGGTCTGGTTTCATTTGTTTTAGTGCTTATCTACAATAACAAGGGGCTATCGCGAAAATTTTGTTTGGCATCGCCTTCAACTCGATCTAAGCCAATGATCGTTTTAGCAACTATTAGCGATGTTAGGGAGCAATAATCCTCTAACTGTTCCACCGGACTTAGTAGAGACGTTGGTGTCGAGTCCTTGTGAACCCCTACTAGCAGGAATCCCCTATTAGGCGCATGATTATGGCTCGCCGTCTCAGGATAATAATAGACTCCGGCATAAGCATACATGTTGCGGGAATGCTTCATCAAGTTGATTAAGCTAACCCGATTCCCAATAAGGATCCAGCCTAGATGCTTTCTACTCAAGTTTAGAAAATATTTGTACTTTTTATAAAGATTTTGTGAGGATTTGGGCATAGTTGCTTTTGTTCCCCTAAAAACTACCTAGTATGGAGTCAAATGTTTTAGGTAGGGGACACAGCTTTTTCTCCTCGAACCCGAAAACATGGAGATGATGATCCCAAGAAGCTACAATGGCCCTCAGGAAAGGCTAGTAAATTTTCACCTGATGAATGCTAAAGAGGACATTTAGCTCATAATTGGTTAACCCCGACCTATCCATGTTACTCATCTCATGCATCCACTCGGATTAATTCAGTCATGAAATCCATGGTTTTATGTATGGACGTAAGAGCAGGATATGTTATGGCTAGGTGGAGGTTTTAGTGTGTATATTTCTTGTTGTACCGAGCTGTTGCATTTATAGACGTTTTCCTTGATTTCTTCAAATCCTATTATAATTAGAATAGCAAAGCACTACAGTCCTTATGGGACTTGTAGATGGCCGGCATCGGCCCACCTCCGGCCCAACCTCGTTTCGTATGTTCTTGTGGGCCCGAGCAGTCCTTGTTTTTTTGGTTTCTTGTCCAAGCATGGAGCGCACATTGCTTGGACTATGCACTTGAGATTTCTTATTTTCTTTTTTTTATTTTCTTTTACGGGGAATGGGGCTAGTGCACTTTTTTTAAAATATTGTCTTTGTTATTTTTTCTAAGTTTTGTGCATCATATTAAATAAATGAATGCCCTTCTAGAATCGAGTCTTGCATTTCATCTCGATCGCATAAGAGTCCTCATTACGAAGTAATATATAAATGAGCACCCGACAAGAGGTCCATTAATCAACAACAATGGAAGCAACAAGGAATCATCTACGCATCATCTTCGTAGTCATCATCAAAGATATAATTCCCAAAGTCCTCCAAGACAGATGCGGAGAATCAACAACAACTTCTTTGATCCCAAGACCGGAAGCCCTATGTGCTGGTCCGCTATAAGAAGACCAAGGGAAGTAAAGAGGGTTACCGTGTTGATCAAAGGCTTGCAAGGGCAAAATGTCCAAGCTCTCCTCAGAGAAACCTTGTTCCGCATCGGAGTTACTAGGCCCAAGTCTTGCCTCGGATGCACTCCGATGGTGAGTACGCCACGAAGAATGCTATGACAAGCCCCGTCTAGCAATACTACTAGAAGGCGTTTGTTGCTCATAAGTTTGGGATGATGTCTCGAGCGCACTAGGAAGACTACTCGGAAGGAGCGGCTCTCGATCGACGTCTTTACAAGATCAAGGAAGCGATTAGCAAATCACTAAAAGCTTGAAGAATTTAGCACTACACTAATTAAAGACTTACTAGAGATGTAGAGAAAGATCGATCCAGTAAAGAAATTCTGGATTCCACGAAGAGTCGATCGAAATCTATTGGATATGGTTCTAGATTGTTGCCGGTCATACTACAAAGTTTATTCGGTATTAACAACGAGGAAGATACTTTTAGCGCATAACTAAAAAGAAAATAGCACATAACTCTTACCCGTCGCCAGCTCCTAGGAGAGGGATGCCCAACACATTCCTCTTCTAGGATTTTAGGAATGGTGACAAACCAAGGAGGTTCCCTAGCATAGTAACATCCACATTGAGACTCGGGATGTAAATATTAGTTGGAGTAAGCTGCCAAGGAAGGAAGATGATAATAAAATTCCATACAAGAAATTCAAGGCTATAAGAAAGGAGTTGACCACTTACTAGTTGAGTCATGATGCGAGATGCATGATGGGCGTAAGAGGTGTGTAGATTCAACAATGAGGTAAAAGGATACCCCACCATGGCCGTTGCTTGCTCGGTCGGAGAAAGAGAACAAAAATAGAACATGGTTGGAGGATGATTGACCGGAACAAATGGAGGCCATATGTTAATGAGAATTTGAGGATTAACCATCTCCCTAAGACCAACAAAATCCAAAAGGACCTTCAAACAAGATACGTCTCTCACTCAATTCTCGAGCCACAAGAACATTTTAGGGAAGTTGGAGCTGGGCCCAATGATGGAAGTTGGCCTACATATAAGAATTATCAAGAAATCAACAGGTTGGAATAAAAACCACAAGAAAATGGACAAAAACCGTGGATATAGGAAGTTGGACCGCACCAAAGGCAGCCCCACAAGTCGTGGTCCAGGCTGTGGGTAAGAGCAAAATGTTGAAAGTGTATTGAAAAAGCCTATTTTGGAGCAAATTTTGAGAGTAGAAATAACATACCGAGTCAACGTGGTTGAGGGCTAACCTCAAAAACCTATCTCATGTATTTTAGTCCTCTCAAAATTTATTCTAGCCCATGATACTGGACGCCAGAACATGGGCCGATGCGTTGAGTCTGGAGAGAGATGTGGAAAGTATTCGTACAACCATGGCTACATTTTGACAAGTGAAGTAAATCTTTTTATCCACACAAGATGAAATGTAAATATTGAAGAAAGGAAAATTTGAGCATACCTCAATGATCTTTCATAAGCCGTTTAAAGGAAGGTAGTTGGTAGAAGAATTCGGTTCTGGCTTTGTATGCCGCACACCAGCACCGAGACCCCTAATGAGGCAAGTACATGAGGCAGTACCCCAATTGAGACCCTTTATTCTATCAAGATCCGCTAGGTTCACCTAATTGTGAACATGGACCTTCGTAGGTTGATCTCGAAAGAGGACCATGCTCAAGAGAAGAGCAAGCATGACTCTCATTTGTTGAGGAGAATGTTGAGGCCAGAAAGTTTCATTCTCAAAAGCCTCACAAAGAATGGTATATTTGAATTGATTATTATGTTGAAATATGTCGGCTACAGGACCAAAGAGGTGATGGAGGTAGTCATGGTTTTTGTACAAATTCCAGTCATAAACTAAGGGTTTCCTCGAAAAGCCTAAACCGGATAAACAAAGAAATCGAAAGGAGTTATTGTCATCTAACGAAAAGGGAGGTGGAACGTGTTTTTGGTATCCCAATACCACGCACTAATGGTTGTAATAGGATCCCTCTTCCTCCTATCAATGAGATGGCGTAAGGCCACGAAGAGAGGTCCAAACCCAACATTATACATGATGTTCTCGAGAGGAAAGTGTATCCTCTCACAGGTCTCCATGAACTTTGGAATGGCTCCACCGCTTCGGATCGAGCCCTTTCGCAAGACAAAATCCAACAAGATTTTAGTTAGGACTTTACTCTAAATGAACAAATGAAGAGGTTTAAGCCAATTAGCTTACCAAAGAGGAGATGGCAAGTGAGGAAACATAGCTTTCAACTTCAACTAGAAGATCACTTGGATCCCATTTATTTTACGAGTGCCATTTGCGTTCGAGGAAGGAGACTTGAGTAAGACTCTCAACACTAGTTCTTCCCACAGGATGAACCTTTCTTCTAGGCATTTTGAAGATAAGGAATTCTTGAGAACCAACTACGTTTCAAGAGGAAGCAAAGCAAGGAAATGTAAGAGGAGAACAAGAGTACGATGAAGACTTGGTGTGCAAAATGAATCACATCATGCACCCCTTTTATAGGTAAATTAGTCAATGCATCCACGTATATAAAACAAAGAGTCAAAAGATTAATGGGAACCGAAGAAATTCGGACAGCACGCCGGGCCACATCTGTCAAAGCTGGCCGGCGCCGCCCACGAGGCGTTGTGGCGTCCAATCGGCGACAACTTTTGCAGCCTAGGCCACTTCCCTAGTCCAAGTAGCTTTGTCCTCTTGGAGCATGTGATGTTCGTCTCTTATGCATGCAAGTGGGAGCTTCCGGCCCCACCAATCAGCCTTTTCCGAATAGTTTTATCAATCTGCTTCGACTAAATTATCCAGGTAAGAAACACAGATTATTTTGCCAAACTTCATATCAAAAGACGATCAAAGTTTATCAAAACATGCCAAGCTTTAGGCTCGATCAAGCCAAGCTTAGGATCCCTTTACCGAACTTCGTAACGCATGCATCATAATCAAGTTCAGGTCTCACTTTAGAGTTCAGGTTTGACTACAACCAAATCCAAGCATCACACAATGCCTTGTAGAAATCGAGGTAAGTACACTTTAGTGTCTACTTTGACCCTTTGTCTCTATAGACTCTGGCCAAAGTGGGGGCTAACTATAGACACCTAAAAAGTGTCGTCCTTTATCTTGTTATTTCTGTGTTTTGTTTTGTAGGCCCAATGATGATAATCCCTAGTCTTGTTTGTGGATTTGGATTTCGGATCGTGATCGATCGGACAAATATAAGCCAAGTAAACCACAAAGAACCCCAACACCACTTAAATAGCCTTTTATCTTGGATCGGTCCATAAAACCAGCTTTTCTTTCCGACCATCCAAGTGCCGGGCTGAGCTTTTAGAGATAGTGGTGTCCCATGATGCGTGCCAGGAGAATCCAAGTGCAGTAATACCTTCCCATTTTAAACCATGTCATTTCGTGATTAGGAGCATCAAAGTGCTGCGTTTTGAGCTTCACGAGATAGCCCACATGAGGCTAAAAGATCTTTCCCCTTAGCAACGTCGTGAGGCTGGCACCAGCCTTCTAGAAGCTTGCTGGAACGCTAGCGTTTTGAGCTTGGAGAGTCCTTGGAGGCACAACTAGGGCACGGAACCCTAAAAGGCTCCAGCTGGCCAGTGCTTACCTTCCCATTTTAATCAGCTCTATATGGTTTTATATCTTTCTCGATCTAGTCTTATCTCTAAAGGAATGGTCTGATTTTCTTTCAGCTATTTGGATGGCTAAATGGAGGCAAGCCCTAGGTCATTTATGACCTAGGTCCTCTCCTATAAATAGAGATGTATGGCTTTTATTCCCATACGACTTCCCGCCTTAGCATCACGCTGTAGAAAGTTAACTAGAATACTCTTATCTAAATGTTACTCTGCCAAAATTAATCTAGAATTTTCATCTTTTCTACTTACTACCATTCAATCTGTGCAAAGAGCTAAAGAATACTTCATTATTCTGATCTCCGACTCTCTTTCAATTGATCATTATCATATCCTAGACACAATTCAACAAACTAGCCCTTTTCTTCGGATTGTCACCATTGCATCGAGAAATCCAAGTGAGGAGATCCAGATCAGCAAGATGGGACAACCCGAGGGCCATATTTTAGCCTTCGAACGGTTACATTTATTCTTGTTTTATTCCCTTTCCGTATTGTGGTTTAAGAGATGTAGTTGCTTTAGTTTCCTCCCCGACCGATGTAATCCTTTATTTCTCGCTTTTCTTTATTTTATCGCTTTCTTTATCGCTTTACTTTACCGTTTTCCTAGTTATGTTTTGGTTGCTTTAATTTCACTTTGCATGTTGTTGTATGCTTATTTTCTTATATCTATATTAAAACACTACTCGATCTAGCAATGGCCGTCTTCTGGACGGCATTACGCAAGGGTTTGTCCCTACATTTCGTACCCTCGCCCCGAATCCAATTTTTGGTTCAAGACCGATAGAGTCATCTTTTAACTTCTTTCAATCTTAGTTTTCCCATACTAATATTGGAAGAGCAATTTTTTTAGTTTTTCTTCCCTAAAAACTAATTGGCGACTCTCTTGTTTCATGTTTATTTCTACATAAATTCGCATCCCGGTGTTTTCTCGCTTGTAGGAAAAAATGGCATCAGGATCTAGATCTGCCCACAGGGAAAACACCGAGGCTAGTTTCACTTGCCACGACCTCTCGGCCGGCGCCCACCTTTCCTTGGTGCTGGCTACTCGCCGGCCGTAGGGTTGCGGTGGTGGCTTTGGTCCGCATTGGTGTTCTCACACCAATCTGTCCCTAAAGCCCCATGGTAGAACCACCACCCTAATGTTATTTAGTCCTTAATTAGAAAATAAGATCCTAGGAATTCTAAAAATAATTGCTAAAAATAAAATGACTAATAAAATCGCCAATAAAATATGATTTAATTCATTTCAACTTGATTTAATAAAACTCAGGCAATCTTAATAAAAGGTTCATCCCCACATTCTAAAATCGACTTTCAAAAACTATCTTCAAAATCAATCTTTAAAAAGAGAGACCCGACACAAGTGGGGAAGCTCAGCGAGCCTCGACCTGCCGTGGTTCCTACAGCTTGGTGGTGCCAACCGAGGACTTAGGAGTGTCCTTCTTCTTACTCTCGGCTCCGGCCACGACATCCTAGTTCACGGAGGACGATAATACATGAATTATAAATATACATATGTGATATTAACAACTCGATCTAATATCTTTAAATATAATATTATCGATGAAGAGAAGATAACCAAACTCTTGGGCCAAGCAACAAAACCGTTGACCTCTTTGTCAACACCGTGGAGGTTCGGTAATTGGATTGGCAACTCATAGGTGCCTTTCCCTGGCATCGCTTCTATCACTCTTACCTTCACCCGATCCTCTAAGAGCGGTTCCTCATGAGCGACGGCACCTAGCCGCATAAGGTAAACAACACCCGTTGCCGCAAAGTGATATAGAGGAGAGTGATGATAAGCTAGCATGCACCGCAATGGCTGCATAAGAATTAGCATAAGATTTAGAATAATGAGATAACCCTTGAGAGACAACTTAAACTATCAAGAATCTTGAAAAAATGGTCGAATTTCCCTTAAAAATCAACATTTTCCCATGATAATGGCCCTCATCCGAAACAACAACAAACAATAACTAATTACTCAACAGCCACTTGTCGGTGTTCCACAACAACTAAAGTATATACACCATTCATTCGGCAAGTGTACACCAATAATTAGTCAAAATAAAAACATGCATTCTCATTAGATACAAAATCTTAATTAACTCTATCATATCATGGAATTAGTCATCCAGTGAGCTAACTTTCGTGCTCGTTAGTGTCCGGGGTGAGAATTTACCCTCTACATCAAGGAACTCTTCCAAGTTGGGTGTGGGGATGCCTATCTTTGTAAAGTACACCGTGAACCGGGTTGTCATTCTCTCTACCACATGGGCCCCTTAGGAAGCCAGTTGAGACTCCACTTGAGAAATCATCATTCAAACAGTTTGGAGAAGCGAACCGCTTAAATAATTTGATGATCTGCTGTTAGCTGCCGAGGAAAATGTTAATTCAAGGTAGAATTTTGAAAAAGCATTCCAGAAGTTCAAAGAAGAATTGTCAATCGACAATATTTCTACCGTGGATGTTCTTGCTAATAAAGAAGAGCAAAGAAGTACTAATAATGTGGTGGTTCACAACCCCGTTATTGAAAGGAAAAAGGGGAAAAGGAATGTGAGAAGGAAAAGAACCATTGAAAAAATTGTCAACCAAGTTAGGTCAAGAAAATCCAATAGATCCGGGAACAATAATTCTAGTTCAGCCTTCCGAATATGTGTGCTTTTTCATTTTATCTTTTGAAAAATTTGTTTTTATAGAACAAATTTTAGTGCTTTTATAATTCCTTTTTAGAACAAATTAGTGTTTAGTAGTAATTAATTTAGTATTTCCTGGAAATCATTTCAGTGTTTGTGGTTCTGATGATTTTTCTGACATGCTATATTTGAACATGCTAGTTATCATGACATTTAGTATTAGTACATGCTACTAATTAAGACGTTCATATTTTCCTATATCTAGTCCTTGAATAATTTGTATTATCTTTTTTTTTTTTGTGCAACACAATGAAGCATCCACTTTAGTTTCACATAATAATGTAGCATCCACTTTAGCTTCACAGATTAATGCAGTCATTGCAAATCTAAGTGGAATGCATAGGTTCTTGAGCATGTTGCTTAAAGAATGACAAGTCAAGGCATTAACCATGCCAGAAAGGATCAATGCTATTGATTTGAACTTGCCATGATTTTATGAAATTAGTTATAAACCAATATTGTTTAGTGTTTATACCACCTGACACTCGTTTTGTATTTGTTTACAGTATCATTTCTCAATATACTTTTAGTGTTTCCTAGGTCTTTTTAGTGTTATGATTAAGATTAACATTCATCTATTTAGTTTTTGTATTACCTTTTTAGTGTTTTATAGAACAAAGTTTAGTGTTTACTAGTAATAAACTTAGTGTTTTCTCGGCAATCATTTCAGTGTTTTTGCTGTAGATGATTTTTTTGACATGTTATATTTGAACATATTAGCAATCAATATATTTTGGCATTAACATTTTACATTGCGAAAATTAGCACCGTGAGTTCATGCTATTTACAAGAAGCGCAAGTAGTAAACACTAATCTGTTTAGGTTTTTGAGAAACAGTTTTACTCGTTTCCTATTTATCATTTTAGTGCTCCCTAGTAGCCAGTGTAGTGTTTCCTTGTAATTGTTTTAGTGTTTAGAGAACACTAATTAGTTTATGTTTTTCATAACACTTTTGTAGTGTTTTATCTAAGAAAGTATAATGTTTCCTCATAATTTTAGTGTTTCCTACCAATCATGTTAGTCCTTTTAGTAATAATTTCATTGTTTGTTTTTTAGATGACTTCTTTCACCCATTATATTGAACATATAACAATCATTTCATGTTATTTACGAGCAGCATATAAGTAAACATTACTCTATTTAGTGTTTTTATAGTACCATTTTAGTATTTAGAGAACGAACTTTAGTTTTTCTTAGAGGTCACTTTAGTGTTTCATAGTAATCATTTCAAGTATATCTTTATAAACATTTTTAGTGTTTGTTTTCAGATGAATTTTTTTATCTACTAGATTTGAACATATAATAAAAATTTGTGATATTTAGTATTAATACTTTCCTTTAACAAAGATTAGCACAATCGATTCATTGTATTTACAAGAAGCAAAATAGTAAAACACTAAATGTTGTTCTAAAAACATTAAATAGTGTCCAAAAAACATTAATCTAGTTTTTTACAACCAACAATTTTATACATTCAATCTACCAAAATAGTACAATATGTCACCCAATCTACATTCGTGGTCTAGCATTAGCAGCATTTTTAAGTAGTTTTTCATGGAGTTCAATTGCTTTATTGAGAATGGCTTGTCGTTGTTTGTTATCCTTGAAGATATCATGGCAACACCTGACCAGTAGTGCATTCAACCTTGATTGCTACAAAAATTAATAAAGCAAAATAAATCAAAAGTTATTGCTTAATAATTAATGTCAATTTACTCGTGAGAAATACATATATCTTTGCCTTTGAATCCAGAATTCCAATTATTCTCATCCTCAAAATATGTTTCCATATGCCTCATAAAAAAATCACAATCTACAATATTTGATGTTGTTCTCCAGCTCATCTTTAATCGTTGCGATTCAAGGTATTAAAGAATGTCAGCCTTTGGGTAACCTTTTTCTTCCAAAAATTTGTATACGGAAAATTGCTACAAGTGATATTAATTATAGGTATATTTCAGTTTCGACAATATCATTAAAGTTCAATCATCAACATAAAAACTATTACTAGGATTTACCAATTCATTACGTGAAGGACCATAAGCATTGGGATAATTTTTTTGGTCAACATGTTGTCAATGATTTCATATTTTTTGTCCTTCGATTAAAAATATACACAAAAAATGTTGTTTGTGCCATATTAGAGCCACCACATTCTAAGACAATGCAAAAACACCATAGTTAATATCAGTATAACAAAAATAAAATAAAAAACTTTGTTGTGTTTTCTAGCAATAAAAGTAAAATTAATCCTTTTTACCATGTCCACTTTTTTTATATCAATCCATTTGCATCTCTTCAACTTATTATTCAAGATTTTGCTGAATATTTTGTATCTCCCATCAACCGTGCTATTTGTGAAGCTCAAAGAGCTATTTGTGATATGCAAAAGTTAAAGCATGTTAGTGTTTTATAGGATACATGCACAACACAAGACATTATATCTTTATTAAAAAACACAAATCTGTGTAATGTTTTTAAAGAAGATTGTTAGTGTTTTATAAAATAACTTGGTGTTTTGCACTATTGTTAGCACTTTTGCACATTATCAAATACTACTTTTGAGTGTTTTTATAGTATGTTTTTAGTATTTTATAGAACATTTATTGGTGTTTTCAATGAATATATATTAAGCAAAACTAAATGATGTTCGAATAACAAGTGATGTTTGAAAACTTAATTACAATATAGGGTAGGTAATAACTTAATTACCAACAATATTGCATGTAGATAAGGTATATAAGTGAATACTACAAAAACATTCCATTGGAAGGAAAAATCTTAAAATGGGTGCATCGGACAACAAATTGTGAAAATATTCTTTATTGTTGAGCATTGCACACCAAATTGTTAAAATGTTGGAGTTTATTTCTTTTCCAGGGGCGAGAGATTGAAAGTTCGTTGTGATTTCTTATTAAGCTCCATGCATCAAACATTGGTTCACTAAAATTAAAAAAAGAACAACCAAAATCAGGTCATGCATCAATAAAAAATGAAAAAAATATGTTAGTGTCTTTAAATTCAAACAAGAATATACCTAATGTCAAATTTTTTGAAACATTAAAGGCATATTCACTTATCAACTTTTCTTTATCAGAAAGATTAGAAGTCAATGGAGTTGAACATATTTGAAAAGGAGATTTGCTGCTTTTTGGCAGAGTTGGGTGTATTCTCTTTGTTCTTATCATCTCCTCAATAACTATTTTCACACTCTTATCCTCTTTTCCTTTTGTACAACAAGGGCTGATGTGAGGACTTTGAGAGTCTAGAATGAATTTGAATGAAGGGATTTCTAGATCTCTTGTTTTTTTCTTTTTGGTTGTGTTGTCTTCCCTAATTTTGACATAATGTACGTCAAGTCTTCTATAACCGAAGATTTTCTCCAGAATTCTTCATCATCATCCTCTTTCAAAGTAGCAATTTCTTCCTTTCCATCTATTGATTCATTCTTCTCTAGTTCAATTGGAGTTTTAGAATCTTCTGTATGAGGATCGCAAAATCCAAAAATTTTTCTATAGATAAGTTGTGCATTTGATGGATTTGTTGATTCTTTTGATACTTTCCAGTCATGTACTTCATAAAACTCCAGTAATCAAAACATGCTTTAATGGAGTTCTTCACCCGAGTAATCAGACCCTTAAAATCTTTTTGCACACAATTGGAAAAAAAAACATAGATGATCTTAGCACACTTAGTTCATTTTGCATTAAACAATATTCTGTTTAGTATTTTTAAAGTACCTTTTCGGTGTTTTTATACTACCCGTTTAGTGTTTTATATAATAATGTTTAGTATATCCTAGTTATAATTTTAGTGTTTCCTACCTATCATTTTATTATTTGCTAGTAATCATTTTAGTGTTTCCTAGTTATCATTGTAGTGTTGACTAGTTACCATCTTAGTGTTTCCTTGTTATCATATTATTATCATTTTAGTGTTTGATAGTTATCATTTTAGTGTTTTCTAGTTATCATCTTAGTGTTTGCTAGTTATCATTTTAGTATTTTCTAGTTATCATCTAAGTGTTTTCTAGTTTTCATTTAGTGTTTCGTAATTGTCATCTTAGGGTGTGTTTGGTTGAGGGGAAAATATTTTCCAATGAAATCATTTTCCCATGAAAAATGATTTTTCAAGGAAATCATTTTCCACCTATATTTTCCTTTGTTTGGTAGGAATTATAATCCACATAAAAGACCTCATAATAATACAACAAGCTTAAATACTAAAAAAATTACATTAAAAACCCAAATTGGGAACAAGAGAAGATCTCTCTCTCTCATTTGGTATTTCTATTGGTGAAATGCATCTTCTCGTAACACTAAATCCAAAGCAGAGAGAGAAAAAATGAACCTTGTCTTTCCCGCACCGCTTGCTCCCCCTTTGCTCGTGGAACCATCGCGATCGACAACGCTGGCACAAGCACCGCAGGGATGGGCGGCGCCGACGACAAGGCGGACAATCCCTCTGTCTTTAAGATGTAAAGCGTGTGGAGCTCCCGAAACCCGGCTAAAGCGAGGACCACAGATCTCGAGCCTCTCAGTGTCTGCAGCTTATGTTCGGCCAGCAACGTGTGCAGAGCAGCTCCCACAGGCGCTTGTCCTAGGCCGTCCGGCGCCACGTCTTGTTGACGTAGGATGCGAGCGACCGACGGGAAAGAGAAGGCGAGATGAACAAGAGGAGAGAGAAAGCAAGCTAGTGAGAGGAGAGAGAAAGCGGGATGAGCGAGGTTAGGACTTCAAATGAGTGATGAGTGATGAGTGATGAGTGACGAGTGATGAGCAAGAGGGAGGGAGAGTTAAGCCAAGAGTTGAGGATGGACTCTAGCAAAATTAACTTCCCTCTAAAATTAAAGAAATTATTTTCTCGCTAATGAAAGGAAAATATTTTTCCTTGAATAATTATTTTTAGAATTTATGTTGTCAAACGCCAAAAATAGATTCTTAATTTCCCAAGAAAATGTTTTCAATGTTTCCTAGTTTTCATTTTAGTGTTTCCTATTTATCAATCTTATTGTTTCCTAGATTTGAACATATAATGTTGTTAGTGTTTTCTATATTATAAAAAAAAAGAAAAGAAAAGCATAAACGAATATATTAGACATAATTCAAGTACTCACCTCCATTTTTATCAACACATGCTTGCAATGCTTAGCTTCTTTAGCTTGTTGTGTTTGACTTGCTCCAAGGTCATTTTGATTTGGGATTTCTAGAGGGGCTTCAATTTTACTCCTACCAAATCCTACTTTGCTTTCTTTAGCCACCCTTTTCATGACCTTTTGTGATGTCCAACTAGTTATTGTTGGGAACACTCTCGGCATGATTCTTCTACTTAACATTACTCCATCCAAGTAGAACATCTAATTTTAAAATTAACACAAATAAAACATTAACTGGTTAGTGTTATTTAGTATTTAACAGAAATTAACAAGACAATTAAATACACCTACCATTAGAAAGGTGATTGAGCCTTCAAAAAACTGCAGATTGGTCTTCTTTTCTGCATCAATCAAGTAATCCAACATGTACTTGGACCTAGATGATGGTATTTGACTAAGATCACCAAGATTTTTTAAAATTAACATGGAGAAACAATGTTGTCAATGACTATGAAAGAACATGACACCCAAGTATGTAATGAAGTTCCTCCGAAACCTTACACCACCATGTAGTTGTTGTAGTATAAACCGAAGCATCTTGGCTAGAACTGGTGTGCCATTCTCCAAGTAACTAATCATCTCTTAAGTCTTGCGAGACTCCTCTAAAATCTTCATTTGGGCACTCCTTGCCCACTTCAACTACTTCCTTTCCTACCATTGGTAACCTGAATGCCAAGTGAACATCACTTTCACTTATTTCTATTTCCTTTGTTCAGTGAGTTGAACCAAACTACATATGGAGCAAATTTGTCCACTAACCATGCAAGCAAACTTCCCGGAGATTTTGTTAACTTGTGAAGACTCACGTATAACTTTCTATCTCTCTTAGATTTTGACTTTAAGTCATTATGAGCTTTATAAAAACTCATTTCTAAGTTTTCTTCCTGTTCTAACCTAATCGAAACCAGTCATTCGAACATAATATTCTTAATTGTGTTTCGACCCACTCAAACATAACTCGTAACAATCGCATGAGTAAATAATTTTCGCAACACTTTTATTCTAAGCACCGACTTCTTATTTCATGTGAAAATGAATTACTCCGTTAATTCTAATTTCCAAGTCAGCTTTATTTACTGAGAATTATGTACTTGATGAAGTTTATGAATTCTAATATCTTATTCGTTCTCACTTAATTATTTTGATGATTGGCTGAAGATGGAATCTAAACCTAATGAATATTAGACTCGAAAAGTTCCATTCTTTTAGGTTGAAGATAATTAAGTGCTTAATTACTTTGATTTAATTATTATCTTTGCCTAATTCTATACCAAAGTATTTTTATACTTTTAGTACCACTTTGATTTTCTTTTATAGGTTGATTAAACAAGCCTAATCTACTTTGGAAATACAAAAGCAGACTGTTTCTAGCCATTTAAACACCATCGACGTAAATCAACCATTTCTGGACATGGCTTAAACACCGTGTCGAGTTGTTTGTTTTCAAAACTAGAAAACTTCAACTTTAAGTCTAACGGTTGTTTCCACTATAGATTTCAATAACCACCAGAGCGTTGGACCGTCTTTGGAGCTAAGGATCACTACACAATGTTCACATCTCAACAGATCTTTTCTCGAGTGACTCAAACTAGTCGTTACAACGGCTAATGAGACTCGTTAGTCCATAACAAATCTCAACGGTCATTCTCGCCTTGGTGCTTATAAATAGAAGCCACTCCACAAGACTTGAAGATTTCCGCTGAACACATTACTTAACACTTAGTGCATTCTTATTCAATCTTCAACTTACGACTCCTAATCTATAATTTCTTACTTTCCGAGTTATAAAGAAAGTCTTGTAATCACTCATACTCTTTCTACTTTGTTTGTAAGTCCCTTGACCGAGCTGTAAGGGCTAACTCAACTTAGTTGTCCCTGATCGTAATGGTTAACTAAGTCGGAAGAATTACATGAGATAAGGGAACTTCTTAGTCTAGGAAAACTTGTAAAGGAATTATCTAAGGGAGCAATTCGCGCAGAGTTAGTCCTTTGTAATTGAGGATTCAATTAATGGATTTGACTTGGTGCTTAGATTAGCACTCGTCCATGGTTTTCTGTCCCATGAGAGTTTTCACATATTTCGTGTGTACTTAACTTTCGAGTCCAATTTAGACTCGTAACTGCTTTCTTAGTCCGTTCATGTGCAAAACAGCTTTGATTTTTCTAAAAATTTTCATCAACCTATTGGTATCGTAGCCTAGCCTTTCAAGAGGATCTCATAATCCAAAGTTCTAAAGATCATATGGCTTAGAACAATGGAGAGTTCGATGAATTAAGAACATCCACCATACCACCCAAGTTCAACGGGTCAAACTTTGCACACTCGGAAGAAGATGATGCAATGTTTTTTTCTGGATAATGATGAAGAAGTATGGCACATCATTAAGATTGGGAACTTCATTCCAATGAAGATGAAAGCGAGTTAGATCGTGCCTAAGGAAAAGTCGGAGGACACTATCGAAGAGAATCCGAAGTTCAAAAAGAAATTCAAAGCTATGAACACTCGATGTACGCTATCGCCTTAGAAGAATACAATATAGTGTCAACTCGTGACACAACCAAAGTGGTGTGGGATACACTGGTCAATAGCTATGAAGGAACCAGATCAAGTGTAGCAGGGAAAGATAAGTCAATATCTTCACAAGTATGAGCTATTCAGAATATAACCTAAGGAGAACATCTCTTAGATGTATGCTTGGTTTACTGACATTACCGACAACCTCAAGTCTCCGGGTAGAAATATCTCTCATGAGGAAATTGTCATAAAAATTATAAGAAGTTTACCAACGAGAAGATGGGGTCCCAAGGTGACAGAGAATCGAAGAAGCTCGGAATCTCTCTCAACCGAAGCCGGATGAGGTCATAGGAAGTTACTTACTCATGAGCCGCACCTAGAAGAAGAGGATGCAGAGGTCAGCACCAAAAAGAACATCGCACCGAAGGCCTCGAAAAGCAGACGACAAAGTCCGAGCTCCTCAAACTCGTAAGTGGATTCCATGGCACTCATTGCTTGAGGCTTCAAAAATATGATGAAGAACAAAAAGTGGCAAAAGAGGCAACAGGAGGAGTTCTATAAGAAAGACAAGAAAGAGAAGAAAGGTAAATACTCATCTTCTTCTAAATTGTCTTTAACTAAGAATTCTAGTTGCTTTGAATGTGGCAAGCAATGAGCACATAGTCAAGGACTGTCTAAAGAGAAAGAAGGACAAAAAGAAGAAAAATGCTATAATGGCTACCAGGAGCGATGATGACTCATTTGAAGATGATGATTCGGATGACTCAAAGTGTCTAATGGCACCGATAGACTCGTAAGCTAGATCTTAGTCAAACAAGTGACAACTCAGATACCGAGGAAACAAGTCCTCAGCAGGTAATTGAATATTTCCTAAATTTTTCCAAAGCCGATCTTGCTAGATATATCTTTACTTTAGAAGAACATTCTAATTCCGAGTCTTCCGATTTCAAGAAATAACTTCGACTCTCTATCACTGAGATTAATAATTTGAAAAATGAGTTAGAAAACTTTAGACAAAATCTGAAAGTACTTAAGACCAATGCTCAAGACAATGAGACTAAGTTTGAGTGCCTCGTAATAGAGAATGAGTACTTGAAAAGGAAGCTCTATAAGTCCGAAGAGCTGATTTTTAAAACTCACTCAAGGTTAGAAAACCTTCATCTTTTACTTGGGTCTCAGTGTGTCTCATTTAGAAAAGAAGGTCTAAGTTACAATGCTCAAGAGGAACCTAATTCCTATTCAAGTCTTTTCAAAACAGATTCCGTAAATGTAAAGTTCAGGAAGGCTAAGCATGGTCCCATTCATTCAAATAAAAAGAGGACTAAGCACATACCAGCTTTCAAGAAAAAGCCTTCTCAACCTGTTTACAAAAAGTAATGTTTTCAAAGAAAAGAGACACAAACTCTGGTTTCTAAAAGTAAGACTTAAAATTAGACCAAACACAAAATCATTCAAATTTGGGTTCCTAAAAGTTCTCTTCCTAAGAGAAAGACCATAGTAAAGGCATTTACTAGGTTTGTGAGAGGAAGTGAGAAGGGTTAGTTTGTTTCTGTCTTACAGGTGACTCGGAAACTGGAAGGGTCGTTAGTACTTAGACCGTGGCTGCTCACTCCATATGTCCGGAGACTCAAAACTCTTCTCGTAGTTAGAAGTTATGAATGCAGGAAAAGTCACATTTGGAGATAATTGAAAGGCAAGATAGTTGGGATTGGCAAGATTGGTCAAGGATACAACTTAGTCGGTTCAGTCTACCTTATCAAAGGGCTTAAGTACAATCTCCTTAGCATATCTTAGCTATGTGACAAAGGCCAAGAGGTAAGGTTCACTCAAACAACCTGCTACATTTTTGATGCAGTCACCAAAGAGACAAAGCTTTCGTGTCCGAGGTCAAGTAACACTTATACCATTCCTCTTTCGCATTCTTGTCGAATTTATCTTGCTTAAAAGCATTTTTAAATGATGATTCACGGACATGGCATCGTAGACTAAGTCATATTAGCATGCATACCATCAAGAAGCTTGCATCTCATGGATTAGTTAGGTGTTTACCTAACTGTGCATTTAAGAAAGATAAAATTTGTGAAGCATGCATAAAAGGAAAGCAAGTTAGATCATCTTTCAAACCACTCAAAACTATGTCTACATCCAAAGTACTTGAATTGGTTCATATGGATTTGTGTGGCGAAATTCCTATGAAAAGCTTAGGAGGTAAATCATATGCGCTAGTTATTGTTGATGATTATTCACAATTTACCTAGGTGTGTTTTCTGAGAAACAAGACTGAAGCCTTTAAAAAGTTCACTAAGATCTCGCATGAAAATTCAAGTGGAGCTTGAGACTCGGATTAGAAGAATTCAAACTTACCATGGAAGGGAGTTCGATTACTCGAATTTGTAGACTTTTGTGACAAGAATGACATCTCCCACAACTTCTCTACACTAAGAACTCTACAACAGAATGGAGTAGTGGAGAGAAAGGACAAAACTCTTGAAGAAGGGACCATGATGATTGAAAATGATCTACCTTACTATTTCCGGGTCGAAGCAGTCAACACAACAAACTATACGCTTAACAAATGCCTCATCAAACCCATCTTGAAGAAGCCACCCTATGAGCTGTACAAGGGAAACAAGCCCAACATTTCCTACTTCAAACCATTCGGATGTAAATGCTTTGTGCATACATCCGACTAATTTTGATGCTAGATCGGATGAAGGTATATTTCCGGGTTACTCATCTCATAGTAAAGCTTATCGAGTTTTTAACAAAATGACTAACAAAGTGGAAGAAAGCATCCACATTGTCTTTGATGAGATTGATCTTGGTAGGATAAGTGAATCCACCTTCTCATATCTCAAGCTTAATAGAGATCAAGATAACATTGTTGAAGCCGAACACGTAAAGAGTCAAAACGAAGAACCGAGACAACTTAGAATGAGGCAACTCATAATGTTGTGATTCGGAATAAACAAATTTAAGAGGCAACTCGTAATATTGAAGAACAAACCAATACAGAGGCTCAAGTAAGAGGAACCAAATGAAGATCAACCTATTTAACCAACAAACTTGGTAAACCATAGGACAGGTAAAGCTTTCAAATATATATCTAGTCACCCACCCGAGAACATACTTTTTGATATGAATAGTGGGGTAAGAACTCGTTCTTCTTTGTCAAATCTATGTGCATTTTCAGCATTCCTATCATTAATTGAATCTAAAAATGTACTAGAAACCTTAACTAAACCGAAATAGGTAGAGGCCAAGTAAGAAAAGCTAAACCAATTTGAAAGAAACCAAATCTGGACTTTGACTAAACCACCTTCCGACCACCCAATAATAGGAACCAAATGGATTTTTAAGAAAAAACTGGATGAGGAAGGGTTGGTAGTCGAAATAAGACTAGATTTGTTACTTAAGGGTATAACAAAGAAGAGGGAATTAATTATGGGGAAACCTTTGCACCTATTTCTAGGATTGAGACAATCAGAATTCTCTTAGCATTTGCATCAAGCATGAACATCAAACTTTATCAAATGGATGTCAAATGTGCATTTCTCAATGGTTATATTCAAGAAGAACTTTATGTTGAGCAACCCCTGGATTTGAAAACTCATAATTTTCAAATCATGTTTTCAAATTGCAAAAGGCTTTATATGATCTTAAATAAGCTCCCAAAGCTTGGTATGAAAGACTAAGCACTTTCTTAGTTGAAAATGATTTCAAAAGAGGTCAGATTAATAAACTCTTTTCACAAAAACCAAGGGGAATTATTTTCTTATCATTTGGATCTATGTTGATGATATTATTCTTGGAGTTATTAATGAAACTCTATGCCATGAGTTTTCCGGGTTAATGAGACAGGAGTTCCAAATGAGCATGATGGGAGAACTCAATTTCTTCCTTGGTTTGTAAATCAAGCAAGAAAAGGATGGAATCGATGTCCATCAATCTAAGTACACCAAGAAGCTATTAAAGAAATATAAGCTATGAGATGTGAAGCATGCAGCGAACACCTATGAGTAGCAGCTTAAAACCGAACTCGGACGAGAAAGCCAAAGTCGTAGATCAAAAACTCTACCGAGATATGATTAGATCTATACTTTATCTCACATATAGTAGGCCAAATATCATGTTTAGTGTTTGCCTTTGTGTAAGATTTCAAGCTAATCCTAAGGAATCACATCTCACTACTGGTGAAGAGAATCTTTAGATATCTTGCAAGGACTCAAAATTGTGGTTTATGGTTTTAAAAGGACTCAGAACCTGACTTTCACTAGATATCCAGATGCTAACTATGCTGGATACAAGATTGATAGAAAGAGCACATCAGGAACATGCCAATTTCTGGGTTAATCACTCATGTCTTGGCACTTAAAGAAGTAGAACTTAGTTGCTCTATCAACTATCGAGGCTAAGTACATTTCAACTAGAGCTTGCTGTGCTTAGATTCTTTAAATCAAGCAATACTTGAAGGATCTTGGATTATCATTCACATCTATTCCAAAAAAGTGTGACAACTAAAGTGCAATCAAGCATCACTAAGAATCCAGTTCTACACTAAAAGACAATGCACATTGAGGTCGGGTATCATTCTCCGAGAGACCATTCTAAGAAAGGTGATATTGAACTTGAGTTTATTCCTGTAAAATTTTTAATTAGTTGATATTTTCACTAAGCCTCCGAGTGAAGATTAGTTTTGCTTTATTAGGAATTAGCTTGGCATGTTAAATGCATGATTATCTAAGTTATTACATGAATGATTCTACTATGATTGATTGTTATATGCTTTGCGAAGATAACTAATGGATCAATTAACTAAGAATGAGACTGAGTTATGAGTTATAAATTTTCCGAGCGTGTTCCGAGTTACTCAAACACCTTACTAAGTCGACTCGCATTGTTAGCAAAATGGACATCAAAATTTTATGATCATCTCTAGATAAATGGAGAATCTCATAAATGTTTTTAAAAACTCTTTCTTCTCTCTCTCTCTCTCTCTCTCTCTCTCTCTCTCTCTCGTGTGTCATAGGAATAGTCAGCGAGAACTAGCTATTGGAAGAAACTAGTTGTTATGCACTGAGAGACTCAACAGCTCGATAATCGTTGCAAGGTAACCGAGTCAAAAAGTCAGCTGGAAGCCTTTTCTCGCTATAAAGAGCACCACTTCACTTTCTTTCTTCTACTTTACCTACTTATTGCTTACTCTCTCACTCTCTTTGCTCTCAAAGTTCATTCACTCTCGCACTCACTCTCTCTCTCGATTCTCGATCTTCTATGTTCTCTACTCTTTCTCTCGTTTCTCTCAAACACTCTCTACTCTCTAACTATGCCTAAGATAGGATCTGCTATGGAAGGAGATTCAGCCATAAAAATGCCGGAACTAAGTCCACTCATACCGAGGCTACACAAGGCAAAGGTAAAGAGCCCGCCTCGAAGACCCAATGCATATTGTCGCCCAACAGTTCATTCCGGACGACAAATTATTTCCAAAAACATCCTTCTCCGAGGTTGAGACACATCCTAAAACTGGTGTGTACACCTATCTTTATTTCTATGAGTATATTTACCCGCACCTTATGTCCGAGTTCTATGCTAACATGACGGCAATCGACAACATTATTTCTTCCGTTGTTCAAGGTCGACCATTCGAATCAATCTCACTTTACTTCATAGACTTTTCAATGTGAAGTCTCTCTTTCTCAAGTCCAATCCATTCCTTTCAGTGAAGTCTCTGATGACTTCTTTATAAAATAGGCTAAAGAACCTCGTCAGTCCGTAAATAACTTTTATGTGACTCGGATGACCTCGTAAGCCAAGCTTCTATGTTTCATTCTGATGAGGACATTCTTCTCTTATTACCCATCTAAAGAGAACCCCAACTCCAATGTTCTAAAGGTTCTCTATGACATTCTTGAGGGCTACAAAGTAGACCTCTTTCCATTCATTTTAGAGTAGATAGCCTCTGTTCCTTTTGATTCTAAGAAGACTCGT
The DNA here is from genome assembly GCA_021018815.1 of Talinum fruticosum. NCBI lineage: Eukaryota > Viridiplantae > Streptophyta > Magnoliopsida > Caryophyllales > Talinaceae > Talinum > Talinum fruticosum. The sequence goes on along the minus strand of JAITYX010000046.1, from coordinate 204,519 downwards.
TATCGTTTAGGAGCTCTTCTCACGGCTATTTTCACTCAGTTTGGGGTTCCCTCTACCTTATGACCCAAACTCTTGCTTGGAACCTAAAGGTTTGCTCTTGGATAGTCTAAGTTACCCTAGAAGGGGTGAATAGGGTGATGAGGAAATTTAAAAGAACTTAGACACTTTTTGCTTACAAAGTAATAAACAGACTAAGTCCGAGTCTAGATTGGACTAAAAATGCTAGTACTTAGAAATACGTGGAAACCTTCCTAGGGCTGAAAACCACAGTCGGTGCTCATCCAAGCACCAAGTTAAATCCACTATTTTGAATCCTCAAAATACAAAGGACTCGACTCTACCAGAATTTCCCCTTAGACAACTCCTTACAATGTTTTCCTAGACTCAAAAGTTCCCTTATCTCATCTAGTACTTCCGACAACCGAGCTGAGTTAACCCTTACAGCTCAGTCAAGGGACCTTACTAAGAAAGTAAGAGAAGTTTGTAACTGATTACAAGACTTTACAACTAGGAGAATATTAAACACACACTTGGAGTTCTATGTAGAAGATTTAGTGAGTAATGCACTAAGAGAGTTAGGCAACGTATTGATCAATAATTTCAGCAATCTTCAAGTCTTGTGAAGTGGCTTCTATTTATAGGTAACCAAGCAGTGTGACCGTTGTGTCTTGGTTCCGAACAAAAGTCTTTATCGGCCGTTGTAGAGGCTCTTCCGAGTCACTAAGAAAAGATCTATTTGAATGTGAGCATTGTGCAACGGCTCTTGGCTCCAAAAGGTTTTCCAGTCAACCGTCGTTATCCGAAAAGTAAGGTGGAAACCATCGTTGAGCCTAGCATTGGAGTTTTTAGTTTTGGAAATAGACAACCCTAACAAGGTGTCCGAGCCCTATTCAGATGTAGATAAAGCTTGTCTCGCTGGTGATTGACAGCTAGAAGCCTGGCTACTTTTGTATTTTAAAAATGAGATAGCCTCGTTTGAATAACCTACAAAAGTAAACCGCTTTGGTTCTCAAAGTATAAAATACTTTGGTCCGAGATTAAACACAGCTAATAATTAAATTAGGATAAATTAAGGGCATAGTTATCTTAGGCCTAGAGAAGTAGAATTTTGTGAGTCTAATATTTGATATACTCAAATTCCATTGGAGTCAATCCTAAAGATGATCAAGTAGAGAGAGAAAATATCAAAGTATAACAACTTGATCTCGAACAAATAATTCACAAGGAGATAAACCGACTTAGAAAAGGGACTAACACTATAATTCACTTTGCGTTGAAATATGCAGTTAGTACTCGAAAAAAGTGTAAAAAATTATTTGAGCGAGCGATAGTTCTGAGTGATGTTTGAGTGAGTCGAAACATCGGTGTAGAAGATATACAATAATGTGCTTTCTCGATCGGCTAGAAATGAAGGACTTAGAGTTAGAAACCGAGTCTTCAATCTCTCCCTTTTCGATGAAAGGCATTCCACACTCGAGATAGAAACTTGTTAGTGCAAAACATGAATTTTCATTTTCACTATACGGAGCATATCGAACGAGAAGTGATGAGTGAGAAGCATTCCATACTTATAAGATGCATTGCAAATAATATCATCACTCATAACAGTTCTACGGATAACACATTAGACCAAAGAGATGAACAGATTACATTAGAGTAGAAAGAGATAATTACAAATATCTAACTCAAAAAGAAGTAACTCAGAAAAAATATGTTCGAAAAAAAATTCATTCATTTGCTCAAAGAAAGGGGTGAGCTCCCTTAAACACAACATCAATATTTCTATTATGAAGGTTTGCTCGGGAGAGTCCGAGTCACCCTAGAGGGGGTGAATAGGGTGATAGAAAATTCTTTGCGAAAACACTCTTTTTGACGAAAAGAGACAAAGACAGCTTTCGAGTCTAAGCACGTGGTCGAAAAGATTGGACTCGTAAAAGATTGGACTCGAAAGCAATGAATCGGACGAAACAAGAGTAGTTAGGTTGTCCGAGTCTAGAATGAAATCGGAAAGAGAACGCAGAGATTTTACGTGGAAACCCTCCCGGGGCGTAAAACCACGGCCCATGTCAATCCGGACACGAAGTCAAATCCACTATTTTGAGTCCACAAAATACCGTGAACTCGATCGAACCCGAGTTGCTCCCTTGGACAACTCTATACAAGTTTTCCTAGACTCGAAGTTACCTTATCTAATCTAGTACTTCCTAGCCGAGATAACCCTTACAGCTAGGGACAACTAAGCTGAGTTAACCCTTACAGACTTAGTCAAGGGACCTTACAAAGAATGTAAGAAGAGTTTGTAACTTAGTACAAGACCTTACAACTCGAGAGTAATGAATTACAGAGTTGGAGTTATAAGTTGAAGATTGAAAGTAAATACAATGACTTTTCTCAAGTATGTGTATTAACAATAGAATCGGCAAATCTTCAAGTCTTGTGAAGTGGCTTCTATTTATAGATGACCAGGCAGAGTAGCCGTTATCTTCATCTCGCCGACCGAGAGTCCTCTCGTGACCGTTGATAGAAGCTTTCCGAGTCACTCGAAAGTATCCGTTAAAATATGGACGTTGGACAACGGTTTAACTCTCTTGGAAGTCCCAAAACCATCGGTTGTGTCTTGAAAAATGAGGTGGAAACCACCGTTAGGCTTGGCGTTCTAGTTTTCCGGATATGGAAGCGCATGACTTCGACACAATCTTCCGGGACTAAAGCAGGGAAGGTGAAAAGCCATATCTCGCTGGTGATTTGACGTTCGAGCTCGGCTACTTTTGTAGTTTGAAAAGATATCCTCGATTGAATAACCTACAAAAGTAAAACACCTTTGGTTCTCAAAGTATAAAATACTTTGGTCCAAGGTTAGACACGAGATAATAAAATAATTATGATAATTACACAATTGATTATCCGAGTCGAAAAGAAATGAAATTTTCCGAGTCTAATATCCATGATACTCATAATTCCATATGACTTAGTCTTATACGAGAAATCAAGTTCTATAACGAATATCAAAGTGGGAAAAGCTTGAAATAAACTACGAATACCGACTATGCAAACAATAGAATAGAAAACCATAAGTCGATTCCGAGTGAGAAACGGCGGAATACTGGTATATTCAAAAGCGATTAATCCGAGTGAGAGTGGACTCGGAATAAAGAACCAGCTTTTCGAGTCGCTAACCGAAAGCGATAAAAGAGATAAGTGAGGGCCGAATCACTTAGAGAAAATACTATTTTACTCAAGTAAGTTTCTAAGACACAGAGAATGCCTTGGAATCAAAACTCTACATGAATAACATCGATATACCCGATTCCTTTTGCATGACTCGGAAAGATATTGAGCAAGTGTCCGAGTCTTCAATCTCCCCTTTTTGATGAAAGGCATTCCATACTTAAACGAAACTTTGTTAGAGGAAAATAGATTGATTCCGAGTAGTTTACTCATGAGAAAGGCATAGTGAGTAAATCGGAGCAAGTATATAATATATTAGAGCAAAATGAAATAAAGTATGCTTTAACAATAACTCGAAAAATAAAGAACTCGTAAATTAATAATGAAATGCATCACTTCATTAAAAAGAAATTACAAGGGTGGAAAAACTCCCCTAAACAAGACAACCAGTTTCGACTACATTTCTCCCCCTTGCCATTCAGCAAAAACAAAGAAACAAAAAGAAGGGAGAAAAGTACAAGTAATACACATTAGTTGTCCGGACAAAAAGAAAATATGAACGAAGAAATTCCGGAGACACCGAGGAATTGTGACTCAAGTGCATGGCTCCAACTAGGGAGGAGGGGATTTCGAGTGGAGGCGGAGGTGCGCCGGCGCTGATACGATCTTGACGATGTGCTTGAGCACGGCGAAGGGAGAACCGGAATTGTCCGCAGGGGCTCAGCTCCGAGTGGCCGACCCGGAGAGAGTGGATCGAGGGGTTCTTCCCTTGGGACCTCGGGGCTGGAGGGGGCTGCTCGGCCGACTCGCTAGAGGAGCAAGATCTTCGACCCACTCGGATCGCTGTCTCGAGCCGAGTACAGCGATTTGAGCTTGGGGAGCAGAGCTAACCCTCAACAGCTTGCCACGGCCTCTTCTTCCCTTTGCCCGAAAGGGCCTCGCCTGAGCCGCACGTTCCTCAAGCATCCTCCGCTGCATCTGCAGCCTTCTTCCTCTTCTTCCTCGGCTTCCTCGTCGTCCGAGGAGGTCGAGCCGGGCTCGAAGACGCCTTAGATGCGTCCGAGTCATCCCGGTCCCGAGCCGCCTTGGACCGTCTCTCTCCGAGGAGCTCAGCCAGCTCCTTCGCTCCTTAACCAGCTCTCTCATCTCAAGAACGAGATACTCGCTGCTCTCGGATTTGGGATCGACCGGTCTTTTGGTTGATGGTCGGACCACGAAGGACTGGACTTGAAAGCTCCCGAGCATGTCTCCGAGTTCGAAGACACAGAGCCGATCTTGTCCATGAAAACAGGGGACAAGAGGGCGGAGAGAGTTTTGGAAGCACCTGAGGTGGAGGCACCACCAGGTGAAGAGGGAAGAGGGAGAGAGGTTCATTTCTAAGTCCGAGGTGGAGAAGGAGGCCTTAGCTCGAGTTGTGAACCCGGACACCGGGGTTAGTTTCCGGTATCCGTACCCTCGGAGTTCCTTCTTGGCGACCACAATGGCCGCCTCGGACACCGCGTTAGGGTCGAGGGAAGAGGAACTTGAAATTGTTTGAAGACAAGGGTGAGAAGAGCACCGAAAGGAAGGGAGGTGTTCTTCTTGGTTTGGAGTTGAGCTGGCACAGCGGCCATCCGCTTCAATGATGGAGGGGAAGAGGTCGACTTCGTATCCCTCCGGGATATCAAAGAGGGCTTTGAGATGCTTGGAGTTGGGGTTCTCCTTGTCTGGAATGCTCGTGAGAAGCGAGTTCTCATCAGCAGAAAACACGAAGCTCGGCTTCGACTTCAACCGAGTCACGTAAAAGTTCTTTCCGGACCCGGGGAATTCTTTAGCGTACTTTTCAAAGAAGTCATCGGTGACTTCGATGAAGGGAATAGGGTTGCTGTTCAAGAAGAGAGAAGAAACTTTGAACAGACGGTGAAGGAGGTAGGTGTTGATACTGAACAGTAATGTTCCGAACCCGAGAGGTTAGAACATTTTCGGAGTGGGAGAGATGAGTATAAAACTCGGAGACGAGTTCGGGATAGATGAACTCGCTGAAACACAAGAAAGGGTAGACTCGGTGGTTTGGATGTTGGACAACTAGGAGAATTTGGTTGTTGGGAAGAATTTGTCGTCCAGCGCAAGGTGCTCGGGTAACAACGGGTTTAGAAGGGGTTGAGCTTTCGGCTTGTTGGTGCGGGGCTTTTGGAAGATGAAGAAACCCGAAAGTCGGGATGGTTTCCTCTTTTAGGCATTGTGAGAGTTGGAGAGAAAAGATGAAGCTTTTCGAGTGACAGAGAGAAGAAGGTGTAGAAGAGAAGAAAACGAAAATGGTAGAAGAAAATAGAATAGAGCAATCGAGACTTACGAGAGAGAGAGAGAGCTTCTTCAACGCTTGCGGACAATCGGGGAACACTGTTCACGTAGAAAACTTTCGCGAGAAGATTTATGTTTGAGAGGGAAGGAGTTTTAGATTATCGAGATGAAGATGGATAGTCGTTATTTATAGAGAATAAGCGCGCCCGTTCACTATCCGTTAAGTAACTCTGTTTTAACTCAGCCTGTCCATCGGTCATTAATGCCCGGTGTGACGGTTCTTCTTCAACGGTTGAGATATCGGTGGTTTGAAATCTACGGTTATGATCCGATCACGACGCTCGAGAAAGAGAGAGAAAAGATTTTGAAAAATAATCCGAAACTCTCCACTGTTCTAGAGATAGCTTCAGAAAATTTGATGTCCAAATTTCTCTACTTCGAGTTTGACTCGAAGAGTTTCGAGTGACTCGAAACACGAAATAACCGTCGACCACGTATCACGGAATCAACCGAACTAATGATCATTAACACGGAAAACACATAGCTCATAAATATGCAATAAATGTGACACGTAACTAAGCATTTAACATACCAAGCTCATTCCGAATAAAGCAAAATTGATCTTCACCAAGAGGCTTAGTAAAGATATCAGCTAATTGAAGATTAGTAGGAATGAACTAAAGTGCAATATCACCCTTTTCCGAGTGATCGCGTAAGAAGTGATACCCGACCTCAATATGCTTTGTTTTTGAGTGCCTGGACAAGATTCTTAGTGATACTGATTGCGCTTTGATTGTCACACTTGATTGGAACCGAGTTAAGAAATAGTCCAAGATCCTTCAAGTGTTGTTTTATCCGAGAGAATCCGAGCGCAACAAGCTCTAGCGACAATGTATTCAGCCTTCCGCAGCTTGATAGAGCTACCGAGTTTTGTTTCTTCGAGTGCCAGGATATTAAGGATTGACCCGAAATTGGCAAGCTCCAGATGTGCTCTTTCGATCAACCGTGTATCCTGCGTAGTCTCGCGTCTCGAGTACCCAGTCGAGTCGGCTTCGAGTTTCGGAATACCACAGTCCTAGATTCCGAGTGCCTGCAAGATATCTCGAATATTCTCTTCACCGTAGTGAGATATGATTCTTTTGGATTAGCTTGAAATCGTGCGCATAAGCAAACACTAAACATTATATCCGGCCTGCTTGAAGTAAGATATAACAGATGATCCAATCATACCTCGATAGATTTTCCGATCAATTGCTTTACCTTTCTCATCCGAGTCAAGCTTTATGCTGCTCGCTCATGGGGGTAGATGCGTACTTTGCATCTTGAAGCTTATATTTCTTCAGCAGTTCCTTGGTGTATTTTGATTGATGAACAAAGATTCCATCTTTGTCTTGTTTGATTTGCAACCCAAGGAAGAAATTGAGTTCTCCCATCATACTCATTTGGAACTCTTGACTCATCAACTCCGAAAATTCTCGCACGTAAATTCATTAGTAGCACCGAAAATAATATCATCAACATATATTTGAACAATAAGGAAATCTTTCCCTTTGGTCTTTATGAATAGAGTCTTGTCGATCCGACCTCGTTTGAAATCATTTTGAACCAAGAAGTCTGCTCGAGTCTTTCATACCAAGCACGAGGGGCTTGCTTAAGACCATAGAGAGCCTTTTGAAGTTTGAAAACATGATTTGGAAATTCTCGTTTTCAAAACCAGGAGGTCTGCTCGACATAAACTTCTTCAATAAAACCATTGAGAAAGGCACACTTAACATCCATTTGATATAATTTAATATGCATGCAGGATGCAAATGCCAACAGATATTCTAATGGCTTCAATTCTAGCTACTGGTGCAAAGGTTTCCCCACCATCAATTCCTTCTTCTTGATTGTAACCTTGAGCTACAAGTCTAGCCTTGTTTCGACTACCACTCCACCCTCATCCAGCTTTGTTCTTCAAGACCCATTTGGTTCCTATGACTCGGGTGGTCGGAAGGTCGGTTGGTCGAGTCCGGACTTGGTTTCTTTCAAATTGATTTAGTTCTTCTTGCATGGCCTCTACCCATTCAGGTTCATTAAGGGCCTCTAGTGCATTTTTGGGTTCAATTAATGAGATGAATGCAGTGAATGCATATAAATTGTGTAAAGAAGAACGAGTTCTTACCCCACTATTGATATCGAAATGATGTTTTCTTGGGGATGACTCGGGAGTAAATTTGAATACTTTACCAGCTTCTTTGATTCACCAGGTTTGTGGGCTGAATTGTTTGATCTTCGTAAGCTTGTTCTAAGTGATCCTCTTCATTGACTTGTTCGTTCGAGCGACCTCTTGAGCTGTCTCATTATGAGCTTCCTCGTTCGAGTGGTCTCAATCCGAGTCTTAGTAGGCTCATCTTCGTCATCATCCTTTCGAGCTTCAGCTTCGAGTATGAAGACTCACTTGGTTTCTCCTGTTCAAGCTCATCAAACACTACGTGGATACTCTCTTCCACTTTGTTAGCTCGCTTGTTGAAGATACGATAAGCTTTGCTATGAGAGGAGTAACCTAGAAGAATACCTTCGTCTCGACCGAGCATCAAACTTGGTCGGATAATCCTTACCATTGTTGTGGACAAAGCACTTACATCCGAAAGGTCCGAAATAGGAAATATTTGGCTTCTTTCCTTTGTAGAGCTCATAAGGTGTTTTCTTCGAATGGGTCCGATGAGGCATCGATTGAGAATGTAGTTTGCTCTGTGATTATCGCCTCTGCCCGTAAATAGTAAGGCAAGTTGTGTTCAATCATCATTGTCCTTGCTATTTCTTCAAGGGTTCTGTTCTTTCTCTCCACTACTCCATTCCGTTGAGGAGTTCCGGGTGCTAAGAAGTTGTGAGAGATACCATTCTTGTCACATAACTCGAGAATTCCGAGTAATCGAACTCCCTTCCATGGTCGGTTCGAATCTTTTGAATCCGAGTCCGAGACTCAACTTGAATCTTTCTACGAGCTTGCTGAACTCCTTGAAGGCTTAATTTTTATGCTTAAGAAAACACACCCAGGTAAATCTTGAAAAATCATCAATAATAACAAGTGTGTAAGATTTACATCCGAGACTCTTCACTGGGATTTCACCACATAGGTCCATATGCAGTAACTCAAGCACGTTGGATGTGGAAACTGTCTTCAGAGATTTGAATGAAGATCCGACTTGTTTCCTCTCGGTGCATGCTTTACATACTTTGTCCTTCTCAAACGCACGATTAGGTAAACCTCTAACCGGACTATGGGATGCAAGCTTTTTGATGGTATGCATGCTAATATGACCTAATCTACAATGCCAAGTCCAAGAATCATCTTGAAGAGATGCTTTTAAACAGGATAAGTTCGACTTGGGCCAGCAAGAGGGATGATGTAGGTATTACCCGATCTCTTACTTGAGAGTTTTATCTCTTTGGTGGTCTCATCCGTGATGTAGCACTTGAATTGAGTGAATCTTACCTCTTGACCTTTGTCACATAGCTGGGATATGCTAAGTAGATTATACTTTAGCCCTTTGACAAGGTACACCGGGCTCACCAGATTGCTTCCTTTTCCAATCTTTCCAATGCCCACTATTTTACCTTTCGTTGTCATCACCAAAAGTCACCTTTCCTCCTTTATATGACTCCAGCTCGTAAAAGAGTCCTTGGTCACCCGACATGTGTCGAGAACATCCGTTGTCCGGATACCGGTGTCCTTTTGATCTTTCTCGAGTGACTCCGCAAAACAAGGAGAATCTAACCCTTCTCACTTCCTCTAACGAACCCAAGTAACATTCCTTATCGTGGTCCTTTTCGAGGAAGAAGGTGCTTCGGAACCCGGATTTGAATGACTTTGGGTTTTGTCTCGATTTTGAGTCTTCCTCTCGGAGAACCGAGTCCGTGTCTCTTTCCTTTTAAAAACCTTTCCTTTTGAAACAGGAGAAAATGGTTTCTTTTTGTAAATAGGTCCGGGTTTAGTCCTCCTTTCATTTCGTGAATGGGACCATGCTCAGCCCTTTTGAACTTTACAGCTTCGGAATCCTTTTGAATAATTCGAGTAAGAATTAGATTCTTCTTCTTTGTTGAAACCAAGACCTTCTTTTCGAAACGAGACACATTGTGATCCCAAGAGCATGTCAAGGTTCTTCGACCTTGAGTAAACTTTAAAACCACATCTTGAGACTCAGTGAGCTTCTGTTTTAGTTGCTCATTTTCTTTCTTGAGTAACTCGGACTCCGTCTCATTAGCTTGAGCACTTGTCTTGAGTTCTCCGAGTGTGAGTCTCAGCTTTTCTAACTCGTTTTTTAAAGAAGTGCTCTCGAAGTGATTGACTCAAGTTGTTCCTTGAAATGAGAAGAATCGAATTGGACTTTTCTTCCAAAGTAAAGATATATTTAGGTAAATCAACTTTGGAGAATTGGAGGAAGTAGTTTATTACCTTTTGAGGATCGGTTTCATCGTTGTCCGAGTCCGAGTCCGACTCTCTTTCGACTTCCGAGTCGAAATTGCCATCAAACACTTCGAGTCATCCGAGTCCTCGTCGTCTTCGGATGAATCCTCATCGCTCCAAGTTGCCATCATGGCCTTTTTCTTCTTCCTGTCCCTTCTTCGTTTTGGACAGTCCTTGACTATGTGGTCTTTGCTGCCACATTCAAAACATCCGGAATTTTTAGACAAAGATAATTTTGAAGGTGAAGAAAACTTACCTTTTCTCGTGTCTCTTGTCCTTTTTGTAGAATTCTTCTTTTGGTCTTTTGTCCCATCTTTTATGCTTCATCATTCTCTTGAAGCCTCTTGCAATGAGTGCCATGGGATCATCTTCTAAGTTAGAAGAGCTCGGACTAGCTTCTTTGGATTCCGAGGCTTTAAGCGCAATGTTCCTTTCGACAAGTACCCTCAGTATCTTCTTCTTCCGGATGTATCTCATGAGTCGAAGCTTTTCGATGAGCTCATCTCGGTTTCAAGAGTGAGAGGTTCCGAGCCTCTTCTATGGCAAGTCACCTTAGGACCCCATCGTCTCTTGGGTAGACTTCGAGAATTTTCCGGCACATTTCTTCATGGGAGATTTTCTTTCCCGGAGATTTGGGATTGTTGGTTATCTCAGTGAAGCGAATGAACATCCGAGTAATGTTCTCTTCTGGCTCCATTTTGAAAAGCTCATATTTGTGAAGATACTCGACCGATCTTCGCTTGTCTCACCCGACTTGTACCTTCGTAGGTGTTGACCAGAGTGTCCCACACCTCTTTAGCAGAGTCACAGGCAGAGACTCGATTATATTCTTCCGAGCTTATGGCGCACATGAGGATGTTCATTGCTTTGAAGTTCTTTATGAACTTCTCCGCTTCGCCGGCGTGAACTCAGCCTTTGTCTTGGGAAGGATTCTGAATTCATCTGTCTTCGTTGGAATATAATTTCCTTGTTGTATGATTTCCCATACTTCTTCATCATGATCCATGAGGAAACATTCCATAAGCTTCTTCCAAGTGACCAAAGTTTGAACCTTTGAATTTCGGTGGCCTGTTGGAAGATCTTCCTTCGTCGAACTCTCCGGTGTTCTCGAGCCATCCGATCTTTAAACCTTTGGATTGTTAGATCCTTTCCGAAAGGCTAGGCTCGATACCAATCGAAGGTTCGCTCGGGAGAGTCCGAGTCACCCTAGAGGGGGTGAATAGGGTGATAGAAAATTCTTTGTGAAAACACATTCTTTTTGACGTAAAAGAGGCACGGACAGCTTCGAGTCTAAGCACAGGGTTAGAAAAGATTGGACTCGTAAAGCAATGAATCGGACGAAACAAGAGTAGTTAGGTTGTCCGAGTCTAGAATGAACTCGTAAAGAGAACGCAGAGATTTTACGTGGAAACCCTCCCGGGCGAGAAAACCACGGCCCGTGTCAATCTAGACACGAAGTCAAATCCACTATTTTGAGTCCACAAAATACCGTGAACTCGATCGAACCCGAGTTGCTCCCTTGGACAACTCTATACAAGTTTTCCTAGACTCGAAGTTACCTTATCTCGATCTAGTACTTCCTAGCTGAGATTACCCTTACAGCTAGGGACAACTAAGCCGAGTTAACCCTTACAGCTTAGTCAAGGGACGTTATAAAGAATGTAAGAAGAGTTTGTAACTTAGTACAAGACCTTACAACTCGTAGAGTAATGAATTACAGAGTTGGAGTTGTAAGTTGAAGATTGAAAGTAAATACAATGAATTTTCTCAAGTATGTGTATTAACAATAGAATCGGCAAATCTTCAAGTCTTGTGAAGTGGCTTCTATTTATAGATGACCAGGCAGAGTAGCCGTTATCTTCATCTCGCTGACCGAGAGTCCTCTCGTGACCGTTGATAGAAGCTTTCGAGTCACTCGAAAGTATCCGTTAAAATATGGACGTTGGACAACGGTTTAACTCTCTTGGAAGTCCCAAAACCATCGGTTGTGTCTTGAAAATGAGGTGGAAACCACCGTTAGGCTTGGCGTTCTAGTTTTCCGGATATGGAAGCGCATGGCTTCGACACAATCTTCCGGGACTAAAGCAGGGAAGGTGAAAAGCCATATCTCGCTGGTGATTTGACGTTCTAAAGCTCGGCTACTTTTGTAGTTTGAAAAGATATCCTCGATTGAATAACCTACAAAAGTAAAACACCTTTGGTTCTCAAAGTATAAAATACTTTGGTCCAAGGTTAGACACGAGATAATAAGATAATTATGATAATTACGCAATTGATTATCTAAGTCGAAAAGAAATGGAATTTTCTCGAGTCTAATATCCATGATACTCGTAATTCCATATGACTTAGTCTTATGCGAAGAATCAAGTTCTATAACAAATATCGAGTGGGAAAAGCTTGAAATAAACAACGAATACCGACTATGCAAACAATAAAATAGAAAACCATAAGTCGATTCCGAGTGAGAAATAGCGGAATACTCGGTATATTCAAAAAGCAATTAACTCGAGTGAGAGTGGACTCGGAATAAAGAACCAGCTTTTCGAGTCGCTAACCGAAAAGCGATAAAAGAGATAAGTGAGAGCCGAATCACTTAGAGAAAATACTATGTTACTCAAGTAAGTTTCTAAGACACAGAGAATGCCTTGGAATCAAAACTCTACATGAATAACATCGATATACTCGATTCCTTTTGCATGACTCGGAAAGATATTGAGCAGAGTGTCCGAGTCTTCATATTATTCTCCCCTTATATTTCATCAAAAAGAGGAAGAAACTATCAAGTAGGTACAATTGATGTTGGATAAAATAAAACAGAGAAAAGAAAAAAATTTAAGATAGGGGCTTGTCTGTCGGGAGGTGGTGGGACGAGTAATGTGTTAGCGTTGATATGTTTGAGATGAAGTGTATGATCATGGTGGCGGTAGCACATGGATGTTTGGGATTGGCTCCGTCCTAGTCATCTCGACCCGGGGCATATCATCCTCATGCTCATCCTCCCGGAAGGCACCGGAGGGATGTGCTTCGACTTAATAGCTGTGGATTGACTTATTGTCCCCAGCTTTCTTCGACCCACTCGAGTCGAGATCCGAGGAGATCGGTTCCGGTTCGGAGCTATGGCACCTTGTCCCTATAAAAGCACTTGGATCTAACTCTATCAATGTAGGTTGAGCCGTCTCCTCTTTCTCTTTCTCCTCTTCCTTTTTCTCCTCCTTCTCCTTTTCGAGTCGTGCCGCTCAACTGCAGCTTCTTCTTCTTCAATGTCGACCAAGGAAACTTGGTTAGGCTGGAGGACTCCTCAAAAGTATCTAAACTTTCTAGGTCCTAGATAGCCTTGGATCGACGTTCTTGGAGGAGTTGGAGATGCTCGCGCTGCTCATTGATGAGGCCCTTGAGTTCGATCATCATATCTTAGTGGTCCTGGATCCGAGACTGGCCTATCTTCCGGTTGATCACCAAGCTTTGAAGAATAGTTTTTGGAGAGCGAGAGGGTGCCTTTATATTCTTCGGACACAATGGAGGAGGGAGTGGTAGAGGAATCCGAGTCCGAGTTGGAGGGGGTAAAAGGGTTTTCAACTCAAACCCATGGACCCGGACACCGAGGCTTAACTTCTTGATATCCGTAGCCCGAAGCTCCTTCCTACCCACCATTATGGCAGCCTCGAAACCGCATTTGGATCTGACGGGAGGGGAACCTTGAATTGTTTGAAAACAACAGTCGGAAGGGTTCCAAAGGGAAATGGAGTAGACTTTTTGGATTGACCAGGCACATGGGCCATCTCGCTTAAGAATAGTAGGGAAGAGGTCTACATCGTAGCCCTCTCCAATATCAAATAAAGCTTTGAAAATCTTGGAATTGGGATTCTGTTTACTAGAGTGATGAGAAAAGAAAGTTCTCATCAAGAGAAAACAAAGAAGTCTAGCCTCGGTCTTCATTTGAGTCACCGAGAAATTTTTACATGACTCAGCGACCTCCTTGGCGTACTTCTCAAAGAACTCATTTGCAATCTCTATAAATGGGATGGGATTGCAGTTAAGAAAAAGAGAAGAAACTTTGAAGATTCTATAAAGGAGAGAGAGGTTGATACGAACAACCTTCTCTTGAACTCGTGAGGTGATGACTCCCTTAGAGTAAGACATATTGGAGTAGAACTCGACAATGAGTTGAGGATAGATAAATTCACTAAAGCATAAGAAATTGTACACTCCAAGTGCTCTTTATGTGTTACAACCGGAAAAACGAAGTGGTTGGAAAGAATTTGTCATCCAACGTAAGGTGTTGGGCGACGACCTCTTGAGGAGTTTTAGTGCGGGGCTTCTTGGTAGCGGACCCCAACAAATTAGGTGCATAACCCCTTTTAGGCATGGTGAGTATTTTTGAGAAAAAGAGAGGACGAGAAAGAGAGAGAGACAGTGAAAAGAGTACGAGCGTTTTGAATGCGAGAGAGAGAGAATTCGAGTGAGCGAGAATGCTTAGGAAGTAAGAAGGGAGTGAGTAAAGTACAGAAATGAAGGTAAAGGGTTGCTATTTATAGCAAAAAGAAATGACCGCCTTTGATCCGACCTGAAGCTTTAACTGGCTGTCTCGGACGAGTGTGACGTTTTTGCTCTCCAACGGTTAGAATTCGAACGGCTTTGTTGCAACGGCTAGTTGTCTCTTATCAAAACGCATGGCGAGAGAGAGAGAGAAGAATGACTTTTCAAAAATATTTTTAAAATTCTCCATTTATCTAGAGGTGATTCCGAAGTTTGATGTCCATTTTGCTTGAAAATTGAGTTTGACTTAGTATGGTTTCGAGTGACTCGTAACACTCGGATACCTAATAACTCATAGCTCGGTCTCACTCGGTTGACTAATCCATTTGTTATTTAAAAAAATTTATAACATATAATTATGCAAGGAAATTTTACTTAGAAAAGCACATAATCATGCATTAATCATGCCAAGCTCATTCCTAATAAAACAAAATTGATCCTCATCGAGTGGCTTAATGAAAATATCAGCTAACCGAAATTTCATAGGAATGAATTCAAGTTCGTTATCACCTTTCTCAGAATGGTCTCTCGGAAAATGATACCGACCTTAATATGTTTTATCTTTTAGTGCTTGAACTGGATTCTTAATGATGCTTATTGCACCTTGATTGTCACACTTGATTGGGATAGATTTGAATGAGAGTCCAAGATTCTTCAAGTGTTGCTGGATCCAAAGAATCCGAGCACAGGAAGCTAAAGCTGCAATGTACTCAGCTTCAACAGATTGATAGAGCAATTGAGTTATGCTTCTTTGAGTGCCAAGATATGAGCGATTGACCCGGAATTTAGCATGCTCCAGATTCGCTCTTTCTATTAACTTTGTAACTAGCATAGTCGGCATCCGAGTGTCCAGTGAGGGTCGGTTCCGAGTCTCTTGAAAACCATAGACCAAGATTCCGAGTCCCCGCATGATATCTCGAAAATCCTCTTCACCGCAGTTAGATGTGATTCTTTTGGATTAGCTTGAAATCTTGCACGCAGATAGAAACTAAACATAATGTATGCCCTAGTAGATGTAAGATAGAGCAGGGATCCAATCATACCTCTATAGAGTTTCCGATCTACTACTTTACCTTTTTCGTCTCGAGTCCAGCTTCATACTGCTACTCATAGGCGTGGCTGCATGTTTCACATCTTGAAGCTTGTACTTTTTCAACAACTCCTTGGTATACTTAGATTGATAGATGTAGATTCAATCTTTATCTTGTCCGATTTGTAGACGAAGAAAGAAATTGTGTTCTCCCATCATTCTTATTTTGGAACTCCTGTCTCATCAACTCGAAAACTCTCGACATAGCGTTTCATTAGTAGCTCCAAAATAATATCATCAACATAAATCCGAGCAATAAGGAAATCTTTCCCCTTAGTTTTTATAAAAAGATTTTTGTCAATCTGACCTCTTTTGGAATCATTTTTAACCAAGAAACCGCCTGAGTCTTTCATAGAAAGCTCGGGAGCTCGTTTAAGACCATATAAAGCCTTTTGCAATTTGAAAACATGATTTTGAAATTCTGAGTTTTCAAATCCAAGGGGTTGCTCAACATAAACATCCTCTTGAATGAAACCATTTAGAAAAGCACATTTAACATCCATTTGATACAACGTAATATTCATGCTAGATTTAAATGCTAACAGAATTTTGATTGCTTCAATCCTAGCAGCTGGTGCAAAGATTCCCCACAATCTGTTCCTTCTTCTTGATTGTAACCTTGAGCCATAAGTCTAGCCTTATTTCTTACTACCAACCCATCCTCATCCAATTTGTTTTTAAAAACCCATTTGTTTCCTATGACTGGGTGGTTAGAAGGTCGTTTGGTCGAGTCTAGATTTGGTTTCTTTCAAATTGATTGAGCTCTTCTTACATGGCCTTTACCCATTCAGGTTCATTTACGGCTTCTAGTGCATTTCGGGTTCTGTTAATGATAAGAATATAGTGAATGCATATAGATTTTGCAAAGAGAACGAGTTCTTACCCCACTGTTATTGTGTAACAACCCGATCCTAAATCACAATTATTTATTTTAAATCACATTATTTATTTTATTAATTACAAGATTTATATGATCGAGCGCGTGCACTTCAATTTGGTATCTTATATTTAAACTATTTTTATCCGTATGTTATGCAGCTAAGGCGACGAAGTGGCCCTAATAAAAATCTCATAATAAGATTTTAATTTGTGAACATCATTATTAAAAACAAAATTAAAAGTAACAATAAAAGAAAACCAAATAAGTAAATAAAGCAATAAATCAAAATAATCAAATTAGATTTTTCTAAGGAAAAATCCAGAGAAAGAATTCTCTCGGAATATGTAGGTAGCTTAAAATTCACTCGGGCTCACTCTCGCTCCCCGCTTCCTCCCCTCGTCCTCCCCGCCTCACCATCTCTCTCTCTGCTGCTGCCTTCCACTCGGCCACCGGACGCCACCCACGCCGGCCGAAGCTGGTGCTAGGCGCCGCCCGGCAGGCGCCCCTCTCACTCTCCCTTGCGCTATCGCTCTCACTCTCCTCGCGTGCTCTGTTTGCCTTTTTCGCCTCCACTGCGGCCTACTCCCGGCCATCAAGCGCCACCAATGCCGAGCCGGCGGCGCGCGCGGCGTCGTCCGGAAGAAGCCCGCGCCTCTCGTCCGCCTCTCGCCTCTGTCCCTCACTCGCGCTCTCGCTCTCCTCTCTCTCGCCGCGGGCGCTGTTCGTCCCCGCCGCGGCCCACACTCCGGCCAGCCTCCAGCCGTAGTTCGCTTGCCGGGAGTAGAAGCTGGTGCTTCCCAGTAGCCGCCGGGGCTCGTTGTCACCACCATCGGCTGTCCTCCTCGGCTTCCTCAATGTGTACTTGAAGGTAAAACTCTAAACCCTAAACTATCAATTTCATTATCTATTTGAGCAATTGTAATCGTAAATTGAAGTATATGATTCGAAATATGTTGTTGTGTGAATTCGAAATTGATTTGGGAAAATCCGAATTGTTGTGAACGATTGAGGTGTGGTAGTTGGATGGGTTAGTTGGCGTATGAATGTGAACGAATATGATTCCTTTGGGAAAACTCGTGATCTAGTGAACGAAATTAGGGATGTTTTGGTTATATAACGGAGTAATTTGATAGATTTTGTTATATTAGAAACGGTTATAGTGAACGAACGAAGGCGAATGAATGTAAGTTCTTTTGTAAAATTGTGATTCAGATGAATTGAATAGGGAGAATATTGGCGCGTATGTGAACAATTTGATGGGCTAGTTACATTTTGTAAATAGATAGGATTGAACAATAAGGAAGAGAAAAATATGCAAGGAAATTGAAGTTGGGTAATAGATTGTGTAGAAGGCAAGTAGAACATTTGAACACTTGGTGTGCGTAATTTGTTCGTAAATGCGAATTCGGTTGAGAAAATAATGCTTAGCCCTTAAAATGGTATATGTATGAATTTTGGGTGATTCGGCAAAGTTGTGAAACCTTCCGATGGAAGGGCATTTGACGGATTAATTAATTACTTAACTATGGGTTTTGAGTGCGAGAGAAGGGAGAAGTGAGGAAGGAATTCAAAATAAGTGTTGTGTATATATGTACACCATTTTCAATCCAAGTCAACTAGCAAATCGAATAACACCAACATCATTGGGTATTTACTTAGCCTAATCAACTTCTTTAATTAATATAAATTGTATTCAATAAATGCAGTAAAGCTAAGTAATACAATCACTAGTTTAATCGATCTTCATGCGAATATAGGAAATTAAATAAATTGTTAAAGCTTATACAAACTCAAGCATTAAAACTCAAGAAAACATCATTAGCCCTAGAAATCCATTTTAAACGTAACCGAGGCCACTTCCGTTGCCGAGTAGCTGGTGACTCAAATTTCTACAAAAAGGGGAGAAACAAATATTCTCGGCTCAGGTATGTTCATTGCTCGTACCTTTCGAAAACTCACATGTTTAATCAAATCTCAATATTTCTCATATATATAATTAATGATGAATCATTTGCAAATCAAGTTTTGCCACCTAATCAAGTAGTCCCCGCCCAATCATCAATTATTAGGGCTTATGCCCATCAATTATCAATCATCGTGGCTTATGCCCAACCCGCGGCTTCAACTCGGGTTCTCGGTCGGCCCGGAGGTGTGCACCTTACTATGATCGTATCAATTATCAAGGGGTTCCACTTTCGGATAATAACCTAGCAAGCAAGTTTTACTTATATTCTCTCCCCCGATTTCAAACTAAAATGAATTGAAATGCGCGCCCTCAATTAAAATATTTTTCAAAGTTGTTTTACAGATGCAGGGATGTACGTATGGAGTTTCGACTCACTCTTCCAAATATTTTACTGTTTTTGTTTTAGGAAGAAGCATTGGTGAACAATCAACCATTTACCAAGTTCGACAAAGGCAAACCCTAGCCAGCCACGTGGCATTCGCAAATCGAAGGTACATAGACGCTCACAGGTGATTTTACCCTCAACCAGGGTCTAGGTATGACCTTGGGAATTACCGTACGTTGCATATTATTTTGTGGATTAAACAAAAGTCTAGGTTGTATAAATATTATATTGCTAAACCCGTAAACCGTATTTCGGGATGACATAGCTACTTGGGTAATAAGTAGTTACTCCTAACAAGCATTTTTGAAATATAACCATGGATGCCCAAACCGTATTTCATTTTATTCCAATTATTTAGCCTTGTGCTATTTTTAGGATGGCGGTAACGCCTTCGATCGTTACCTTCCACTGCGACCTTACGTAATAGTCCCTAATGAGGGGATTATTAAGTAATGGTGATTGGGGCGTTACATATTGTTAGATAGAATGTTCTCGAATTGGTAGCTGGATGCATATTTGAATGCTTTACCTGTTCTCTAGTTCACCAAATTTGTTGGTTGAAGTGGCTCATCTTCGGATGTTTAAGCCTCGCTGAGTCTCCTTATTTGCTTGTCCTTCGACGATTCCGAGCCGGCTCTTGAGTTTGCTCGGTCTTAGTCACAATGTTTTGTGTTGCCTCATTCTCGAGTTGCTTTCTTCGACTCTTCCTAAGCTCAGCTTCAGCAAGATCATCCCGATCTCGACCGAGTTTCGGATCTAAGAAGGTTGACTCCCTTGCTCTTCCGTAATCTATCTCATCAAACACAACGTGGATACTTTCTTCCACTTTGTTAGTTCTTTTTTAAAATCACGATAAGCTTTGCTGTGAGATAAGTAACCCAAAAATATACCTTCATCTCGACCTAGCATCAAACTTGGTCAGGTGATCCTTACCGTTATTGTGAACAAAGCACTTATAACCAAATGGTTTTGAAGTATGAAGTGCTCGGGTTTCTTTCCCTTATAAAGATCGTAGGGAGTTTTCTTTTAGATGGGTCCGATGAAGCATCCGTTGAGTATGTAATTTGTCTGTGTTGACTACCTCAGCCTAAAAATAGTAAGGTAGATCATTTTTCATCATCATTTTCCATCCTATTTCTTCAAGAGTTCGGTACTTTCTCTCTACTACTCTGTTTTGTTGAGGAGTTCGGGTGCTGAGAAGTTGTGAGAGATACCATTCTTGTCACAAAACTCTACAAGTTCGAGTAGTCGAACTCCCTTCCATGGTGAGTTCGAATTCTTCTAATCGTAGTCCGAGACTTTACTAGAATTTTCTCGCAGAGCTTATTGAACTCTTTGAAAGCTTCATTCTTGTTCTTAAGAAAACAAAGCCAGGTAAATCATGAGAAATCATCACAATCATAAGTATATATGATTTACCTCCGAGGCTTTTCACGGAGATTTCACGACATAAATCCATATGAAGCAATTCGAGCTCTTTAGATGTGGAAACAGCTTTCGAGGTTTGAAGGACGATTTGACTTGTTTCCCTTTTGTGCGTGCTTCATAGATTTTATATTTCTTAAATGCACAGTTAGGTAAACCCTTAATTAAACCATGAGATGCAAGCTTTTTGATAGTGTGCATGCTAACATGACCTAGTCTACGATGCCATGTTCAAGAATCATCATGCAACGATGCTTTTAAGCAAGATAAATTCTGATTTGGATCGAAAGAGGAATGGTGTAGGTGTTACCTAACCTCTCGAGTAGCTGCATCAGAAATGTAGCAGTTGGTCCGAGTAAACCTTACCTCTTAACCTTTGTCACACAACCGAGAGATGCTAAGAAGATTGTACTTTAATCCTTTGACAAGATAAATTGGACTAACTAGGTTTTCTCTTTCACCAATCTTGCCAATCCCAACTATCTTGCCCTTACTCGTCATCTCCAAAGGTGACTTTGCCTCCTTTAAAATCTTCTAGCTTAATAAAGAGTCTTGAATCTCCTAACATGTGACGTGAGCATCCACTGTCTAAGTACCAATGACCTTTCGTCCTTTTTCGAGTTACCCGCAAGTCGAAACACACTAACCCTTCTCATTTTCTCTAACGAACCCAAGTAACTCCCTTTACTATGGTCCTTTTCGAGGAAGAATATTCTTGGGAACCCATATTTAAATGACTTTGGGTTTGGTATGATTCTGAGTCTTCTTTCTAGAGAACTGAGTTTGTGTCTCTTTCTTTTCAAAATCTTTTCTTTTGTAAACAGTGGAGAAGGTTTTCTCCTGTAAACCGGTCCGGCTGAGTCCTCATTTCATTCTTATGAATAGGACCATGCTCAGCCTTCCTGAACTTCACATTTTCGAAATCCTTTTTGAAAAGATTAGAGTAGGAATTAGATTCCTCCTCTTCGTTAAAACGAAGTCCTTCTTTCCTAAAGAAGACACACCGAGAGCCTAAAAGTATGTCAAGGTTTTTCCGACCTTGAGTGAATTTCAAAACAAGCTCTTCAAACTCATAGAGCTTCCTTTTCGGATGCTCATTCTCTTTTCCGGGAGTCTTAGACTTAGTCTCATTATCTTGAGTACCGATCTTGAGTTCTTTCGGAGTTAGTCTTAGTTTTTCCCATTTATTTTTCAATCCATTGCTCTTAGAAGGAAGAGGCTCAAGTTGTTCTTTGAATTGAGAAGAATTAGAATTGGACTTTTCTTCCAAAGTATAAATATATCTAGCTAAATCAGCTTTAGCGAACTTGAGAAAGTATTTAATTACCTCCCGAGGACTTGTCTCCTTAGTGTCTAAGTTGTCGCATATCCGGCTCAAATTCGGCTTCCGAGACTCGTTAGTGCCGTTATAGACTTTGAGTCATCAGAATCATCTTCTTCTTCGAAGAGTCGTCATCCCTCCATGTGGCCATCATAGCCTTCTTCTTCTTTCTGTCCTTCTTTCTCTTCGGACAGTCCTTGACTATGTGATCTTTGCCGCCACAGTAAAAACAACTAGACTTCTTAGTTAAAAATAACTTTGAAGGAGAAGAATATTTACCTTTTCTTCCCTTCTTATCTTTCTTGTAGAACCCTTCCTTTGGCCTCTTTTCCCACTTCTTATGCTTCATCATTTTTTTAAAGCCTCGAGCAATAAGTGCCATGGGGTCCTCTTTTGAATCCGAGGAGCTCGGACTTTCCCGTATGCTTTACGAGGCCTTCAGTATAATGTTCTTTTGGAGCCGACCTCAGCATCCACTTCTTCCGGATGAATTTCATGAGTAAGCAGCTTCCCAATCAATTTGTCCGGCTTTAGTTGTGAGAGGTTCTAAGCTTCCTTGATAGCTGTCACCTTAGGACTCCATTTCTTCTTTGGTAGACTTCTCATAATTTATTTGCACATCTCTCCGTGAGAGATTTTTTTGCCTGCAGGCTGGAGATTGTTTGTAATCTCGGTGAAGCGAATAAACATCCGAGTGATTTTTTCTTCCGGCTCCATCTTGAATAACTCCTATTTGTGAAGATAATGGCTTATCTTTGCCTGTTTCACTTGCATTGTTCCTTCGTATGTGTTGATGAGAGTGTCCCACACATCTTTGGGTGTGTCACGAGCTCACACTCGTTGTACTCTTCTAAGCCGATAGCACACATTAGTATGTTCATTGCTTTGAAGTTCTTTCGAACTTCTCTGCTTCTTCATTTGTGTACTCAAATTTTTCTTTAGGCACGAGATCTTGTTCCTTCCATTTTCATTGGGATGTAGTTGCCTTCTTGAATGATGTTCCGGACATCTTCATCGTTGTCGAGCAAAAAGCACCCCATCGGTTTCTTCCAATGCACAAAGTTTGACCCGTTGAACTTTGGTGGTGTGGTGGATGGCCTTCTTTCATTGAACTCTCCAATGTTCCGAGCCATCGGATCTTTAGACCTTTGGATTATTAGATCCTTCTTGAAAGGCTAAGCTCGAAACCAGTTGAAGGTTTGCTCTTGGAGAGTCTATGTAATCCTAGAAGGAAGTGAATAGGGTGATGAGAAAATGTTAAAGAAATTAGACACGTTTTGCTTGGAAAGTGATAAACAGCTGAGTTTGAGTCTAGATTGGACTCGAAATGCTAGTACTCATAAATAAGTGAAAACCCTCCAAGGGTAGAGAACCACGGTCAGTGCTAATCCAAGCACCGAGTAAAATCAACTATTTTGAATCCTCAAAATACAAAGGACTGACTCTACCGAATTGCTTCCTTAGGTAATTCCTTACAATGTTTTCCTAGACTCAAAAGTTCCCTTATTTGATCTAGTACTTCCTGAATGAGATAACCTTTACAATCAGGGACAACCGAGCTGAGTTAACCCTTATAGCTCGGTCAAGGAACCTTACTCGTAAAGTAAGAGAAGTATGTAACTAATTACAAGACTTTACAACTCAAAGAATATTAATAACAGACTTGGAGTTGTAAGTAGAAGATTGAGTGACTAATGCACTAAGAGAGTTAGGCAATGTATTGATCAGTAATTTCAGTAATCTTCAAGTCTTGTGAAGTGGCTTCTATTTATAGGTAACCAAGCAGAGTGACCGTTGTGTCTTAGTTATGAATAGAAGTCTTTACTCGGTCGTTGTAATAGCTCTTCCGAGTCACTCGGAAAAGATACGTTGGGATGTGAATGTTGTGCAATGACTCTTGCCTCCGAAAAGTGTTCCAATCAACTGGCGTTATCCGAAAACCAAGGTGGAAACCACCGTTGAGCCTAGCGTTGGAGTTTTCCAGTTTCGAAACAGACAACCTTGACGAGGTGTCCGAGCCCTGTTCGAAGTATATAAAGCTTGTCCGCTAGTGATTGATAGCTAGATGCCTGCTAATTTTGTATTTAAGAAACGAGATAGCCTCGTTTGAATAACCTACAAAAGTAAACCACTTTAGTTCTCAAAGTATAAAATACTTTGGTACAAGATTAGGCACATATAATAATGAAATTAGGATTAAGGGCATAATTATCTTAGGCCTAGAGAAGTGTAATTTTGTGAGTCTAATATTTAATATACTCAAATTCCATCGGAGTCAATCCTAAAGATGACCAAGTAGAGAGAGTAAAATATCGAGTATAACAACTTGATCTCGAACAAATATTTCTCAAGGAGATAAACTGACTTAGAATAGGGAATAACACTATAATTGACTTTCCTTTGAAATATGTTGTCAGTACTCATAATAAAAGTGTTAGAGAAATTATTTCAGCATGCGATAGTTCCGAGTGATGTCTTAGTGAGTCGAAACGTCAATGTAGAAGATATATACAATAATGTGCTTTCGAGTCGATCGAAACAAAGGAAAACTTATACAAGAGTTTTTGTAATACTCGGAATGACTTGAAATTAAAACTTAGGAGAGATGAGGTTTATACACGAGCCTTCATGTATTACTCGGAATGACTTAGAGTTAGAAACCGAGTCTTCAACCTGCAATTTGTCTTGGTAGGAGTGAACTCATTTGTCTTGGATACCAGGAAGTCAAACCCGGTGTCCGAGTTCATTGATCCGAGTTACCGTAGTGAGGTGTGCTTCTTTTGGATTAGCTTGAAATCTTGCACACGGACATACACTAAACATTATGTCCGGTCTCACTGGAAGTAAGATACGAAGAGATCCAATCATACCTCCATAGAGTTTTTGATCTACTATTTTACCTTTTTTGTCCGAGTCCAATTTTATACTCGTCGCTTATTGGTGTTGCTGCATATTTTGCATCTTGAAGTTTGTATTTCTTCAACGAACTCCTTGGTATACTTTGATTGATGGACATAGATGCCGTCATTGTCTTAGTTGATTTGTAGACCAAGGAAGAAATTGAGTTCTCCTATCATACTCATTTGGAATTCCTGTCTTATCAACTCGGAAAAATCTTGACAGAGAATTTGATTAGTAGCTCCAAATATTATATCATCAACATAGATCCGAGCAATAAGAAAGTCTTTCCCTTGGGTTTTTATGAGAAGAGACTTGTCAATCTGACCTCTTCTAAAATCATTTTCAACCAACAAATTGCTCAGTCTTTCATAGTAAGCTCGGGAGCTTTTTAAGACCATAAAGAGCTTTTTGCAATTTGAAAACATGCTTTGCAAATTCTGAGTTTTCAAATCCAGGGGTTCCTCAACATAGACTTACTCTTGAATGAAACCATTAAGAAAAGCACATTTGACGTCTATCCGATACAATTTGATATTCATGGTTCATGTAAATTCCAATAGGATTCTAATAGCTTCAATCCTAGCCACTCGGTGCAAAGGTTTCCCCACAATCAATTCCTTCTTCTTCATTGTAACTTTGAGCCACAAGTCTAGCCTTATTTTTTACTACCAACCTACCTTCATCTAGTTTTTCTTGAAAACCCATTTGATTTTATCACCTGGGTGGTTAGAAGGTCGTTTGGTCGGAGTCCGAACTTGGTTTCTTTCGAATTGATTGAGTTCCTCTTACATGGCCTCTACCCATTTAGGTTCATTTATGGCCTCTAGTGCATTTATGGGTTCATTTAAGGATATGAATATTGTGAATACACATAGATTTTGTAAAAAGAACAAGTTCTTACCCCACTGTTGATGTCGGACAAGATATTTTCGAGTGGTTCGCTCGAAGCATATTTGAATGCTTCTACCTGTTCTCTGGTTCACCGGAGTTGTAGGTTGAATTGGTTGATCTTCAGTGGTCCGACCTTATTGAGCTTGCTCATCTGGTTTACCTTCGACATTCCGAGCTGGCTCTTGACTCGATTCATTATGAGTAAGGGTGTTCCGAGTTACCTCATTCCGAGTGACTTTTCTTTGACTCTGTCCGGGCTCATCTTCAGCAAGATCATCATCTCGATTGAGCTTCAGATCTAACAATGGTAACTCACTTGGGTTTCCTTATCGATCTCATAAAAAACAACGTGGATACTTTCTTCCACTTTGTCGGTTCTTTTATTGAAAATGCGATATGCTTTACAATGAGATGAATAATCAAGAAAGATACATTCATCCGATCGAGCATCAAACTTGGTCGAGTGAGCCTTACCGTTGTTGTGAACATAACACTTATATCCAAAGGGTTTGAAGTATGAAATGTTGGGTTTCTTCCCCTTGTAGAGCTCGTATGGAGTTTTCTTCAGGATGGGTCCGATGAGGCATCTATTCGGAGTGTAGTTTCGTTGTATTGATCGTCTCAGCCTAGAAATAGTAAGGTAGATCATATTCAATCATCATTGTCCTTCCTATTTCTTAAAGAGTTCGGTTCATTCTCTCAACTACTCCATTCAGTTGAAGAGTTCTTAGTGCTGAGAAGTTGTGGGAGATACCCTTTTGATCATAGAACTCTGCAAATTCCGAGTAATCGAACTCCCTTCCATGGTCGGTTTGAATTCTTTTGATCCGAGTCCGAGACTCAACTTGGATTTTCCTGTACGACTTACTCGAACTCTTTGAAGGCTTCATTTTTATGCTTAAGAAAACACACCTAGGTAAATCGTGAGTAGTGATCAACAATCACAAGTACATATGATTTCCCTCCGAGACTCTTGATAGGGATTTCACCACATAAGTCCATATATAACATTTAAAGCACTTTGGATGTGGAAACAGCTTTTAAGAGATTCGAAAAATGATCCGACCCGTTTCCCTTTTGTGCATGCTTCACAAATTTTATCTTTTAAAATGCATAGTTAAGCAAGCCTCTGACTAAACCATGAGATGTAAGATTTTTGATGATGTGTATGCTAACATGACCTAATCTACGATGCCATGTCCAAGAATCATCATGTAGAGATGCTTTTAAACAAGCTAAATTCTAACTTGGGTCGAGAGAGGAATAGTGTAAGTATTACCTGATCTCTTACTTGAGAGCTTAGTCACCTTAGTAGTTTCCTTAGAAATATAGCAATTGGTCCGAGTGAATCTTACCTCTTGACCTTTGTCACACAATTAAGAGATGCTAAGTAGATTGTACTTTAATCCCTTGACAAGGTAGACTGGGCTGACCAGATTGTTTCTGTTTCTAATCTTGCCTATCCCAATTATCTTGCCCTTGCTACCATCTCCAAAAGTGACTTTGCCTCCCATGTAATCTTCTAACTCAAAAAGAGTCTTGAATCTCCGACATGTGGCATGAGCATCCACTATCCAGGTAGCAATCCCCTTTTGTTCTTTTCTGAGCTACCTGCATGTTAGAAGCAAACTAACCCTTCTCACTTTCTCTAACAAACCCAGTAACTCCCTCTATTGTGGTCCTTTTATGAGGAAGAAGACTCTTGGGAACCCGGATTTGAATAACTTTGGGTCCGGTCTGCATTTCGAGTCTTCCTTTTTGAAAACCGAGTCCGTGTCTCTTTCTTTTAAAAATCTTTCATTTTATAAACTGGTGGAGAAGGTTTTCTCCTTAAAGATGGTCTAGGCTCAGCCCTCTTTTCATTCTTATGAATAAGACCGTGCTCAACTTTTCTGAACTTCACGGTTCTAGAGTCCTTTTTGAAAATATCTTAGTAGAAATTAGATTCCTCCTCTTTGTTAAAACCAAGTCCTTCTTTTCTAAAGGAGACACATTGAGATCCTAAGAGCATGTCAAGGTTTGTCTAACCTTGAGTAAACTTTAAAACAAGTTCCCGAGACTCATTGACCTTTTGTTTCGGATGCTCTTTTTCTCTTCTCGGTGTCTCGGACTCGGTCTCATTAGCTTGAGTACTAGTCTTGAGCTCTCTAAGAGTGAGTCTCAATTTTTCTAATTCATTTTATAAAGAGATGCTCTCGAAGTGATAGACTCAAGTTGTTCTTAAAATTCGGAGGAGTCGAATTGGACTTTTCTTCCAAAGTATAAATATATTTAGCTAAATCAACTTTGGAAAACTTGAGGAAATATTCGGTTACCTCCCGAGGATTCGTTTCCTCATTGTCCGAGTGGTCGAGTCCGACTCGGATTCAACTTCGAGTCCGATGGAGCCGTCAAACACTTTGAGTCATCCGAGTCCTCATCTTCTTCAAATGATTCTTCATCACTCCATGTGGCCATCACAACCATCTTCTTCTTTCTGTCCCTCTTTCTCCTTGGATAGTCTTTCAGTATGTGATCTTTCTTCGCCACATTCAAAATGGCCATAGTTCTTAGTTAAAGATAACATTGAAGGGGAAGAGTGTTTACCTTTTCTATCCTTCTTATCTTTCTTGTAGAACTCATCTCTTGGTCTTTTCTCCCATCTCTTGTGCTTCATCATTCTTTTGAAGCCTCGAGCGATAAGTGCCATGCGATTTTCTTCTGAGTCCGATGAACTCGCATTTTCTTCTCTCGCTTTCGAGGCCTTCGACGCAGTATTCTTTTTAGTGTTGACCTCTGCGTCCTCTTCTTCTCGATGGATCTTATGGGTGAGTAGTTTCCCAATGAGTTCATCTCGGCTTTAATAGAGAGAGATTCGGGCTTCCTCGATGGTCGTCACCTCGGGACCCCATCTTTTCTTGGGTAGACTTCTTAGAATCTTTCTACACATTTCTTCATGGGAAATCTTTCTACTGAGAAATTTGAGATTGTTAGTAATCTTAGTGAAGCGGATGAACATCCGAGTGATGTTTTCTTCCGGCTCCATCTTCAACGACTTCATATTTGTAAAGATATTGAGTTATCTTCGCTTGTCTTACTCGGCTTGTTCCTTCATATGTGTTGACAAGAGTGTCGCACACTTCCTTTGTGTCACAAGCTGACACTCTGTTGTATTCTTCCGAGCTAACGGCGCAAATCAAAATGTTCATTGCTTTAAAGTTCTTTCCGAACTTTTACGCCTCTTTAGTGGTGTACTCGAGCTTTGCTTTAGGCACGAGTCTTATTTCCTCCATCCTCATTGGAATGTATTTGCCTTCTCGTATGATGTTCCATACATCTTCATCGTGATCCAAGTAGAAAGCATTCCATGAGCTTCTTCCAATGTACGAAATTTCATCCTTTAAACTTTGGTGGTCTGCTGGAAGATCTTCCTTCATCGAACTCTCCATTCTTTTGAGCCATTTCATCTTTAAACCTTTGGATTGTTAGATCCTTTCTTAAAGGCTAGGCTCGATACCAATTGAAGGTTTGCTCTTGGAGAGTCTTAGTCACCCTAGAGGGGGCTGAATAGAGTGATGAGGAAATTAAACAATAAAAAGAGGGTTAAAGTTTAAGTTGAATAATCAAGACTGTTTGAGTCTAGATTGGACTAAAAAATTATGAGCTCAAAATTACGTGGAAACCCTCCTGGGTCAAAAACCACGGCCAGTGGTAATCCAAGCACCAAGTCAAATCCATTATTTTGAATCCACAAAATACAATAGATCGACTCAACCGGAATTGCTCCCTTGGACAATTACTTACAAAGTTTTCCTAGACTCGAAGTTCCCTTATCTAATCTAGTACTTCCTAACCGAGGTAACCTTTACAGTTAGGGACAACTAAGCTGAGTTAACCCTTACAACTTAGTCAAGGGACCTTGCTTAGAGAGTAAGAAAGAGTTTGTGACTCGATTACAAGATTTTACAACTCATAAAAGTATTAAGTACAGATCGAGAGTTGTAAGATGAAGATTGAATGAGTATTATACAAAGAAATATAATTTCAGCAATGGGTTCAGCAATCTTCAAGTCTTGTGAAGTGGCTTCTATTTATAAGTGACCAAGCAGATTAGCCGTTGTGACTATCTTCTTATTAGAAGTCCTCTCGTGATCGTTGTAACGATTCTTCCGAGTCGCTCAAAAAGATCCGTTGAGATATGAACGTTGTGCAATGGCTCTTGACTCCTTAGGATGTCCCAATCCACTTGTGGTGTCCGAAAAGTAGGATGGAAACCACCATTGAGCTTACCGTTGAAGATTTCCGGTTTGGAAACAGACAACCCCGACATAGTGTCCGGGCCTTGGTTAGAAGTAAAAAAGCCTTGTCTGCTGGTGGTTGACAGCTTAAAGCCGGTTACTTTTGTAATTCAAAAAGTAGGATAACCTCATTTAGATAACCTACAAAAGTAAACCAATTTTGGTTCTCAAAGTATAAAATACTTTGGTCCAAGATTAGGCACATATAATAATTTAATTAAGATAATTAAGGCATAATTATCTCGAGTCCTAAAAGAGTGGAATTTTCCGAGTCTAATATTCATTATACTCAAATTCCATCCGAGTCGATCTAGAGAAAGATCGAGTTAGAAAGAGAATATCGGAGTAAGAGTACTTGATCTAGACAAATATATTTTAATCAAAACCTATCGACTTAGAAAGTTGAATTAACGTTGTAATTCACTTTGACTTAGAATATGAAGTCGAACTTAGTTTGAAAGACATAGAGTGAATGTTTGAACATGCGATAAATCTGAGTGACTCGGAACTATCGGAGTGAATTGACGAACAAGAGAGTGCTTTCGAATCGGTTAGAATCGGACAAAAACTTATACAATAGTTTCCGTAATACTCGGAGTAGTTTCGTAACACTCGAATAGTTTCTATAACACTCGGAATGGCTTAAAATCAAAAGCTATAAGGGATGAGATTTGTACCTCATTCCTTGTTAGTACTCATAATAATATAAGTGCAGAGTCTCAATCTTCAAATTGGTATCTATAATTCTTATGTTCAACATCTCGTTCTCTGCTTGTTTATTGTGCTTGAAATGCATTAGGGGAGAGAATATTGAACTTTGTGGATTCATCTCGCTTAGGGGAGCGAATTTTGAAAAGTTTCACAAATTTGAAATAGTCTTCAAGTAATTTTAATTATTCTCGATAATTATGATGAATTTCTTTGAGTTATATTTAGTTGAATGCCTTTCATAAAAAGGGGAGATTAAAGATTCAGTGTATGATCGACTAACCCCTTGAATGCGTTTTGATTGCCCGCATTCATCTAAACTTAGGATAAAACAAGAAGCATCCTAAAAGAAATTCATTTAACTAAGTCATATGCTTTATAATTCATCATTTGAATATGATCGATTCTTGATCGAACTTAGACATAAGTATATTAAGACTATCCGACTAAGTCTAAGACTAAGAAAGTAGAATCCGAGTTAGTTATGCCGGACCGAGTTAGACCGACCTACTCGGATCTCATATTCTGACCTACTAAGTCGGACTCGGACATTTAGTTTGCCTATGCTATCTCATATTTAACATGTCTATTTTATCATGGAAAACATCATGATTTGATCCGGGATTGCATCATTTAAATCATGGTTTAACCTAGAAACGTATGCTATTATTTGTTTAATCATGCATAATTGTAAAATGTCTAAATAACTTATGTGCCCATTAAGATTGAATGATTTATTAATAAGTTTTGGCACATTTGGAATATGAGTATATTGAATATTAGACTTGAAATATCAAGTTAATAAATTAAGGTAATTAGTCATTGAATGCTTTATTTAGACTAATCCTTATCTAATTATGGACCAAATTATATTTATACTTTGGGAACCATTGTGCTAAATGTTTTTGCAGGTTGTTCTAATATTAATTATCTAAAGAAACAACAAAAACAAAAGGCTTCGACCGTTAAAACATTGCTAGACAAAAAGCTGGAATTTTGAAAAAGCTCGGAACCGACTCACGACCTTGTCATTACTTGTTTTGGGTAATATTTTATTTCGAGTCTAATGGTACTTTCATTCTTCTTTTCCAGTTTGCAAAAGATGGAAAAAGAGTTGTTGGAAGCTAGGATTGAGGCACAACAGCTATTTCAAGGTGGTTCGAAATCTGAGTGATCGAGACTATCCATTACAACAGACTAGTTGACTTAGACAGACTTCAACATATAAATATTGGAGGCTCAAGGGCTATCCCTTCATGGAAAACTATTTATAGAAGCCTTATCATAGATTTCAACTGATGAATGGAAGAAAAAGCGAGAAAATTTTGAACATCTTCTCTAGCATACAACTCCTAAACTCGTAATTCTAATATTCTAAGTTATATTCTTCCGAGTAAACTATATTGTAATTCTTAATACTCTTCTACTCTTTCTCTCCGACCGAGTTATAAAGGTTACCTCAACTCAGTTGTCCCAAACTATAAAGGTAATCTTAGTTTGGAAGTACCCGGTTAGATAACGGAACTTCTAACCTTAGGAAAAATCGGAGGATCCCAAGTTGATAAGGTAACTTCAAGTTGGAAGTACTAGGTCGAGTTAGATAAGGTAAATTCTGAGCCTTTAAAAATTGTAATAGATGTGCTTGGGAACAAATTTGTGTGGTCATATTCATTGTAATTGAGGATTCAATTAGGGGATTTGACTTGATGTTTGGATTGACACTTGTCCGTGGTTTTCCGCCCCAGGAGGGTTTCCATGTATTTACGAGTGTTTATGTTTCGAGTGCAATCCGAACTTAGACTCGGTTGTTTTTCTCTTTCAAAGCATAAATTATCTAAGTTTACTTAAATTTTCTCATCACCCTATTCCCCTCTCCCTATATGGTGACTTAGACTCTTCAGAGCAAACCTTCAATTGATATCGAGCCTAGCCTTTTAAGAGGATCTCATAATCCAATGGTTTAAGATCATGGCTCATCCTACTGGAGAATTCGAAGAAGGAAGATCTCTTTTGAGGCCACCCAAGTTCAAAGGCTTAAACTTTGCACTTCGGAAGAAGTTGAAGCAATGCTTCCTCTAAGATCCGGAAGAATAAGTGTGGAAGGTCATCATCGAGGAAAACTATATTCCCATAAAGCAAGAAGGTGAACAAATAGTGGCAAAACTAAAGTCGAATACACCACCGAAGAAAAGGAAAGGTACTTGGAAGAACTTTAGAGCTATGAATATCCTTCTACGTTCCATAGATGCTTTGGAGTATAATAAAGTCTTGGTTTGTGACACAGCCTAAGAAGGTGTGGGACACCTTGGTGACAACATATAGAGGAACAAGCTAAGTGAGACAAATTAACATCAGCCCAATACCTCAACAAGTATGAGCTATTCAAAATGGAAGAAGCTGAGAGCATCACCGAGATGTGTATCCGATTCACATAGATTGTTAATAATCTCAAATCTCTAGGTAAGAAGATGCCTAATGAAGAAGTTGTTAGAAAACTTCGAGGAGCCTACCAAAGAAGAAATGGGGTCCAAAGGTGATTGCAATCGAAGAAGCACAAGACCTCGATGAACCGAAGTTAGATGGGCTCATGTGAACACTTCGACCCATGAGCTACATCTCCAAGAGGAGGATTCTGAGGACATCCCAAGAAGGAACATTGCATTAAAAGCCTCGGAAGAAGTTGAACGAAGTTCAAGTAGTTTCGACTCGAAGAGGACCTAATAGCGCAAATTGCAAAACGCTTCAAGAAGATGATGAAGCATCAAATATTGAAAAAGAAGCATAAATCGTAGGTCCTCGGTTGAGAAAGAAAAGGTAAACTCTCTCATCCTCTCAATTCTTTTTCTATTAATTATTCCAGGTGTTTAAGGTGTGGTAGCAAAGAACACACCATCAAATATTGCCCGTAAAGGAAGAGAGATAACAAAAAGAAGAATACCATCACTTATAGTGAGGATGAGTAAGAAGAAGAAGAAAAATCATCCGACTCGGACACGAGAGGATGAGTCCAAGTGTGTAATAGAAATGACTAACTCGCATACGTGAAACTAAATTAGAACAAGACTCATCTAATATTGAGGAAAATTATCCTCAAGAGATAATAAATTACTATCTTACATTTTCTAAGATAGATCTTGCAATGTACATTTCTTCTTTAGAGGAAAAGTACGACTCGATTCTTTCCTCTTTCAAGGAAAACTTGAGTCTCTTGAAATTAAGTACAATTTTCTAAAAAGGATCTATAAAAGCCGAGATTCGGTTTAAAGGTACTTGAGATTAACTCACATGATAATGAAACCGAGTCCGAGTGCCTCGGATTCGAGAATGAGCTTTTCAAGAAAAAGCTGGATGAGTCTTAGAAATTGATTTTAAAACTCACTCAAGGTCAGAAAAACCTCGATCTCCTTCTTGGTTCTCAATGTGTTTCTTTTTGAAAAGAAGGTTTGGGTTTTAATTCTAAAAAGGAGGATAACTCTTATAAAGGTCCTTTCAAGAAGGATTCTCAAAAAATCCTTTTAAAAATTCTGAGCCCGGTTCAACTCGAGACAGTGAAAAGAGAACCGAGCTCGAAAGGTTTATCAAGAGAAGTCCGCTTAGACTTTTTACAAAAGAAAAGATTTTAACAAACCCGAAACTCGGCTTTCAAAAAGGAAGACTCGAATTAGACCCTTCTAAAAATTATTCAAATTTGGGTTACCAAAAGTGCCCTTCCTCCAAAACTAACCTCGGTGAGATTACTTACTGGGATTCCTTAGAGGAAGCAAGAAGGG
Source organism: Talinum fruticosum (assembly GCA_021018815.1). Lineage (NCBI taxonomy): Eukaryota > Viridiplantae > Streptophyta > Magnoliopsida > Caryophyllales > Talinaceae > Talinum > Talinum fruticosum. The sequence goes on along the minus strand of JAITYX010000046.1, from coordinate 170,471 downwards.
TTAGTTGGTTTTCTTTTGCAGGTATAATACAAAGCAAAGGAAGACTCGGGTCCGACCCTCGGAGAGTGCTAAGAATTTTAACTTGGTAAGCTAGAGATTTGGAAAAGCACGCGAGTAAAAGTCTAGTCATCTCCTTGATAATATCATTTCGGACATCAACTAAGATATGACTCGACCTTGCTTATCATTACATTCAATTGTTATGTATAATTCTTATGTTCAAGCATCTCGTTCTCTCCTTGTTTATTTTGATTAAATGCATCGGGGAAGAGAATATTGAACTTTGGGGATTCATCTCGCTTAGGGGAGTGAATTTTGAAAAGTTTCACAAATTTAAAATAGTCTTCAAGTAATTTTAATTATTCTCGATAATTATGATGAATTTCTTTGAGTTATATTTAGTTGAATGCCTTTCATCAAAAGGGGAAGATTGAAGACTCGGGTATGACTAACTAACCCCTTGAATGTGTTTTGATTTCATGCGTTCATCTAACCTTAGGATAAAACAAGAAGCATCCTAAAAGAAATTTATTTAACTAAGTCATATGCTTTATAATTCATAATTTAAATATGATTTATTCTTGATCGAACACGGACTTAACTATGTTAAGATTATTTGACTAAGTCCGAGACTAAGAAAGTAGAATTTGAGTTAGTTATGACAGATTGAGTTAGACTGACCTACTCGGATCTCATATTCTGACTTACTAAGTCACACTCGGACATTTAGTTTATCCACGTTATCTCATATTTAATATGTCTATTTTATCATGGAAAACATCATCATTTGATCTCGGGATTGAATTATTTGAATCATGGTTTAACATAGAAACATATGCTATTATTTGTTTGACCATGCATAATTGTAAAATGTCTAAATAACTCATGTGCCCATTAAGATTGAGTGATTTATTAATGAATTTTAGCATATCTGGAATCTGAGTATATTGAATATTAGACTTGAAATATTCCAAATTAATAAATTAAGGTAATTAGTCATTGAATGCTTTATTTAGACTAATCCTTATCTAATTATTGAACCAAAGTATATTTACACTTTGAGAACCATTGTGCTAAATGTTTTTGCAGGTTGTTCTATTGTCTATTATCTAAAGAAAAAGCAAAAACATTGCCGGACAAAAAGCAGGAATTTCCGGAAAAGCTCATAACCGACGACTGACCTTGTGTGTTACTTGTTTTGGGTAATATTTTATTTCGAGTCTAAAGGTGGTCCAAAAATCTTAGTGACTCAAACTATTCGTCATAACAGCTAGTTAACGTAGACAACTTCAACATATAGATGTTGGAGGCTCAACGACTATCCCTTCAAGGCAAACTATTTATAGAAGCCTTAGCATTAGATTTCAGTGACGAATGGAAGAAAAAGAGAGAACATTTTGAACATCTTCTCTAGCATACAATTCTCAAACTGTAATTGTAATATTCTGAGTTGTATTCTTCCGAGTAAGTTGTATAGTAATTCGTACTACTCTTCTACTCTTTCTCTTTAATCGAGTTGTAAAGTTGACCTCAACTTAGTTGTCCCAAACTCGTAAAGGTTACCTTAGTTTGGAAGTACCCAGTTAGATAAGGCAACTTCTAACCTTAGGAAAAATCGAAGGATCCTAAGTTGATAAGGTAACTTCAAGTTGGAAGTATTAGGTTAGTCGGATAAGGCAAATTCCGAGCCTTTAAAAATTGTAATAGATTTGGTTGGGAACAAATTTGGGTAGTCATAGTCATTGTAATTGAGGATTCAATTAGTGGATTTGACTTAGCGTTTGGATTGACACTGTCTCGTGGTGTTCCGCCCCAAGAGGGTTTCCATGTATTTCCGAGTGCTATCTAAACTCGGACTCGGTTGTTTTTCTCTTTCAAAGCATTAATTGTCTAAGTTTACTTAAATTTCCTTATCACCCTATTCACCCCCTCTAGGGTGACTTAGATTGTCCAAGAGCAAACCTTCGGAAGAAGACTTTTGGGAAGCACTAAAAGCGCTACTGTTCGGTTTCTTACTAGATCGGGACGGCACAACGCGCCTTTGGGTCCACAATAGACTAAGGAAGCCAAGCCTCGAAAGAACCCGAAGCCGTGAAGGAAGAAGATCCAATCCTGAAGTAACTCTAGAAATGAAAAGCTAACATTTCTATCTAGCAATTAATATATGCTTCTCGAAACATAGACAAGCTATAATCGATACACTCAGTAAGATTGAAGTTTCTCCCGAAACCACAACGACAGGAAGTAGTAGGATTCGTTAACGGTTGGGATAGAGCCATTACTTTTGATCATAAGGATCTCCGTGAAAGAAGACGTTGCACACAACAACGCTCTTTATTTAATCGTAACTTATATTAATAAGTTTGTTCCCTTAACCTTGGTAGATAATGAATCGGCGAGTTAATGTGTGTCCTCGGTGAACTACTAAAAGGTTAGGAATTAGGGAGCAACAACTCTCTAAGCAGACTATTCATCTCCGAGCATGATATTTCTAGAAGAACAGTCTTGGGAGCAGTGACCTTACCAATCAATATAGGGCCAGTGGAGAGGAACACTGAATTCCAAGTCTTAGATATCCCGACTAATTTCAATCTACTTCTAGGATGCCCTTGGTTGCACGATCATGGAGTAGTGCCTTCTACTCGCATCAAAAGATCAAAACGATCATCAAAGGTCAGGTCATAATTCTTAACGAGGATAATCTTTGTGCTACAATCAAGTCCAAAGAGTCCGTAGTGGAGATCGAGCAAGATGCTAACAATGAAGACCTGTATGGATTTGAAACTGCCGCTACTTTAGAAAGGGATGAATCACCTCTTACCTTTAATCCTTATGGCAACCCTAGTGTCCACTTGATGCTTAAGAAGAAGGGGTATTTTCCAGGTCTTGGAGGCCGAAGGCCATACCACCCTATTTTTCCACCCTTTGAACCCACTAACAACTACAATTTGAGGCTAGGTCATCAACCTACCACTATGGAAATAGCTCAAGCCAAGTGGGAAGTCCAAGTAAGAAGGATCGAACCATACACATTCCGCTCTATTGAGCCTTTTCCTTATACTCTAAATGGACAGTTTATGAGATAATGAGATAATTTCCCTTATTATGGTTTTCCTGAGCCTTATTACATCAAGGAGAAGGACATCCTAGTACCTAGTGTGAAGATCTTCAATGACTCGCTATATTTTAGAAAATGAGGCACCTCACCTTCTCAAAAGGGACAATCCATACCAGATTGGACCAATCTCACTTGAAACAATCTTTTCAGCCTTCCGTCCGGTAAAGAAAGTAATCTAGAATGGAACTCTGTCTCGAGTAGTGCCATGAGCTATGTCGCATTATCAGCTCGATTCGTCCGGGTTCATCACCGATGGTGACATAAAAGGGTCCAATCATATCACTTGGATTGATGCTTGAGGAGGGCGAAGAATTTGCTCGTTAGCTTAGGAGCGCACTCGCCTTCCGAATCTAGTGTTAGGACTTGTATTTCTACTTCTTCCGCTATTGTTGTTTCTATTTCCAATTATGTCATTTCCAAATTAGTTTCGAGTCTAATGTACGCATTTCCTCATTCAATAAAGTGAATCTTTCTGCTTATTCCTCACCTTCTCTTGCTCTTAATTGTTTTGTCTCTAATGATGAACAAGAAATTCCTAAAGAATTAATAAAATCTATGGAAGATCATGAAAATCGCTCACCAGTAATAGAGGAAACAATAACAATCAATCTGGGGTCAACCGATCAACCCTAAGAGGTTAAGATTGGGAAAACTTTGGATGCAGAATCAATTCACTTCACTCCTCACGAGTTCATCGATTTTTTGCGTGGTCCTACAAAGGCATGTCGGGTATAGATTCAAGTATAACAGAACACAAAATTATGTTGTATGAAGATGCTAAGCCGATTAAGCGAAGTTGAGGAAGATGAAACTGAAATGGGCCTTGAAGATTAAGGAGGAGGCTTATAAACAGTTAGAAGCTAGGTTTATTAAGGTAGTTCACTATCCTCAATGGGTAGCAAATATAGTTCCGATCCGGAAGAAAGATGGCGGGGTTCCTATGTGCGTCGACTTCAAGGATTTAAACAAGGCTAGTCCTAAGGATGATTTCCGTTGCCTCATATCGATCTTCCGGTAGATAATACAGCGGGTCATGCTCTACTCTCATTTATGGATGGTTACGTCGGATATAATCAAGTAAAGGTGGATGAGGAAGACATGGAAAAGACGACCTTCATCATTCAATGTGGGGCTTATTGCTATATGGTGATGCCATTTGGGCTAAAAATGTAGGTGCAACATACCAAAGAACAACAACGACACTATTGCATGATATGATCCATAAAGAAGCTGAAGTATATGTACATGATATGATCATAAAATACAAGGACAGGGCGGGGCACTTACCCATCCTGAGAAAATTCTTCCATAGACTCAAATAATATAACATGCGCCTTACCCTCAAAAGTGTGCCTTTAGGGTAACCTCTCGGTAAACTATTAGGCTATGTTGTTAGTCTTAGAGGAATCGAAGTTGATCCATCCAAGATCAAGGCTATTAAGGAGATCCCTTCACCAAGTACGGAGAAGGAGATAAGGGGCTTTCTAGGATGTTTACGAGTACATTAGTTGTTTCATATCAAAACCGACGCAATTTCTTGATCAATTGTTTTTGCTCACTATCTAAGCCTATGGTTTGTTAACCCATTTTCAAGAAATCAAAGAAAGGATCTCGAGCCCATTTAGGATGCCGAGTGCCAACAAGCATTCAAGAAGGTTAAGGAATACTAGGCTAATCCTCCGAGTGTTAGTTCCACCCTAATAAGGGAAACCTTTACTTTTGTATCTCACCACAATAAAGACAGCTATAGGAGCCATGTTAGCTTAGAAGGATAGAAAACAAGAATGCACGATCTACTATCTTAGCAAGAAGTTCTTGGATTATGAGACTAGATAAACACCGTTAGAGAAGACATCTCTTGCTATAGTTTGGGCTACCAAGAAGCTCAAACACTATATGTTAACCCGCACGGGTACATGTGGTAGCAACCATGAATCCTATTAAGTACATACTTGAGCAACCGACTATCGGTAGTAAGATAGCACAATGGACTGTCATGCTATCGAATTCGAGCTCAAGTTTGTTCCTCAAAAAGCGATCAAAGACAGAGTAGTATCGAAGTCTTGGTAGATCTACATGTGCCGAATTGCAACCCGAACACCTTGACTTCTCGGACGAAGATATTTTACAAGTTGAGGTAGACATTTGGACAATGTACTTTGATGGCACTTCTACTCAAAAGGGCTTTGGAGTAGGGATGCTTTTAGTCTCACTAGAGGGATCACACTCTCTTATTTCAGCTTAAGCTAGACTTCGAGATCACTAATAATGTCTGTAGAGTACGAAGCTTGTATCACAGGACTTGAAGTTGCAACAGGGATCGAGGTCAAGAACATTAGGGTTTTCGATGATTCCAGTTTGATCATCAACAAGATTTCACAAAGGTGGAAGGTATGTAGTGAAGCCTTGGCACCCTACCAAGCATATTTGATGGAATTATCAAAAGACTTAAAAATATTTCCTTCACTTACGAGTCCTGGGGACGAAACTAGCTAAGTTGGCATCCGTGATCAACATACCTACCGGCATTCACTTAATGCCTGTTCACATCGAGCGACGAAGTCGACTGCAAACGTCTCGCATTTTAGAAGTATCTAATATCGATCATACCAGTTGGTATCATGATATTTATTAGTACTTGGATAAACAAGAATGTCCTTTGGACTCCACATGTAAAGCCCAACGAGCCATCGGGATGTTGGCTGCACAATTCTGTCTCAATCAAGGTGAGTTGTTCAAGAAAACTAATTCGGGGATCGGTTTAGTTTATGTCAATCAACATGAAGCAAAGCGCATCATGGAAGAAATTCATGGAGGAGAATGCGGACCTCATGTGAACGGTAGAATGTTGGCCCGTAAGGTTAAGAGACTTGGCTATTATATGTCAACTATGGCAGCAGATTATGATGATTTTGTTAGAAGGTGCCATAAATGTCGGTGTATGCAAACTTACAAATAACAAACTCCGTCATTTGTCACTACATTATCCTCACCCTGGCTATTTTTAGTTTGGGGAATAGACATTATTAGCAAGGTGACTCCTAAAGCAACAAGTGGTCACAAATTCGTGTTATTAGTAATAGACTACTTCACCAAATGGGTAGAAGCGACTTCTTATGCTACCCCGACGTCAAAACAGTAGCAAAATTCATCACCCGAAATATCATCCGTCATTATGGAGTGCCCAACGAGCTCATAAGTGACCATGGTAGTCACTTCAAGAAGGAAGTAGCAGATTTGTCGGATAAGTATAAAATCCAAGCATAATAAATCTTCTCCATATCGTCCTCGGACCAACGGAGCGGTTGAAGCCGCCAATAAGAACATTCGAGAGAATAGTGGAGAAAATGGCAATTACTTATAAGGATTAGCCGGATAAGTTACCTTTCGCTCCGTGGGGTTACGGAACTTCTATTAGAACCTTCACAAGACCAATGCCGTACTCTCTAGTCTATAGCATGGAAGCAGTCCTTCTAGTTGAGATTATCATTCCTTCATTAAGGATCATTGCTTGAGAGTCGATTCTAGAAGCTGAGTAGGCTAAGCACATTATGAGGAATTAGTGTTGCTAGATGAGAGGCGCCTCAAGCTCGTATATTCAAGGCATTCAAGAAGAAGGTTAAGCATCACAACTTGAAAATTGGGGATTTAGTCCTTAGAGAGGTCGAGCTCCAATTAAGGATTCACGAAGGAAATTTAAACCCAACTAACAGGGCCTATTTATACTTAATCATATTTTACCCGGTGGAGCAAGTAAAATTAAATGATTTAGATCTTTCGAGTGTACTAATCTAGATCGGTTGAAGAAGTACTACGCCTAGCATACCCCTAGGTATTGGGCTGAGCCCAGCCCAACTAGGTTTGGTCAAGGCGTGCGCCGGCTACCACTCGGTCAACGGTGGACTGATCGGGCCACCGTTTTCCCTCTCCTTTTTTGGTTTTCTTTGGTGCGTTTATTTGCTTGGATAGTCCAACTAGACGATCCAATATGTATGTTGGTTTTCTTCACTATTATAATTCTACCTCTAAGTGAGCAATAAAGACATCAAAGTATAGCAAAGCACATGCTTTTATTCAATAAAGGTAAGCATACTACTTATCTAAATACATAGCTAATAAAAGGAATTTAAATTGCAAGCATACTACTTGTAAAAAAAATAAACACTCGTTCTAAAGAGGCAAAACTAATCCTCATTTTATTCTATCTCTAGTTCCTAAGAATTCAAGTCCTAGTCTATTTTCACTTTCATTCCTTTAGGCTCACTAGACTCAAATTCGTTGTCTCGGGTGCGTTCCTTTATCTCTTGGATTCGTCGGGCTCTGCTTTCTTCATTTTCCTTAGCTTCAGTTTCTTTTCGACCAGCGCACGACCATCCGAGGGGTTACTTCACAAATTTATAGAGGGGTAGTAGCAGGAACGACTTCTTGAGGGTTTAGTTCTCTAAGTCTTGCACTTTTCATCGCTCGGGGTCGACTTTTATTATCCACTCTAGATAATAGGGAGAAACAATAGTATTTGCAACTCCGTCAAGTATCCTCGGGGTCGTAGGAGTGAACAGTCTCGGGAGACCTCTCCAATACTCGGGCTATGACCCAATCCGCCTAGAGCTACCATATCCTCTAAACAAGTCAAAAGTAGTAGGCCGGATGCAATCTAGTAACGGTATTACTTACACCACACGGCTTAGGAAGTAATAAATGCTCTACTCTAGACCCAACAGACGGATGTATGGTCTGCTGTGTAGAATGCATTTTGAATTGGAATACTTCCAATGCTTAACATACCATAACGAGATCATGGCTGTGATTTTTGAGGTATTCTTCCCATTGAGAAGCGGGACGGTCGATTACCTCGATGTCCTGTTTATGCCTGGCAAAAGTGAGTTCCTAGGTACATGACCAAGCTAGGGAGCTTCAATGAGTTTTCGATGTTCCATTAGCTAGATCCGCACATCATACATGCAAAATAAAAAATTTTTGTCCTGCATGGTCAAAGTCTAACTCTTTTAGGTCTAACAGACAGCAAAATCGTAATAAAAATATAAATAGTGTTAGCGAAGTAGGAACGAAAGTTCGGTTTTGGAATGGACCGAAGGCACCTCGGCCTCGGCTGGCGCCGGACTGCCGCCTTAGCCGGCTGCGTCGCCCGAGTCACCATGGTTTGCTTCCGTTTATTTTAGTGCTTACCTACAATAACAAGGGGCTACCGCGAAAATTTTGTTCAAGCATCGGCTTCAACTTGATCTAAGCCAATGATTGTTTTAGCAACTATTAGCGGTGTTAGGGAGCAATAATCCCATGAATCTGTTCCACCGGACTTAGCAGAGACGTTGGTGTCAGGTCCTTGTGACCCCCTACTAGCAGGAATCTCCCTATTAGGCACATGATTATGGCTCGCTGTCTCGGGATAATAATGGACTCGGCATAAGCATACCTGTGCGGGAATGCTTTATCTAGTTGGTTAATCTAACTCGATTCCCGATGAAGGATCCACCCTAGATTCTTTCTACTCAATTTTAGAAAATATTTGTACTTTTCATAGAGATTTTGTGAGGATGTGGGCATAGCTACTTTTGTTCGCTTAAAAGCCGCCTAGTATGGAGTCAAATTCTTCGGTATGAGACACAGTTGCTTCTCCCCGAACCCGAAAACATGGTGATGATGATTCCGAGTAAGCTACAGCGGCCCTCGGGAAAGGCTAGTAAATTTTCACTCGACGAATGCTAAAGAGGACATTTAGCCCATAATTAGTTAACCCCGACCTATCCATGTTACTCATCTCATGCATCCACTACGTTAATTCAGTCATGAAATCCATGGTTTTATGTATGGACGTAAGAGGAGGATATGGTATGGTTAGGTGGAGGTTTTAGTGTGTATATTTCTTGTTGCACCGAGCGGTTGCATTTGTAGACGTTTTCCTCGAATTCGTCGAATCCTATTATAATTGGAATAGCAAAGCACTACAGTCCTTATGGGACTCATAGATGGCCGGCATCAGCCCACCTCCGGTCCAACCTATTTCGTATTTTGTTGTGGCCCCGAGCAGTCCTTAGTTGTTTTGGTTTCTTGTCGCGACGTGGAGCGCACATTACTTGGACTATGCACTTGAGATTTCTTATTTTCTTTTTATTATTTTCTTTTAGGGGGAATGGGGCTAGTGCACTTTTTTTAAATATTGTCTTTGTTATTTTTCTAAGGTTTGTGCATCATATTAAATAAAAGAACTCACGTTTATAATCTAGTCTTGCATTTCATCTCATCGCATAAGAGTCCTCATTATGAAGTAATATATAAATGAGCACCCTACAAGAGGTCCATTAATCAACAACAATGGAAGCAACAAGGAATCATCTACGCATCATCTTCGAGTCATCATCAAAGATATAATTCCCAAAGTCCTCCAAGACAGATGTGGAGAATCAAGAACGACTTCTTTGATCCCAAGACCAGGAAGCCCCATGTGATGGTCCGCTATAAGAAGACCGAGGGAAGTAAAGAGGGTTCCTGTGTTGATCAAAGGCTTGCAAGGGCAAAATGTCCAAGCTCTCCTCAAAGAAACCTTATTCCGCATTGGAGTTACTAGGCCCAAGTCTTGCCTCGGATGCACTCCGATGGTGAGTACGTCGCGAAGAATGTTGTGACAAGCCCTGTCTAGCATTACTACTTGCTCATAAGTTTGGGATGATGTCTCGGGCGCACTAGGAAGACTACTCGAAGGAGCGGTTGTCAATCGACGTCTTTACAAGATCAAGGAAGCGATTAGCAAATCACTAAAAGCTTGAAGAATTTAGCACTACACTAATTGAAGACTTACTAGAGATGTAGAGAATGATCGACCGGTAAAGAAATTCTGGATTCCACGAAGAGCCGATCGAAATCGATGGATATGGTTCTCGATTGCTGCCGGTCATACTACAAAGTTTATTCGGTATTAACAACGAGGAAGATACTTTTAGCGCATAACTAAAAAGAAAAGAGCACATAACTCTTACCCCTCACCAGTTCCCAGGAAAGGGATGCCCAACACATTTCTCTTCCGAGATTTCGGGAATGATGACAAAACAAGGAGGTTCCCCAGGCATAATAACATCCATATTGAGACTCGAGATGTAAATATCGGTAGGAGTAAGCTGCCAAGGAAGGAAGATGATAATAAAATTCTATACAAGAAATTAAATGCTATAAGAAAGGAGTTGAGTCATGATGCGAGATGCATGATGGGCTTAAGAGGTGTGTAGATTCAACGAGTGAGGTAAACGGATACCCCACCATGGCCCTTGCTTGCTCGGTCGGAGAAAGAGAACGAAAATAGAACATGGTCGAAGGAGGATCCACAGGAACAAATGGAGGCCACATCTTAATTAGAATTTAAGGATTAACCATCTCCCTAAGACCAACAAAATCCAAAACGACCTTCAAATAAGATCCTTCTCTCACTCAATTCCCGAGCCACAAGAGCATTTTGGGGAAGTTGGAGTTGGGCCCAATGATAGAAGTTGGCCTACATACAAGAATTATTAAGAAATCAACAGGTTATAATGAAAAACCACAAGAAAATGGACAAAAACTGTGGATATAGGAAGCTGGACTGCACCACGTGCAGCCCCACAGGTAGCCCCACAGGTAGTGGTCCAGGCTGTGGGCAAGACCAAAATGTCGAAAGTGTATTGAAAAGCTTATTTAGGCCTATTTTGGAGCAAATTTTGAGAGTAGAAATAACATACCGAGTCAATGCAGTTGAGGGCTAACCTCAAAAACCTATCTCATGTATTTTAGTCCACTCGAAATTTATTCGGCCCATGATACGGACGCCAGGAACGTGGACCGATTCGTTGAGTCGGGATAGAGATGTGGAAAGTATTCGTACAACCATGGCTACATTTTGACAAGTCTAGTAAATCTTTTTATCCACGCAAGATGAAAAGTAAATATTGAAGAAAGGAAAATTTGAGCATACCTCAATGATCTTCCATAAGCCGTTCAATGGAAGGTAGTTGGTAGAAGAATTCAGTTCTGGCCATGTATGCCGCACACCGGCACGGAGCCCCTAATGAGGCAAGTACATGAGGGTGTACCCCAATTGAGATCCTTTATTCTATCAAGATCCGCTAGTTTCACCTAATCGTGAACATGGACCTTCGTAGCTTGATCTCGAAAAGAGGACCATGCTCAAGAGAAGAGCAAGCATGACTCTCACTTGTTGTTGAGGAGAATGTTGAGGCTAGAAAGTTTCATTCTGAACAGACCTCACAAAGAATGGTACATTTGAATTTATTATTATTTGGAAATGTGTTGGCTACGGGACCAAAGAGGTGACAGAGGTAGTCATGGGTTTTGTACAAATTTCGGTCATAAACTAAGGGTTCCCCGAAAAGCCTTAACCTGGATAAACAGCGAAATCGAAAGGAGTTATTGTCATCTCACCAAAAGGGAGGTGAACGCGTTGGTGGTATCCCAAAACCACTCACTAATGGTTGTAATAGGATCCCTCTCCCTCCTATCAATGAGATGGCGTAAGGCGATGAAGAGAGGTCCAAATCCAACATTATACATGATGTTCTCGAGAGGAAAGTGCATCCTCTCACGAGTCTCCATGAACTTTGGAATGGCTCCACTGCTTCGGATCGAGCCCTTCCGCAAGACAAAATCCAACAAGATTTTAGTTAGGACTTTACTCTAAATGAACAAATGAAGAGGTTGAAGCCAATTAGCTTACTAAAGAGGAGATGGCAAGTGAGGAAACATAGCTTTCATCTTCAACTAGAAGATCACTTGGATCCCATTTATTTTACGAGTTCCATTTGTGGAAGGAGACTTGAATAAGACTCTCAACTCTAGTTCTTCCTACAGGATGAACCTTTCTTCTAGGTAGTTTGAAGACAAGGAATTCTTGAGAACCAACTAGGTTTCAAGAGGAAGCAAAGCAAGGAAATGCAAGAGGAGAACAAGAGTAAGATGAAGACTTGGTGTGCAAAATGAAACACATCATACACCCCTTTTATAGGTAAATCAGTCAAGGCATCCAAGCATATAAAACAAAGAGTCAAAAGATTAATAGGGAACCGAAGAAATCCAGCCAAGCACGTTGGGCCACATCTGTCAAAGTTTGGCCGGCGCCACCCACGAGGCGTTGTGGCGTCCAATCAGCGACAACTTTTACAGCCTAGGCCACTTCCCTAGTCCGAGTAGCTTTGTCCTCTTAGAGCATATGATGTTCGTCTCTTATGCATGCAAGTGGGAGCTTCAGAGCCCCACCAATCACCTTTTCCGGAATAGTTTTATCGATCGACTTCGATCGAATTATCCAGGTATAAAACACAAATTATTTAGCCAAACTTCATATCAAAATACGATCGAAGTTTCGAGTATCGAAACATGCCAAGCTTCAGGCTCGATCAAGCCAAGCTTAGGATCCCTTTACCGAACTTCGAACGCATGCATCACAATCAAGTTCAGGTCTCACTTTGGAGTTTATGTTTGACTACAACCAATTCCAAGCATCATACAATGCCTTGTAGAAATCGAGGTAAGTACCCTTTAGTGTCTACTTTGACCCTTTGTCTTTATAGACTCGGTCAAAGTGGGCGCTAACTATAGACACCTAAAAAGTGTCGTCCTTTATCTTATTATTTCTATGTTTTGTTTTGTAAGCCCAATGATGATAATCCCTAGTCTTGTTTGTGGATTTGGATTTCGGATTGTGATCGATCGGTGTAATATAAGCCGATGAAACTACAAATAACCCCAACACCACTTAAATAGCCTTTTATCTTGGATCGGTCAACAAAACCTCTTTTCTTTCCGACCGTTCAAGAGCCGGGCTAAGCTTTTAGAGATTGTGGAGTCCCATGATGTGTGCCAGGAGAATCCAAGTGCGGAATACCTTCCTATTTTAAACCATGTCATTTCATGATCGGGAGCATCAAAGTGCTTGCGTTTTAAGCTTCATAAGACAGCCCACACAGGCTAGAAGCTCTTTCCCTCAAGCAATGTCTTGAGGCTGGCACCCGCCTTCTAGAAGCTTGGTGGAACGTAGCGTTTTGAGCTTGGAGAGTCCTCGAAGGCATAACTAAGGCACGGAACCCTAAGAGGCTCCAGTTGGCCGGTACTTACCTTCCAATTTTAATCAGTTCTATCTCGGTTTTATCTCTTTCCGATCCGATCTTATCTCTAAAGGAATGGTCTTATTTTCTTTTAGCTATTTGGATGGCTAAATGGAGGCAAGCCCGGGGTCATTTGTGACCTAGGTCCTCTCCTATAAATACGGATGTATGGCACTTATTCCCATACGACTTCCTGCCTCAGACATCATGTCTGTAGAAAGTTAACTAGAATGCTCTCATCTAAATGTTACTCTACCAAAATTAATCTTGAATATTCATCTTTTCTACTTACTACCATTGAATCTGTGCAAAGAGCTAAAGAATATTTGATTATTCTAATCTCTCGGGCACTCTTTCAATTGATCATTACCATATCCTAGACACAATTCAACAAATTAGCCCTTTTCTTCGGATTGTCACCATTGCATCGAGAAATCCAGCGAGGAGATCTAGATCAGCAAGGTGGGACAACCTCGAGGGCCATATTTTAGCCTTCGAACGGTTACATTTATTTTTGTTTTATTCCCTTTCCGTATTGTGGTTTAAGAGATGTAATTGCCTTAGCTTCCTCCCCGACCGATGTAATCCTTTATTTCTCGCTTTTCTTTCTTTTATCGCTTTCTTTATCGCTTTACTTTACCGTTTTCCTAGTTATGTTTTGGTTGCTTTAATTTTGCTTTGCATGTTGTTGTATGCTTATTTTCTTATATCTTTATTAACACACTACTCGATCTAGTAATGGCTATCTTTGGACGAGCGTAACGCTAAACTAAAATGACTAATAAAATCACCAATAAAATCTAATTTAATTCATTTCAACTTGATTTAGTAAAATTTAGGAAATCTTTATAAAAGGTTCATCCCCACATTCTAAAATCGACTTTCAAAAACTATCTTAAAAATCAATCTTCAAAAAGAGAGACCCGACACAAGTGGGGAAGCTCGGCGAGCCTCGACCGTACCGTGGTTCCTATAGCTTGGTGGTGGCAACCGAGGACTTAGGAGTGCCCTTCTTCCTACTCTCGGCTCTGGCCACAACATCCTAGTTCACGGAGGACGATAATACATGAATTATAAATATATATACGTGATATTAACAACTCGATCTAATATCTTTAAATATAATATTATCGATGTAGAAGATAACCAAACTCTTGGGCCAGGCAACAAAACCGTTGACCTCTTCATCAACACTCGTGGACATTCGGTAATTGGATTGGCAACTCATAGGTGCCTTTCCCTTGCATCGCTTCTTTCACTCTTACCTTCACCCGATCCTCTAAGAGCGGTTCCTTATGAGCAACGGCACTCGGCTGCATAGGGTAAACAACACCCGTTGCCGCAAAGTGATCTAGAGGAGAGTGATGAGAAGCTAGCATGCACTCGTAATGGCTACATAAGAATTAGCATAAGAATTAGAATAATGAGATAACCATTGAGAGACAACTTAAACTACCAAGAATCCTGAAAAAACGGTCAGAATTTCCCTTAAAAATCAACATTTTCCCATGATAACGGCCCTCATCCAAAACAACAACAATCAATAACTAATTACTAAACAGCCACTTGCCGGTGTTCCACAACAACTAAAGTATATACACCATTCATTCGACAAGTATACACCAATAATTAGTCAAAATAAAAACATGCATTCTCATTAGATACAAAATCTTAATTAACTCTACCATATAATCGAATTGGTCATCCAATGAGCTAACTTTTGCGCTCGTTAGTGTCCAGGGTGAGAATTGACCCTCTGCATCACGGAACTCTTCCAAGTTGGGTGTGGGGATGCCCATATTTGTAAAGTACGCCATGAACCAGGCTCTCATTCTATCTTCCACATGGGCCACTTGGGAAGCCAATTAAGACTCCACTTGAGCAATCATTGCTCAAACAGTTTGGAGAAGCGAACCGCTTAAATAATTTGATCATCTACTGTTAGCTGTCGAGGAAAATGTTAATTCAAGGTAGAATTTTGAAAAAGCATTCCAAAAGTTCAAAGAAGAATTGTCAATCAAGAATATTTCTACTGTGGATGTTCTTGCTAATAAAGAAGAACAAAGAAGTACTAATAATGTGGTTCGCAACCCTGTTATTCAATGGAAAAGGGAGAAAAGGAATGTGAGAAGGAAAATAACCATTGAGAAAATTGTCAACCAAGTTAGGTTAAGAAAATCCAAGTACATCCGGGAACAATAATTCTAGTTCAACTTCCGAATATGTGTGCTTTTTCATTTTATCTTTTTAAAAATTTGTTTTTACATAACAAAATTTAGTGTTTTTATAGTTCCTTTTTAGAACAAATTAGTGTTTAGTAGTAATTAATTTAGTGTTTCCTGGAAATCATTTCGGTGTTTGTGGTTCTTATGATTTTTCTAACATGTTATATTTGAACATACTAGTTATCATGACATTTAGTATTAATACATGCTACTAATTAAGACATTCATATTTTCCTACATCTAGTCCTTTAATAATTTGTATTATCTTTTTTTTTTTTTTTTGCAACACAATGAAGCATCCACTTCAGTTTCACATATTAATGTAGCATCCACTTTAGCTTCACAAATTAATGCAGTCATTACAAATCTAAGTGGAATGCATAGGTTGTTGAGCATGTTGCTCGAAGAACGACAAGTCAAGGTATTAAGCACGCCGGAAAGGATAAATGCTATTGATTTGAACTTGCCATGATTTTATGAAATTAGTTATAAACCAATATTGTTTAGTGTTTATACCACCTAACACTCGTTTTGTATTTGTTTACAGTATCATTTCTCAATATACTTTTAGTGTTTCCTAGGTCTTTTTTAGTGTTATGATTAAGATTAACATTCATTTGTTTAGTTTTTGTATTAACTTTTTAGTGTTTTATAGAACAAAGTTTAGTGTTTACTAGTAATAAACTTAGTGTTTTCCGGCAATCACTTCAGTGTTTTTGCTTTAGATGATTTTTTTGACATGTTATATTTGAACATATTAGTAATCAAGATAGTTTAGCATTAACACTTTACATTGCGAAAATTAGCACCGTGAGTTCATGCTATTTACAAGAAGCACAGTAGTAAACACTAATCTGTTTAGTTTTTTGAGAAACAATTTCATCTGTTTCCTATTTATCGTTTTAGTGCTCCCTAGTAGCCGAGTGTAGTGTTTCCTTGTAATTGTTTTAGTGTTTAGAGAAAACTAATTAGTTTATGTTTTTCATAACACTTTTTTAGTGTTTTATCTAAGAAAGTTTAGTGTTTCCTCATAATTTTAGTGTTTCCTAGCAATCATGTTAGTCTTTTTAGTAATCATTTCATTGTTTGTTTTTTAGATGACTTCTTTCACCCATTATATTGAACATATAACAGTCATTTCATGTTATTTACAAGCAGCATAAAAGTAAACATTACTCTATTTAGTCTTTTTATAGTACCATTTTAGTATTTAGAGAACGAACTTTAGTGCTTCTTAGAAGTCACTTTAGTGTTTCTTAGTAATCATTTCAGTATATCTTTATAAACATTTTTAGTGTTTGTTTTCGGATGAATTCTTTAATCTACTAGATTTGAACATATAATAAAAATTTGTGATATTTAGTATTAATACTTTCCTTTAACAAAGATTAGCACAATCAATTCATTGTATTTACAAGAAGCAAAATAGTAAAACACTAAATGTTGTTCTAAAAAACATTAATCTAGTTTTTTACGACCAACAATTTCATACATTCAATCTACCAAAATAGTACAATATGTCACCCAATCTACATTCGTGGTCTAGCATCAGCAGCATTTGTGAGTAGTTTTTCATGGAGTTTAATTGCTTTCTTGAGAATGGCTTGTCGTTGTTTGTTATCCTTGGCCATTAGGATGTCATGGCAATATCCGACCAGTAGAGCATTCAACCTTGATTGCTACAAAAATTAATAAAGAAAAATAAATCAAAAGTTATTACTTAATAATTAATGTCAATTTACTTGTAAGAAATACATACATCTTTGCCTTTGAATCCGGAATTCCAATTATTCTCATCCTTAAAATATGTTTCCATATGCCTCATAAAAAAATTACAATCTACAATATTTGATGTTGTTCTCCAGCTCATCTTTAATCGTTGCGATTCAAGGTATTGAAGAATGTCAGCCTTTGGGTAACCTTTTTCTTCCAAAAATTTGTATACGTGAAAATTGCTGCACGTGATATTAATTATAGGTATATTTCAATTTTGACAATATCATTAAAGTTCAATCATCAACATAAAAACTCAAACTAGGATTTACCAATTCATTATGTGAAGGACCATAAGCATTGGCATAATTTTTTTGGTCAACATGTTGTCAACGATTTCATATTTTTTGTCCTTCGATTAAAAATATACACAAAAAAATGTTGTCTATGCCATATTAGAGCCACCACATTCTAAGTCAATGCAAAAAACACCATAGTTAATATCAGTATAACAAAAATAAAATAAAAAATTTTGTTGTGTTTTCGAGTAATAAAGGTAAAATTAATCCTTTTTACCATATCCACTTTTTAATATCAATCCATTTGCATCTCTTCAACTTATTATTCAAGATTTTGCTGATTATTTTGTATCTCCCATCAACCGTGCTATTTGTGAACCTCAAAGAGCTATTTGTGATCTGCAAAAGTTAAAGCATGTTAGTGTTTTATAGGATACATGCACAACACAAGACATTATATCTTTATTAAAAAAGACAAATCTGTTCGGTGTTTTTAAAGAAGATTGCTAGTGTTTTATAAAACAACTTGGTGTTTTGCACTATTGTTAGCACTTTTGCACATTATCAAATACTAATCTTTTTAGTGGCTTTATAGTATGTTTTTAGTATTTTATAGAACATTGATTAGTGTTTTCAATGAATATATATTAAGCAAAACTAAATGATGTTCTGAATAACAAGTGATGTTTGAAAACTTAATTACAATATAGGGTAGGTAATAACTTAATTACCAACGATATTGCATTTAGATAAGGTATATAAGTGAATACTACAAAAACTTTCTATTGGAAGGAAAAATCTTGAAATGGGTGCATCGGACAACAAATTGTTAAAATATTCTTTATTGTTGAGCATTGAACACCAAATTGTTAAAATGTTGGAGTTTATTTCTTTTCCAGGGGCACAAGATTAAAGTTCGTCGTGATTTCTTGTTAAGCTCCATGCATCGAACATTGGTTCACTAAAATTAAAAAAGAACAACCAAAATTAGGTCACACATCAATAAAAAATGAAAAAAATATGTTAGTGTCTTTAAATTCAAACAGGAATATACCTAATGTCAAATTTTTTAAAACATTAAAGGCATATTCACTTATCAACTTTGCTTTATTAGAAAGATCGAAGTCTATGGAGTTGAACGTATTTGAAAAGGATATTTGCTACTTTTTGGCAGAGTTGGGTGTGTTCTCTTTGTTCTTATCATCTCCTCAATAACTATTTTCACACTCTTAATAACCTCTTTTCCTTCCGTACAACGAGGGCTGATGTGAGGACTTTGACGATCTGGAATCAATTTGAATGAAGGGATTTCTAAATCTCTTGTTTTTTTCTTTTCGGTTGTGTTGTCTTCTCTAATTTTTACATAATGTGCGTCAAGTCTTCCACAACCGAAGGTTTTCTCTAGAATTCTTCATCATCATCCTCTTTCAAAGTAGCAGTTTCTTCATTTCCATCTATTGATTCATTCTTCTCTAGTTCAATTGGAGTTTTGGAATCTTCCGTATGAGGATCGCAAAATCCAAAAATATTTCTATAGATAAATTGTGCATTTTATGGATTTGTTGATTCTTTTGATACTTTCCAGTCATGTACTTAATAAAACTCCAGTAATCAAAACATGCACTAATGTAGTTCTTCACTCGAGTAATTAGACCCTCAAAATCTTTTTGCACACAATTGGAAAAAAAAAACATAGATGATGTTAGCACAGCTTAGTTCATTTTGCATTAAATAATATTCTGTTTAGTATTTTTAAAGTACCTTTTCGGTGTTTTTATACTACCCTTTTAGTGTTTTATATAATAAAGTTTAGTATATCGTAGTTATAATTTTAGTTCCTACCTATCATTTTATTATTTGCTAGTTATCATTTTAGTGTTTCCTAGTTATCATTGTAGTGTTTACTAGTGATCATCTTAGTGTTTCCTAGTTATCATATTATTATCATTTTAGTGTTTAATAGTTATCATTTTAGTGTTTTCTAGTTACATCTTAGTGTTTGCTAGTTATCATTTTAGTATTTTGTAGTTATCATCTAAGTGTTTTCTAGTTTTCAGTTTAGTGTTTCATAATTGTCATCTTAGGGTGTGTTTGGTTGTGGGGAAAATATTTTCCAATGAAATCATTTTCCCATAAAAAATGATTTTGCAAGGAAATCATTTTCCACCTATATTTTCCTTTGTTTGGTAGAAATTATAATCCACATAAAAGACCTTATAATAATACAACAAGCTTAAATACTAAAAAAATAACTTTAAAATACCCAAATTGGGAACAAGAGAAGATCTCTCTCTCTCATTTGGTATTTCTATTGGTGAAATGCATCTTCTCGTAGTACTTGAATCGAAAGCAGAGAGAGAAACAAATGAACCTTGTCTTTCCCGCACCGCTTGCTTCCCCCTTTGCCTGTGGAACCATTGCGATGGGCAACGCTGGCGAAGCACAGCAGGGATGGGCGGCGCCGACGACGAGGCGGACAATCCCTCTGTCTTGAAGATGTAAAGCGTGTGGAGCTTCCGAAACCCGGCTAAAGCTAGGACCACAGATCTTAAGCCTCTTAGTGTTGCAGCTTATGTTCGGCCGATAACGTGTGCAGAGCAGCTCCCACAGGCGCTCGTCCTAGGCCGTCTCGGCACTACGTCTTGTTGACATAGGACGCGAGCGACCGACGGGAAAGAGAAGGCGAGATGAACAAGAGGAGAGAGAAAGCAAGCTAGTGAGAGGAGAGAAAAAGCGGGATGAGCGAGGTTAGGACTTCAAATGAGTGATGAGCGATGAGCGAGAGGGAGGGAGAGTTAAGCCAAGAGTTGAGGTTGGACTCTAGCAAAATTAACTTCCCCTCTAAAATTAAAGAAATTATTTTCTCCTAATGAAAGGAAAACATTTTTCCTTGAAAAATTATTTTTACAATTTATGTTGTCAAACACCAAGAAATAGATTCTTAATTTCCAAGAAAATGTTTTCAGTGTTTCCCAGTTTTCATTTTAGTGTTTCCTATTTATCAATCTTAGTGTTTCCTAGATTTGAACATATAATGTTGTTAGTGTTTCTATATTGTAAAAAAAAAAAAAAGCATAAACGAATATATTAGACATAATTCAAGTACTCTCACCTCAATTTTTGTCAACACATGCTTGTTATACTTAGCTTTTTAGCTTATTGTGTTTGACTTGCTCCAAGGTCATTTTGATTTGGGATTTCTAGAGGGGCTTAAATCATACTCCTACCAAATCCTACTTTGCTTTCTTTAGCCACCCTTTTCATGACATTTTGTGATGTCCAACTAGTTATTGTTGGGAACACTCTCGGCATGATTCTTCTACTTAAGATTACTCTATCCAAGTAGAACATCTGATTTTAAAATTAACACAAATAAAACATTAGCTGGTTAGTGTTTTATAGGTACCTATTTAGTGTTTAACATAAATTAACAAGACAATTAAATACACCTACCATTAGAAAGGTAATTGAGCCTTCAAAAAACTGCAGATTGGTCTTCTTTTTGCATCAATCAAGTAATCCAACATGTACTTGGACCTAGATGATGGTACTTGACTAAGATCACCAAGATTTTTAAAATTAACATTGAGAAACAATGTTGTCAATGACTATGAAAGAACATGACACCCATGTATGTAATGAAGTTCCTCCGAAACCTTACACCACCATGTATTTATTGTAGTATAAATCGAAGCATCTTGGCTAGAATTGGTGTGCCATTCTCCGAGTAACTAATCATCTCTTAAGTCTTGCAAGACTCTTCTAAAATCTTCATTTGGGTACTCCTTGCCCACTTCAACTACTTCCTTTCCTACCATTAGTAACTCTGAATGCCAAGTGAACATCACTTTCACTTATTTCTGTTTCCTTTGTTTAGTTAGTTGAACCAAACTACATATGGATCAAATTTGTCCACTAACCATGCAAGAAACTTCCCAGGGATTTTGTTAACTTGTGAAGACTCACGTATAACTCTCTATCTCTCTTAGATTTTGACTTTAAGTCATTATGAGCTTTATAAATACTCATTTCTAAGTTTACATCCTGCTTTGACCCAATCGAAACCAGTCATTGAACATAATATTCTTAATTGTGTTTCGACCCACTCAAACATAACTCGGAACAATCGCATGAGTAAATAATTTCTGCAACACTTTTATTTTGAGCACCGACTTCTTGTTTCATGTGAAAATGAATCACTCCGTTAATTCTAATTTCCAAGTCGAGTTTATTTGTTGAGAATTATTTACTTGATCAAGTTTATGAATTCTAATATCTTATTCGTTCTTACTTAATCATTTTGACGATTGACTAAAGATGGAATCTAAACCCTAATGAATATTATACTCAAAAAGTTCCATTCTTTTAGAGTCGAAGATAATTAAGTGCTTAATTACTTTGATTTAATTATCATCTTTGCCTAATTCTAGACCAAATTATTTTTATACTTTGAGTACCACTTTGATTTTCTTTTGTAGGTTGATTAAACAAGCCTAATCTACTTTTGAAATACAAAAGCAACTGTTTCTAGCCGTTTAAAGACCATCGGACGTAAATCAACCATTTCTGGACATGGCTCAAACACCGTGTCGGGGTTGTTTGTTTCCAAAACTAGGAAACTTCAACTTTAAGTCTAACGGTTGTTTCCACTATAGATTTCAATAACCACCAGAGGGTTGGACCGTCTTTGGAGCTAAGGATCACTACACAATGTTCACATCTCAACAAATCTTTTTCGAGTGACTCAAACTAGTCTGTTACAATGGCTAATGAGACTCGTTAGTCCATAACAAATCTCAACGGTCATTACTGCCTTGGTGCTTATAAATAGAAGCCACTCCACAAGACTTGAAGATTTCCACTGAACACATTACTTAACACTTAGTGCATTCTTATTCAATCTTCAACTTACAACTCCTAATCTATAATTTCTTACTTTACGAGTTGTAAAGAAAGTCTTGTAATCACTCATACTCTTTCTACTTTGTTTGTAAGTCCCTTGACCGAGCTGTAAGGGCTAACTCAACTTAGTTGTCCCTAACTCGTAATAGTTAACTTAGTCGGGATGTATTAGATGAGATAAGGAAACTTCGAGTTTAGGAAAACTTGTAAAGGAATTGTCTAAGGGAGCAATTCGGCAAGAGTTAGTCCTTTATAATTGAGGATTCAATTAATGGATTTGACTTGGTGCTTAGATTAGCACTCGTCCATGGTTTTCTGTCCTAGGAGAGTTTTCACATATTTCTGTGTGTACTTAACTTTCGAGTCCAATTTAGACTCGGAATCTGTTTCTTAGTCGGTTATGTGCAAAACAGTTTGATTTTTCTAAAAATCTTCCATCACCCTATTCACACCCCTCTAGGGTGACTTAACCTCTCCAAGAGAAAACCTTCAATTGGTATCAGAGCCTAGCCTTTCAAGAGGATCTCATAATCCAAAGTTCTAAAGATCATATGGCTTAGAACAATGGACAATTCGATGAATTAAGAACATCCACCATACCACCCAAGTTCAACGGGTCAAACTTTGCACACTTGGAAGAAAATGATGCAATGCTTTTTTCTAGATAATGATGAAGAAGTATGAAACATCATCAAGAATGGGAACTTCATTCTAATGAAGATGAAAGGAGTCGGATCCGGGCCTAAGGAAAAGTCAGCGGACACTCATCGAAGAGAATGACAAGTTCGGAAAGAAATTCAAAGCTATGAACACTCGATGTGCGCTATCGGCTTAGAAGAATACAACATAGTGTCAACTCGTGACACAGCCACAGAGGTGTGGGATACACTAGTCAACAGCTATGAAGGAACTAGTCAAGTGCAACAGGGAAAGATAAGTCAATATCTTCACAAGTATGAGCTATTTAGAATATAACCTAAGGAGAACATCTCTCGGATGTATGCTTGGTTCACTAACATTACCAACAACCTCAAGTCTCTGGGTAGAAATATCTCTCATGAGGAAATGGTCATAAAAATTTTGGGAAGTCTACCAAAGAGAAGATGGGGTCCCAAGGTGACAAGCAATCGAAGAAGCTCGGAATCTCTCTCAACTGAAGCCGGATAAGCTCATAGGAAGTTACTTACTCATGAACCACACATAGAAGAAGAGGATACAGAGGTCAGCACCAAAAGAACATCGCACCGAAGGCCTCAAAAGCAGACGACAAAGTCCGAGCTCCTCGCACACGTAAGAGGGTCCCATAGCACTCATTGCTTAAGGCTTCAAAAAGATGATAAAGTACAAAAAGTGGCAAAAGAGGCAAAAGGAGGAGTTCTCTAAGAAAGATAAGAAAGACAAGAAAGGTAAATACTCATCTCCTTCAAAATTGTCTTTAACTAAGAATTCTAATTGCTTTGAATGTGGCAGCAATGAGCACATAGTCAAGGACTGTCTAAAGAGAAAGAAGGACAAAAAGAAGAAAAAGGCTATAATGGCTACCAGGAGCGATGATCACTCATCCGAAGATGATGAATCGGATGACTTAAAGTGTCTAATGGCACCGATAGACTCGAAGCTAGATCTTAGTCAAATAGTGACAACTAAAATACTGAGGAAACAAGTCCTCAGCAGGTAATTGAACACTTCCTTAAGTTTTCCAAAGTCTGCTCTTTCTAGATATATCTTTACTTTGGAAGAAAATTCTAATTCGACTCTTCCGATTTCAAAAATAATTGACTCTCTTACTGCTGAGAGTAATAATTTGAAAAATGAGTTAGAAAACTTGAGACAAAATCTAAAAGTACTTAAGACCGAGTGCTCAAGACAATGACACTAAGTTTGAGTGCCTCGGAATAGAGAATGAGTACTTGAAAAGGAAGCTCTATAAGTCCGAAGAGCTGATTTTTAAAACTCACCCAAGGTTAGAAAAACCTTCATCTTTTACTTGGCTCTCGGTGTATCTCATTTAGAAAAGAAGGTCTAAGTTACAATGTCTGAAGAGGAATCTAATTCCTTTTCAAGTCTTTTCAAAACTGATTCCGAAATGTAAAGTTCAGGAAGGCTGAGCATTGTCCCATTCATTTGAATAAAAAGAGGACTAAGCACGGACCAGTTTTCAAGAAAAAGCCTTCTCAACCTATTTACAAAAAGAAAGGTTTTCAAAGAAAAGAGACACAAACTCGGTTTCTAAAAGTAAGACTTAAAATTAGACCAAACACAAAATCCTTCAAATTTTGGTTCCCAAAAGTTCTCTTCCTCGGAGAAAGACCACAATAAAGGCGATTCATTGAGTTTGTGAGAGGAAGTGAGAAGGGTTAGTTTGTTTCACGTCTTACAGGTGACTCGGAAACGGAAGGGTTGTTAGTACTTTGACAGTGGTCGCTCATGCCATATGTCTGCAGACTCAAAACACTTCTCGAGTTAGAAGATATGAATGGAGGAAAAGTCACATATGAAGATAATGGCAAAGGCAAGATAGATGGGATTGGCAAGATTGGTCAAGGAAACAACTTAGTCGGTTCGGTCTACCTTGTCAAAGAGCTTAAGTACAATCTCCTTAGCATATCTTAGTCTGTGTGACAAAGGCCAAGAGGTAAGGTTCACTCAAACAACCTGTTACATTTCTGATGTAGTCACCAAAGAGACAAAGCTTTCGGTCCGAGGTCAAGTAACACTTATACCATTCCTCTTTCAGATTCTTATCGGAATTTATCTTGCTTAAAAGCATTTTTCAATGATGATTCACAGACATGGCATCGTAGACTAGGTCATATTAGCATGAATACCATCAAGAAACTTGCATCTCATGGATTAGTTAGGTGTTTACCTAATCGTGCATTTAAGAAAGATAAAATTTGTGAAGCATGCACAAAAGGAAAGCAAGTCGGATCATCTTTCAAACCACTGAAAACTGTGTATACATCCAAAGGACTTGAATTGGTTCATATGGATTTGTGTGGTGTAATTCCTGTGAAAAGCTTAGGAGGTAAATCATATGTGCTAGTTATTGTTGATGATTATTCACAATTTACCTAGGTGTGTTTTCTAAGAAACAAGAATGAAGCCTTTAAAAAGTTCACTAAGATCTGCATGAAAATTCAAGTGGAGTTTGAGACTCAGATTAGAAGAATTCGAACTCACCATGGAAGGGGTTCGATTACTCGGAATATGCAGACTTTTGTGACGAGAATGACATCTCCCACAACTTCTCTACACTAAGAACTCTGCAACAGAATGGAGTAGTGGAGAGAAAGGACAAAACTCTTGAAGAAATAGGAAGGACCGTGATGATTGAAAATGATCTACCTTACTATTTACAGGCTGAGGCAGATCAACACAACAAACTATACGCTTAACGGATGCCTTATCGGACCCATCCTGAAAAAGCCACCCTATGAGCTGTACAAGGGAAAGAAGCCCAACATTTCCGACTTCAAACCATTCGAATGTAAATCCTTTGTGCATACATCTGACTAATTTTGATGCTAGATCGGATAAAGGCATATTTCCGGGTTACTCATCTCATAGTAAAGCTTATCGAGTTTTTAACAAAACGACTAACAAAGTGGAAGAAAGCATCCACGTTGTCTTTGATGAGATTGATCTTGGTAGGATAAGTGAATCCACCTTCTCATATCTCAAGCTTAATAGAGATGAAGATAACATTGTTGAAGCTGAACTCGAAAGAGTCAAAACAGAAGAAGCTGTGACAACTTAGAATGAGGAACTCGGAATGTTGTGATTCGGAATAAACAAATTCAAGAGGCAACTCGGAATATTGAAGAACAAACCAATACGAGAGGCTCAGTAAGAGGAACCAAATGAAGATCAACCTATTTAACCAACAAACTTTGTAAACCAAAGGACAGGTAAAGCTTTCAAATATATAGCTAGTCACCCACCTGAGAACATACTTTCGATATGAATAGTGGGATAAGAACTCATTCTTCTTTGTAAAATCTATGTGCATTTTCAGCATTCCAATCGTTAATTGAACCTAAAAATGTACTAGAAGCCTTAACTAAACCTAAATAGGTAGAGGCCATGTAAGAAAAGCTAAACTAATTTGAAAGAAACCAAGTCCGGACTCGACTAAACGACCTTCGACCACCACTGGGAACCAAATGGATTTTCAAGAAAAAACTGGATAAGAAAGGGTTGGTAGTAAAAAATAACACTAGATTTGTTACTTAAGGGTATAACCAAGAAGAGGGAATTAATTATGGGAAACCTTTGCACTTATTTCTAGGATTGAGACAATCGGAATTCTCTTAGCATTTGCATCAAGCATGAATATCAAACTTTATCAAATGGATGTCAAATGTGCATTTCTCAATGGTTATATTCAAGAAGAACTTTATGTTGAGCAAACCCTGGATTTGAAAACTCGGAATTTCCAAATCATGTTTTCAAATTGCAAAAGGCTTTCTATGGTCTTAAATAAGCTCCCAAAGCTTGGTGTGAAAGACTAAGCACTTTCTTAGTTGAAAATGATTTCAAAAGAGGTCAGATTAACAAACTCTTTTCATAAAAACCAAGGGGAATTATTTTCTTATCATTCGGATCTATGTTGATGATATTATATTTGGAGCTATTAATGAAACTCTATGCCAAGAGTTTTTGGGTTAATGAGACAGGAGTTCTAAATGAGCATGATGGGAGAACCGAATTTCTTCCTTGGTTTGTAAATCAAGAAAGAAAAGGATGGAATCGATGTCTATCAATGTAAGTACACCAAGAAGCTATTGGAGAAATACAAGCTATAAGATGTGAAGCATGCAGCAACACCTATGAGTAGTAGCTTAAAACCGAACTTAGACAAGAAAGCCAAAGTCTGTAGATCAAAAACTCTACAGAGATATGATTAGATCTATACTTTATCTCACATATAGTAGGCTAAATATCATGTTTAGTGTTTGCCTTTGTGTACGATTTCAAGCTAATCCTAAGGAATCACATCTCACTACGGTGAAGAGAATCTTTAGATATCTTGCAAATGACTCAAAATTGTGGTTTATGGTTTTAAAAGGACTCAAAACCTACTTTCACTCGCATATTCAGGTGCTGACTATGCTGGATACAAGATTAATAGAAAGAGCACATCAGGAACATGCCAATTTCTGGGTTAATCACTCATCTCTTGGCACTTAAAGAAGTAGAACTCAGTTGCTCTATCAACTATCGAGGCTAAGTACATTGCAACTGGAGCTTGCTGTACTCAAATTCTTTAGATCAAGGAATACTTAAAGGATCTTGGATTATCATTCACATCTATTCCAATCAAGTGTGACAACTAAAGTGCAATCAGCATCACTAAGAATCCAGTTCGGAACTAAAAGACAAAGCACATTGAGCTGAGGTATCATTCTCCGAGAGACCATTCTAAGAAAGGTGATATTGAACTTGAGTTTATTCCTGTAAAATTTTCAATTAGCTGATGTTTTCACTAAGCCTCCGAGTGAAGATTAGTTTTGCTTTATTAGGAATGAGCTTGGTATGTTAAATGCATGATTATCTAAGTTATTACATGAATGATTCTACTATGATTTATTGTTATATGCTTTGCGAAGATAAAAATGGATCGGTTGACTCAGAATGAGACCGAGTTATGAGTTATAAATTTTCCGAGTGTGTTACGAGTTACTCGGACACCTTACTAAGTCGGACTCGGATTGTTAGCAAAATGGACATCAAAATTTTATGATCATCTCGGATAAATACAGAATCTCATAAGTGTTTTTGAAAACTCTTTCTTCTCTCTCTCTCTCTCTCTCTCTCTCTTCTCTCTCTCACACGAACAGTTAGCAAAACTAGTTGTTGGAAGAAAGTTGTTGAAGAAACTAGTCATTTTGCTACTGAAAGACTCAACATTCGATAATCGTTGCATGGCAACCTAGTCAAAAAGTCTGCTGGAAGCCTTTTCTCGGTATAAAGAGCACCACTTCACTTTCTTTCTTCTACTTTACCTACTTATTTCTTACTCTCTCACTCTCTTTGCTCTAAAAGTTCATTCACTCTCGCATTCACTCTCTCTCTCTTATTCTCGATCTTTTATGTTCTCTACTCTTTCTCTCGTTTCTCTCAAACACTCTCTACTCTTTAACTATGCCTAAGATAGGATCTGTTGTGGAAGGAGGTTCAGCCATAAAAATGTCGGAACCAAGTCCACTCATACCGAGGCTACACAAGGTAAAGAGCCCGCCTCGAAGACCCAATGCATATTGTCGCCCAATACTTCATTACGGACGACAAATTATTTCCAAAAACATCCTTCTCCGAGTTAAGACACATCCTCAAAGCTGGTGTGTACACCTATCTTTGTTTCTTTGAGTATATTTACCCGGACCTTGTGTCCGAGTTCTATGCTAACATGACGGCAATCGACAACATTATTTCTTCTGTTTTTCAAGGTAAGACCATTCGAATCAATCTCACTTTACTTCATAGACTTTCCAATGTGAATTCTCTCTTTCTCAACTCCAAGCCATTCCTTTCGGGAAGTCTTTGATGACTTCTTTGTAACATACGCTAAAGAACCTCCTCGATCCTGAAAGAACTTTTCCGTGACTTAGATGACCTCGTAAGCCGGGCTTCGTGTTTCATTCTAATAAGGACATTCTTCTCTTATTACCCGTCTAAAGAGAACCCCAACTCTAAAGTTCGAAAGGTTCTCTATGACATTCTCAAGGGCTACAAAGTAGACCTCTTTCCATTCATTTTAGAGTAGATAGCCTCTGTTCCTTCGATTATAAGAAGACTCCTTATCCTTTAGGAGCTCTTCTCACTCGCTGTTTTCACTCAGCTCGGGGTTCCCTCTACCTTCCGACCCAAACTCTTGCTTGGAACCTAAAGGTTTGCTCTTGGATAGTCTAAGTTACCCTAGGGGGTGAATAAGGTGATGAGGAAATTTAAAAGAACTTAGACACATTTTGCTTACAAAGTAATAAACAATTGAGTCCGAGTCTAGATTAGACTAAAAAATACTAGTACTTAGAAATACGTTGAAACCTTCCCGAGGCTGAAAATCACAGTCAGTGCTAATCCAAGCACCAAGTCAAATCCACTATTTTGAATCCTTAAAATACAAAGGACCGACTCTACCAGAATTGCCCCCTTAGACAATTCCTTACAATGTTTTCCTAGACTCAAAAGTTCCCTTATCCGATCTAGTACTTCCTGACTGAGATAACCTTTACAATCGGGGACAACCGAGCTAAGTTAACCCTTACAAGCACGAGTCAAGGGACCTTACTTAGAAAGTAAGAGAAATATGTAACGGATTACAAGACTTTATAACTCGGAGAATATTAAACACAAACTTGGAGTTCTATGTAGAAGATTGAGTGAGTAATGTACTAAGAGAGTTAGGCAACATATTGATCAATAATTTCAGCAATCTTCAACTCTTGTGAAGTGGCTTCTATTTATAGGTAACCAAGCGAGTGACCGTTGTGTCTTGGTTCCGAACAAAAGTCTTTATTGGCCGTTGTAGAGGCTCTTCCGAGTCACTCGGAAAAGATCCGTTGGGATGTGAACGTTGTGCAACGGCTCTTGGCTGCAAAAGGTGTTCTTGTCAACTGTCGTTATCTAAAAAGCAAGGTGGAAACCACCGTTTACCCTAGCATTGGAGTTTTTCAGTTTTGGAAACAGACAACCACGACAAGGTGTCCGAGCCCTATTCGAGATGTAGATAAAGCTTGTCTGCTGGTGATTGACAGCTAGAAGCCGGCTACTTTTGTATTTCAAAAACAAGATAGCCTCGTTTGAATAACCTACAAAAGTAAACCACTTTGGTTCTCAAAGTATAAAATACTTTGGTCCAACATTAGACACAACTAATAATTAAATTAGGATAATTAAGGGCATAATTATGTTAGGCCTAGAGAAGTAGAATTTTGTGAGTCTAATATTTAATATACTCAAATTCCGTTGGAGTCAATCCTAAAGATGATCAAGTAGAGAGAGTAAAATATCGAGTATAACAACTTGATCCGAACAAATAATTCTCAAGGAGATAAACCGACTTAGAATAGGGAATAATACTATAATTCACTTTCCTCCGAAATATGCAGTTAGTACTCGAGAATAAAAGTGTTAGAGAAATTATTTGAGCGTGCCATAGTTCTGAGTGATGTCCGAGTGAGTCGAAACATCAATGTAGAAGATATACAATAATGTGCTTTCTCGGTCAGTTAGAACTGAAGGAAAACTTATACAAGAGTTTCCATAATGCTCAAAATGACTTGAAATCAAAACTTAGGAGAGATGAGGTTTATACCGAGTCTTCATGTATTACTCAAAATGACTTAGAGCTAGAAACCGAGTCTTTAATCTCTCCTTTTTGATGAAAGGCAATCCACACTTAGATAGAAACTTGTTAGTCCAAACATGATTTTTCATTTTTACTATGCAGAGCATATCGGAATGAGAAGTGATGAGTGAGAAGCATTCCATGCTTATAAGATGCATTGCGAGATAATATCATCACTCATAACAGATTATACGGATAACACATTAGACCAAAGAGATGAATAGATTACATTAGAGTAGAAAGAGATAATTAGAAATATCTAAATCAGAAAGAAGTAACTCAAAAATAAATGCATTCGGAAAAATAAATTCATTCATTTGCTCAAAGAAAGGGGTGAGCTCCCTTAAACACAACATCAATATTTCTCTTATTCTCCCCTTGCATTTCATCAAAAAGAGGAAGAAACTATCAAGTAGGTACAACCGATGTTGGACAAAATAAAACAGAGAAAAAAAATTAAGAAAGGGGGCTTGCTTGTCGGGAGGTGGAGGGATGAGTAGTTCGTTAGCGTTGATATGCTTTAGATAAAGTGGATGAACATGGCGACGGCAGCACATGGATGTTTGGGATTGGGTCCGTCCTGGTCGTCGACCCGGGGCATATCATCCTCAGCCTCATCCTCCTGGAAGATAGCGGAGGGAGGTGCTTCTAACTTAATAGCTGTGGACTAACTAATGTCCCCAGTTTCTTCTAACCCACTTTGGTCACCATCCGAGGAGATCAATTCGGTTCGGGAGTCGTGGCACCTTGTCCATGCAAAAGCACTTGGATCCAACTCTATCAATGTAGCTTGAGCGGCCTCCTCTTTCTCTTTCTCCTCTTCCTTTTTCTCCTCCTTCTCCTCTTTGAAGACTCGAACACTTGCTTAATACTTTTACGAGTTATGAAAAAGGAATCGGGTATAACGATTTCATACATGTAGAGTTTTGATTCCAAGGCATTCTCTGTGTCCTAGAAACTTAGTTGGATAAAATGGTATTTTCTCAAAGTGATACATCTTTCACCTATCATTTTTATTGCTTTTCACGTAGCGACTCGAAAAGCTGGTTCTTTATTCCGAGTCCATCCTCACTCGGATTAATCGCATTTTGAATATACCGAGTATTTATCTGTTTCTCACTCAGAATCGACTTGTGGTTATTTGTTCTATTTCGTTATAGTCGGTATTCTTAGTTTATTTCATGCTTAGTCTATATCAAGTTAATCCTCTCTAATATCCTTTTTCGAACTTGATTCTTCGCTTAGACTAAGTTAGATGGAATTCCGAGCATCATGGATATTAGACTCGGAAAATTCCATTTCGTTTCGACTCGGATAATCTGTTGCTTAACTAATATAATTATTTTATTATCTGCGTCTAATCTTGGGCCAAAGTATTCTATACTTTGAGAACCAAAATTGATTTACTTTTGTAGGTTATTCAATCGAGGATACATTTTTCAAAATACAAAAGTAACCGGCTTTAGAACGTCAAATCACCAGCGAGACATGGCTCTTCACCTTCCCTGCTCCAATCCCGGAAGATTGTGTCGGAAGTCGTCTGCTTCCATATCCGGAAAACTGGAACGCCAAGCTTAACGGTGGTTTTCACCTCATTTTTCAAGACACTACCAATGGTTTTGGGACTTCCAAGAGAGTTAAACCGTTGTCCAACGTTCATATTTCAACGGACACTTTCTGAGCACTCGAAAGCCTCTATCAACGGTCACAGAAGACTCTCGGTCAGCAGATGAAGATAACGGCTACTCGCTTGGTTATCTATAAATAGAAGCCACTTCACAAGACTTGAAGGTTGCCGAACATATTGTTTATACACATACTTGATCAAAGTTATTGTATTCACTTTCAATCTTCAACTTACAACTCCCACTCTGTAATTCATTACTTTCGAGTTCTAAGGTCTTGTACTTAGTTACAAACTCTTCTTGCATTCTTTGTAAGGTCCCTTGACTAAGTCTGTAAAGGTTATCTCAGCTTAGTTGTCCCTGGCTGTAAGGGTTATCTCAGCTAGGAAGTACTAGATCGAGATAAGGGAACTTCGAGTCTAGGAAAACTTGTATAGAGTTTTCTAAGGGAGCAACTCGGGTTCGATCGGTTCACGGTATTTTATGGACTCAAAATAGTGGATTTGACTTCGTGTGCGGATTGACACGGGCCATGGTTTTCTGCCCCAGGAGGGTTTCCACGTAAAATCTTAAGTGTTATCTTTCCGAGTTCATTCTAGACTCGGACGGCTTTACTACTCTTGTTTCTTCGATTCATTGCTTTACGAGTCCAATCTTTTTGACCACTGTTGACGGACTCGGAATCTGTCTTTATCCCTTTTCTGCGCTAAAGTGTGAGTTTTCACAAAGAATTTTCTATCACCCTATTCACCCCCTCTAGGGTGACTCGGACTCTCCCCGAGCAAACCTTCAATTGGTATCGAGCCTAGCCTTTCGGAAAGGATCTTGCAATCCAAAGGTTTAAAGATCGGATGGCTCGGAACATCGGAGAGTTCGACGAAGGAAGATCTTCCAACAGGCCACCAAACTTCAAAGGTTCAAACTTTGGGCACTTGGAAGAAGCTTATGGAATGTTTCCTCATGGATCATGATGAAGAAGTATGGGAAATCATACAACAAGGAAACTACATTCCAACAAAGACAGATGAATTCAGAATCCTTCCCAAGACAAAGGCTGAGTTCACACCAGCGAAGCGAGAAGTTCGGAAAGAATTTCAAAGCCATGAACATTCTTATGTGCGCCATAAGCTCGGAAGAATACAATCGAGTCTCTGCCTGTGACTCTGCTAAAGAGGTGTAGGATACCTTGGTCAACACCTACGAAGGTACAAGTCGGGTGAGACAAGCAAAGATCGGTCGAGTATCTTCACAAATATGAGCTTTTCAAAATGGAGCCGAGAGGAGAACATTACTCGGATGTTCATTTGCTTCACTGAGATCACCAACAATCTCAAATCTCCGGGAAAGAAAATCTCCCATGAAGAAATGTGCCGGAAAATTCTCGAAGCCTACCCAAGAGACGATGGGGTCCTAAGGTGACTGCCATAGAAGAGGCTCGGAACCTCTCACTCTTGAAGCCAGACGAGCTCATTGGAAAGCTTCTAACGCATGAGATACATCCGGAAGAAGAAGATGCTGAGGGTACTTCCAAAAGGAACATTGCGCTTAAAGCCTTAGAATCCAAAGAAGCAAGTCTGAGCTCTTCGACTCAGAAGATGATCCCATGGCACTTATTGCAAGAGGCTTCAAGAGAATGATGAAGCATAAAAGATGGGACAAAAGATCAAAAGAAGAATTCTACAAGAAAGACAAGAGAGATAGAAAAGGTAAGTTTTCTTCTCCTTCAAAGTTATCTTTGTCTAAGAATTACGGATGTTTTGAATGTGGCAGCAAAGACCACATAGTCAAGGACTGTCCAAAAAGAAAAAGGACGAGGAAGAAGAAAAAGGCCATGATGGCAACATGGAGCGATGAGGAGTCATCATAAGACGACGAGGACTCGGATGACTCAAAGTGTCCGATGGCAATCTCGACTCGAAGGCTGAAAGAGAGTCGGACTCGGACTCGAACAATAAGGAAACCGATCCTCAAGAGGTAATAAACTACTTCCTCAAATTTTCCAAAGTTGATTTAGCCAAATACATTTTTACTTTGGAAGAAAAGTCCAATTCCGATTCTTCTCGTTTCAAAGAACAACTTGAGTCAATCACTTCGAGAGCACCTCTTTAAAAAACTAATTAGAAAAGCTGAGACTCACACTCGAGAGAACTCAAGACAAGTAC
The DNA here is from genome assembly GCA_021018815.1 of Talinum fruticosum. Taxonomy (NCBI): domain Eukaryota; kingdom Viridiplantae; phylum Streptophyta; class Magnoliopsida; order Caryophyllales; family Talinaceae; genus Talinum; species Talinum fruticosum. The sequence continues at coordinate 135,968 of JAITYX010000046.1, read as the reverse complement.
TCAAGCTAATGAGGCCGAGTCCGAGTTACTCGGGAAAGAAAATGAGTAACTCAAACGAAGCTCACCGAGTCTCAAGATCTGGTTTTAAAGTCTACTCAAGGTCGGAAGAACCTTGACATGCTCTTAGGATCACAATGTGTCTCTTTTCGAAAAGAAGGTCTTGGATTCAACAAAGAGGAAGAATCTAATTCCTACTCTTAATTGTTCAAAAGGATTCCAGAACTATAAAGTTCGGGAAAGCTGAGCACGGTCCCATTCATAGAAATGAAAGGAGGACTAAGCCTAGAGCTATTTACAAAAAGAAACCATTTTCTTCTGTTTCTAAAGGAAAGGTTTTCAAAAAGAAAGAGACACAAACTCGGTTCTCCGAGAGGAAGACTCGGAATCGAGACAAAACCCAAAGTCATTCAAATCTGGGTTCCGAAACACCTTCTTCCTCGAAAAGGACCGCAGTAAGGAATGTTACCGGGTTCGTTAGAGGAAGTAAGAAGGGATAGATTCTCTTTGTTTTGCGGGTAACTCGAGAAAGATCGAAAGGACACTGGTACTGGACAGCGGGTGTTCTCGACACATGTCGGGTGACCAAGGACTCTTTTCCGAGCTAGAATCACATAAAGGAGGAAAAGTCACTTTTGGAGATGACAGCAAAGATAAGATAGTGGGCATTGGCAAGATCGGAAAAGGAAGCAATGTGGTGAGCCCAGTCTACCTTGTCAAAGGGCTAAAGTACAATCTACTTAGCATCTCCCAGCTATGCGACAAAGGTCAAGAGGTAAGATTCACTCAATCTAAGTGCTACATCTCGGATCGGACCACCAAAGAGATAAAGCTCTCGGGTAAGAATTCGGGTAACACTTATATCATCCCTCTTTCGACCCAAGTCGGAACTTATCGTGTTTAAAAGCATCTCTACATGATGATTCTTGGACTTGGCATCGTAGATTAGGTCACATTGGCATGCATACTATCAAAAAGCTTGCATCTCATAATCTGGTTAGAGGATTACCTAAGCTGTGCTTTTGAGAAGGACAAAGTATGTGAAGCATGCACCGAGAGGAAACAGTCGGATCTTCATTCAAATCTCCGAAGACAGTTTCCACATCCAACGCGCTTGAATTACTGCATATGGACTTATGTGGTGAAATCCTGTGAAGAGTCTTGGAGGTAAATCTTACATACTTGTTATTATTGATGATTTTTCCAGATTTACCTGGGTGTGTTTCTCAAGCATAAAAATGAAGCCTTCAAGGAGTTCAGCAAGCTATGTAGAAAGATTCAAGTTGAGTCTCGGACTCGGATTCAAAAGATTCGAACCGACTATGGAAGGGAGTTCGATTACTCGGAATTCTCGAGTTTTGTGACAAAAATGGAATCTCTCACAACTTCTCAGCACCCAGAACTCCTCAACAGAATGGAGTAGTTGAGAGAAAGAACAGAAGCCTTGAAGAAATAGCAAGGACGATGACGATTGAACACAATTTGCCTTACTATTTACAGGCGAGGCGATAAACACGGCCAACTACACTCTAAATCGATGCCTCATCGGACCCATTCTGAAGAAAACACCTTATGAGCTCTACAAAGGGAAGAAGCCAAATATTTCCTATTTCGGACCATTCGGATGTAAGTGCTTCGTCCACAACAATGGTAAGGATCATCGACCAAGTTTGATGCTCGGTCGGACGAAGGTATTTTTCCAGGTTACTCCTCTCATAGCAAAGCTTATCGCATCTTCAATAAGCGAACTAACAAAGTGGAAGAAAGTATCCAGGTAGTACTTGATGAGCTTGAACAGGAGAAGCCAAGTGAGTTTACTTACTCGGAACTCAAGCTAAGGAGAGATGATGACGAAGTCGAGCCTACAAAGACTCGGACCCAACCGACTCGGATTGAAGTCGGTTAGAACGAGGAAGCTCGGAATGAGACAGCTCAAGAGCTAGCTCGGAATGAACAAGTCAATGAAGAAGATCACTCGGAACAAGCTTCGAAGATCAAGCGATTCGACCCACAAATCTGGTAAACCAAAGAAGCTGGTAAAGCATTCAAATTTACTTCCGAGTCATCCCCAAGAAAACATCATTTCGACATTAACAGTGGGGTAAGAACTCGTTCCTCTTTACACAATCTATGTGCATTCACTGCATTCATTTCATTAATTGAACCCAAAATGCACTAGAGGCCCTTAATGAACCTGAATGGGTAGAGGCCATGCAAGAGGAACTTAATCAATTCGATAGAAACCAAGTCCGGACTCGACCACCCGAGTTATAGGAACCAAATGGGTTTTCAAAAATAAAGCTGGATGAGGGTGGAGTGGTAGTCGGAAATAAGGCTAGACTTGTGGCTCAAGGTTACAATCAAGAAGAAGGAATTGATTGTGGGGAAACCTTTGCACTAGTAGCCGAATTGAGGCCATTAGAATATCTGTTGGCATTTGCATCCAGCATGCATATTAAATTATATCAAATGGATGTTAAGTGTGCTTTTCTCAATGGTTTTATTGAAGAAGAGGTCTATGTCGAGCAGACCTCCTGGTTTTGAAAACTCGGAATTTCCAAATCATGTTTTCAAACTTCAAAAGGCTCTCTATGGTCTTAAGCAAGCACCTCGGGCTTGGTATGAAAGAGCGAGTAGCTTCTTAGTTCAAAATGATTTTAATAGAGGTCGGATCGACAAGACCCTATTCATAAAGACCAAAGAGAAAGATTTTCTTATTGTTCAAATCTATGTTGATGATATTATTTTCGGTGCTACTAATGAGTTTACGTGCTGAGAATTTTACGAGTTGATGAGTCAAGAGTTCCAAATGAGTATGATGGGAGAACTCACTTTCTTCCTTGGGTTGCAAATCAAACAAGACAAAGATGGAATCTTTGTTCATCAATCAAAGTACACCAAGGAACTGCTGAAAAATACAAACTCCAAGATGCAAAACACGCATCTACTCCTATGACCAGACAGCATAAGGCTTGACTCGGACGAGAAAGGTAAAGCGATAGATCGAAACTTTATCGAGGTATGATTGGATCTCTGCTATATCTTACTTCAAGCGAGCCGAGATATAATGTTCGGTGTTTGCTTATGCGCAAGATTTTAAGCTAACCCAAAAGAATCACATCTCATCTGCGGTGAAGAGAATATTCGGATATCTTGCGAGCACTCCGAATTTAGGTACTGTGGTATTCCGGAGACTCGGAGCCGACTCGACTGGATACTCGGACATAGACTACGCGAGGATACAAAGTTGATCGAAAGAGCACATCTGGAGCTTGCCAATTTCTAGGTCAATCCCTAATATCTTGGCACTCAAAGAAGCGGAACTCGGTAGCTCTATCGATTGCGGAAGCTGAATATATTATCAGCTGGAGCTTGTTGCGCTCAGATTCTTTGGATAAAACAGCACTTGAAGGATCTTGGACTATTTCTCAACTCAGTCCCAATCAAGTGTGACAACCAAAGCGCAATCAGTATCACCAAGAATCATGTCCGAGCATTCAAAAACATAGCATATTGAGGTCGAGTATCACTTCTTACGCGATCACTCGGAAAAGGGTGACATTGCACTTGAGTTCATTCCTACTTATCTTCAATTAGCTGATATCTTTACTAAGCCTCTTGGTGAAGATCAATTTTGCTTTATTCGAAATGAGCTTGGTATGTTGAATGCTTAATTATATGTTACTCTTATTGCATAATTACTGTGCTATGTGCCTTCTCTGTTAATAACAATTAGTTAAGTTGATTCGGTGATACTAGGCTGATAGTTATTTTGTGTTTACGAGTCACTCGAAACCTTTACGAGTCAAACTCGGACGTAGCAAACTTGGACATCAAATTTTACGAAACTATATCTAGAACGGTGGAGAGTTTCGGATTACATTTTCGAAATCTTTTTCTCTCTCATTCTCGAGCGCTACGATCGGATCTTAGCCGTGGATTTCAAACCGCTGGTATCTCAACCGTTGAAGAAGAACCGTCACACCGGTCTTTGGTGACTGATGGACAAGCCGAGTCGAACGGAGTTACTTAACGGATAGTGGACGGGCGCGCTTATTTTCTATAAATAACGACTATCCTTCTTCATCTCGATATTCTAAACTCCATCTCTCTCAAAAGAAACTTCTCGCGGAAGATTACTACGTGAACAGTCACTCTTGATCGTCTACAAGCATCGAGGAAGCTCTCTCTCTCTCGTAAGTTACGACTTGCTCTCATCTCTTTCTTCTACCTTTTTCGTTTTCTTCTCTTCTACACCCTCCTTCTCTCTTTCATTCAAAAAGTTTCATCTTTTCTCTCCAACTCTCACAATGCCTAAAAGAGGAAACCATCCCGACTTCCGGGTTTCTTCATCCTCCAAAAAGCCTCGCACCAACAAGCCGGAAAGCTCAACCCCTTCCAAACCCGTTGTCATCCGAGCACCTTGCGCTGGACGACAAATTCTTCCCAACAACCAAATTCTCCTGGTTGTCCAACATCCAAACCACCGGAGTCTATCATTTCTTGTGTTTCAGTGAGTTCATCTATCCTGAACTCGTTTCGAGTTCTATACTCATCTCACCCACTCCAAAAATGTTCTAACCTCTCGGGTTCGGAACATTACTTGTTCGAATCATTACCTCCCTCCTCCACCACTTGTTCAAAGTTTCTTCTCTTTTCTTGAACAGCAATTCCATCCCTTTCACTGAAGTCGCCGACGACTTCTTTGAAAAATACGCTAAAGAATACCCCGAGTCCAGGAAAAAATTTTACGTGACTCGGTTGAAGTCGAAGCTAGGCTTACGTAGCTTTCTGCTGATGAGAACCTTTTTCTCACGAGCATTCTAGCAAGGAGAACCCCAACTCCAAGCACCTCAAAGCCCTCTTCGATATCCTGGAGGGATACGAAGTCGACCTCTTCCCCTCCATCCTTGAAGCGGATGGCCGCTGTGCCAGCTCAACTCCAAACCAAGAAGAACACCTCCCTTCCTTTCGGTGCTCTTCGACCCTTGTCTTCAAACAATTTCAAGTTCCTCTTCCCTCGGACCCAAACGCGGTGTCCGAGGTGGCCATTGTGGTCGGCAAGAAGGAACTCCGGGAGTACGGATACCAGGAAACTAACCACGGTGTGCGGGTTCACAACTTCGGAGCTGAGGCCTTCATCTCCACCTCGGACTCGGAAATCAACCCCTCTCCCTCTTCCCTCTACACCTGGTGGTGCCTCCACCTCGGGTCCCTCCAAATCCCTCTCTGCCCTCTTGTCCCCTGTCTTCATGGACAAGATCGGCTCTGTGTCTTCGAACTCGGAGACATGCTCAGGGCTTTCAAATCTGTCCTCCAGGGTCCGACCATTAACCAAAAGACTGGTCAGTACCAAATCCGAGAGCAGCAGTCTCTCATTCTTGAGATGAGGGAGCTGGTTAAGGAGCGAAGGAGCTGGCCGAGCTCCTCGAAGAGAGACGGTCCAAGGCGGCTCGGGACCGGGATGACTCGAGACGCGTCGAAGCGTCTTCGAGCCCGAGTCCGACCTCCTTGGACAGCGGGGATGAGGAAGAAGAGGAAGAAGCTGCAGATGCAGCAGAAGATGCTTGAGGAACCTGCAGTGAGGCGAGCCCTTCCGGACAAAGGGAAGAAGAGGCCGTGGCAACCGCCGAGGGTCGGCCTGCTCCCCAAGCTCAAATCGTTGTACTCGGCTGAGTGGGTCGGAAGACCTCGCTCCTCTACCAAGTCGGCCGGAGCAGCCCCCTCCAGCCACCGAGGTCCCAAGGGAAGAACCCCTCGATCCACTCTCTCCGGGTCGGCCACTCGGAGCTGAGCCCCGAGGACAATCCCGGTTCTCCCTTCGCCGTGCTCAAGCACATCGTCAAGATCTTATCGGCGCCGGCGCACCTCCGCCTCCACTCGAAATCCCCCTCCCTCATAGGAGCCATGCGGTGAGTCACAATTCCTCGGTGTCTCCGGATTTTCTTCTTTCAAAATTTTTTTTGTCCGGACAACTAATGTGTATTACTTGTTCTTTTCTCCCTTTGTTTTGTTATTTTGTTTTTTTTTCTTTGAAAGGCAAGGGGAGAAATGTAGTCGAAACTAGTTGTCTTGTTCAGAGGGAGTTTTTCCGCCCTTGTAATTTTTAATGGATTAATGCATTTCATTATTAACTTCGAGTTCTTTATTTTCTAAGTTAATGTTAAAGCATACTTTATTTTTTTGTTTTGCTCGATATATTATATATTGCTCGATCCTTTTGAAGGTTTGCTCGGGGAGAGTCCGATTCACCCTAGAGGGGGTGAATAGGGTGATAGAAAATTCTTCGTGAAAGTACACACTTTTACACGGAAAAGAGGCAAAGACAGATTACGAGTCTAACAACACGGTCGAAAAGATTGGACTCGAAAGCAATGAACCGAGAAGAAGCAAGAGCGATAAAGGCATGCTCGAGTCTAGAATGAACTCATAAAATGAACACGAGAGATTTTACGTGGAAACCCTCCTGGGGCGGAAAACCACGGCCCGTGTTAATCCAGACACGAAGTCAAATCCACTATTTTGAGTCCACAAAATACCGTGAACTTGATGGAACCCGAGTTGCTCCCTTAGACAACTCTATACAAGTTTTTCCTAGACTCGAAGTTCCCTTATCCGATCTAGTACTTCCTAGTTGAGATAACCCTTACGAGTTAGGTACAACTAAGCTGAGTTAACCTTTACAGCTTAGTCAAGGGACCTTACAAAGAATGTAAGAAGAGTTTGTCACTAAGTACAAGACCTTACAACTCAAAGAGTAAAGAATTACGAGAATGGGAGTTGTAAGTAGAAGATTGGAAGTAAATACAATAACTTTTCTCAAGTATGTGTATTAACAATAGATTCGGCAATCTTCAAGTCTTGTGAAGTGGCTTCTTTTATAGATGACCAAGCGAGTAGCCGTTATCTTCATTTGTTGACCGAGAGTCCTCGGTGACCGTTGTGAAAGGCTTTACGAGTCACTCAGAAAGTATCCTGTTAAGTCGTAGTTTATACGTATTTTTAGTAGTTATTTAGTTTATATTATATAGTTTATTTTATCTAATTTATTCTATTTTGTCTATTTATAGGTAATCATCGAATAAAGTGGGGAAGAGAAGAAATGTCGTTAAAAGTGGATTTTTAGCTACCGACAAGCATCCAAGAAAATATATGAAGTCGGTCCATAAATATAATATGTAATAAAATATTTATTTTAGGATATTATATTTTAGGAAATCCTAATTGGAATAGAAAAGGAAACTTAGAAGAGAAGAAAGAGAAATAAACCCTAACTCTTTCACCCTATATATACTACTTATTATCATCATAAAAGGGAGCCGGGAGGAGCTACACGCAGCCCTTGCTGCTGCCCCATCTTGGCTGACCTAGACCCACACACAATCACCACCTCTTGCCTTTGCTGTCCACGCCAGCCACCACCGCTTGCTGCCGCCTACACCTGCTGCCCAGCCACCAGCCAGCCGCTGCACTCGCCGCCTGAACCCTTCCTGCCGCTGCTGCCCGCTTGCTGTCTGCTGCTGTCCGCTGCCTGACCAGCCACCATCCATCATCATCTTCTTCATCTTCCCGGGTCAAAGAAACTAATATCGGTAGTATAATTTAGTTTTGTAATTTTTATTAGAAAAGATTGAGTTTTTATTGATAGATTAATACTAAATATTTTAGTTTTATTTAGTTTACATGTTTTAACTTACATTATGTGTGAGTAGTTTTTCTTATACTTGGTATAATCTCATTGAAGCCATGTTAAATTACTTATTTTGAAACAAAGTTTTGATTTTTATTGTCTTATTGATTTGATCCATGATTCTATGATAATTTGTGTTTAATGTTTATGAATTTATGTCTAATTAATTAGAGTGCACGCTATTTAGTTTTATATAAATTCATGTGATAGTTTAGAGGGTTTAAGTACGTAATTGCTTGATCTTTTAGACATAAGTATCACCCTAGTTAATCATGGATGGCTCATACCCATCTCTTTTAATTAGGAAATTATCATAGATCCTTCTTAAATCAATTTGCTAGTAGATTGGTTATTAGGTGCTAGATGATGTTTTTCTAATACTTAATGCTCTAATTTGATTAAATTCTAGTGCTAGTGCTAGGGTTATCAATATTAGTAGGGTTTATATTAGGGCTAGGCCTAAGTAAACTAATAACTAAGGAAAAACGGGGAAGATCCGCTAGTGGTTGTCTTCTAAAGTTTAGCTCATGGGTAGATCAATTTGTGTGTTAATGATAAATAATAATTTGCATGGTGGATATAGATTATACTAAGTGTTTTTATAAATTTGCTATCTTTGATAATTATTTGTTTGCTTTTTAGTTATTTTCTTTAGTTTGTCAATTTTTATTTATAAATATATAGTCTTTTATTATTAATTTCGTTACCCCCCTAAAGATCAGTATTTTAGGTTAGTTTTAGTAATTTTATTTTAATTTAATTTTGAGTCTTTATATATTTTAATTTTCAGATTTAATTTTCTGTTAGTTTTTATTATTTTTGAGTCAGTTTGTTAGAAATTAGTTTAAAAATAGTTTCTTTTGTTATTTCTCGTGTTTTATTTTCTTTTAGGGTTTAGATAGAGTCCTAGTTTGCTGTGATTAAATTTTAGAATTTTTGGAATTAATTTGATATTTTTTCAGATTTAATTCTTGAATTTAATTACTGCAGGTTTTTAATAAAATAAATTCATAAATTAGATTTTAAATTTTGTTTTTATATTTTTAGGGTCTGGTTAGGTTTAGAAAATTAGTATTACTATTCTGGGTAATTTTAGTATTTATTTTCGTAATTATTTTAGTGCAGAATTTTACTTATTTAATTTTCTGTTTTAGAATTTGTTTATTTTCTGCTTTAGTTTTCTGTTTTAATTATTCTAAAAAATATACAAAAATATTTCTGGGTTATTGTAGTTTTATTATTCTGTATAAATTATTTATTTAGTTATTAGATAATTTTCTATGAATTTTAGTCATTGATTTTAATTTATATTTTCTATTTTGTTTTTAATAGTAGTAAATTTAATTAGATTAAAACTTGCATGTTATTATATCTTTCCTCGTGGATTCGATCCCTACTTGCCCTTGCTATATTGTTTATTATAAGTTTAAGTAGTGGTTTAATTTGTTGCTGTACGACAAGCTTAACAAATTTTGGCGCCGTTGTCAGGGAAAGAAAATAATAGTTGTTAGTTTTATTTATTTTAGATTTACTACTTTTATTACTTCTTTGTAACTTTAATAGTTTGTTTTCATAGTTTTGTTTTTTTTTAGTGCTTTTTTTTATTTTGAAAAGGAGTATACATTTGACGAAGTTGAAAGCCAAGTAAGTGTTTCGATTACTGTTTACGTAAGTTCTAAAATTATTGAGATGACTACCTTACGTGAACTTGCTGCACCTAACTTGGATACACAACTTTTACCTATCTCATATCCTGCATTGGACCGACCTCTAAAACCGAACTCCGGATTTTTAAATATGTTACCTAAATTTCATGGACTGCACTGGTGAGGACCCATATCGTCATATCAATGAGTTTATTATTACATGTTCCACTATGCAATTTGAGGGAATCACCCAAGACCAAATTAAGTTGAGAGCCTTTCCCTTTTCACTTCGAGGATAAGGCTAAAGATTGGTTTTATTACTTACCACCTGCAACATTCACTACATGGACCGAAGTTCATAAAGCATTTTTAGAGAAATTTTTTCCTGCATCTAGGATAGGGTCCATTAGAAAGGAAATTTGTGGTATTAAACGAGATGATTGGGGAGAGTTTTTCCGAATATTGGGAGCGTTTTAATAAATTATGTGCTAGTTGTCCCCAACATCAAATTCCTGAGCATTTATTGATTCAATATTTTTATGAAGGTTTATTGCTAATAGGTAGAAATATGGTAGATGTTGCTAGTGGAGGGACCTTGTTTAATAAGACTCCAGCTCGAGGCTAGAGAATTGTTAAATATTATGGCCCAAAATACTCAACAATTTGGAATGGGAGATACCCAATTTACGAATGTTAATGAGTTCAATTTAGGTCCATCTGTAGAGACCCAATTGTCCCAAATTACTGTTATGTTGAATAAATTGGTCCACAGAGAAGAAGTAGTAGTTTGTAGTATTTGCTATTTAGAGGGTCATGTTGCTAATTCATGCCCTACACAACAAAGAGGGCATGTGAATGCTATTTTTTCCAACCAAGGTCGAATGAATTATAACATATTCTCGAACACTTATGAAGAATGGAGTGATTACTCTAACCTTAGGTATGGATTTGAAGAAAACCCCTAGAATTTGATGAATCCATTGCTCACAACAAACTAATTATCTTTTAGAGCAAATCATTAAGAAAATGGATGACCAGAAAAAGGAGACTGACCTTAGGTTCCAAAGCTTAGAGATGACCATAAAGCAGGTACAAGAGAAACAGATTGCCAATGATACCATGCTTAGTAACCTGCAAACCCAAATGCAATCTCAACCTTTCCAAGATCCAAAAGAAAATGTGAGTGTCATAACACTTAATAATGGGAAAGAGTTAGAGGAACCTAGGAAAAACATAGAGGTAGAGCTAGAATTAGAGGTCAAGGAATCTGAACTTGACCAAAATAAAGATAAGGCCTCTAATGCTGAGGAAATAGGTGAAAATAAGAAAGATATTTACAAGCCTATCCCACCTTTTCCTAGTAGATTGATAAGCACAACTCCTACGATAGACGAGGCAATTGAAGATATTATAGAAGTATCTAGGAAGGTAGAAACAAACATTCCTCTTCTAGATACCATGAAACGGGAACCTCGTTATGCTAAGTTCCTTAAAGATCTATTCACGAACAAATTAAAATTGAAAAGGAACAAAAAGGTAAGTGTGGGGAGAATACATCTGTTCTTTTCCAAAAGAAATCTCCCACTAATTGCAAGTATGCAGGAGACCAGATCAATTTAGTGTGGGAAATGCAACTGAATGATCCTTGAGCTACAAAGGTGTCGAGCCAAAGACGGTAAACAAAGGCGCTGGTTGGGAGGCAACCCAACATTTTCGAGGAAGTTTCTATAATTTTTACTTTAATTTTATTTTTATTTTTATGCATTAGGGACAATGCATGAATTAAGTGTGGGGAGTGCATCCTGCATTTTAATTTTATGCATTTATATTTATCTTATTTTTATTAAAATAAATAAATAAATAAATAAAAAATTAGTGTCTTTTTGTAAAGAAATGCATGAATATAAATATATGCTAGGTTAACTTGCTTAAATTTTTCTGTTTCTAATTTTTCTTTCCCTTTGAAAGTGAGAAATTTGAACATGTTAATTGTTATTCGGAGTTGTTTGAGTTGATCCTCATATATTTCTTCAATTAGTGATAATCATAAATTTTTTCTGTCCAATTGATCATGCTATATAATCGTGATAGAGGCAATAAATTGACTTAAACCGTTCACCTAGACTACTGAACTTAGCAGATTGACTCATTAAAATTTTGATTTTTCTTGTTTTGCCTACAAATAAAAAAAAATTAAAAAAAAATTGTTAGTTTACCAACATGGGTCGGAGTTGGTGGCTCGGCGCCATTTCCCCTTAAGTTTAGGTCTCAAGTTGAGCCTTATGAATGGAGTAACCCATGCTGGGAGAGTCATGCCCCTTTTAGGCCGATCAATGGCTCGAACCATACTAACGAAAAAAAAAAAAGTATTAACTCCAGCACCTCTGTTTGGGTGAGTGGGAGACAGGGAGTGCTATATTTCTAAGACCCTATATGGGCCTCGAATATGTGCTTGAATGGAGTTATATATATATATATAATTGAAAAAAAAAAAATGTTTGGAAAACAAGTTTATTATCGATTTTTAGTGAGTTATCTCGCTGATTCGGTGTCTCTATAACCATACTGCACCTTAAATTTTTCCTATCCTAAAAAGTTTTAGACCTCTTGACCGGAATGTACATGTTTGAAAAATATGGATAAATTTTTGATTGTTGCTTAATTAAAAGAGATATTGTGAGGCTAATGAATAAACTCTCCGATGGCAATGAAATGTTTAGTTCTTCACTTGCTTGGGAAAGACAAAAAAAAAAAATTTCATCAAACTATTTTTGAAAGCAAGGCAAACTTAGTGCATACTTTATGTTTTATGTATATCTTTATAAGAAGCCATAATATTAGATCGAGTCTTAGATTTCTTTGTACGAGGACGTCCAAAGTCTAAGTGTGGGGGATTTGTTAAGTCGTAGTTTATACGTATTTTTAGTAGTTATTTAGTTTATATTATATAGTTTATTTTATCTAATTTATTCTATTTTGTCTATTTATAGGTAATTATCGAATAAAGTGGGGAAGAGAAGAAATGTCGTTAAAAGTGGATTTTTAGCTACCGACAAGCATCCAAGAAAATATATGAAGTCGGTCCATAAATATAATATGTAATAAAATATTTATTTTAGGATATTATATTTTAGGAAATCCTAATTGGAATAGAAAAGGAAACTTAGAAGAGAAGAAAGAGAAATAAACCCTAACTCTTTCACCCTATATATACTACTTATTATCATCATAAAAGGGAGCCGGGAGGAGCTACACGCAGCCCTTGCTGCTGCCCCATCTTGGCTGACCTAGACCCACACACAATCACCACCTCTTGCCTTTGCTGTCCACGCCAGCCACCACCGCTTGCTGCCGCCTACACCTGCTGCCCGACCACCGGCCAGCCGCTGCACTGCCGCTGAACCCTTGCTGCCGCTGCTGCCCGCTTGCTGCTTGCTGCTGTCCGCTGCCCAGCCAGCCACCATCCATCATCATCTTCTTCATCTTCCCGGGTCAAAGAAACTAATATCGGTAGTATAATTTAGTTTTGTAATTTTTATTAGAAAAGATTGAGTTTTTATTGATAGATTAATACTAAATATGCTAGTTTTATTTAGTTTACATGTTTTAACTTACATTATGTGTGAGTAGTTTTTCTTATACTTGGTATAATCTCATTGAAGCCATGTTAAATTACTTATTTTGAAACAAAGTTTTGATTTTTATTGTCTTATTGATTTGATCCATGATTCTATGATAATTTGTGTTTAATGTTTATGAATTTATGTCTAATTAATTAGAGTGCACGCTATTTAGTTTTATATAAATTCATGTGATAGTTTAAAGGGTTTAAGTACGTAATTGCTTGATCTTTTAGACATAAGTATCACCCTAGTTAATCATGGATGGCTCATACCCATCTCTTTTAATTAGGAAATTATCATAGATCCTTCTTAAATCAATTTGCTAGTAGATTGGTTATTAGGTGCTAGATGATGTTTTTCTAATACTTAATGCTCTAATTTGATTAAATTCTAGTGCTAGTGCTAGGGTTATCAATATTAGTAGGGTTTATATTAGGGCTAGGCCTAAGTAAACTAATTACTAAGGAAAAACGGGGAAGATCCGCTAGTGGTTGTCTTCTACGGTTTAGCTCATGGGTAGATCAATTTGTGTGTTAATGATAAATAATAATTTGCATGGTGGATATAGATTATACTAAGTGTTTTTATAAATTTGCTATCTTTGATAATTATTTGTTTGCTTTTTAGTTATTTTCTTTAGTTTGTCAATTTTTATTTATAAATATATAGTCTTTTATTATTAATTTCGTTACCCCCTAAAGATCAGTATTTTAGGTTAGTTTTAGTAATTTTATTTTAATTTAATTTTGAGTCTTTATATATTTTAATTTTCAGATTTAATTTTCTGTTAGTTTTTATTATTTTTGAGTCAGTTTGTTAGAAATTAGTTTAAAAATAGTTTCTTTTGTTATTTTTCGTGTTTTATTTTCTTTTAGGGTTTAGATAGAGTCCTAGTTTGCTGTGATTAAATTTTAGAATTTTTGGAATTAATTTGATATTTTTTCAGATTTAATTCTTGAATTTAATTACTGCAAGTTTTTAATAAAATAAATTCATAAATTAGATTTTAAATTTTGTTTTTATATTTTTAGGGTCTGGTTAGGTTTAGAAAATTAGTATTACTATTCTGGGTAATTTTAGTATTTATTTTTGTAATTATTTTAGTGCAGAATTTTACTTATTTAATTTTCTGTTTTAGAATTTGTTTATTTTCTGCTTTAGTTTTCTGTTTTAATTATTCTAAAAAATATACAAAAATATTTCTGGGTTATTGTAGTTTTATTATTCTGTATAAATTATTTATTTAGTTATTAGATAATTTTCTATGAATTTTAGTCATTGATTTTAATTTATATTTTCTGTTTTGTTTTTAATAGTAGTAAATTTAATTAGATTAAAACTTGCATGTTATTATATCTTTCCTCGTGGATTCGATCCCTACTTGCCCTTGCTATATTGTTTATTATAAGTTTAAGTAGTGGTTTAATTTGTTGTCTGTACGACAAGCTTAACATATCCGTTGAAATATGGACGTTGGACAACGGTTTAACTCTCTTGGAAGTCCCAAAACCATTGGTTGTGTCTTGAAAAATGAGGTGGAAACCACCGTTAGGCTTAGCGTTCCAGTTTTCGGATATGGAAGCGGACGGCTTCGACACAATCTTACGGGACTAAAGCGGGGAAGTTGAAAAGCCATATCTGCTGGTGATTTGACGTTACGAAGCCGACTACTTTTGTAGTTTGAAAAGATATCCTCGATTGGATAACCTACAAAAGTAAAACAACTTTGGTTCTCAAAGTATAAAATACTTTGGTCCAAGGTTAGACACGAGATAATAGAATAGTTATGGAAAATACGCAATTGATTATACGAGTAAGAAAAGAAATGGAATTTTCTAAGTCTAATATCCATGATACTCGGAATTCTATATGACTTAGTCTTAAGCAAAGGATCAAGTTCTATAACGAATATCGAGTGGGAAAAACTTGATATAGACTAAGCATGAGAAGAACTACGAATACTGACTATGCAAACAATAGAATAGATAACCATAAGTCGGATTACGAGTGAGAGTGGACTCAAAATAAAGATCCGAGTTTTCAAGTCGCTAGCGAAAGCGATAAAAGAGATAAGTGAGGGCCGAATCACTTAGAGAAAATACTATTTTACTCAAGTAAGTTTCTAAGACACGAGAGAATGCCTTGGAATCAAAACTCTATATGAATAACATCGGTATACACGATTCCTTTTGCATGACTCGAAAGATATTGAGCGATGTGCGAGTCTTCAATCTCCCCTTTTTGATGAAAGGCATTCCATACTTAAACGAAACTTTGTTAGAGGAAAATAGATTGATTCCGAGTAGTTCGCTTATGAGAAAGGCATAGTGAGTAAATCGGAGTAGTATATAATATATCGAGCAAAATGAAATACTTGTATGCTTTAACAATAACTCGGAAAAATAAAGAACTCAGAAATTAATAATGAAATGCATCACTTCATTAAAAAGAAATTTCAAGGGAACAAACTCCCCTAAACAAGACAACCAGTTTCGACTACATTTCTCCCCCTTGCCTTTTAGCAAAAACAAGAAACAAAAAGAAGGGAGAAAAGTACAAGTAATACACATAAGTTGTCCGGACAAAAGAAAATGTGAAAGAAGAAATGCCGGAGACAATGAGGAATTGTGACTCAGTGCATGGCTCCAACTAGGGAGGAGGATTTCGAGTGGAGGCGGAGGTGCGCCGGCGCTGATACGATCTTGACGATGTGCTTGAGCGCGATGAAGGGAGACCGGAATTATCCTCGGGGATCGGCTCCGAGTGGGCTGACCGGAGAGAGTGGATCGAGGGTTCTTCCCTTGGGACCTCGAGGGCTGGAGAGGGCTGCTCTGGCGACTCGCTGGAGGAGCGAGATCTTCGACCCGCTCATACTGCATGCGAGCTGAGTACGGCAATTTGAGCTTAGGGAGCAGGCTGACCCTCGGCGGTTGCCACGGCCTCTTCTTCCCTTTGCCGGAAGGGCCTGCCTCAACCGCGGGTTCCTCGGCATCCTCCGCTGCATCTGCAGCTTCTTCTTCTTCTTCCTCGGCTTCCTCGTTGTCCGAGGAGGTCGGGCCTAGGCTCGAAGATGCCTTAGAGGTGTCTAAGTCATCCGGGTCCTAAGCCGCCTTGGACCGTCTCTCTCGAGGAGCTCGGCCAGCTCCTTCTACTCCTTAACCAGCTCTCTCATCTTAAGAACGAGAGACTGCTGCTCTCGGATTTGGGACCGACCGGTCTTTTGGTTGATTGTCGGACCACGAAGAACAGATTTGAAAGCCACGAGCATGTCTCCGAGTTCGGAAGACACAGAGCTGATCTTGTCCATGAAAACAGGGGACAAGAGGGCGGAGAGAGTTTTGGAAGCACTCGAGGTGGAGGCACCACCAGGTGAAGAGGGAAGAGGGAAGAGGGAGAGGGGTTGATTTACGAGTCCGAGGTGGAGAAGGAGGCCTCGGCTCCGAGTTGTGAACCCGGACACCGGGGTTAGTTTCTGGTATCCAGTACCCCGGAGTTCCTTCTTACCGACCACAATGGCCGCCTCGGACACCGCGTTAGGGTCGAGAGGAAGAGGAACTTGAAATTGTTTGAAGACAAGGGTGAGAAGAGCACCGAAAGGAAGGGAGGTGTTCTTCTTGGTTTGGAGTTGAGCTGGCACAGCGGCCATCCGGTCAATGATGGAGAGGAAGAGGTCGACTTCGTATCCCTCCGGGATATCGAAGAGGGCTTTGAGATGCTTGGAGTTGGGGTTCTCCTTGCTAGAATGCTGTGAGAAGAAGGTTCTCATCGGCAGAAAACACGAAGCCTGGCTTCGACTTCAGCTGAGTCACGAAAAGTTCTTTACGGACCCGGGGAATTCTTTAGCATACTTTTCAAAGAAGTCGTCGGCGACTTCGATGAAGGGAATAGGGTTACTATTCAAGAAGAGAGAAGAAACTTTGAACAGTCGGTGAAGGACGGAGGTGTTGATACGAACAGTAATGTTACGAACCCGAGAGGTTAGAACATTTTCGGAGTGGGAGAGATGAGTATAAAACTCGGAGACGAGTTCGGGATAAATGAACTCGTCTGAAACACAAGAAAGGGTAGACTCCGGTGGTTTGAATGTTGGACAACCGAGGAGAATTTGGTTGTTGGGAAGAACTTGTCGTCCAGCGTAAGGTGCTTGGGTGACAATGGGTTTGGTGGGGGTTGAGCTTTACGGCTTATTGGTGCGAGGCTTTTGGAAGATGAAGAAACCCGAAAGTCGGGATGGTTTCCTCTTTTAGGCATGGTGAGAAAAGATGAAACTTTTCGAAAGAGAAAGAGAAGGAGGTGTAGAAGAGAAGATAACGAAAATGGTAGAAGAAAAAAAGAAAAATGAGAGCGATCGAAACTTACGAGAGAGTGAGAGAGATCTTCTTCAACGTTTGCGGACGATCGGGGAACACTTGTTCACGTAGAGAGCTTCCGCGAGAAGATTTTCGTTTGAGAGGGAAGGAGTTTTAGAATATCGAGATGAAGATGGGTAGTCGTTATTTATAGAGAATACGCGCGCCCGTTCACAATCCGTTAAGTAACTCCGTTCGACTCAGCCTCTCCATCGATCATTAATGCCCGGTGTGACGGTTCGTCTTCAACGGTTGAGATATCGGCGGTTTGAAATCCACGGCTAAGATCCGATCACGGCGCTCGAGAAAGAGAGAAAAAAATTTTAAAAAAATCCGCAACTCTCCACTGTTCTAGAGATAGCTTCGGAAAATTTGAAGTCCAAGTTTTTCTACGTCCGAGTTTGACTTAGAAAGGTTTCGAGTGACTCGAAACACGAAATAACTATCGATCCGAGTATCACTGAATCAAGCTGAACTAATCGTTATTAACAGTGAAAACATATATCACAAAATTATGCAACAAAAGTAACAGATAATTAAGCATTTAACATACCAAGTTCATTCCGAATAAAACAAAACTGATCCTCACCAAGAGGCTTAGTAAAGATATCGGCTAATTGAAGATTAGTAGGAATGAACTCAAGTGCAATATCACCCTTTTCGAATGATCGCGTAAGAAGTGATACCGACCTCAATATGCTTTGTTTTTAGTGCTAGACAGGATTCTTAGTGATACTAATTGCGCTTTGATTGTCACACTTGATTGGAGCCGAGTTGAGATAAAGTCCAAGATCCTTCAAGTGTTGTTTTATCCAAAGAATACGAGCGCAGCACGCTCCAGCGACAATGTATTCAGCTTCCGCGGTTGATAGAGCTACTGAGTTTTGTTTCTTCGAGTGCCGGGATATTAGGGATTGACCTAGAAATTTGCAAGCTCCAGATATGCTCTTTCGATCAACTTTGTATCCTATATAGTCTGCATCCGAGTACCCAGTCGAGTCGGTTACGAGTCTCCGGAGTACCACGAGTCCTAGATTACGAGTGCCTGCAAGATATCTAAATACTCTCTTCACCGCGAGTGAGATGTGATTCTTTTGGATTAGCTTAAAATCGTGCGCATAAGCAAACACTGAACATTATATCTGGCCTGCTTGAAGTAAGATATAGCAGTGATCCAATCATACCTCGATAGAGTTTCGATCTCTTGCTTTACCTTTCTCATCCGAGTCAAGCTTTATACTTGCTTTGCTCATAGGGGTCGATGCGTGCTTTGCATCTTGAAGTTTATATTTCTTCAGCGGTTCCTTGGTGTATTTTGATTGATGAACAAAGATTCCATCTTTGTCTTATTTGATTTGCAACCCAAGGAAGAAGTTGAGTTCTCCCATCATACTCATTTGGAACTCTTGACTCATCAAATCGAGAAAATTCTCGGCACGGAAATTCATTAGTAGCACCGAAAATAATATCATCAACATATATTTGAACAATGAGAAAATCTTTCCCTTTGGTCTTTATGAATAGAGTCTTGTCGATCTGACCTCTTTTGAAATCATTTTGAACCGAGAAAGTCTGCTCGAGTCTTTCATACCAAGCTCTAGGGGCTTGCTTAAGACCATAGAGAGCCTTTTGAAGTTTGAAAACGTGATTTGGAAATTCTGAGTTTTCAAAACCAGGAGGTCTGCTCGACATAAACTTCTTCTTCAATAAAACCATTGAGAAAGGCACACTTAACATCCATTTGATACAATTTAATATGCATGCGGGATGCAAATGCCAACAGATATTCTAATGGCTTCTATTCTAGCTACTGGTGCAAAGGTTTCCCCACAATCAATTCCTTCTTCTTGATTGTAACCTTGAGCTACAAGTCTAGCCTTGTTTCGACTACTACTCCACCTTCATCCAGTTTATTTTTGAAAACCCATTTGGTTCCTATAGCTGGGTGGTCGGAAGGTCGGTTGGTCGAGTCCGGACTTGGTTTCTTTCGAATTGATTTAGTTCTTCTTGCATGGCCTCTACCCATTCGGGTTCATTAAGGGCCTCTAGTGCATTTTGGGTTCGATTAATGAAATGAATGTAGTGAATGCACATAGATTATGAAGAGAAGAACGAGTTCTTACCCCACTTATTGATATCGAAATGATGTTTTCTTAGGGATGACTGGAAGTAAATTTGAATGCTTTACCAGTTCTTTGATTCACCGAGGTTTGTGGGCTGAATCGCTTGATCTTGAAGCTTGTTACGAGTGATCGTCTTCATTGACTTGCTCGTTACGAGCGAGCTCTTGAGCTGTCTCATTATGAGCTTCCTCGTTCCGAGTAGTCTCCTTACGAGTCTTTGTAAGCTCATCTTCGTCATCATCCTTTCCGAGCTTCGGTTCGAGTATGAAGACTCACTTGGTTTCTCCTGTTCAAGCTCATCAAACACTACGTGGATACTTTCTTCCACTTTGTTAGTTGGCTTGTTGAAGATACGGTAAGCTTCACTATGAGAGGAGTAACCTAGAAAAATACCTTCGTCTGACCAGAGCATCAAACTTGGTCGGATGATCCTTACCATTGTTGTGGACAAAGCACTTACATCCGAAAGATGCGAAATAGGAAATATTTGGCTTCCTCCTTTGTAGAGCTCATAAGGTGTTTTCTTGAGAATGGGTCCGATGAGGCATCGATTGAGAGTGTAGTTGGCTGTGTTTATTGCCTCCGCCCAGAAATAGTAAGGCAAGTTGTGTTCAATCATCATCGTCCTTGCTATTTCTTCAAGGGTTTTGTTCTTTCTCTCAACTACTCCATTCTGCTGAGGAGTTACGGGTCTTTGAGAAGTTGTGAGAAATTCCATTCTTGTCACAAAACTCTAAGAATTACGAGTAATCGAACTCCCTTCCATGGTCGGTTCGAATCTTTTGAATCCGAGTGCGGGACTCCACTTGAATCTTTCTACGAGCTTGCTGAACTCCTTGAAGGCTTCGTTCTTATGCTTGAGAAAACATACCCAGGTAAATCTTGAAAAATCATCAATGATAACAAGTATGTAAGATTTACCTCAGAGACTCTTCACGAGAATTTCACCACATAGGTCCATATGCGATAAATCAAGCACGTTGGATGTGGAAGCTGTCTTCGAGAGATTTGAATGAAGATCGACTTGTTTCCCTCCGGTGCATGCTTCACATATTTTATCCTTCTCAAACCCACAGTTAGGTAATCCTCTAACCGGATGATAAGATGCAAGCTTTTTGATAGTATGCATGCTAATATGACCTAATCTACGATGCCAAGTCCAAGAATCATCTTGAAGAGATGCTTTTAAACGAGGATAAGTTCGACTTGGATCGGAAAGAGGGATGATGTAGGTATGACCGATCTCTTACCTGAAAGCTTTATCTCTTTGGTGGTCTCATCCGTGATGTAGCACTTGGATCGAGTGAATCTTACCTCTTGACCTTTGTCACATAGCTGGGAGATGCTAAGTAGGTTGTACTTTAGTCCTTTGACAAGGTAGACTGGGCTCACCAGATTGTTTTCATTACCAATCTTCCCAATGCCCACTATCTTGCCTTTCTTTGTCATCACCAAAAGTCACCTTTCCTCCCTTATATGACTCCGGCTCGGAAAAGAGTCCTTGGTCACCTGACATGTGTCGAGAACATCCGCTGTCCAAGTACCGGTGTCCTTTTGATCTATTCGAGAGACCTGCAAAGCAGAGAGAATCTAACCCTTCTCACTTCCTCTAACGAACCCAGTAACATTCCTTACTTGTGGTTCTTTTACGAGGAAGAAGGTGCTTCGGAACCCAGATTTGAATGACTTTGGGTTTAGTCCGATTACGAGTCTCCTTCTCGGAGAACCGAGTCCGTGTCTCTTTCCTTTTAAAAACCTTTCCTTTTGAAACAGAAGAAAATGGTTTCCTTTTGTAAATCGATGCAGGTTTAGTCCTCCTTTCATTCTTGTGAATGGGACCATGCTCGGCCTTTTTGAACTTAACGGTTACGGAATCCTTTTTGAACAGATTCCGAGTAAGAATTAGATTCTTCCTCTTTGTTGAAACCAAGACCTTCTTTTCTAAAAGAGACACATTGTGATCCTAAGAGCATATCAAGGTTCTTCGACCTTAAGTAAACTTTAAAACCAGATCTTGAGACTCGGTGATCTTACTGTTTCGGTTGCTCATTTTCTTTCTCGAGTAACTCGGACTCGGTCTCATTAGTTTGAGCACTTGTCTTAAGTTCTCCGAGTGTGAGCCTCAATTTTTCTAATTCGTTTTTCAAAGAAATGCTCTCGAGACGAGATTGACTCAAGTTGTTCTTTGAAATGAGAATAATCAGAATTGGACTTTTCTTCCAAAGTAAAAATGTATTTAGCTAAATCAACTTTGGAGAATTTTAGGAAGTAGTTTATTACCTCTTGAGGATCGGTTTCCTCATTATACGAGTACGTGATGCGAGTCGACTCTTTTCGGCTTCTAAGTCGGTGATTGCCATCGGACATTTTGAGTCATCCGAATCCTCGTCGTCTTCGATGAGTCCTCATCACTCCATGTTGCCATCATGGCCTTTTTCTTCTTTCTGTCCCTTTTCCGTTTTGGACGAGTCCTTGACTATGTGGTCTTTGCTTGCCACATTCAAAACATCCGGAATTCTTAGACAAAGATAACTTTGAAGGAGAAGAAAACTTACCTTTTCTATCTCTCTTGTCTTTCTTGTAGAATTCTTCTTTTGGTCTTCTGTCCCATCTTTTATGCTTCATCATTCTCTTGAAGCCTCTTGCAATGAGTGCCATGGGATCATCTTCGATTCGAGAGGAGCTCGGAATTGCTTCTTTGGATTACGAGGCTTTAAGCGCAATGTTCCTTTTGGAAGTACCCTCAGCATCTTCTTCTTCCGAGATGTATCTCATGAGTCGAAGCTTTCCGATGAGCTCGTCTGGTTTCAAGAGTGAGAGGTTCGAGCCTCTTCTATGGCGAGTCACCTTAGGACCCCATCGTCTCTTGGGTAGGCTTCGAGAATTTTTCGACACATTTCTTCATGGGAGATTTTCTTTCCCGGAGATTTGAGATTGTTGGTGATCTCGGTGAAGCGTATGAACATCCGAGTAATGTTCTCTTCGGCTCCATTTTGAAAAGCTCATATTTGTGAAGATACTTGGCCGATCTTCGCTTGTCTCACCCGACTTGTACCTTCGTAGGTGTTGACCGAGTGTCCCACACCTCTTTAGCAGAGTCACGAGCAGAGACTCGATTATATTCTTCCGAGCTTATGGCGCACATGAGGATGTTCATGGCTTTGAAGTTCTTTCGAACTTCTGCTGCCTGTCGGCGTGAACTCGGCCTTTGTCTTGGGAAGGATTACGAATTCATCTGTCTTTGTTGGAATGTAGTTTCCTTGTTGTATGATTTCCCATACTTCTTCATCGTGATCCATGAGGAAACATTCCATAAGCTTCTTCCAGATGACCGAAGTTTGAACCTTTGAATTTTGGTGGCCTGTTGGAATATCTACCTTCGTCGAACTCTCCGATGTTCTAAGCCATCCGATCTTTAAACCTTTGGACTGTTAGATCCTTTACGAAAGGCTAGGCTCGATACCAATTGAAGGTTTGCTCGGGGAGAGTTTGATCCACCCTAGAGGGGGTGAATAGGGTGATAGAAAATTCTTCGTGAAAGTACACACTTTTACACGAAAAGAGGCAAAGATAGATTCCGAGTCTAACAACACGGTCGAAAAGATTGGACTCGAAAGCAATGAACCGGAAGAAGCAAGAGCGATAAAGGCATGTCGAGTCTAGAATGAACTCATAAAATGAACACGAGAGATTTTATGTGGAAACCCTCTTGGGGCGAGAAAACTACGGCCGTGTCAATCCAGACACGAAGTCAAATCCACTATTTTGAGTCCACAAAATACCGTGAACTTGACGAGAACCCGAGTTGCTCCCTTAGACAACTCTATACAAGTTTTTCCTAGACTCGAAGTTCCCTTATCCGATCTAGTACTTCCTAGCTGAGATAACCCTTACAGCTAGGTACAACTAAGCTGAGTTAACCTTTACGGCTTAGTCGAGGGACCTTACAAAGAATGTAAGAAGAGTTTATAACTAAGTACAAGACCTTACAACTCAAAGAGTAAAGAATTACAGAATAGGAGTTCTAAGTAGAAGATTGGAAGTAAATACAATAACTTTTCTCAAGTATGTGTATTAACAATAGATTCGGCAATCTTCAAGTCTTATGAAGTGGCTTCTTTTATAGATGACCAAGCGAGTAGCCGTTATCTTCATCTGCTGACCGAGAGTCCTCGGTGACCGTTATGAAAGGCTTTACGAGTCACTCAGAAAGTATCCGTTGAAATATGGACGTTGGACAACGGTTTAACTCTCTTGGAAGTCCCAAAACCATCGGTTGTGTCTTGAAAAATGAGGTGGAAACCACTTTGTTAGGCTTAGCGTTCAGTTTTCGGATATGGAAGCGGACAACTTCGACACAATCTTACAGGACTAAAGCGGGGAAGTTGAAAAGCCATATCTGTTGGTGATTTGACGTTACGAGCCGGCTACTTTTGTAGTTTGAAAAGATATCCTCGATTGGATAACCTACAAAAGTAAAACAACTTTGGTTCTCAAAGTATAAAATACTTTGGTCCAAGGTTAGACACGAGATAATAGAATAGTTATGGAAAATACGCAATTGATTATACGAGTCGGAAAAGAAATGGAATTTTCTAAGTCTAATATCCATGATACTCGGAATTCCATATGACTTAGTCTTAAGCAAAGGATCAAGTTCTATAACGAATATCGAGTGGGAAAAACTTGATATAGACTAAGCATGAGAAGAACTACGAATACTGACTATGCAAACAATAGAATAGATAACCATAAGTCGGATTCCGAGTGAGAGTGGACTCGGAATAAAGATCCGGTTTTACGAGTCGCTAGCGAAAGCGATAAAAGAGATAAGTGAGGGTCGAATCACTTAGAGAAAATACTATTTTACTCAAGTAAGTTTCTAAGACACGAGAGAATGCCTTGGAATCAAAACTCTATATGAATAACATCGGTATACCCGATTCCTTTTGCATGACTCGAAAGATATTGAGCAGATGTCTCGAGTCTTCACCTTTGAATATGTCTTACTCATGAGCAAACTACTCGGAATCAATCTATTTTTCCTCTAACAAAGTTTCTGTTTAAGTTTTGAATGCCTTTGATCAAAACGGGGAGATTGAAGACTCGGACACTCGCTTAATACGTTTCGAGTTATGAAAAAGGAATCGGGTATAACGATTTCATACATGTAGAGTTTTGATTCCAAGGCATTCTCTCGTGTCCTAGAAACTTAGTTGGATAAAATGGTATTTTCTCTAAGTGATACATCTTTCACCTATCATTTTTATCGCTTTTCCGTAGCGACTCGAAAACTCGGTTCTTTATTCCGAGTCCAACCTCACTCGGATTAATCGCATTTTTGAATATACCGAGTATTCCGTTGTTTCTCACTCAGAATCTGACTTGTGGTTATTTGTTCTATTTCGTTATAGTCGGTATTCTTAGTTTATTTCATGCTTAGTCTATATCAAGTTAATCCTCTCTAATATCCTTTATCGAACTTGATTCTTCGCTTAGACTAAGTCGGATGGAATTCCGAGTATCATGGATATTAGACTCGAAAATTCCATTTCGTTTCGACTCGAATAATCTGTTGCTTAACTACTATAATTATTTTATTATCTGCGTCTAATCTTAGGCCAAAGTATTCTATACTTTGAGAACCAAAATTGATTTACTTTTGTAGGTTATTCAATCGAGGATACATTTTTCAAAATACGTAAGTAACCGGCTTCGAACGTCAAATCACCAGCAGACATGGCTCTTCACCATCCTTGCTCCAGTCCCAGAAGATTGTGTCGAAGTCGTATGCTTCCATATCCGAAAACTGAACGCCAAGCTTAACGGTGGTTTTCACCTCATTTTTCAAGACACTACCGATGGTTTTGGGACTTCTAAGAGAGTTAAACCGTTGTCCAACGTTCATATTTCAACGGACACTTTCGAGCACTCGAAAGCCTCTATCAACGGTCACGGAAGACTCTCGGTCAGCGAGATAAAGATAACGGCTACTCGCTTGGTTATCTATAAATAGAAGCCACTTCACAAGACTTGAAGGTTGCCGAACATATTGTTTATACACATACTTGATCAAAGTTATTGTATTCACTTTCAATCTTCAACTTACAACTCCCACTCGTAATTCATTACTTTCGAGTTGTAAGGTCTTGTACTTAGTTACAAACTCTTCTTACATTCTTTGTAAGGTCCCTTGACTAAGCTATAAAGGTTATCTCAGCTTAGTTGTCCCTGGCTGTAAGGGTTATCTTAGCTAGGAAGTACTAGATCGGATAAGGGAACTTCGAGTCTAGGAAAACTTGTATAGAGTTGTCTAAGGGAGCAACTCGGGTTCGATCAGTTCACGTTATTTTGTGGACTCAAAATAGTGGATTTGACTTCGTGGCTGGATTGACACGGCCGTGGTTTTCTGCCCTAGGAGGGTTTCCACGTAAAATCTTAAGTGTTATCTTTCCGAGTTCATTCTAGACTCGAGCGACTTTACTCGCTCTTGTTTCTTCGATTCATTGCTTTCGAGTCCAATCTTTTCGACCCTGTTGACGGACTCGGAATCTGTCTTTGTCCCTTTCTGCGCTAAAGTGTGAGTTTTCACAAAGAATTTTCTATCACCCTATTCACCCCCTCTAGGGTGACTCAGACTCTCCCCGAGCAAACCTTCACTCTTCCTTCTCCTCCTCGAGCTGAGCTACTTCCGCTGCATCTTCTTCTTCTTCAACCTTAGCCAAGGGAAACTTAGCTGGGCTAGAGGACTCCTCGAAGTATCCGAAGTTTCGGGACCTAGATAGCCTTGGATCGACGTTCTTGGAGGAGTTGGAGATGCTAGCGCTGCTCATTAATGTGGCCCTTGAGTTTGATCATCGGATCTTATTGCTCCTGGATTTGAGACTGGCCTATCTTCTTGTTGATCACCAGGCTTTAATGAACAGCTTTTAGAGAGTAGAGGCTGCCTTGATATTCTTCGGACACGAGAGGAAAGTTTGTCTACCGGAACGATAAACATAGCCTCGGAGGTTGTAGAAGGTGGTTGACAAGTGGATGGAGGAGGGAGTGGTAGAGGAATCCGAGTCCGACTGGGAGGGGGTACAGGGCTTTTTAACTCGGACTCGTCAACCCGGACACCAAGCTTGAATTCCCGAGATCCGTAGCCCAAAAGCTCCTTCCTACCCACCATTATGGCAGCCTCGAAACTGCATTTGGATCCGATGGGAGGGGAACCTTGAATTGTTTGAAAACAACGATCGGAAGGGCTCCAAAGGGAAATGGAGCAGACTTTTGGATTCAGCGAGCACTTGGGCCATCCGCTAAGAATAGCAGGGAAGAGGTCTACGTCGTAGCCCTCTAGAGTATCACATAAAGCTTTGAAAATCTTGGAATTGGGATTCTCTTTGCTAGAGTGATGAGAAAAGAAAGTTCTCATCAAGAGAAAACAAAGAAGTCCGGCCTCGGTCTTCATTTGAGTCACCGAGAAATTTTTACGTGACTCAAGGACCTCCTTAGCGTACTTCTCAAAGAACTCATTTGCAATCTTTATTAATGGGATGGGATTGCAGTTAAGAAAAAGAGAAGAAACTTTGAAGATTTTATAAAGGAGAGAGAGGTTGATACGAACAACCTTCTCTTGAACTCATGAAGTGTTGACTCCCTTAGATTAAGACATATTGGAGTAGAACTCGGCAATGAGTTGAGGATAGATAAATTCACTAAAGCACAAGAAATTGTACAGTCCATTGCTCTTTATGTTTTGCAACCACGAAAACGAAGTGGTTGGAAAGAATTTGTCATCCAACGTAAGGTGTTGGTCGACGAAGATCTTAGAGGGGTTAGAGGTACCCTCTTGAGGAGTTTTAGTGCGGGGCTTCTTGGTACCGGACCCCAGCAAATTAGGTGCAGAACCCTTTTTAGGCATGGTGACTATTTTTGAGAAAAACAAGAGGACGAGAAAGAGAGAGAGAGAGAAAGAAAGCCAAAAGAGTACGAGCGTTAAGAATTCGAGAGAGAGAGAATTCGAGTGAGCGAGAATGCTTAGAAAGTAAGAAGGTAGTGAGTAAAGTAAAGAAATGAAGGTAAAGGATTGCTTTTTATAGCAAAAGAAATGACCTTTAGCCTTTGATCTTACCGAAGCTTTAACGGCTGTCTCGGACAGGTGTGACGTTTTCGCTCTCCGACGGTTAGAATTCCAACGGCTTTGTTCCAACGGCTAGTTGTCTCTTATCAAAATGCATGGCGAGAGAGAGATAGAAGAAAGACTTTTCGAAAATATTTTTGAAATTCTCCATTTATCTAGAGATGATTCCGGATGTTTGATGTCCATTTTGCTCAAAAATTGAGTCCGACTCAGTATGGTTTCCGAGTGACTCGGAACACTCGAGATACCGAATAACTCATAGCTCGGTCTCACTCGGTCGACTAATCCATTTGTTATTTAAAAAAATATATAACACATAATTATGCAAGGAAATTTTACTTAGAAAAGCACATAATCATACATTAATCATGCCAAGCTCATTCCTAATAAAACAAAACTGATCCTCACTGAGTGGCATAATGAAAATATCAGCTCACTGAAATTTCATAGGAATGAATTCAAGTTCGTTATCACCTTTCTCAGAATGGTCTCTCGGAAAATGATACATGACCTCAATATGCTTTGTCTTTTAGTGCTTGAACTCGGATTCTTAGTGATGCTGATTGCACCTTGATTGTCACACTTGATTAGGATAGATTTGAATGAGAGTCCAAGATCCTTCAACTGTTGCTTGATCTAAAGAAACTAAGCACAGCAAGCTCCAGCTGCAATGTACTCGGCTTCAACAGTTGATAGAGCAACTGACTTACGCTTCTTAGAGTGCCAAGATATGAGCGATTGACCCAGAAATTAGCATTCTCCATATTCATTCTTTTTGTCAACTTTGTAACTAGCATAGTCAACATCCGAGTATCCAGCGAGGGTCGGTTCCGAGTCTCTTGAAAACCATAGACCAAGATTCCGAGTCCCTGCAAAATATCTGAAAATCCTCTTCACCACGGTTAGATGTGATTCTTTTGGATTAGCTTGAAATGAAGGTTTGCTCTTGGAGAGCATAAATCACCCTAGAGGGGGTGAATAGGGTGATGAGGAAACTTGCTTGAAAATTAAAGCGAATAAGGATCTGATGAGAGTGAGAGGCAAGGATATACTCGGAAAAGCATGACCTCGGAATGTAGTAAGTTGTGAAGAAACAGATCGATCGGAATTCTAAAATTGTCCGAGTCTAGAATGTACTCGAAAAGAAATAACTCAAAAAGTATGTGGAAACCCTCCTGGGGCAGAAAACCACGGACCGTGCTAAGCCAAGCACAAAGTCGAATCCACTATTTTGAGTCCACAAAATGCGATAGATCGACTTGACCTGAGTTGCTCCCTAGACAACTCCTTACAAGTTTTTCCTAGACTCGAAATTTCCTTATCCGATCTAGTACTTCCTAACTAAGATCACCTTTACAGTTAGGGACAACCGAGCTGAGTTAACCCTTACGAGCTTAGTCAAGGGACCTTACTTAGAGAGTAAGAAAGAAAGTGTTTGCAGATCGAGTACAAGGACTTACAACTCGGAAAGTTATCACATACGGAATTGGAGTTTTAAGTAGAAGATTGAGAATGATTACAATGACTTTTTGCTTAAGTATGTATATTAACAATAGATTCGGCAATCTTCAAGTCTTGAAAGTTGGCTTCTATATATAGATGAACAAGCAGCTTAGCCGTTGAATACATCTTCTGACTGGAGGTCCTTTGTAACCGTTGTAAGGGATTTTCGAGTCAATCGAGAAAATATTCGTTGAGATATGAACATTAAGCAACGGTTTTTGACTCCTTTGGAAGTCCTACAACCACTGGTAGTGTCTTTAAAAATAAGGTGGAAACCACTGTTGAGCTTGGTGTTGTAGATTTCCAATTTTGGAAACGGACAACCCCGACATAGTGTCCGGGGCTAGGTCAAAGGTGGAAAAAGCCTTGTCTCGTTGGTCATTTGACATTTTGAAACCGGTTACTTTTGAAGTTCAAAATTAGGGTAGCCTCGTTTGAATAACCTACAAAAGTAAATCAATTTGGTTCTCAAAGTATAAAATACTTTGGTCTAAGATTAGACACAGATAATGATATGATTAAGATAATTAAATGACTAATTATCCGAGTCGGAAAAGGAATGGAATTTTCCGACTCTAATATCCATGATACTTAAAATTCCATCTCGAGTCAGTCTAAAAGAGAATCAAGTTAGATAAAGAATATCGAGTGAACAAACTTGATCTAGACTAAAACAAAGTTCAAACAACACAAGCTAACTTGGAATAGAAAATTAAAACCGTAATTCCTGGAACATGAAGTCGGACACGAGTTTATGTGTGTGAATATAAGAGTTTGAACATGCAATAATTCTAAGTGTTGAATAACTCAAAACTAAGTTAGTACAAGTATGCTTTCCGAGTCGAGTTAGAGTCATGCAAAGAAATATGACATAATTTCTAGAACACTCGGAATAAAAGCTATATCACTCGGAAAACTTTCTAAGGAACATAGAATGACTTGTAATCAAAACCCTATGAGGGAAGAGATCTTATACCTGATTCTTGGATGGAACTTAGAAAAGTGTAGGTATAAAGCCCGAGTCTTCAATCTCCCCTTTTTATGAAAGGCATTCCATACTTAGACAGAAATTTTGTAAATGATATTGTAAATTTACTCGGAAAATAACTTAAGATTTCATAGCAAGAGCTATCATATCGTAGTAAGAAACAAAGCAAAAACAGATAGATGCATTGTCTGTAAATAACATGTCGAGCAAGAAACTTCGATTATTAATGAAATGCAGTACTTCATTAATTTAACGGAAAGAAATATTTACACAAGGTGAGACAGACTCCCCTAAACAAGACAACAAATTTTTTTATCTATTCTCCCCTTGCCTTTCAATAAAAACAAAAAATGGGAAGAATACGAGCAAGAAGTACATATTTGATGTCCGGACAAAAAAATAAATGAAGCACTTGTAAATAAAAGACTAAGAAATTAAGGATGGGATGGGTTAGTCTAAGTTGAGGAGGAAGGACGAGTGGTGCGCCGCGCTGATAAGATCTTGACTATGTGCTTGAGCGCGGCGGAAGGAGTACATGGATCTCTAGCATTGGCTCGGTTCGAGTGGCCGACCTAGAACTAGGTCGTCCGGAGGCTCGTCCTCTTGGAACCGAATGACCTGGAGGGGTGTGCTTGAGGTTGACCTGCTGCCGACCGTCCTAATCGGCGGGTTCTTTCGACCCACTCGGACCGGTGTCCGAGCTGATCACTTCGGTTGCGCTTTAGGAGCACCCGGACCCTTAATTGTTGCTCCTTATCCTTCTTGCTCTCCTTGGCCTTCCGGCTCACCATGCTCGAAAGGCTCTTCCGCTTCTTCTTAATCTTCTTCTTCACCCTCTCCTCTCGTTGGAGGACGACTTAGTAGGGCTCGAGGATTCCTTAGAAGTGTCTCGAGTCTCCTTGATCTTGAGCTGCCTTGGATCGTCTCTCCTTAAGAAGCTCAATCAGCTCCCTCTGCTCCTTCACTAGAGCCTTTATCTTGAGTAGCACATCCTGTTGCTCTCGGAGTTGAGATTGGGCGGTTTTACGGTTGATGGTCATAGACTGGAAGACGAGTCTTGAATGACCGGAGGAGGTCCCTAAGTTCCAAGGCCACGAGAGGAGATTTTGTCCATGAAAGCAGAGGACAAAATGGAAGAGAGAGTTTTAGAAGCACTTGAGGTGGAGGCACCACCAGGTGGAGCGAGGAAGAGACAGAGGGGTGTCTTTTCGAGTCCGAGGCGGAGAAGGTGGCCTCGGCTACGAGCTGTGAACCCGGACACCGGGTTCGGTTTCCTGGTATCCATACCCCGAAGTTCCATTTTGCCAACTACAATGGGAGGCTTAGAAACTGCGGTCGAGTCCGAGGGAAGAGGAACTTTGAATTGTTTTAAGATGAGAGTAAGAAGAGCACCGAAAGGGAGAGGGGTGTTCTTCTTGTTCGAAGTTTGAGCTGGCGCAGCTGCCATTTGCTCAATAATAGCAGGAAAGAGGTCTACTTTGTAGCCCTCGAGAATATCAAAGAGTGCTTTGAGGTGCTTGGAGTTGGGGTTCTCCTTGCTAGAGTGCTTGTGAGAAGAAAGTTCTCATCGAGCAAGAAACACAGAAGACGAGCTTCGATTTTAGGCGAGTCACGAGAAAATTTTTGCGTGACGCAGGGAACTCTTTTGCATCCTTTTCAAAGAAGTCGTCAATGACTTCATTGAAAGGTATTGGATTACTTGTTTAAGAAGAGAGAGGATACCTTGAACAGGACAATGGAGGAGGGAAGTATTGATTCGAACGGTTATGTTACGAACTCGAAGGTGATAATACCTTTAGAGCTGGAAAGATATGTGTAGAACTCATAAACGAGTTCGGGATATATGAAATTGCTAAAGCAAAGAAAATTGTAGACCTCGATCAACCGTATATGAGGCAACCACGAAAATTTTGTGGTTGGGAAGAATTTATCATCCAGCAGCAAGATGCTTTGGGTGACAAGAGGTTTAGAATTTGAGGGGCCTTCTTGTCTTTTGGTGCGGGGTTTCTTGGTGGCGAGAACCAAGAAAATCGGGATGAGAACCTCTTTTTGGCATTTTAATGTGAAAAGAGAGATTAGGTAAGCTTGAGACAGAGAGTAGAAGAGAAGAAGACTCGAAGAAAGTGAAAGATAAAAAGAAAAAATAGAAGAAGAATGAGATTGAGAGCAACAGAGCTTACTTGAGATGTTCTTCACGAAGCTTGAGAACGTTGTGTGTCGCTTTTAGTCACCGAGATCGTGGTCACGAGGATTTGATTTCGAGAGAGAGAGTAAGCCTAGAGTGAAGTAAAGAAATAAAGGAGAATAAGCGTTATTTATAAGAAAAATAAACGTCCTTCAATATCCGTTCGACTCATCTCTTTCAGCGAGTCACCTCGAAACGGTGTGACGGTTCTCTTCTTCAACGGTTAGAATTCCAGCGGTTTGTTTCCCAACGACTAGTTGTCTGATCGTTGTGCACGAGAGAGAGAGAGAAAAAGAAAGATTTTGAAAATAAATTCTGAAATTCTCCACTTGTCTAGAGATGATTTCGAAGTTGGATGTCCATTTTCTCAAAGTCCGAGTCCGACTCGGTTCGGTTTCGAGTGACTCGAAGCTGGAAATAAATGATAACTATCGGCTCAATATCACTAAATCAACTGAACTAATGGTTATTTAAGAAATGCAATCACATAACACATAATCATGCAATAAAGATTTTCACATAGAAAGCAAATAATTAAGCATTTAACATACCAAGCTCATTCCTAATAAAACAAAACCGATCTTCACTAAGAGGCTCAGTAAAGATATCAGCTAATTGAAGATTTGTAGGAATGAATTCGAGTTCAATATCACCTTTCTCGGAATGATCTCTTAAGAAATGATACCGACCTCAATGTGTTTCGTTTTTAGTGCTTGAACTAGATTTTTGGTGATGCTGATTGCACTCTAATCATCACACTTAATTGGCACTAATTTGAAAGAAAGTCCAAGATCTCTAAAGTGTTGATTTATCCATAAAATTTGAGCACAGCATGCTCCAGCTGCAATATACTCAACTTCGGCGGTTGATAGAGCTACCGAGTTTTGCTTCTCCGAGTGCCAAGATATTAAGGATTGACCTAGAAATTGGCAAGCCCCTGAAGTGCTCTTTCTATCAACTTTGTATCTAGCGTAATCAGCATCCGAGTATCAAGTGAGAGTCAATTCGAGTCTCTAGAGTACCATAGACCTAAATTACGAGTCCCTCCAAGATATCCGAAGATTCTCTTCACCGCGAGTGAGATGTGATTCTCTTGGATTAGCTAGGAATCTTGTGCATAGACAAACACTGAACATTATATCCGGTCTACTTGGATGTAAGATATAGCAAAGATCCAATCATACCTCGATAGAGTTTCGATCTATTGCTTTACCTTTATCGTCCGGGTCCGGTTTCAAGCTACTTGCTCATAGGTGTTGCTTGCATGCTTTGCATCTTGAAGTTTATACTTCTTCGGCAGCTCCTTAGTATACTTTGATTAATGGACATAGATTCCATTTTTGTCTTGCTTGATTTGTAGACCAAGGAAGAAATTAAGTTCTCCCATCATGCTGATTTGAAATTCTGTCTCATTAACTCGGAAAAATCTTAACACGGAATTTCATTATTAGCTCCAAAAATTATATCATCAACGTATATCCGAGCGATAAGGAAATCTTTCCCCTTGATTTTTATAAAGAGAGTCTTGTCAATCTAACCTCTTCTAAAATCATTTTGAACCAATAAATTGCTCGAGTCTTTCATACGAAGCTCCGGGAGCTTGTTTAAGACCATAAAGAGCTTTTCGAAGTTTGAAAACATGATTTGGAAATTCGAGTTTTCAAATCCAGGGGCTGCTCAACATAGACTTCCTCTTCGATAAAACCATTGAGAAAAGCACACTTAACATCCATTTGATATAACTTGATATTCATGCTAGATGCAAATCCTAATAGAATTCTAACGGCTTCAATTACGGCAACAGTGCAAAGGTTTCCCCACAATCAATCCCTTCTTCCTGATTGTAACCTTGACCCACAAGTCTAGCGCTATTTCGACTACCAATCCACCTTCATCCAGTTTGTTCTTGAAAAGCCACTTGGTTCCGATGACTTGGGTGATCAAAAGGTCGTTTGGGCGAGTCCAAACTTGGTTTCTTTTAAATTAATTGAGTTCCTCTTGCATGGCCTCTACCCATTCATGTTCATTTAGGGCCTCTAATGCATTTTTAGGTTCGAGTTAATGATATGAATGCAGTGAATACACATAGATTCCGAAGAGAGGAACGAGTTCTTACCCCACTTGTTGATATCGAGATAATATGTTTTCTAGTGGGTGACTAGAAGCATACTTGAATGCTCTACCTGTTCTCCGATTCACCGGATCTGTTGGCTGAATTACTTTATCCTTTGAAGCTTGTTACGAGTGAATCTGTTCATCAGATTGTCCTTCATCATTCGAGTGGGTTCTTGAGTTGTCCCAATCCGAGTCACTTTGTTTTGAGTGACTTCATTCCGAGCTGGTTGGGTTTGATTCCTGATAGGCTTGTTTTCATCATGATCATCACTTCTACTGAGCTTTAGGTCCGAGAAGGTTGGCTCACTTGGTTTTTCCTATTCAAGCTCATCAAACACAACATGGATGCTTTCTTCCACTTTGTTAGTTCTTTAATTGAAAATGCGATAAGCTTTACTATGAGAAGAGTAACCCGAGAAAAATACCTTCATCCGACCGAGCATCAAACTTGGTCGGGTGATCCTTACCATTGTTGTGAACAAAATATTTACATCTAAAGGTTTTGAAATATGAGATATTGGGTGAAGGTTTGCTCAAGGAGAGGCTAAGTCACCCCGGGGGGTGAATAGGGTGGTGAAAGATTTTTCGAAAAGTCAAAATCTTTTGATCAAAGGACAGACGAAGTAGGTTTTGAGTCTACAATAGGGTCGGAAAAGTATGTACTCGGAATAAAGATGTAAAGAGAGCTGAGGCTTTAAGACAGTCCGAGTCTAGAATGAACTCGGAAAGTAAAGACACCGAAAATACATGGAAACCCTCCTGGGGCGAAAACAACGGACCATGCTAATCCAAGCACGAAGTCAAATCCACTATTTTGAGTCCACAAAATACGATAGATCGACCGACCCCGAGTTGCTCTCTTAGACAACTCTTTACAAGTTTTTCCTAGACTCGGAAATTCCCTTATCCGAACTAGTACTTCCTAGCTGAGATAACCCTTACAGCTAGGGACAAGCTGAGCTGAGTTAACCCTTACAGCTCGGTCAAGGGACCTTACTTAGAGAGTAAGTAGAGAGTTTGTAACTAAGAACAAGACCTTACAACTCGGAATGTAATGAATTACGAGTGGGAGTTGTAAGTAGAAGATTGAGAGTGAATAAAATGACTATTACTTAAGTACGTGTATGGACAATATGTTCGGTAATCTTAAAGTCTTAAGAGTTGGCTTCCTTTTATAGATGACCAGCGAGAATAGCCGTTGAGTCCATCGTCCGACTGGAAGTTCTTTGTGACCGTTGTTAAGGATCTTCCGAGTCACTCGGAAAGTATCCGTTGAGATATGAACGTTGGACAACGGTTCTTGACTCTTTTCGAAGTACCAAAACCACTGGCGGTGTCTTGAAAGATAAGGTGGAAACCACCGTTTAGCTTGGTGTTGCAGATTTCCAGTTTTGGAAACAGACAGCCCTAACACGATCTTACGGGGCTAGGTCATAGATGGAAAAAGCCTTGTCTGCTCGGTGATTTGACGTTTTGAAGCCAGGTTACTTTTGTAATTCAAAAAGTGTAGCCTCGTTTGAATATCCTGCAAAAGTGAATCAAATTGGTTCTCAGATTATAAAATACTTTGGTCCAAGATTAGACATAGATAATAATATAATTAAGATAATTAAGTGACTAATTATCCGAGTCGGAAAAGGAATGGAATTTTCGAATCTAATATCCATGAAACTCGAAATTCATGCCGAGTTAGTCTAAGCGCGAATCAAGTTACATAAAGAACATCGAGTGAAATAAACTTGATCTAGACTAAGCATGGTTCGGACTAGAAGCGCCGACTCTAACAGAATAAGACCTGTAACATTAAGTCGGACCTGAGTGCGGTTATGTAAATGCTAGTCATTTGAACATGCGATACTTCTAAGTGATGAGAGACTCGGAGCCGAGTGAAACAACGTGAGTGCATATATGTTTTCCGAGTCACACAGAGACAAGCAAAAATACATGAAATAATTACTATATCACTTAGAGGAAATACTATATCACTCGGAAAAGTTTCTAAGGTACGAGAGAATGACTTGGAATCAAAACTCTATAAGTAAGAAAGTCTTATACCTGATTCCCTTGTTAGAACTCGAAATGTGTGGAGTAAAGTCTCGAGTCTTCAATCTCCCCTTTGTGATGAAAGGCATTCCATACTTAGACGAAACTTTGTTAGTGATATAGATCTGTTTTTGTATACTTGCTCGAGAAAATAAGATAAGTAAAGCATACTTAAAGTATCGGATCATAAAGAATAGATACTCAGCAATTGTCAATGAAATAATGCTAACTCGTAAATGTTTGCATTAAACAATAATCTCGAGAGAATTGAAAAGAAATGCATTAATTCATTTAAGTTAAAGAAAGTATATACGAGAGATAGAGAGTGAGAAACTCCCCTAAAAAAGACAACAAATTTTTCTATCTATATTCTCCCCCTTGCCTTTTAGCAAAAAACAATAAAAAAAAAAGGGAAGAATACAACAGGTAGTACATATTTGATGTCCGGACAAAAAGATAAGTAAAAGAAAATAGAATTCCGGGAAGAAGAAGAATCGGCAAACTTTGGAATTGTGACACGAGTGCATGGTGTCCGCCTAAGAAGGAGAGGGGTTGTCCGAGTAGAAGAGGAAGGACGAGTGGTCCTCCGGCGCTGATATGATCTTGAAGATGTGCTTGAGCGCGACGGAGGGAGGACAGGGATCGCCGTCAAGGGCTCGGCTCCGAGTGGCCGACCCGGAACGAGAGGATCCAGAGGTTCCTCCATGTGGGGCTCGGTACACGGGGGTCGCTCGGTCGACCCGCTGCAGGTTTGCCTTATGCGGCTAGGTCTTCGACCCACTCAAGCTGCTGTCCGAGCTAAGTACTTCCAGTTGAGCTTTAAGAGCACTTTAACCCTCAGCTGTCCCTCCTTCTTCTTATTTTTGTTCCTCCCCTTGCCTATAAGGAGCTGCCTCAACCGCAGGCTCCTCGGCTTCTGCTTCTTCTTGGTCTTCGTCTCCATCCTCCCCGCTATCCGAGGAGGTCTTGGCCGGGCTCGAGGACGCTTCGGATGTGTCCGAGTCGCCATGGTCCTGAGCTGCCTTGGACTTTCTCTCCTGGAGGAGCTCGATCAACTCCTTCTGCTCCTTCACCGGGCCCTTCATCTCGATAAGCGAGTCCTGCTTGCTCTCGATTTGAGACTCGGGCGGTCTTTTGGTTGATGGCCATAGATCGATAGAGAGTCTTGAATGACCGGAGCATGTCTTTGAATTCCAAGGACACATAGTTGATTTTGTCCAAGAAAGCGGAAGACAAAATGGAGGAGAGAGACTTAGAGGCACTCGAGGTGGACGCACCACCAGGTGGGGCAGGGAGAGAAAGGGGTTTTCTTTACGAGTCCGAGGCGGAGAAGGTGGCCTCGGCTACGAGTTATGCACCCGGACACCAGGTTGAGTTTCCTGGTATCCGTACCCTGAAGTTACTTTTGCCGATAACAACGGCGGCCTCGAAACAGCGTTTGGGTCCGAGGGGAGAGGAACTTTGAATTATTGGAATACAAGGGTGAGAAGAGCACCGAAAGGAAAAGGGGTGTTCTTCTTGGATTGGAGTTGAGCTGGCACAGCTGCCATTTGCTTGATTATTGAAGGAAAGAGGTCTACTTCATAGCCCTCAAGAATGTCAAAAAGAGCTTTTCAATGCTTGGAGTTAGGGTTGTTCTTGCTAGAATGCTGAGAGAAGAAAGTTCTCATCAGCAAAAGCACGTAAGACGTCCTTCGACTTCAGTGAATCACGGAAAAGTTTTTGCGTGACTCGGGGAACTATTTTGCGTATTTTTCAAAGAAGTCGTCAGCGACTTCGAGTGAAAAGAATAGGGTTGTTGTTCAAGAAAGAGAGGAGATCTTGAACAAGCGATGGAGGAGGGAAGTGTTTATACGAACGGTTACGTTCGAAACCCGGAGGTTAGAACACCTTCGAGCTTGTGAGGTGAGTGTAAAACTCGGACACGAGTTCAAGGTAGATGAACTCGCTGAAACAAAGAAAGTTATAAACCCCGAGTTGTTTGGATGTGTGGCAACTTGGTGGTTGGGAAGAACTTGTCGTCCGGCGATAAGATCTTGGGTGACAACAGGTTTAGAGGTGGACGAGCCTTCTTGGCTTTTTGTGTATGGCTTCTTTGAGGAAGGGCCAAGAAAGTCAAGGTGAGAACCTCTTTTAGGCATTTTGGATGAGAGAAAAGAAAAGTGAAACTTTGAGAGAGAGT
Organism: Talinum fruticosum; assembly: GCA_021018815.1. Lineage (NCBI taxonomy): Eukaryota > Viridiplantae > Streptophyta > Magnoliopsida > Caryophyllales > Talinaceae > Talinum > Talinum fruticosum. The sequence continues at coordinate 97,399 of JAITYX010000046.1, read as the reverse complement.
AGAAGAGAATAGATCGACGAGAATGAAAGAAAAGGAGTAAAAGAAAGAGATGAGAGCGATCGAGCTTACTTGAGATGAGCTTTACGAAGCTTGAAAATGTCCGAAGTCACTGTAGAAAGCTTGTGCGCGAAGTTTTTGATCGAGAGAGAGAGAGAGAGAGAGTAAATAAAATGCAAAGCAGCGAGATGAAGGAGAATAGGCGCTATTTATAGAAAAAATAATCGTCCTTCAATATCCGTTCGACTCAGCTTTTTCATCGATCACCTCCGACCGGTATGACGGTTCTCTTCTCAACGGTTAGAATTCCGAGAAAGAGAAAAAGATTTTGAAAATTAATTCTGAAATTCTCCACTTATCTAGAGATGATTTCAGAGATTTGATGTCCACTTTGCTCATCAATCTGAGTTTGACTCGACTTAGTTTCCGAGTGACTCGAAACTACACACAAATAATAAATATCGGCTCGAGTATCACTAAGTCAACTGAACTAAGGGTTATTAACGAAGTGTAAACGCATAACACATAATCATGCAATGAGATTTTCACATAAGAAAGCACATAATTATGCATTTATCATTCCAAGCTCATTCCTAATAAAACAAAACTGATCCTCACCAAGAGGCTTAGTAAAGACATCAGCTAATTGAAGATTAGTAGGAATGAATTCAAGTTCGATATCACCTTTCTCAGAATGGTATCTTAAGAAATGATACTCGACCTCAATGTATTTTGTTTTTGAGTGCTGAACCGGATTTTTGGTGATGCTGATTGCACTTTGATTATCACACTTGATTGGGACTGATTTGAAAGAAAGTCCAAGGTCTCTCAAGTGTTGCTTTATCTATAAAATCCGAGCACAGCATGCTCCAGCTGTAATATACTCAGCTTCAGCGAGTGGATAGAGCTACTGAGTTTTGCTCCTTTGAGTGCCAAGATATTAGGGATTGACCCGTAAATTGTCAAGCTCCTGAGGTGCTCTTTCTATCAACTTTGTATCCAGCGTAATCCCCATCCGAGTATCCAGGTGAGAGTCAATTCCGAGTCTCTTGAGTACCATAGACCTAAGTTCCGAGTCCTGCAAGATATCTGAAAATTTTCTTCACCGCAGTGAGATGTGATTCGTTTGGATTAGTTTGGAATCTTGCGCATAAACATACACTCGAACATTATATTTCGCTTCGTTGGAAGTAAGATATAGCAAAGATCCAATCATACCTCGATAGAGTTTCTAATCTATTGCTTTACCTTTCTCGTCCGAGTCAAGTTTTATACTTGCTACTCATGGGTGTAGCTGCGTGCTTTGCATCTTGGAGTTTGTATTTCTTTAGCGACTCCTTGGTATACTTTGATTGATGGACATAGATTCCATCTTTGTCTTGTTTGATTTGTAGACCAAGGAAGAAATTGAGTTCTCCCATCATACTCATTTGAAACTCCTCTCTCATTAAGTCGGAAAAGTCTCGAGCATAGATTTTCATTACTAGCTCCAAAAATTATATCATCGACATATATTTGAGCAATAAGAAAATCTTTCCCTCTGGTTTTTATGAAGAGAGTCTAGTCGATCTGACCCCTTCTAAAATCATTTTGAACCAAGAAATTGCTCGAGTCTTTCATACCAAGCTCCGGGAGCTTGTTTAAGACCATAAAGAGCTTTTTGAAATTTGAAAACATGGTTTAGAAAATCAGAGTTTTCAAAACTAGGAGGTTGCTCGACATAGATTTCCTCTTCAATAAAACCATTGAGAAAAGCACACTTAACATCCATTTGATATAATTTGATATTCATGCTAGATGCAAATGCTAACAGGATTCTAATGGCTTCAATTCAGCAACGAGTGCAAAGGTTTCCCCACAATAAATCCCTTCTTCTTGATTGTAACCTTGAGCCACAAGTCTAACCTTATTTCGACCACCAACCCTCCTTCATCCAGTTTGTTCTTGAAAACGCATTTGGTTCCTATGACTGGGTGGTCGGAAGGTCGTTTGGTCGAGTCCGGACTTAGTTTCTTTCGAATTGATTGAGTTCCTCTTGCATGGCCTCGACCCATTCAGGTTCATTTAGGGCCTCTAGTGCATTTTTGGGTTCAATTAATGAAATGAATGCAATGAATGCACATAGATTTTGAAGATAGGAACGAGTTCTTCACCCACTCGCTGATATCAAATAATATGTTTTCTAGTGGGTGACTAGAAGCGTACTTGAAAGCTCTACCTATTCTCTTATTCACCAGATTTGTAGGCTGAACTACTTGATCTTCGGAGGCTTGGTCCGAGTGATCGGTTTGCTCTTCAGCATTCTCGGTGGATTCTTAAGTCTGTCTCGTTCGAGTCACTTCATTCCGAGTGACTTCATTATGAGCTGTTTGAGTTTGAATCTTGACATATTCACGTTCATCACTATCATCGTCTCTCGAAGACTCGAGACACTTGCTCGGCAAAATTCTGAGTTCTAACAGAGGAATCGGGTATAAGAATTTCTCACTTATAGAGTTTTGATTCCAAGGCATTCTCTGTACCTTAGAAACTTTTACGAGTGACATGGTATCTTCTCTAAGTGATATAGCATTTACTTCATGTACTCTTGCTTGTCTTCGAGTGACTCACAATGTATTTAGAATATCCCACTCAATTCCGAGTCCCTCATCACTTAGATATATCGCATGTTGAATTGACTAGTATTTCTCTTTACCGCACTCAGGAATGACTTCATGTTATAAGTTCTATTTTGTTGGAGTCGGTGCTTCTAGTCCGAATCATGCTTAGTCTAGATCAAGTTTGTTTCACTCGATATTCGTTGTATAACTTGATTCCTGCTTAGACTAACTCGGATGGAATTTTGAGTTTCATGGATATTAGACTCGGAAAATTCCACTCACTTTCCGACTCGAGATAATTAGTTGCTTAATTATCTTATTTATATTATTATTTGTGTCTAATCGTGGATCAAAGTATTTTATACTTTGAGAACCAAAATTGATTTACTTTTGTAGGTTATTCAAACGAGGATACACTTTTTGAATTACAAAAGTAACCGGCTTCAAAACGTCAAATCACTAGCAGACATGGCTTTTCCTCTTCTCTGGCCTAGCCCCGGAAGATTGTGTCGTGGCTGTCTGTTTCCAAATCTGGAAAACTGAAACGCTAAGCTTAATGGTGGTTTCCACCTTATCCTTCAAGACACCGCTAGTGGTTTTGGGACTTCCAAAAGAGTTAAGAACCGTTACCCAATGTTCATTTCACAACGGATACTTTCTGAGTGACTCGAAAGTTCTTAACAACGATCACAAAGGACCTCCCGTCGAAGTTGGAGATAACGGCTATGCTACTTGGTCATCTATAAATAGAAGCCAACTCACAAGACTTGAAGATTGCCGAACCTATTGTTAATACACGTACTTGAGCAAAGTCATTGTATTCATTCTCAATCTTCTACTTACAACTCCCACTCTGTAATTCATTACTTTACGAGTTGTAAAGTCTTGTACTTAGTTACAAACACTTTCTTACTTTCGGGTAAGGTCCCTTGACTAAGCTATAAAGGTTAACTCGGCTTTATCTCAGCTAGGAAGTACTAGATCAAATAAGGGAATTTCTAAGTCTAGGAAAACTTGTAAAGAGTTGTTTAAGGGAGCAACTTGGGTTCGGTGAGTCTACTGTATGTTGTGGACTCAAAATAACAGATTTGACTTCGTGCTTGGATTAGCACGGTTCATGGTTTTTGCCCCAGGAGGGTTTCCACGTAACTTCTTTGTTTTTACTTTACGAGTACATTCTAGACTCGGACAGTCTCAAAGCTTCGACTTTATCCGCCTCTTTACTCTTTATAGCAATTACGAGTTCATACTTTTCGACCCTACTTTTGACTCGGAATCGTTTCTGCCTCCACTTTGACAAAAAGTTTATTTTTCAAAGAAAATCCTCCATCACCCTATTCACCCCCTCTAGGGTGACTCGGACTCGTCCCCGAGCAAACCTTCAATTGGTATCGAGCCTAGCCTTTCGAAAGGATCTAACCATCCAAAGGTATAAAGATCCAATGGCTCGGAACAACAAAGAGTTCGATGAAGGAAGATCTTCCAATAGACCACCAAAATTCAAATGATCAAATTTCGTGCACTTGGAAGAAGCTCATGGAATGTTTCCTTCTAGATCATGATGAAGATGTTTGGGAGATCATACAACAAGGAAACTATATTCCCATGAAGACGAGAGGAGTTTAGAATCATTCCCAAGACAAAGGCCAAGTTAACTCTAGGTGAAGCGGAGAAGTTCGGAAAGAACTTCAAGGCAACGAACATTCCGATGTGCGCCATCGGCTCGGAAGAATATAATCCGAGTATGCACTGCGATCTAGCCAAAGAAGTGTGGGACACACTGGTCAACACTTATGAAGGCACGGCCGGAGTCGGACAAGCGAAGATCGGTCAATATCTTCATAAATACGAGCTATTCAAGATGGAGCGGAAGAGAACATCACTCGGATGTTCATTCGATTTACTGAGATTACCAACAATCTCAAATCTCTGGGTAAGAAGATTACTCACGAGGAAATGTGCTTGAAAGATACTCGAAGCCTACCAAAGAGAAGGTGGGGTCCTAAGGTGATTGCCATAGAGGAGGCTCGGAACCTATCCCTTCTAAAGCCGAGACGAGCTCATCGGGAAGCTTCTCACTCATGAAATCCACTGGAAGAGGAGGATGCTGAGGGCGACACAAAAGGAACATAGCGCGAAAGCCTCGAAACCCGAGAAGCAAATCCGAGTTCCTCCGACTCGAAGAGGATCCCATGGCACTTATTGCTAGAGGCTTCAAAAGAATGATGAAGCATAAAAGATGGGATAAAAGGCCAAAAGAAGAATTCTACGAGAAAGATAAGAGGGACAGAAAAGGTAAGAATTCTTCTCCTTCAAAGTTATCTTTAACTAAAAATTCTGGATGCTTTGAGTGTGGCAGCAAAGACCACATAGTCAAAGACTCGTCCAAAGAGAAAAAGGGACAGAAAGAAGAAAAAAGGCTATGATGGCAACATAGAGCGATGAGGACTCATCGGAAGATGATGAGGAGTCGGATGACTCAAAATGTCTAATGGCAATCTCGACTCGGAAGGTGAAAGAGTGTCGGACTTAGACTCAAACAATAAGGAAACAAATCCTCAAGAGGTAATTCAATACTTCCTCAAATTCTCCAAAGCTGATTTTGCTAAATATATGTTTACTTTGGAAGAAAAGTTCAATTCGATTCTTCTCGTTTCAAAGAACAACTTGAGTCAATTTCATCTGAGAGCATCTCTTTGAAAAATGAATTGGAAAAGCTGAGACTCACACTTAGAGAACTCAAGACTAGTGCTCAATCCAATGAGACCGAGTCCGAGCTACTCGGAAAAGAAAATGAGCAACTAAAGCGAAGCTAATTGAGTCTCAAGATCTGGTTTTAAAATTTACTCAAGGTTAGAAAAACCTTGACATGCTCTTAGGATCTCAATGTGTCTCATTCGGAAAAGAAGGTCTTGGTTTCAACAAAGAGGAGGAATCCAATTCCTACTCGGAACTATTTAAAAAGGATTCCAGAACTGTAAAGTCCAGGAAAGCTGAGCATGGTACCATTCATAGAAATGAAGGGAGGACTAAGCCCAGAGTCGTTTATAAGAAGAAACCATCTTCTTCGACTTCCAAAGGAAATGTTTTCAAAATGAAAGAGACACGAGACTCGGTTCTCGCAAGGAAGACTCGAGAATCAAACTAAACCCAAAGTCATTCAAATGCGGGTTCGAAAAACCTTCTTCCTGAGAAAAGGACCACGAGTAAAGAATGTTACTTGGGTTCGTTAGAGGAAGTGAGAAGGGTTAGATTTTCTCTGTTTTGCGAGTCATTCGAAGAGATCAAAAGGACATTGGTACCTTGACAGTGGATGTTCACGCCACATGTCGGGAGACGCGAGACTCTTCTCCGAGTTAGAAAAACATAAAGGAGGAAAGATCACTTTTGGAGATTACAGACAAAGGCAAGATAGTTAGGATAGGCAAGATTGGGAAAGGATGCAATCCGGTCGAGTCCAGTTTATCTTGTCAAAGGATTAAAGTACAATCGCTCAGCATCTCTCAACTGTGCGATAAAGGTCAAGAGGTAAGATTCACTCGGACCAACTGTTACATTTCGATGTTACCACCAAGGAGGTCAAGCTTTCAGGTAAAAGATCGGGTAACACTTACATTATTCCTCTTTTTGATCCGAGTCGAATTTATCTTGCTTAAAAGCATCTCTTCTTGATGACTCTTGGACATGGCATCGTAGATTAGGCCACATTAGCATGCATACTATCAAAAATTGCCATCTCATGGTCCGGTTAGGGGTTTACCTAACTATGCCTTTGAGAAAGATAAAATTTGTGAAGCATGCACTAGAGGGAAACAAGTCATATCAACATTCAAATCTTTGAAGACAGTTTCCACATCTAAAGTGCTTGAGCTACTGCATATGGACTTATGTGGTGAAATCCCTGTTAAGGGCCTCGGAGGTAAATCATATATATTTGTTATTATTGATGATTATTCACGATTTACCCGAGTGTGTTTTCTTAAGCACAAAAATGAATTCAAGGAGTTCAGCAAGCTCTGTAGAAAAATCCAAGTTGAGTCTCGGACTCGGATCCGAGAGAATTCGAACCGACCATGGAAGGGAGTTCGACTACTCGGAATTCTCCGAGTTTTGTGACAAAAATGGCATCTCTCACAACTTCTCAGCACCAAGAACTCCTCAACAAAATGGAGTAGTGGAGAGAAAGAACAGAACCCTTGAAGAAATAGCAAGGACAATGATGATTGAGCACAACTTACCTTACTATTTACGGGTTGAGGCGATCAACACGACCAACTATACTCCGAATAGATGCCTCATCGAGACCTATATTGAAGAAAACACCTTATGAGCTTTACAAAGGGAAGAAACCAAATATTTCCTATTTCAAACCATTTGGATGTAAGTGTTTCGTTCACAACAATGGTAAGGATCACTGACCAAGTTTGAAGCTCGGTCGAGATGAAGGTATTTTTACAGGCTATTCTTCTCACGACAAAGCTTATCGCATTTTCAATAAGAGAACTAATAAAGTGGAAGAAAGCATCCACATTGTATTTGATGAGCTTGAACAGGAAAAACCAAGTGAGTCTTCATACTCGGATCCGAAACTCAGCGAGAAGATGATGAAGCGGAGTCTACAAAGACTCAAGCGCAACCGTCTCGGAATGAAGTCACTCATAACAAAGTGACTCGGAATGAGACAACTCAAGAGTCTGCTCGGAATGAACAAGTCAATGAAGAAGATCACTCGGAACAAGCTTACGAAGATCGGGTAGCTCAACCCACAAATCTTGTGAATCGGAGAACGAGTAAAGCATTCAAGTTTACTTCTAGTCATCCACTAGAAAACATACTATCCGATATCAACAGTGGGGTAAGAACTCGTTCCTCTCTTCAAAATCTATGTGCATTCACTGCATTCATCTCATTAACTCGAACCCAAAAATGCACTAGAGGCCTTAAATGAACCTGAATGGGTAGAGGCCATGCAAGAGGAACTCAATCAATTCGAAAGAAACCAAGTCCGGACTCGACCAAACGACCTTCGACCACCCAGTCATAGGAACCAAATGGGTTTTCAAGAACAAACTGGATAAAGGAGGGGTGGTAGTCGAAACAAGGCTAGACTTGTGGCTCAAGGTTACAATCAAGAAGAAGGAATTGATTGTGGGGAAACCTTTGCACTTGTTGCGAGAATCGAAGCTATTAGAATATTGTTGGCATTTGCATCCAGCATGCATATTAAATTATATCAAATGGATGTTAAGTGTGCATTTCTCAATGGTTTTATTGAAGAGGAAGTCTATGTCGAACGACCTCCTGGTTTTGAAAACTCGGAATTTCCAGATCATGTTTTCAAACTTCAAAAGGCTCTCTATGGTCTTAAACAAGCTCCCGAGCTTGGTATGAAAGACTGAGCAATTTCTTGGTTCAAAATGATTTTAAAAGAGGTCGGATCGACAAGACTCTCTTTATAAAAACCAAAGGGAAAGATTTCCTTATTGTTCAAATCTATGTTGATGATATTATCTTTGGAGCTACTAATGAATATACGTGCTGAGAATTTTTGAGTTGATCGAGTCAGGAACTCCAAATGAGTATGATGGGAGAACTCAATTTCTTCCTTGGCTTACAAATCAAACAAGACAAAGATGGGATCTACGTCCATCAATCCAAGTATACCAAGGAGCTGCTGAAGAAATACAAACTTCAAGATGCAAAGCACGCATCTATACCCATGAGCGACGAGTATAAAGCTTGACTCGGACGAGAAAGGTAAAGCAATAGATCGGAAACTCTATCAAGGTATGATTGGATCTTTGCTATATCTTACTTCCAGCCGGCCGAGATATAATGTTCGGTGTTTGTTTATGCACAAGATTCCAAGCTAATCCAAAAGAATCACATCTCACTGCGATGAAGAGAATATTCGAGATATCTTGCGGGAACTCGGAACTTAGGTCTATGGTACTCAATAGACTCGAAGCCGACCCTCACTGGATACTCGAGATGTGGACTACGCTGGATACAAAGTTGATAGAAAGAGCACTTCGGAGCTTGCCAATTTCTGGGTCAATCCTTAATATATTGGCACTCAAAGAAGCGAACTCGGTAGCTCTATCAGCTGCTGAAGCTGAGTATATTGTAGCTGGAGCATGTTGCGCTCGGATTTTATGGATAAAGCAACACTTGAGAGATCTTGGACTTTCTTTCAAATCGGTTCGAATCAAGTGTGACAATTATAGTGCAATCGGCATCACAAAGAATCCGATTCAGCACTCAAAGACAAAGCATATTGAGGTCGGATATCATTTCTTAAGAGACCATTCGAGAAAGGCGATATTGAACTTGAGTTCATTCCTACTAATCTTCAATTAGCTGATATCTTTACTAAGCCTCTTGGTGAAGATCAATTCGCTTTATTCGAAATGAGCTTGGTATGTTAAATGCATAACTATTTTCCATTGCTTGATTATGCGTTATGTGCTTATGCTTTATTGCTAGCTATTAGTTCAATTGATTTCGTGATACTGAGCCAATAGTTGTTAGTTTCTAAGTCACTCAAAAACCAATCCGAGTCGGACTCGGACGTCGAGAAAAATTGGACTTCAAATTTCTGGAATTATCTCTAGATTAGTGGAGAATTTCATAATATATTTTTAAAATTTTCTCTCTCTCTCTCTCGCTCTCTCGCGATCCGTGATGAAACGCTAGCCGATGGATTTCAAACTACGATGAATCCTAACCATTGAAGAAGAGAACCGTCACACCGGTCTAAGGTGACTGATGGACAAGCTGAGTCGAACGGATAGTTAACGGACGTTTATCTTTCTCTGTATAGTGGCTATTCATCTTCGTTTTGTTCCTTCACATTCCATTCTCTCTCTCTCTCTTACGTAAAACTTCTCGTGGAAGCTTTCTACGTCTACGAGTGGTCTCTGGACATTTTCAAGCAACGCAAAGCTCATCTCAAGTAAGCTCGATTGCTCTCAACTCTTTCTTCTACTCTTTTTCTTTCGTTCTCGTGAACCTACTCTCTTCTTTTCTTCCTCTAATGTTTCATCTTTCTTTCCTCATTCTCACAAAATGCCTAAGAGAGGTAATCATCCCGACTTTCGGGGCTCTTCCTCCAAAAAGCCTCGCACCAAAAACTCGAAGGCTCAACCCCTTCTAAGCTTGTTGTCACCCGAGCATCTCACGTTGGACGACAAATTCTTTCCAACCACAAAATTCTCGTGGTTGCCCCACATTCAAACCACCGGTGTCTATAACTTTACGTGTTTCAGCGAGTTCATTTACCCCGAACTCGTTTACGAGTTTTACACTCACCTCACTCACTCGAAGGTGTTCTAACCTCCGGGGTTTAGAATGTGATCTGTCCGCATCAACACCTCTCTCCTCCACCGCCTTGTTCAAGGTTTCCTCTCTTTTCTTTAACAGCAACCCTATTCCTTTCACTTGAAGTCGCCGTTGACTTCTTTGAAAAATACGCTAAAGAGTTCCCCGAGTCACGAAAAAATTTTCGGTGACTCGGTTGAAAGTCGAAGCATGCCTTCGTTCTTCTTCTGCGATGAGAACCTTTTTCTCTCGGCATTCCAGCAAGGAGAACCACAACTCCAAGCATTTAAAATCACTTTTTACATTCTTGAGGGCTACGAAGTAGACCTTGTCCCCTCCATAATTGAGCGGATGGCAGCTGTGCCAGCTCAACTCCAAAATAAGAAGAACACCCCTCTTCCCTTCGGTGCTCTTCGACCCTTGTCTTCAAACAATTCAAAGTTCATCTCCCCTCGGACCCAAGCTGTTATGTCTAAGGTTGCCGTTGTGGTCGGTAAAAGGAACTCGGAGTACGGGTACCGGGAAACTCAACCTAGTATCCGGGTACATAACTCGGAGCTCGAGGCCTCCTTCTCCGCCTCGGGCGAGAAAGAAACCCTCTCTCTCTCACTGCCCCACTGTTGGTGCTTCCACCTCAGCTGCCCAAAGTCTCTCTCCGCTATTTTGTCCTCCGCTTTCATGGACAAAATCAACTCCATGTCCTCCGAATTCAATGACACTGCTCTGCTCATTCAAGACTGTCTATCAATCTACGTTCATCCATCAAAGAACAGTCGAGTCCCAAATCCGAGAGCGAGCAAACAATGGTTCTTGAGATGAGGGAGTTGGTGAAGGAGCGAAGGAGCTGGTCCAGCTCCTCCAGGAGAGAAGGTCCAAGGTGGCTCGGGACTGTGGCAACTTAGACACTTTTGAAGCATCTTTGAGCCCGGGCCCGACCTCCTCGAAAGCGGGGAAGAAGAAGAAGCAAACGCCGAGGAGCTGCGAGCTGAGGCAACTCCGTCTGGGCAAGGGGTGGAAAACAAAGAAGAGGCAGCGGGAGCAGTCGAGGGTCGGACTACTCCTCAAGCTCAAGTGGTAGTACTTAGCTCGGACGGCGAGTCCGAGTGGGTCGACAAACCTAGGCTGTGCTACGACAACATGCGGCGAGTCGGACCGAGCGGCCCCTCCAGCTACCAAGGTCCACGGGGAGGAACCCCTAGATCCACTCGTTACGGGTCGGCCACTTAAAGTTCAGCCCTTAACGACAATCCCGGTTCTCCCTCCACCGCGCTCAAGCACATCGTCAAGATCCTACCGGCGCCGGTGTACCTCTCATCCCTCCGCTTCCACTCGGACATCCCCCTCTCCTCGTAGGCACCATGCACCTGTGTCACTATTCCACGATCTGCCAGATTCTTCTTCTTTACGAGAGATTTCTACTTATTTCTTTTGTCCGGACATCAAATTTGTACTAACTGTTATATTCTTCCCATTTCTTTTGTTGTTTTTCTTTGAAAGGCAAGGGGAGAAATATCAATAGAAAACTTGTTGCCTTGTTTAGGGGAGTTTCTTCATCTGTGTACTCTCTTTAATTTCAATGAAGTTATGCTTTCTCGCATTTTGTTTTTCTCTGTGATTATTGATTATTGCAATCATTTCGAGTTAACATTATTTCATTGCTAAGCATACATTCTTTGTGATCCGATACATTAAGCTTGCCTTACTTATCCGACTTGATGCGCAAGTATTCAAAGGCGGATCATTATCACTAACAAAGTTTACGTCTAAGTATGGAATGCCTTTCATCAAAAAGCGGAGATTGAAGACTCGGACACTCGCTCGGCATAATTCTGAGTTCTAACGAGAGGAATCGGGTATAAGAATTTCTCACTTATAGAGTTTTGATTCCAAGGCATTCTCTGTACCTTAGAAACTTTTACGAGTGATATGGTATCTTCTCTAAGTGATATAGCATTTACTTCATGTACTCTTGCTTGTCTTTGAGTGACTCGGAATGTATTCGGAATATCCTACTCGGTTCCGAGTCCCTCATCACTTAGATATATCGCATGTTGAATTGACTAGTATTTCGCTTTACCGCACTCAAATCGACTTCTTGTTATAAGTTCTATTTTGTTGGAGTCGGTGCTTCTAGTCCGAATCATGCTTAGTCTAAATCATGTTTGTTTCACTCGATATTCGTTGTATAACTTGATTCCTGCTTAGACTAACTCGGATGGAATTTTGAGTTTCATGGATATTAGACTCGGAAAATTCCACTCACTTTCCGACTCGGATAATTAGTTGCTTAATTATCTTATTTATATTATTATCTCGTGTCTAATCGTGGACCAAAGTATTTTATACTTTGAGAACCAAAATTGATTTACTTTTGTAGGTTATTCAAACAAGGATACACTTTTTGACTTACAAAACTAATCGGCTTCAAAACGTCAAACCACCAGCGAGACATGGCTTTTCCTCTTCTCCGGCCTAGCCCCGGAAGATTGTGTCGAGGCTGTCTGTTTCCAAATCTGGAAAACCGAAACGCCAAGCTTAACGGTGGTTTCCACCTTATCCTTCAAGACACCGCCAGTGGTTTTGAGACTTCCAAAAGAGTTAAGAACCGTTGCCCAATGTTCATTTCACAATGGATACTTTACGAGTGACTCGGAAAGTTCTTAACAACGGTCACAAAGGACCTCCCGTCGAAGTTGGAGATAAAGGTTATGCTGCTTGGTCATCTATAAATAGAAGCCAACTCACAAGACTTGAAGATTGCCGAACCTATTGTTAATACACGTACTCGAGCAAAGTCATTGTATTCATTCTCAATCTTCTACTTACAACTCCCACTCTGTAATTTATTACTTTCTAAGTTGTAAGGTCTTGTACTTAGTTACAAACACTTTCTTACTTTCTAGGTAAGGTCCCTTGACTAAGTCTGTAAAGGTTAACTCGGCTTAGTTGTCCCTAGCTGTGAGGCTTATCTCGGCTACGAAGTACTAGATCGGATAAGGGAATTTCGAGTCTAGGAAAACTTGTAAAGAGTTGTTTAAGGGAGCAACTTGGGTTCGGTCAGAGCTACTGTATTTTGTGGACTCAAAATAGTAGATTTGACTTCGTGCTTGGATTAGCACGGTCCGTGGTTTTCTGCCCCGGGAGGGTTTCCACGTAACTTCTTTGTTTTTCCGAGTACATTCTAGACTCGGACGGTCTCAATGCTTCAGCTTTATCTCGCCTCTTTACTCCTTATAGCAATTCCGAGTTCATACTTTTCTAACCCCACTTTTGACTCGGAATTTGTTTCTGCCTCCACTTTGGCAAAAGAGTTTGTTTTTCAAAGAAAATCCTCCATCACCCTATTCACCCCCTCCGGGGTGACTCGGACTCTCCCTAAGCAAACCTTCGAGCTCTGCTGAGCTTCGGATCCGAGTATGAAGACTCACTTGGCTTTTCCTGTTCAAGCTCATTAAACACACCGTGGATGCTTTCTTCCACTTTGTTAGTTCTCTTATTAAAAATGCGATAAGCTTTACTATGTGATGAATAACCCGGAAAAATACCTTCATCCGATCGAGCATCAAACTTGGTCGAGTGATCCTTACCATTGTTATGAACAAAACATTTGCATCCAAAAGGCTTGAAATAGGAAATATTGGGTTTCTTCCCTTTGTAGAGCTCATAAGGTGTTTTCTTCAGTATGGGTCCGATGAGACATCTGTTCAAAGTGTAGTTGGCTATGTTGATCTGTCTCGACCCGTAAATAGTAAGGTAGATTGTGCTCAATCATCATTGTTCTTGCTATTTCTTCAAGAGTTCTATTCTTTCTCTCCACTACTCCATTTTGTTGAGGAGTTCGTGGTGCTGAGAAGTTGTGAGAGATACCATTTTTGTCACAAAACTCGAGAATTCCGAGTAGTCGAACTCCCTTCGAAGATCGGTTCGAATTCTCCGGATCCGAGTCCGAGACTCAACTTGGATTTTTCTGCAGAGCTTGCTGAACTCTTTGAATGCTTCATTCTTGTGCTTAAGAAAACATACCCAAGTAAATTGTGAATAATCATCAATAATAACAAGTATATATGATTTACCTCCGAGGCTCTTAACGAGGATTTCACCACATAAATCCATATGCAGCAGCTCAAGCACTTTGGATGTGGAAACTGTCTTCAGAGATTTAAATGAAGATCCGACTTGTTTCCCTCTTATGCATGCTTCACAAACTTTATCTTTCTCAAAAGAACAGTTAGGTAAACCTCTAACCAAACCATGAGATGCCAATTTCTTGATAGTATGCATGCTAATATGGCCTAATCTACGATGCCATGTCCATGAGTCATCATGAAGGGTTGCTTTCAAACAAGATAAATTCTGATTCGAGTCAAAAAGAGGAATAATGTAAGTGTTACCTGATCTCTTACCCGAGAGTTTGATCTCCTTGGTGGTATCATCGAAATGTAACAGCTTGGTCCGAGTGAATCTTACCTCTTGACCTTTATCGCACAATTGAGAGATGCTAGCAGATTGTACTTCAGTCATTTAACAAGGTAAACTGGGCCGACCAGATTGCTTCCCTTTCCAATCTTGCCTATCCCAACTATCTTGCCTTTGCTGTCATCTCCAAAAGTGGCCTTTCCTCCTTTATGCTCTTCTAACTCATAAAAGAGTCTTGAGTCTCCCGACATGTGGCGTGAGCATCCACCGTCAAGATACCAGTGTCCTTTTGATCTCTTCCGAGTAACCTCGCAAAATAGAGACAATCTAACCCTTCTCACTTCCTCTAACGAACCTAGTAACACTCTTTACTCGTGGTCCTTTTCGAGGAAGAAGGTTTTTCGAACCCAGATTTGAATGACTTTGGGCTTAGTGTGATTCTACGTCTTCCGTGTAGAGAACCGAGTCCGTATCTCTTTCTTTTGAAAAACTTTTCTTTTGAAAGCCGAAGGAGGTGGTTTCTTCTTGTAAACTGTTCGGGCTTAGTCCTCCTTTCATTTTTATGAATGGGACCATGCTCGGCTTTCCTCAACTTTACAGTTCTGGAATCATTTTTGAAAAGCTCGAGTAGGAATTGGATTACTCCTCTTTGTTGCAACCAAGACCTTCCTTTCCGAAGGAGACACATTGGGATCCTAAGAGCATGTCAAGGTTTTTCTTACCTTGAGTGAACTTTAAAACAAGATCTTGAGACTCATTGAGCTTTAGCTTTAGCTCCTCATTTTCTCTTCGAGTAACTCGGACTCGGCCTCATTGGATTAAGCACTAGTCTTGAGTTCTCTCGAGTATAAGTTTCAGCTTTTCTAATTCATTTTTCAAAGAAATGCTCTCGAGAGGAAATTGACTCAAGTTGTTCTTTGAAACGAGAAGACTCAGAGTTGGACTTTTCTTCCAAAGTAAAAATATACTTAGCCAAATCAACTTTGAAGAATTTGAGAAAGTACTCAATTACCTCTTGAGGATTTGTTTCCTCTTTGTCCGATTTTGAGTCCGACCCTATTTTAGCTTTTGAGTCGAAAGTGCCATCGAAACTTTGAGTCATCTAAGTCCTCATCATCTTCGATGAGTCCTCATCACTCCATGTGGCCATCATAGCCTTTTTCTTCTTCCTGTCCCTTTTTCTTTTTAGACAGTCTTTGACTATGTGATCCTTGCTGCCACATTCAAAACAGACCGAGTTCTTAGTCAAAGATAACTTTGAAGGAGATGAATATTTACCTTTCCTCGTCCTTCTTGTCTTTCTTGCAGAACTCTTCTCTTGGCCTTTTATCCCATCTTCTGTGCTTCATCATTCTCTTGAAGCCTCTTGTAATGAGTGCCATGGGATCCCCTTCGAGTCGGAGGAACTCAGATCCGCTTCTCTGGTTTTGAGGCTTTCGACGCTATGTTATTTTTGGTGCTACCCTCGAGCATCCTCCTTTTCCGTGTGGATTTCATGAGTGAGAAGCTTTCTAATGAGCTCGTCTGGCTTTAGAAGTGATAGGTTCTGAGCCTCCTCTATGGCAGTCACCTTAGGACCCCATCTTTTCTTGGGTAGGCTTCGAGTATCTTTCTGCACATTTCCTCGTGGGAAATCTTCTTACCCAGAGATTTGAGATTGTTGGTAATCTCAAGAAATCGAATGAACATCCGAGTGATGTTTTCTTCTATCTCCATCTTAAATAGCCCATATTTGTGAAGATATTCGCCGATCTTCGCTTGTCCGACCCGGCTTGTACCTTCATAAGTGTTGACCAGTGTGTCCTACATTTCTTTGGCTGTGTCACGAGTAGACACTCGGTTGTATTCTTCCGAGCTGATGGCGCAGATAAGAATGTTCATTGCCTTGAAGTTCTTTCGAACTTCTCTCGCTTCGCCTGGAGTAAACTCGACCTTTGTTTTGGGAACGAGTCTAAATTCTTTTGTCTTCATGGAAATGTAGTTTCCTTGTTGTATGATGTCCCAAACATCTTCATCATGATCCAGGAGGAAACATTCCATGAGTTTCTTCCAAGTGCACGAAGTTGGATCCTTTGAATTTTGGTGGTCTACTGGAAGATCTTCATTCATCGAACTCTCCATTGTTCCGAGCCATTGGATCTTTATACCTTTGGATGGTTAGATCCTTTCTGAAAGTCTAGGCTCGATACCAATTGAAGGTTTGCTCAAGGAGAGGCTAAGTCACCCTAGAGGGGGTTGAATAGGGTGTTGAAAGATTTTTCTGAAAAATCAAACTCTTTTGATCAAAAGAACAGCATGAAGCGTGTTCTTAGTCTACAATAGGGTCGGAAAATATGTACTCGGAATATAGATGCAGAGAAAGCCGAGGCTTTAAGACAGCTCGAGTCTAGAATGAACTCGGAAAGTGAAGACACCGAAAATACGTGGAAACCCTCCTAGGGCAAGAAACCACGGACCGTGCTAATCCAAGCACGAAGTCAAATCCACTATTTTAAGTCCACAAAATACAGTAGACTGACCGACCCCGAGTTGCTCCCTTAAACAACTCTTTACAAGCTTTTCCTAGACTCGAAATTCCCTTATCCGATCTAGTACTTCCTAGCCGAGATAACCCTTACAGCTAGGGACAATCGAGCTGAGTTAATCCTTACAGCTCGGTCAAGGGACCTTACTTAGAGATTAAGTAGAGAGTTTGTAACTAAGAACAAGACCTTACAACTCGGAATGTAATGATTTACAGAGTGGGAGTTATAAGTAGAAGATTGAGAGTGAATACAACGACTATTGCTTAAGTACGTGTATTGACAATATGTTCGGCAATCTTCAAGTGTTGAGAGTTGGCTTCCTTTTATAAATGACCAAGCGGAATAGCCGTTGAGTCCATCTTCCGACTGGAAGTTCTTTGTGACCGTTGTTAAGGATTTTCCGAGTCACTCGAAAGCATCCGTTGAGATATTAACGTTGGACAACGGTTCTTGACTCTTTTGGAAGTCCCAAAACCACTCGGCGGTGTCTTGAAAGATAAGGTGGAAACCACCGTTTAGCTTGGTGTTGCAGATTTCCAGCTTTGGAAACGACATGACCACGACACGGTGTTCCGGGGCTAGGTCATAGATGGAAAAAGCCTTGTCTGCTGGTGATTTGACGTTTTGAAGCTCGGTTACTTTTGTAATTCAAAAAGTGTAGCCTCGTTTGAATATCCTACAAAAGTGAATCAAATTGGTTCTCAAAGTATAAAATACTTTGGTCCAAGATTAGACACAGATAATAATATAATTAAGATAATTAAGTGACTAATTATCCGAGTCGAAAAGGAATAGAATTTTCCGAGTCTAATATCCATGACACTCGAAATTCCATCCGAGTTAGTCTAAGCGAGAATCAAGTTACATAAAGAACATCGAGTGAAATAAACTTGATCTAGACTAAGCATGGTTCGGACTAGAAGCGCCGACTCTAATAGAATAAGACCTGTAACATTAAGTCGGACCTGAGTGCGGTTATGTAAATACTAGTCATTTGAACATGTGATACTTCTAAGTGATGAGAGACTCGGAACCGAGTGAAACAACGTGAGTGCATATATGTTTTACGAGTCACACGGAGACAAGCAAAAATACATGAAATAATTGCTATGTCACTTAGAGGAAATACTATATCACTCAGAAAAGTTTCTAAGGTATAGAGAATGACTTGGAATCAAAACTCTATAAGTGAGAAAGTCTTATACCCGATTCCCTTATTAGAACTCGAAATGTGCGGAGTAAAGTCCGAGTCTTCATTGGGTTTCTTCCCTTTATAGAGCTCGTAAGGTGTTTTCTTTAGAATGGGTCCGATAAGGCATCTATTCAAGGTGTAATTTGCGGTGTTAACTACCTCAGCCTAGAAATAGTAGGGTAGATTTTATTCAATCATCATTGTCCTAGCTATTTCTTCAAGACTTCTGTTCTTTCTCTCTACTACTCCATTCTGTTGAGGAGTTCTTGGTGCTCGAAGTTGTGGGAGATGCCATTTTTGTCACAAAACTCTGCAAATTCTAAGTAGTCGAACTCCCTTCCGTGGTCGGTTCGAGTTCTTTGAATCTGAGTCCGAGACTCAACTTGGATTTTCCTACGAGCTTGCTCGAACTCTTTGAATGCTTCATTTTTGTGCTTAAGAAAACACACCCAGGTAAATCATGAGTAATCATCAACAATAACAAGTACATATGATTTACCTCCAAGACTCCTAACAGGGATTTCACCACATAAGTCCATATGTAGCATTTCAAGCACCTTGGATATGGAAACTGTCTTTAGAGATTTGAATGATGATCTGACTTGTTTCCCTTTTGTGCAAGCTTCACAAACTTTGTCTTTCTTGAAAGCACAATTAGGCAATCCTCTAACTAAACCATAAGATGCCAGTTTCTTAATCTTATGCATGCTAACATGACCTAATCTACGATGCCATGTCCATGAATCATCAAGAAGTGATGCTTTTAAACAAGATAAATTCCGACTCGGATCGTAAAGAGGAATAATGTACGTATTACCTGATCTCTTACCTAACAGCTTGGTTTCTTTGGTAGCAACATCAGATACAACACGGTTGGTCCGTGTAAATCTTACCTCTTGACCTTTATCACATAATTGAGAGATGCTAAGCAGGTTGTACTTTAATCCTTTGACAAGGTATACTGGGCTGACCAGATTGCCTTCCTCTCCAATCTTGCCTATCCCAACTATCTTGCTTTTGCTGTCATCTCCAAATGTGACTTTTCCTCCTTTGTACTCTTCTAACTCGGTAAAGAGTCCCGAGTCTCCCGACATATGGCGTGAGCATCCACCGTCCAGTACTAACGTCCTTTTGATCTTTTCTGAGTGGCCTCGTAAAAGGAAAACAAACTAACCCTTCTCAATTCCTCTAACGAACCCAAGTAACGCCCTTTACTCGTGGTCCTTTTCGAGGAAGAAGGTTTTTGGAACCCGATTTGAATGACTTTAGGTTTGGTCCGATTCCGAGTTTTCCATTTTGAGAACCGAGTCCGTGTTTCTTTTTCTTGATAAACTTTTCTTTTATAAACCGGAGGAAATGGTTTTCTCTTGTAAGCTGGTCTAGGCTCAGTCCTCCTTTCATCTTTATGAATGGAACCGTGCTCAGCCTTCCTGAACTATATAGTTCTGGAATTCTTTTGAAAAGTTCCGAGTAGGAATTTGATTCCTCCTCTTTGTTAAAACCAAGACCTTCTTTTCGAAGGAGATGCATTGAGATCCTAAGAGCATATCAAGGTTTTTCTGACCCTGAGTAAACTTTAAAACAAGATCTTGAGACTCATTGAGCTTTTGTTTTAGCTGCTCATTTTCTTTTCGAGTAACTCGGACTCAGCCTCATTGGATTGAGCACTAGTCTCGAGTTCTCTCGAGTGTAAGTCTCGGTTTTGCAACTCATTTTTTAAAGAAATGCTCTCGGAAGAAATTGACTCAAGTTGTTCTCCAAAATGAGAAGAATCGAATTGGACTTCTCTTCCAATGTGAAAATATACTTAGCTAAATCAACTTTAGAGAATTTAAGTAACTATTCAATTATCTCTTGAGGATTTGCTTCCTCATTGTCCGATTGATCCGAGTCAAACTCTGTTTCCGATTCCGAGTCGAAAGTGCCAGCGAGATACTTTGAGTCATCCGAGCCCTCGTCATCTTCCGATGAGTTCTCGTCACTCCATGTGGCCATCATAGTCTTTTTCTTCTTTCTGTCCCTTTTTCTCTTTGGACAGTCTTTGACTATATGTTCCTTGCTGCCACATTCAAAACATCCAAAGTTCTTAGTCAAAGATAACTTTGAAGGGGAAGAGTATTTACCTTTTCTATCCTTTTTGTCTTTCTTGTAAAACTCTTCTTTTGGCTTCTTATCCCATCTCTTGTGCTTCATCATTCTCTTGAAGCCGCTAGCGATAAGTGCCATGGGATCCTCTTCGAGTTAGAAGAACTCGGATCCGCTTTCTGGTTTTGAGGCTTAAGCGTAATGTTCTTTTTGGTGCCGACCTCTTTGTCCTCCTCTTCCAGGTGGATCTCATGGGTGAGAAGCTTCCCAATGAGTTCGTTTGGCTTTAGTAGAGACAGATTCTAAGCCTCTTCGACAGCTGTCACCTTGGGACCCCATCTTTTCTTGGGTAGGCTTCGAGTATCTTTCTGCACATTTCCTCGTGGGAGATCTTTTTACCTAGAGATTTGAGATTGTTGGTTATCTCGAGTAAATTGAATGAACATTTGAGTGATGTTTTCTTCTAGTTCCATCTTGAATAGCTCATATTTATGAAGATATTGGCTTATCTTTGTTTGTTCGACCCGGCTTGTGCCTTCATAAGTGTTGACAAGTGTGTCCCACAATTCATTGGCTGTGTCACAAGCCGACACTCGATTATATTCTTCCGAGCCGATGGCGCACATTAGAATGTTCATCGCCTTGAAGTTCTTTACGAACTTTTACGCTTCATCACTCGTGAACTCAGCCTTTGTCTTGGGCACGAGTCTTGTTTCTTCTGTCTTCATGGGAGTGTAGTTGCCTCCTTGTATGATGCTCCGGACATCCTCATCTTGATCCAGTAGGGAAACATTCCATGAGTTTCTTCCAAGTGCACGAAATTAGATCCTTTGAACTTCGGTGGTCTACTAGAAGATCTTCCTTCATCGAACTCTTTGCTCAAGTATATATATTAACAATAGATTCGGCAATCTTCAAGTGTTGAAAGTTGGCTTCTATATATAGATGAACAAGCAGCTTAGCCGTTGTATCCATCTTCCGACTGGAGGTCCTTTGTGACCGTTGTAAGGGATTTTCCGAGTCAATCGGAAAATATCGGTTGAGATATGAACGTTAAGCAACGGTTCTTGACTCCTTTGGAAGTCCCAAAACCACTCGGTAGTATCTTTAAAAATAAGGTGGAAACCACCGTTGAGCTTGGTGTTGCGGATTTCCAATTTTGGAAACAAATAACCCCGACATATTGTCCGGGACTAGGTCGAAGGTGGAAAAAGCCTTGTCTGCCTGGTGATTTGATGTTTTGAAGCCGATTACTTTTGCAGTTCAAATTTAGGGTAGCCTCGTTTGAATAACCTATAAAAGTAAATCAATTTGGTTTTCAAAATATAGAATACTTTGGTCCAAGATTAGACACGAGATAATGATATGATTAAGATAATTAAATGACTAATTATCCGAGTCGGAAAAGGAATGGAATTTTACGAGTCTAATATCCATGATACTCAAAATTCCATCTCGAGTCGGTCTAAAAGAGAATCAAGTTAGATAAAGAATATCGAGTCAACAAACTTGATCTAGACTAAAACAAAGTTCAAACAACACAAGCCGACTTGGAATAGAAAATTAAAGCCGTAATTCCTGGACCATGAAGTCGGACCGAGTTTATGTGTGTGAATACGAGAGTTAGAACATGCTATAATTCTTAGTGTTGAATAACTCGGAACCGATTTAGTACAAGTATGCTTTCCGAGTCGATCAAAGTCACACAAAGACATATGACATAATTTCTAGAACATTCGGAATAAAAGTTATATCACTAAGAAAACTTTCTAAGGAACATAGAATGACTTGTAATCAAAACCCTATGAGGGAAGAGATCTTATACCCGATTCCTGGATGAAACTCGGAAAAGTGTAAGTATAAAGTCCGAATCTTCATGAAATCTTGCACACAGATAGAAACTAAACATAATGTATGGCCTACTAGATGTAAGATAGAGCAGGGATCCAATCATACCTCTATGGAGTTTCGATCTACCTGCTTTACCTTTTTCGTCTCGTGTCCGGTTTCATACTGCTACTCATAGGCGTGGCTGCATGTTTCACATCTTGAAGCTTGTACTTTTTCAACAACTCCTTGGTATACTTAGATTGATGGATGTAGATTCAATCTTTGTCTTGTCCGATTTGTAAACGAAGAAAGAAATTGAGTTCTCCCATCATTCTTATTTTCGAACTCCTATCTCATCAACTCGGAAAACTCTCGACATAGAGTTTCATTAGTAGCTCCAAAATAATATCATCAACATAAATCTGAGCAATAAGGAAATATTTCCCTTGGTTTTTATAAAAAGAGTTTTGTCAATCTGACCTCTTTTGGAATCATTTTCCACCAAGAAACTACTCGGTCTTTCATACCAAGCTCCGGGAGCTTGTTTAAGACCATATAAAGCCTTTTGCAATTTGAAAACATGATTTTGAAATTTTGAGTTTTCAAATCCAGGGGTTGCTCAACATAGACTTCCTCTTGAATGAAACCATTTAGAAAAGCACATTTAACATCCATTTGATACAACTTAAAATTCATGCTAGATGCAAATGCTAACATAATTCGATTGCTTCAATCCTAACAACTGGTGCAAAGGTTTCCCCACAATCAATTCCTTCTTCTTGATTGTAACCTTGAACCATAAGTCTAGCCTTATTTCTTACTACCAACCCATCCTCATCCAGTTTGTTTTTAAAAACCCATTTGGTTCCTATGACTGGGTGGTTAGAAGGTCGTTTGGTCGAGTCTAGACTTGGTTTCTTTCAAAGTGATTGAGCTCTTCTTGCATGGCCTTTACCCATTAAGGTTCATTTAGGGCTTCTAGTGCATTTCGGGTTCCGTTAATGATATGAATATAGTGAATGCATATAGATTTTGTAAAGACGAACGAGTTCTTACCCCACTTGTTAATGTCGGATAGAATGTTCTCGAATGGGTGGCTGGATGCATATTTGAATGCTTTACCTGTTCTCTGGTTCACCAAATTTTTGGTTGAAGTGGCTCATCTTCGGTTGTTTAAGCCTACTGAGTCTCCTTATTTGCTTGTCCTTCGATATTCGAGCTGGCTCTTGAGTTTGCTCGGTCCGAGTCACGAGTGTTCTGTGTTGCCTCATTCCGAGTTGCTTTCTTCTAACTCTTTCTAAGCTCGGCTTCAGCAGATCATCTTCATCTCGACTGAGTTTCAGATTTGAGAAGGTTGACTCACTTGCTCTTCCCTAATATATCTCATCAAACACAACGTGGATACTTTCTTCCACTTTGTTAGTTCTTTTGTTAAAATCACGATAAGCTTTCTTTGTGAGATAAGTAACCCAAAATATACCTTCATCTCGACCTAGTATCAAACTTGGTCGAGTGATCCTTACCGTTATTGTGAATAAAGCACTTACAACCAAATGGTTTGAATTATGAGATGCTTGGGTTTCTTTCCCTTGTAAAGATTGTAGGGGTTTTCTTCTAGATGGGTCTAATGAAGCATCCGTTGAGTATGTAATTTGTCTGTGTTGACTCGCCTCGACCTAAAAATAGTAAGGTAGATCATTTTCCATCATCATTTTCCTTCCTATTTCTTCAAGAGTTTGGTTCTTTCTCTCCACTATTCCGTTTTGTTGAGGAGTTCAGGTGCTGAGAAGTTGTGAGAAATACCGTTCTTGTCACAAAACTCTGCAAATTCCGAGTAGTCGAACTCCCTTCCATGGTCGGTTCGAATTCTTCTAATCCGAGTCCGAGACTCTACTTGAATTTTCCTGCAGAGCTTATCGAACTCTTTGGAAGCTTCATTCTTGTTCTTAAGAAAACGAAGCCCGTAAATAATGAGAAATCATCACAATCACAAGTACATACGATTTACCTCCGAGGCTTTTCACGGAGATTTCACGACATAAATCCATATGAAGCAATTCAAGCACTTTGGATGTGGAAACAGTTTTGAGAGGTTTGAAGGATGATCCGACTTGTTTCCCTTTTGTGCGTGCTTCATAGATTTTATCTTTCTTAATTGCACAGTTAGGTAAAGCCCTAACTAAACCATGAGATGCAAGCTTTTTCATAGTGTGCATGCTAACATGACCTAGTCTACCGATGTCCAAGAATCATCATGCAACGATGCTTTTAAGCAAGATAAATTTTGATTTGGATCGAAAAGAGGAATGGTGTAGGTGTTACCTAACCTCTTACCCGAGAGCTTAGTCTCTCGGTAGGTGCATCATAAATGTAGCAGTTGGTCCGAGTAAACCTTACCTCTTAACCTTTGTCACGTAACCGAGAGATGTTGAGAAGGTTGTACTTTGACAAGATAAACTGGACTAACTAGGTTGTCTCTTTCACCAATCTTGCCAATCCCAATTATCTTGCCCTACTCGTCATCTCCAAAGGTGACTTTGCCTCCTTTAAAATCTTCTAGCTCAGTAGAGAGTCTTGAATCTCCTAACATGTGACGTGAGCATCCACTTGTCTAAGTACCAATGACCTTTCGTCCTTTTCGAGTTACTCGCAAGTCGAAACACACTAACCCTTCTCATTTCCTCTAACGAACCCAAGTAACTCCCTTTACTATAGTCCTTTTCTAAGGAAGAATATTCATGGGAACCCATATTTGAATGACTTTGGGTTTGGTATGATTATGAGTCTTCTTTCTAGAGAACCGAGTCTCGTGTCTCTTTCTTTTCAAAATCTTTTCTTTTGTAAACAGGTGGAGAAGGTTTTCTCCTGTAAACTGGTCCGGGCTTAGTCCTCATTTCATTCTTATGAATAGGATCATGCTTAGCCTTCCCGAACTTCACATTTCTGGAATCCTTTTTGAAAAGATTAGAGTAGGAATTAGATTCCTCCACTTCATTAAAACCAAGTCCTTACTTTCCTGAAGAAGACACACCGAGAGCCTAAAAGCATGTCAAGGTTTTTCTGACCTTAAGTGAATTTCTAAACAAGCTCTTGAGACTCATGGAGCTTCCTTTTCGGATGCTCATTCTCTTTTCGAGTGTCTCGGACTCGGTCTCATTAGCTTGAGTACTAGTCTTGAGTTCTTTCGGAGTTAGTCTCGGTTTTCCAATTTATTTTTCAATCCATTGCTCTTAGAAGTAAAAGGCTCAAGTTGTTCTTTGAATTGAGAAGAATTAAAATTGGACTTTTCTTCCAAAGTATAAATATATCTAGCTAAATAATCAGCTTTGAAGAACTTGAGAAAGTATTCAATTACCTCCCGAGGACTTGTCTCCTCGGTGTCTAAGTTGTCGATATCCGGCTCGATTCGGCTTACGAGACTGTTAGTGCCATTAGAGACTTTGAGTCATCGGAATCTTCTTCTTCTTCGATTAGTCGTCATCGCTCCATGTAGCCATCATAACCTTCTTCTTCTTTCTGTCCTTCTTTCTTTTCGGACAGTCCTTAACTATGTGATCTTTGCTGCCACAGTCAAAACAACTAAACTTCTTAGTTAAAAATAACTTTGAAGGAGAAGAATATTTACCTTTTCTCGCCCTTCTTATCTTTGTTGTAGAACTCTTCCTTTGGCCTCTGTTCCCACTTCTTATGCTTCATCATTCTTTTGAAGCCTCGGGCAATGAGTGCCATCGGGTCCTCTTCCGAATCCGAGGAGCTCGGACTTTCCCTTCGCTTTCGAGGCCTTCAATGCAATGGTCTTTTTGGAGCCGACCTCGGCATCCACTTCTTCCGAGATGAATTTCATGAGTAAGCGGCTTCCCAATCAATTCGTCCGGCTTTAATTGTGAGAGGTTCCGAGATTCCTCGATAGCTGTCACCTTGGGACTCCATTTCTTCTTTGGTAGACTTCTCATAATTTTCTCGCACATTTCTTCGTGAGAGATTTTTCTACCCGGAGACTTGAGATTGTTTGTAATCTCGGTGAAGCGAATAAACATCCGAGTGATGTTTTCTTCCGGCTCCATCTTGAACAGCTCATATTTGTGAAGATATTGGCTTATCTTTGCCTGTTTCACTCGACTTCTTCCTTCGTATGGGTTGACAAGAGTGTCCCACACATCTTTGGCCGTGTCACGAGCTCACACTCTGTTGTACTATTCTCGAGCTGATAGCACACATTAGTATGTTCATTGCTTTGAAGTTCTTTCGAACTTCTCCGCTTCTTCATTTGTGAACTCGAATTTTTCTTTAGGCACGGATCTTGTTCCTTCCATTTTCATTCGGATGTAGTTGCCTTCTTGGATGATGTTCCGGACATCTTCATCGTTGTCCAGCAGAAAGCACCCCATCGGTTTCTTCCAATGCATAAAGTTTGACCCCTTGAACTTCTTTGGTCCGGTGGATGACCTTCCTTCATCGAACTCTCCAATGTTCCGAGCCATCGGATCTTTAGACCTTTGGATTGTTAGATCCTTCTTCAAAGGCTAGGCTCGAAACCAGTTGAAGGTTTGCTCTTGGAGAGTTTAAGTCATCCTAGAGGGAGGTGAATAGGGTGATGAGAAAATGTAAAAGAAATTAGACACGTTTTGCTTAGAAAGTGATAAACGGCTTAGTTTGAGTCTAGATTGGACTCGAAATGCTAGTACTCGAAATAAGTGAAAACCCTCCAAGGGTAGAAAACCACGGTCAATACTAATCCAAGCACCTATTCAAATCCACTATTTTGAATCCTCAAAATACAAAGGATCGACTCTACTAGAATTGCTCCTTAGACAATTCCTTACAATGTTTTCCTAGACTCAAAAGTTCTCTTATTTGATCTAGTACTTCCTAAATGACATAACCTTTATAATCGGGGACAACCGAGCTAAGTTAACCCTTATAACTCAGTCAATGAGCCTTACTTAGAAATTAAGAGAAATCATGAGCTGATAGAAATTAAGAGAAATCAGTAATCGATTACAAGACTTTACAACTCAAAGAATATTAAACACGGACTTGGAGTTGTAAGTAGAAGATTGAGTGAGTAATGCACTAAGAGAGTTAGGCAATGTATTGATCAATAATTTCAGCAATCTTCAAGTCTTGTGAAGTGGCTTCTATTTATAGGTAACCAAGCAGAGTGACCAATGTGTCTTAGTTCGAATAGAAGTCTTTATCGGCCGTTGTAATGGCTCTTCCGAGTCACTCGAAAAGATACGTTGGGATGTGAATGTTGTGTAATGGCTCTTGCCTCCGAAAGGTGTTCCAATCAACCGGCGTTATCCGAAAAGCAAGGTGGAAACCACCGTTGAGCCTAGCGTTGGAGTTTTCCAATTTTCGAAATAGACTGACCACGACGAGGTGTCCGAGCCCTGTTCGAAGTAGATAAAGCTTATCTCGCTGGTGATTGACAGCTAGAAGCCGGCTACTTTTGTATTTCAAAAGTGAGATAGCCTCGTTTGAATAACCTACAAAAGTAAACCACTTTGGTTCTCCAAGTATAAAATACTTTGGTCCAAGATTAGGCACAAATAATAATGAAATTAGGATAATTAAGGGCATAATTATCTTAGGCCTAGAGAAGTGGAATTTTGTGAGTCTAATATTTAATATACTCAAATCCCATCGGAGTCAATCCTAAAGATGATCAAGTAGAGAGAGTAAAATATCGAGTATAACAACTTAATCCGAACAAATAATTCTCAAGGAGATAAACCGACCGAGAATAGGGAATAACACTATAATTCACTTTCCTTTGAAATATGCGATCAGTACTCGGAATAAAAGTGTTAGAGAAATTATTTGAGTATTCGATAGTTCCGAGTGATGTCCGAGTGAGTCGAAACAACGAGTGTAGAAAATATACAACAATGTGCTTTCTGAGTTAGTGAGAAACAAAGGAAAACTTATACAAGAGTTTCGTAATGCTCAAAATGACTTGAAATTAAAACTTAGGAGAGATGAGGTTTATACCCGAGTCTTCATGTATTATTCAGAATGACTTAGAGTTAGAAATTGAGTCTTCGGAACCTACCGTTTGTCTTGGTAGGAGTGAACTCATTGGTCTTGGATACCAGGAAGTCAAACCCGGTGTCCGGGTTCATTAATCTGAGTTACCACCTCCTCCTCCACCTCAAACTCAAACTACTCCGGAAGTCCCACTTCTAACTGCCGGACCTTCTACTTATGTTCCTACCGCTTCGTCGAGCTTCTTGAGAAGGTGGCCAACAAATTTGCTTCTCTAGATTTAGAGTTGAAATCAACTCTAAAACTCTTTCTAGGCTTTCATCCCAACTCGGACTTTGGTGCAAAGCTAAGCTCGGACTCAGCTTAAGTGAAGTCAAGATCTGATTTCTAAGCTCAAGGAGGTGATTAAGGAACAACGTGATCAAATTCAGCGCCTCCAAGATAGAAGATCAAATGTAGCCGAGGACTTAGAATCCTCTGAAAAATTTGAGGAGTCCTCTCGTTAGCTTATCGTGAAGCTACAAATTAAACCATTACTTAGACTTATAATTAACAATAGAGCATAGGAAAGTAGGGATCCAATCCACGAGGAAAGATATAATAAATATTTAAGCTTAAATCTAATTAAATGTACCACTCTTTGCACCAAAACGAGAAAATATAAACTATTAAATTTTTAGCTTTAAATCACAGAAAATTATGCACTAATAAATAAATAATTTATACATAATATAAAAACTATAATAACTCAAAAATATTTTTGTATATTTTTTTGAATAATTAAAACAGAAGACTAAAACAGAAAATAAACAAATTCTAAAACAGAAAATTAAATAAGTAAAATTTTTCACTAAATTAATTACGAAAATAAATGCTAAAATTATTCAGAATATTAAAACTAATTTTCTAGATCTAACCAGACCCTAAAAATATAAAAATAAAATTTAAAACCAAAATTACGAAATTATTTGACTAAAACCTCGCAGTAATTAAATTCAAGAATTAAATTTGAAAAATTATCAAATTAATTCCAAAAATTCTAAAATTTAATCACATCAACATAGGACTCTATCTAAACCCTAAAAGAAGATAAAATACAAAAAATAATAAAAGAAACTATTTTTAAATTAATTTCTAACAAACTCGACTCAAAAACAATAAAAGCCGATAGAAAAATATTCTAAAAATTAAAATATATAAAGACTCAAAATTAAATTAAACTAAAATTACTAAAAGTAACCTAAATACTGATCTTTAAGGGGGAGGGATAATGAAATTAATAACAAAATATTGTAACTTTGTAAATAAAAATTATTAAAGTAAAGAAAACTACTAAAAAAGCAAATAAATAATTATCAAAGATATCAAATTTATAACAAGCACTTAGTATAATATATATCTACCGTGAAAATCATTATTTATCATTAACACACAAATTGATCTACCCATGAGCTAAACTTTAGAAGACAACCACTAGCGGATCTTCCCCGTTGTTCCTTAGTTATTAGTTTACTTAACCCCGTTGTTCCTCGGTTATTAGTTTACTTAAGCCTAGCCCTAATATAAACCTTACTAATATTGATAACCCTACCACTAGCACTAGAACTTAATCAAATTAGAGCATTAAGAATTAAAAAATATCATCTAGCACCTAGTAACCAATCTACTACAAATTAATTTAAAAAGGATCCATGATAATTTCCTAATTAAAAGAGATGGGTATGAGCCATCCATAATTAACTAGGGTAATACTTATGTCTAAAAGACCAAGCGATTACGTACTTAAACCCTTTAAATTATCATATGAATTTATATAAAACTAATTAGCATGCACTCTAATTAATTAAATATAAAAGTATAAACATTAAGCACAAATTATCATAGAATCATGAACAAAATCAATAAGACAATAAAGATCGAAACTTTGTTTCAAAATAAATAATTTAACATGGTTTCAAATAGATTATACTAAGTTTTAAAAAACTACTCAAACATAATACAATTTGGGACACATAAACTAAATAAAAATATCATCTATAATATTAAACTAACAATAAAAATAGAGTCTTTAAAATAAAAATTACAATAATAATAATAATATCATAATAATCCTTGCCATGGTGATGATGGTTAAGAATATGATGATGATTAGATGAGAGATAATGATGGTGTGAGATATTTGTGAGGCGAGTAAGAGGTGAAGAGAAGATGCGTGTTGATGAGTAGCAGCAGGGGCAGTTGCCCATGAGGGGCTGGGTTCTTTTATAGTGATTCGTCTTTCTTCTCTTCCAAGTTTCCTTTTTCTCATGCAACTCTAAGGAGGAGTCTAGTGGGTTTAGGAGTATGATTATCTTCACTCTCTTCTTCAAATTAAGATTTCATAAAATAAATATTTTATGACACATTATTTTTATGAACCGACTTCATATCTTTTCTTAGACGCTTGTCGGTAGCTAAAAACCCACTTTTAATGTCTTTTCTTTTTCTTCCCCACTTTATTCGATAATTACCTAAAAATAGATAAAATAGGATAAATTAAATAAAATAAACTATATAATATAAACTAAACAACTACTAAAAATACGTACAAAATACGATTTAACATCCTCCAACCCTTCTAAGTCTAACTTAGAAGAAGCTGAAGAAGAAGCTGAAGACGGACACGAAGAGGCTGAAGGAGGAGAAGAAAAAAAGAAAGGGAAGAAGGAGCTCAACTTGAGGACTAGGACAACAAACAACCTCGAGGTGATCTCTTCTTATCACACTAAGAGTGCCTCGAAGAGGCTAGTTAAGTTGGCCGGTCTAAGGCCCCCGCCTCGGAACCTTAGTCGGTAATAGTCTTTGAGGAAGAAGAAGAAGAAGAGGAAGATCTTACTCTGAAGACTCGATATCTTGCTCAATACTTTTCCGAGTTGTATAAATGGAATCGGGTATAACAATCTCATACCTATAGAGTTTTGATTCCAAGGCATTCTCCGTATCTCGAAACTTATTTGAGTAAAATAGTATCTTTTCTAAGTGATACAGCTCTTACTTATTATATTTCTTGCTTATCCGTAGCTGACTCGAAAACTTGGTTCTTTGTTTAGAGTCCAAGCATCACTCGGTTTTATCGCAGATTGAATAGACCAAGTATTTTGTCTTTTCTCACTCGGAATCCGACTTGTGGTTATAAGTCCTATTTTGTAATAGTCAGTATTTTTAGCTTGTTTCATGCTTAGTCTATATCAAGTTAATTCACTCGATATTCTTTACTCGAACTTGATTCTTCGCTTAGACTAAGTCGATGGAATTCCGAGTATCATGGATATTGGACTCGTAAAATTCCATTTCGTTTCGACTCGGATAATCGGTTGGTTTATTTATCGTAATTATTTTATTACCTCGTGTCTAATCTTGGGCCAAAGTATTTTATACTTTGAGAACCAAAATTGATTTACTTTTGTAGGTTATTCAATCGAGGATACACTTTTCAAACTACAAAAGTAACCGGCTTCGTAACGTCAAATCACCAGCAGACATGGCTCTTCACCTTCTCTCGCTCCAGTCCCAATAGATTGTGTCGAGGCTGTCTGTTTCCAAATCTGGAAAACTGGAACGCCAAGCTTAACGGTGGTTTGCACCTTATCTTTCAAGACACCGCTAATGGTTTTGGGACTTCCAAGAAGAGTTAAACCATCGTCCAACGTTCATATTACAACGGATACTTTCTAAGTGACTCGAAAGCTTCTATCAACGGTCACGAGAGGACTCTCGGTCAGCAGACGAAGATAACGGCTATTCTGCCCGGTCATCTATAAATAGAAGCCATCTCACAAGACTTGAAGATTAACGAACATATTGCTAATACACATACTTGCTCAAAGTCGTAGTACTTACTTTCAATCTTCAACTTACAACTCCTACTCGTAATTCTTTACTTTCGAGTTGTAAGGTCTTGTACTCGATTACAAACTCTTTCTTACATTCTCTGTAAGGTCCCTTGACTAAGCTGTAAGGGTTAACTCAGCTTAGTTGTCCCTAGCTGTAAGGGTTATCTCAGCTAGGAAGTACTAGATCGGATAAGGGAATTTCGAGTTTAGGAAAACTTGTATAGAGTTGTCTAAGGGAACAACTCGGCTTCGCTCAGTTCACGGTATTTTGTGGACTCAAAATAGTGAATTTGACTTCCTGTCTGGATTAACACGGTCCGTGGTTTTCTCGCCCCAGGAGGGTTTCCACGTAAATTCTAAGTGTTATCATTCCGAGTTCATTCTAGACTCGGACAGCTTTCATCGCTCTTGCTCTTTTGCTTGATAGCCTTCGAGT
Source organism: Talinum fruticosum (assembly GCA_021018815.1). Lineage (NCBI taxonomy): Eukaryota > Viridiplantae > Streptophyta > Magnoliopsida > Caryophyllales > Talinaceae > Talinum > Talinum fruticosum. Next base: position 65,138 of record JAITYX010000046.1, on the reverse strand, counting down.
CCAATCTTTTCTGACCTCGTTGATAGACTCGGAATCTGTCTTTGTCTTGTTTTTGACAGAAGAGGGGAAGTTTCCACGAAAAACTTCTATCACCCTATTCACCCACCCTCTAGGGTGACTCGGACTCTCCCCGAGCAAACCTTCATACTCTGGTTCACATAATCGGGATCCCTCTACTACCGGATCTACCTATTGTGATGCCAACACGCCTAGCTACTTCCACTCAAGCATATAGGCGCAGACGCACAGCTCAATCTTCAACTTCACAACATACTACCCCTCCCTCCTAATTTCAAACTCGGCTTTTCGTTTATTTTTTTCTCCAACATCCGATGTATTTACTGTTCTTTCCTCCCTCATTTTGTTATTTTTGCTTAAATGCATAGGGGAGAGAAATGATAGAAAAATAGATGTTTGATTTAAGGGAGTTTATCCCTTAGTTGTTTTTTAAGTTTATCTTACCTTGTTCTTGTATAAATGTTTTCTTGTAATGAATGAAATTCGCTTATTTCTTAGTATATGTTTTATTTTCTCTTATATTATCTCTTTACTCTTTAACAACCTTGCTCGATCCGAGCTATGTTTTGAGTTATGTTTTGATCTCGAGCTAAATTGATAAATACTCATCATTATTTTTCTTGCTCCGATTAATACTCGTGCTCTAATTAATTCTCTATGAAAACTTAATTCTCTAAACTGATTAGTTTCTATTTTATGTATGGAATTCCTTTTTATCAAAAAGGGGAGATTGAAGACTCGGGTATAACTCTTTTATCTCTCTTAGATTTTGACTTTAAGTCATTCTAAGCTTTATAGAAACTCATATCTAAGTTTTCATCCGGTTCGACCCACTAACAAACCACTCATTCATCATAACATTCTTAACCGTATTTCTAACCCACTCGGACACAACTCATAACAATCGTATGAGTAAATAATTTCTCTAACACTTTTATTCTAAGCACTCGACTTCTTGTTTCAAGTGAAAATGAATTACTTCATTAATTCTAGCTTCTAAGTCAGTTTATTTATTGAGAATTATTTACTTGATCAAGTTTATGAATTTTGATATCTTATTCTTTCTCACTTGGTCATTTTAAGGATTAACTCAAGATGGAATCTGAACCTAATGAATATTAGACTCAGAGAGTTCCATTCTTTTAAGCTAAAGATAATTAAGTGCTTAATTACTTTGATTTAATTATTATCTTTGCTTAATTTTGGACCAAAGTATTTTTATACTTTAAGTACCACTTTGATTTGCTTTTATAGGTTAATTAAACAAGCCTAATCTACTTTTGAAAAACAAAAGCAGCCGGTTTCTAGGCATTAAACACCGGTAGACGTAAATCAACCATTTCCGGACATGGCTTAAACACCGTGTCGGGGTTGTTTGTTTCCAAAACTAGAAAACTTTAACTTTGAGTCTAACGGTTGTTTCCACCCTAAATTTCAATCACCAGCAGAGGGTTGGACCATCTTTGGAGCCAAGGATCACTACACAATGTTCACATCTCAACAAATGTTTTTCCGAGTGACTCGGACTATCCGTTACAATGGCTAATGAGGCTCACCAGTCCATAACAAGTCTCAACGGTTATTCTCGCCTTTGTGATTATAAATAGAAGCCGCTCCATAAGATTTGAAGATTTCCGTTGAACACATTACTTAACACTTACTTAGTGCATTCTTATTCAATCTTCGACTTACAACTCCTAATCTATAATTTCTTACTTTCGAGTTGTAAACAAAGTCTTGTAATCACTCATACTCTTTCTACTTTCTTTGTAAGTCCTTTGACTGAGGTGTAAGGGCTAAATCAGCTAGTTGTCCCCGACTGTAAGGGTTAACTCAGTCCGTAAATACTAGATCGGATAAAGGAACTTCGAGTCTAGGAAAATTTGTAAAGGAATTATCTATGAGAGCAATTCTTGTCAAAGTCAGTCCTTTGTAAGTAAGGATTCAATTAGTGGATTTGACTTGGTGCTTGCATTAGCACTCTCCATGATTTTCTGCCCCAGGAGGATTTTCACGTATATTTGTGTGTACTTAACTTTCCGAGTCCAATCTAAACTCGGAATCTATTTCTTAGTCCTGTTCTATGCAAAACAGTTTGATTTTTCTAAAAATCTTCCATCAACCCATTCACGCCCCTTTCTAGGGTGACTTAACCTCTCCAAGAGCAAACCTTCAACTTGTAAATGCAGGAACCCCCAAAGCCCATTTCTCTTATAGCTTGTCTTTAAGCATCATTGAATTTCTCACGCATCTTTGAAAATCTAGTCGGGGACATTTGTATAGGGAAATAATTTTCATAAAATTTTTCTTTTTCTTCTCCTCTCGTTTTATCATGAGATTGGTCGGTTTTACCCATCATTGTCTTTTCTATTTTTCTTCTCTCGAGTAGGCTTTGGTAGTTTGTCATCTTTTCTATTTTCTCGTGTTTTTCTTTCTTTTCCGGTTCTTTTGCTCGTTGATCATTATTTTATACATCCTTAACATTTTGATTGATTTGTCTTGGAGATCATGGAGGGCTTGAAATGTTTTGTTTTTACTCGCTGTGGCTGTTCTTGTTCTTCTCTTGGAGACCTTTGTTTTTCGCTCATTATAGCAATATCTTCATAAAAAAAAAAGTCACCTTTTTCTGTCCTTTTTCTTTTAAAGGACTCTTTTCTGCGCTACCTTTTGAGGTTAAATGCTTCACCTTTAGTCCACTCGTCGTAAGTAACACATTTTTTCCTTCTTTTGGAACTAATTTCCTAGGAAACACTAAAATGTTTCACCTTTATCATCTTAGTGTTTCCTAGTCCACCTATAATTAAATTTTGTAGATCCGTGGTGGATGAAAACACTAAGTTATAACGGCAAAAACATTCAATTACTAGTGTATTATATAATAATATTTAGTGTTTTATAGAACATTTTCTATTGGTTTTTACAACAATATCAACAGTACACTCATTCAAAAACACTAATGAAATGTTTGGTTGGATGTAATCAAAGTGGTAATGTAATCAAATTGGTAATGATCATTACATTATCATATTTGGTTATAAATTTATAATGCAATCAAATTACATTGTAATCACATCAACCTTTACCTATATGTAATAACCCCACCCTAATTAATATTATTAATTTCTTTAAATAACAGTTAAGCTAACCAAATCGAGCATGAGCACTTCAATTTGAAATTTATAAGTATTTGTTTTTGTAGGGATCAAACTACTATGGAGGTCTTTGATAAAACATATGATCTCGTGCATATATTGGATAAATAAGGTCACTAATGAAATAACTCACCTAAATATTAAATGTCAAATACTAAATAATAAAAATAGAATTACATCCTTATACTTTTTTTAAAAAAAAAAAGGAAAAAAGGTACAGATAACACACTTGAACATATACATATGCTCCATATAAATAAGGTAAAAGTAAATTTAATAAATAAGATCAATTATGGATACTTGCTTATGAAATACTTGATTTGAATATGTCATTTAATCTATCATATAATATTTTTGTTAGCCTTAATACTTCTGAAAATAATTAGAATTATGTGTTCATTGGATTAATTCACATGTATAAAATTATTGACATTATATTTAGTAAGTTACCTAGTCATATAAAATTGGTCAAGCTGAAGTCAAAATCAAGTCAAGCCAAGTCTAGTCAAATGCATACTTAGTAATTAAACAAATATATATATATATAAGCCGATTGTTTTAGCTTTCACATGGATTTTTCCAAAACATAGTTTTGTTTAGCCATAGTTTCTAAAACACACATGGTTTTAGCTTATGGTTTTCTAAAAATAATTTGACAAGTATCATAATTTCATTGGTTTGAGATTCCTATAAATATGAATTGGTTTTTCTCCATAAAAGCACCAAGAAGAAACACACCATAGTGATAAGGAAATGAAGAGTTTGGAGAAAATGAATAGTTTGGAAGTTTTTGTTTGGTAGATTAAGAAACACGAAAAGAAATAGAGAGATGGAAAGGATGATCTTGAAATTGTGTTGCATGTGTTATTTGAAGAAAAATAATAGCTTAAAAATATAAATGGAGATATGTAGGGTTAAAGTAAAGAAGTTACCCTCAGGGAGTAAGGAAGGTAGGTGAAGAGGAAATTTTAAATAAGGTGTAAAATAAGGGGGTAATATAAAGCTATAATATGGCATAATTTAGGATATATTAAAGTTCATAAGTATGGTACAATATATATCAGGAAGTTATATTTCCAACAAATCAAAGTTCGCTTGATTTGAAGGTATACAACTCAAGTTATGAACGTTTTACCGAAACAAGTGCAATTTTTACATAAATTGGGAGCAATTCGATTGAAGTTTTTGAGGTTCTTGTTGTCTTTTTTGGACTTTATGATCTAAATGAAAGTTTTTAAAGCACTTTTCAAGCTTTCTAATTTTGGGTCTTAAGCCTTGATTCAACATCAGGTGAGAAAGATATAAATTTTCAAAGTTAGCTTTAAAATCTAACCAAAACGCTCAAGGTTTTGTTATAGGAATTTGTGACAATTTGGCATACGTTGTCGAGTTAGTCCGTAATTAATAATAAAGGATCATGTTAAATGACTACCTTGGATATGTTAAGAATACACTTCTATTTTATATTGTTATGTCATTTTTAAGTTAGTATAAGCCGAGATAAAATAGATTATATACGAAAACTTTTTAATTGACGTGTAAAGTTTACCACTATAACATATATAGGAAAAGGGTTGGAAATGGAAGGACGGGAAAAATAATAACGATCAAAATTAATATAAGAATATTATTAAAAGAAAATAATAGATATATACATAGAAATACTAATATTAATTATTAGGGAATTACAGAGCAAATAAACTACGAATTTATAGCCTAATAGTAATTATAAATATATTTGGGGGCTAATATGATGGTCAATAGTAATAGTCTAAATAGAGAGCAAAATATTACCGAAGGAAATCGGATTGTAACAATTCATCTAAGAATGAAACATTGAACATTGTATAAAGAAACTTAAAACTCGCATCGGAATAATTTAATTAAATTATTGACCATATAACTATTTACTTAAGCAATAGAAGAGGATCCTCCAATGATTGTCGAGTCAATGCACATCATTATATATCAGTATGGGATATCTAGGGTAAGGTACATTTATTGCTTGTGTCTTACGAAAATTCACATGTTTATATATATATAACCAAAATGGTTTGTGTAATGAAAAAAGAATTATTCAAATATTATTTGTCACCTAATCATGTGGCCCGACCCCATATCAATCATATCATATCATCATATCATATCATATTTATTGGACCATTATCAACCAGACTTCCTAATCGGTGTGGGTGTGCGCATATTTAGGAAAACCGATAATCATAAGGAGCCACTCGGATAATTAATAAACAACTATTTTATTATATTCTTCCTATCCGATTTATAAATGAATTGAAATGCATGTGCTAATAAATAATTTTACATAACATTCATTTACGAGTGTAAGGATAAGTGTACTAAGTTTTGGCTCACTATTTCGAAATGTTTTAAATGTTTTATTTTAGGTAATGCTAATGTTGATAGAAGCCGGAGTAGACATATTTATTTTGGTCAATAAGACTTAGAGGTTCACAAGTGGTAGTAAGAGATGTGATATTTGGAAGTCATATATTTTCCGATTAAATAAGTTCTAAGTATGATGGTATTGTCGACTTGACTTGATATTGTACAAGTTTGGCATCCGAGATATTTTTAACTTTGTTTTTGCAAGTGATTTGATGTAGTCCTCGCTCATATTATATTTTTAAGGGAGTTGCCTTACTCTTTGTATAGAGTAGCGATAACGCTTCTAATATTCTTTTCCGATACTCTAATTACTAGTTAATTAATCATTAGGACTAAACTGGTGATTATGGGATTTGGGGCGTTACATTATACAATTACAATTAATTAGACATTCACTAAATAATCATAATTACATCCATCATTATGATCAAATTTTAATATACTTGCAGTAATTTTGTTTTCTCTCTCTCTCTTTCTCTTTCATATCCTTTTTCTCTCTCATCATTCACAATAAAAAAAGCTCATCTATTTGAGAAGAAAATTAAATTTTCTTTTTATATTATCTTAATGTATGATATGATCGATAGCTTATTAAGAAAAAAATTCAACTTCAATAGTTTGGATTCGAAATTTGACTATTCAATTAAAAATATAAAAGAAACTTAAATTTAAATTTTGATATCAAAATTCTTTCACTTGTTAATATTTATATTTGATTCGATAAACTTTATCATCACTGAAATAATTTAGTTGATATTTTTTATTAATAAAAAAATTCGAAACTTGATTATATGATAGAAGAAATTAAAAAAGAACAAATATAAATTTCAGATTTATTTTTTTTTTCATTTGGATAACATTTATCTTCACTCCGTTAAACATTTATCGCCACTAAAATAATCGAGTTGATATTCTTTTCACCAAAAAAATTTTAATTTAGAAATATGATAGAAAAGATTTAAAAAAATCTCAAATATGATTTCAAAATTAAATTCTTTCATTTGGATAACATTTATCTCCACTATGACAAATGTTTATTTTTTACAATAATTTAATTGATATTTTGTGCCACAAAAAATAATACTTGATTATTTGATAAAAAAGATTAAAGAAACAGACTCAAATCTAAATATTTATCTGAAAATTTTATTTAGATAAACTATGATTATTTAATTACTATTTTTATTATTGAAATAATTCATTACCTCTGTGATTACCTTACACTTTTTATAGAACCAAACATGGCAATGTAATTATTGTCCCATTACATTGCATACCTAATTACATTCCATAGTTGATTACATTACACCCCTATTATATTACATCTGACCAAACGCCACATTAATGTTACTACTAAAAATATTAAATAATATCCTGAAGAACACTAACCTATTCAAGAGTATGCACAAAACTCTAAGTTATAACCGCAAAATATTTAGTGTTTTATAGAGTATTGTTTGGTATTTTTTACAACAATATCAAGAGTACATTCATTCAAAAACAAGTAAATATTACTCCTAAAAACACTAACTTATTCAAGAGTATGCACAAAACATTAAGTTATAACTGCAAAAATATTTGTCTATTGATTCAGGAAACACAACCGATCTACGAATGACCATAACCTTGTAGCAACAATACTAAAAATTCAATACATCCGTATTTTACACTAAAACACATGTAAAACAACACTAAAATGTATTTTAAACGACATTCATTTCGTTTAAGATTCTCTAGACTAAATATAGAACTCATCAGCATTTACATTCAAATGAAGAAAGTATGTCGGAAAACAACAAAACTTCAAGGTCTAAGTTAATATTGTAGAACACTAAAACCTAAATGTGTTTGATATTTTTTCAAAAATAAACGATCATTGTATACAAGTCATAAATCAAATATAACACTAAAATACACTTGATTTTAGGTGTTCGGATGATAGATTATCAATAAAATTAGTGAAAACTTTACTGCAGAACCTAAACCTAGAAATTACCTTTCACTCGTAGAAATTTTTCTTGCTTTTTTTTTTTTTTTTGCTCTCGTCCGATGTACGTCTTCATTGTAGATTAATTGTTAGTGAATATTCTGAATGATGAACCTTGATTTCTACCGGAATTTGTGAATTTTGACAGCAAATTTCTTCGACCTTGTGCGAAATTGTTCGAAGATGAACTGGAGCAGGAGAGAGAGAGAGAGAGAGGGGCCCGCATGTTTGAGGTGGCTGAAATTAGAAACTACCATTGTATTTTTAAAATTCTAAATTTTTCTTTTTTGCGGTTGAAGAGATAGGCTTGCATATCTGGGCCACACGTTTTTTTTTTTTTTTTTTGTTTTGAGTTGGATTGTGTACACGAATATGGTACTCAAACTTATACCGATATAACAACACGTCATCGGATGAGGTTATAGTAGGTTACACTATAAGATAGCATAGTTAGACAAATCTCAACCCTACGCATGTCATGTAGAGATCTTAACAATTTGTTTTTTTATATTTAGGATGTGTTTGGTTGGGCGGAAAATATTTTCTTGGAAAATTAAGATTCTATTTTTTAGTGTTTGGTAACATAAAAATTTGAAAATAATTTTCTAGAGAAAAATATTTTCCCTTCCGAGTCCCTCCCTCCCACTCAACTCTCGCTCATCTCTCATCCGAACCCTAAAACCTCTTGCTCTTCTCACTTTTTCTCTCCTTTCGCTTGCTCACTCTTTCAACAATGGCGCTCATCTCGCTTTCTCTCTCCTCTCGCTTTCTCTCTCCTCTCGCAGCCTCAAACCTCTTCACTATTCAAGGCATGAAACTTTATTGATTGATACTTTTTGGTGGTTTTTAGTTTTCGATCTACGGGTTTATTGAGTTAATTTTTGCTCATTTATTATGTTTTTCGATCTCGCAACCTCAACCTAAGTCATCTCACTTCAAATTGCTTAATTGTTTTCATTCAACTCTTATCCGCCTTCTGTAGGTCCGATCCCATTTTCACTCTCTTTCTCTCCATTTTTGTCCGATTTTTTAGTCGCTTTGATTCCATTATTGGAGGTTGTATCAATCATGAACATTTTTGTGTGATTTATTTATGTAACCCAACTATGGGAATAACAGGAAAGAACAAAGCTAAAAATCTTGACAATTGGGACAATGGGTGTGATGAATACATTTGTATAGAGTTTTACGTGAAGTTTTGTACCATACGTGTTCATCATTTACTCGTAATACAAATAGTTTTTGCCATACGAAATCTGAACCGCTTCATTACGGTAGCCATTTTCGGTGGTTTGAGTTTCTTTCTCAATTGAGGATTAAGCAACAAGAGCCAAACCGACAACTAATCCTAGAATTCCATGTACAATAGGCTATCCTTTCTAGGTCAAATTTACACAACATACGGTAGTCTTTGGGATGTCGGAATTTGCTTAAAAATACTTCCTCTTGCCCTTAGTCGGCCTTGAAGGCGTGAGCACCTGTGAAGTTGAGCAGCTCCACCATCAACTTACACACTACTCGTATGTCACTTGCTAATGGAATGCCACTCGTCTCGGCGAGTCGGGGTAAAAACCAAACAATCGGATATATCCTCATAAGCAACTCGGATAGCTAGGGAAGCGGTTGAAGTAGAATGGACCATCCGAAAGATCTATCTCGACCATTGCTAACACGAAATTTTTGAAGGAGGTGATCCTATCATCTCTAAGGCACGATATTGTGGGAGCTTCTAACCGACCATCTCTTGTTATTGGCTTGATGGTTATTTGGACTAAATCCCAATGAACATACTTATATCTCTTCCTTATGAACCAACTTATGATGTTTTGATCAACTAATCTAATTGACTTGCCACTAAGCTCCTGGCAGGTGGACTCTAATATCACAATTTTCTCAAAATCTTTGGTGATACAGACTTTGGAAAATTCCGAATGATTGTTGCTCGTAGACTTAATCTACTCGGTATCTTTTGTAATTTCTAAGTTTCTTTCTTCTTCTCCATGCTAGAACGACTTCCCTCTAGATCAGCATCATTGGCATCCATACTTTTTCCCTGAAATCTAGGGAAGGGGCAAAAACATTAAAATTTAACCGATGATAATAAAAACAATATAACCCCCCACCCCAAAAAAAAAAATAAAAAAAACTACTCGTAGTTGTTTGATAGGGTGATTACGAATAAGTAAAGCCTTGTTCTTATTGTGTTAAGCAAGTTAAGCTTATATCTTATGGTTGCTTATAGCTACCTTACACCTATCGTATAACTACGGTACAATTTCTTCCAGCTACCTTATTCCTACCTTGTAAGTACATTATAGTTCCTTACGGTTGTCTGCTTACAACAAAATAGAACCAACCCTAAATCTGATAGCTAATAGGATCCCCTTCACTCGTGTTTGTGGAAACATTAAAGAAAAAAACATAACCTTTTGTGAGAAAATTAATAGTAGGGTAAAGAAATTAAGAAAGAAGAGTAGTATGAGTACAATTACTACTAAAAAGGGGTCATTTTTCGACGCTTTTACTTCAACATTTCGTCGGTAGTAAGCGTCGAGATATAGGTTCTCGACACTCGAAAAAGCGTTGAGAATTTCAATGTCGAGATATCTCGACGTTTTTTCGTGGATTAGTTTTGGTATTTCGACGCTTTATTTCGTTGAACAATTTTGTACCTTGAAACATAACTGTCTATAGTATCGACACTTTTTACTATCAATTTATTAATTTGGAGCCAAACCATACAAAATTGGCGGGCAATCTCTTTAAACAAATAAAGTCTGTCAAGATTGTTTTTTTTTTGCTTTTGTTTTTACCCTAAGGCAACAACGCATTTCCTTTCTTGTTTATCATGAATTATATATATATATATATATATATATATATATATATATATATATATATATATATATATATAAAGAGAGAGAGTATTAAATTAAAAACCAATTAATGACCCACAACCTAAATATATAGTTGAACTACTATTTAACACAATCCAAAATTTAGAGCAATACATTAACAAAATATACTTCTATTTGGTCTTCAAATATGCAAGAGTACTTCTCTATCCTAAAATAAGTATACTACTATAACTCTGAAATAAGTATGATATTCAAAGACGAATAAACAGTTCATTTCTTCAAATATGTAGAAGTACTACTCTAAAACAGTCTCTTCAAATATACAAAAGTACTACTCCAAAAATCATCTACTTGTGAATTTGAAGAAGAAGAGCTAGCCGAATTGGTTCATTGCCACCACAGTTTGTAGTTCGATCTTGTTCAATGGCATCACCATTTCCGATTGACAAATTTAGAACCTTGTCAAAAAAATTAGCAAAATGTCAAAATTAGACCATATATACAAAGGAGTTTAATCCCTACATCACTAGGATTGGAGTACATATATAAAACCAAAGACAAGCGAACAAAGAAGAAATCCATCATATATTCTTCTTGATAAATTAAGTACACAATTTCCTAAAACTAAATCTATACCGCTATCTAGGAATGTAAACTACAAGCAACATTTGGCTACGCGGCTACTAGCAGATGATGTAGAGATGATGCAGAGAGAAGCCCGATAGTCAAGCTCAAATCAAAGTGTGGTTACCGGTTTACTTCGAAACTAGAAGGAATGTTCACCGATATGAAAACTTCTCAAGATACAATGCAGGGATTCTATGCAATGAGCAATGAGCTGGTAGATGCACCTACTCTAGTTGTGCAAGTCTTAACGACTAGGTCTAGGCCTACTTAGCCATGTGTTCCCTGCACTCTCCCTGGAACGTTGTTTGCACTTTGTGAAAAGTTATGCTTCTACTACCATACTTGGGGATGATCGTCTTGGCAAACTAACATGGAACAACAGATATAAAGGCAACATTTGGAGAGGGTCGAAGCATGAACTAAATGTTTCCACTTATCGGATGTGTGTTTTTATGCTCTCTTCAATAACACCGACAAACTTAGCAACAAGGAGAGTTACCTATACATCGACTTGATCACGGTGTTCACTAATTAACTTGTGAGTTTGAAGAAGAGGGAGTAGTGTGCTCGAAGGATTTGCACTACTATTTCCACTTTGTGCAGCAATAAAGTAAATTGAATATCATGGTGGCTAATAAAAGAACATGAAAAAACATGGGACAAAATCTCCTACCTGTCTACTAGCCATGCGTAAGGCCGATTCAGCGAACATCTACTTCTTGTATGGGCAACCATTTATCCACCTTACATTTATTACATGGACATCGACTTCTTCCTTCTATGAGATTTTCTTTAGCAAGCTCAATAAATTTGACTACGCCATCAAGATAATCGGGGTGATTATTAGGCAATTCAATCCAACTCGGGTCCATGTCTACACAAATGAAGTAATTTAGTTGAATATAGTTATATCAAATTAAATAGAAGTCTACTTTTTATAAGCACAAATTACTAAATAACTAATGTAGTCCTATAAGATCTAGAACAAAAGGATAACAAGTCCACTCAATAAAGATATAAAGATATTGTTCTAACATATATCATTTAAAATCTAGGGAATAATTATGTGTACAACTGATACACAAATATTAATGAGTAGCAAACTTGGAGAAAATTCAAGAGACTCTTCCACTTTACAATGACAATCAAACTATCAAAGATTAAAATACAAAATCAATGTTAAAATGAAGGGAACAAATGAAAAGCGACAACAAAACTAGAAATACACTAAACAAAGAACAATAATCATTCTATCTGTTTTCAACAAGCAAACAAACTATTTCATAAGACATGAATAAATCATTCAAACTTAAGTTGGAAGAGGTGTATTCAAGACATACACAAAGATAAATAGGTATACCTTCGATTGAGAGGTTTAATGTTGCACAAACCGTAAGCCAACTTCAGCCTCTATCTTCACAAGTCAGAAAATTTTCTGTTCTCCGATTTATCACATCCAAAAAATAATCATAATAAACAATTCTTAATTGTTAGCATAATTGCTTAAAAGGGAAGAGAATACCATAACAGAGGAGAAGAGAGAGTGAAAAAAAAAGACAAGTTTTATTTATTAATCCCTTAATTCTTTAATCATGAAATCCCTTAAATCTTTACTCTGTCTATGGTTATGGCTATCATATATGTATCCTACCTTTTCATATTTTCTTCACTTTCCTTACCCTCTGTTTCTGGCTAAATGATGTATTTGGTTTATCTCTCTTTCTAGCTTGCCTATTTAGTATGGTTTAAAACATCAAAGAGACTTCATATTCACTTTAATTTTAAATAGCCCAGAAATTCAAATAATATATATATGTTTCTAGTGACCAAATTAGTTACATAATAGTATGTATATAGTATACAATCACTTTATTTTAAATAACTCATGAGCATAATTTTTCAGGTGACCAAATTACTATTGAAGATAAAACAAAAAAAATCTACCTAGATAAATCAATAAGTGACATTTTGTCAAGAAAAAGATTCAAACATACTTTCATGTGCAAGTCTAAAATAGACAAATTTCACAATGGGAAACCATAAAAATACACTAAATACTATGCTCAACTTAAGTTCACATATGGTGTGGGATGGTGTAGGCAAGCGGTTTAAGAATGTGGAGGTTTTGATATTCCAAACAATAATGGTTCTACCCCTACTCTTATTAGGGAACTCACCACAACAATTCATAAAAATTTAACCAAAAGCAAGAAAGATTAAAATAAACTCATAAACAAATGAAATAAGAGTAGTCATATATGTTTGCACAAAAGGGATGAACAAAAATTGGGGTAATGGGGCAAAAGGGATGAAGTGTTCTTTTCCCCGCAGCTTTAGTTTCCTAAAACAAGATAAAGTGTGTTAAATCTCTTCTCCTCCCCTCCCTTACCCTAAATCCAAACAGAGTATTTCAATGCATGTGTGGGATGTTTATTTCTTGTGAAGGCATTAAAAAATATGTGAAATGCACTATGATGATTCACTAATTTATTTCTTCACTGTGCCACTTCCGAAAAGAGTGCCAATGTGTTGGGAGTTCTAAGTGTTGTAGCAAGTGCGGCACTTGATATGACTGGATTTTACTATAGTGGAAAACCTCCTGTGGTGAAAAGGCCGGTTATCCAAGCAAAATAGAACCAGTAGCATCGAGTACAGCTTTAGAGTCTATGTTCCGCCTCTGTATCCTTTGTGTTTGCGTGACTCTTCCGTATTTGAGTACCTTTTTGATGTTTTTGTTTATTTTATTTTCTTTTGAGTATCTTTTTTTTTTTATATATTTATACATCTATTGAGTTTAAGGCTTGGAAGTCTTATCTAGAATTAGGAGTAAAATTATGCTTCATCAAGGTATAGGCTGTAGCAAAGGTGGATGGATCCCCCTCCTCTCCCCCTACCAGAAAACACCCAAAACTCTCTCTGTCTCTTTCTATAGCTATAATTGAAAATCTGATATAAAGGGAGGGGGGTCTAGTGCTTGCATGCATCGATCACATTGTCGCATGAGTGGATAAGCTCTTCAAGACTGAAGATTTTATGTCTGAGCAAGTTGGAAATTTGATGCTCCTACTCACTTGTTAACATGTACAATATTTGTTGTCGGCCTTTTTTTTTCAAGCTTACCGTAGAGGTTATTTTATTTTGTTTTCTTTCTTAATATAGAATGCAATGAGCATATAAACGATATGCACGTGTTCTGGGCCTTAAATTAGCTATAAACAAAACTCAAATAAACTAAGTTATTAATTTAGCTTTTGTTTTCTTTTCCTTTTTTGCTCCCTGTACGTAGAAGCATTAAAGTCCTAATAACTGTGTAAAATAAAAAAATCTCATCTGGAATGGTGTGTTTATCATCAAGGGATGCTTCTATGAGTGATCTTAGAGCTAGTTCAGGGGTGCTTGCTAGAAATAGCAGCTGTAGTGAGAAACTTAGCTCTTCTTTTTCAAGAGATAAAGATACTGATTATGGCCAGCATTTCAAGAAAGACAACTATAATGGTACTGAACCACGTTTTCAAAGTGTGGTTCTCCGAACTAACTGCATTGACTGTCTGGACCGTACAAATGTGGCCCAATATATGTATGGGCTAGAAGCTTTGGGTCGTCAGCTTCAGGCTATGGAAATGTCAGATGAACCCAAGGTGGATCCTGATAGTAGTATTGTTGTTTGAATTTTAATTAATTGTTGCGTCTCTCTAATAGTGCAAATGTTTTCTGCTTTTAGCTTTATAGGGTTTAATCATAATGTTCTGTTGTGTAATACCAGCTTCCTACCAGATGATGCAAAGGCTGTAGGTGTAAAAGCTTCACTGGAATCCATTCCTGCTTGTAGAGAATACTTCACAAGGATCAAGTTGATATCTTTTGATAAACTGATAGAAAAGACATGTAGTCTGATAAAGGATGTGAGACTTTGTCGTGAGCCAGGTCAAGAGCCGACTGGCACTGCAGGAACTTCTGGAGTTGCACCTGATGCAATGTAAGTGTCTATTGTTTCACTCATGTTTTACGATCTCTCTTCAGCGCCCCCCCGGCGGGCACGCTCAAGTATGCCTTCTACCCTTTCCCTTTCACATGTAATTTATTGTTGAGAGAGCATGCTACACCTTGGTGTTGCCAAAGACACCAGAATTTGTTATTTTTGGGGAGTCAACCCGTCCATGCCCACCCTCGTAAGATCTGCAGCGTATTGACATGCTAATGTTTGCTTATTTACTTCATTGTCTCCAGGTCCCCTGTGCTATAAAGATTGATTTTGTTGTTAATTATACTCTATTTAAGAATAAAAAGAGGCCCCCCAAAAACAAAGACAAAAAAGAGGGTGAAACAAATGATTGGGGAAAAAAAAAGAATTCTATGTTGAATTCCTTGCTTCTACAGTCCTCATTCTCTGAATGAGTGAACACTTTCATTTTGTGTAATAATGCCTTTTCACCTATCATAAATGTGATTTGCAAGCTTAAGCAGTGTATGTTGGCTGCTTCATCACCATAGCAAAGTTGTGAATAATTTTAAAGACTGTTTGTAGTGATCCTCTTACTTTCTCCAGTCTTCATGTCTGATTAAATGAGCACTTACATTTTGTGGTTCTAATTCATTTTGGTATATCATAACAATGACTGTTTGTAGCCAATCCACTATACTATTTAGCTTTCAACATCAATGGATTAGGCACAATAAACAATCAATACCTGTGGAACTTGAAGAAATTATTAAACAAAAATGTCATTGATCTGAAAGTTGACTAAGATCAGCTATACCACACTTACTGCTACTAATTTTTTAGTACTTTTTAATCTACCTCTAAAAATCGGTGAAAGCACTCAAATATCCATATACCAGGAAAGGAAAAATTACCCATAAAACGAATGATATTCCCAAAATCGACAACTCCAAAAATTAATTATTTATATCCAAAATTTTGATGGCAAGAGATTCATTAATTGACAAACTTAAAGAGTTGACAAGAAATAATAAGAAATTGGTGAATGCATGGTGTGCATATGGGGCATAAGAAATTCATCCATATTAGCAAAAGACAAACAAATAGTGAGAGAAAATGGAAGTACATGAAATGAAGAATAGGGACTTGGGGGATTTCAACGTCCAAGAAGAATTCTGAGTAGTTGCCCACTCCAGAGAGAGAGGAAGCAGGAGGGGAGACGTTCAAGACTTCTTGATGATGGGAATTGAGCGAAGAATTGACCACAAACAGCAAATTTGTGTGACGACTTCCAGAATTTTCGAATTGACCACAAACAGCGAGTTCTGCCACAATCGCTAGGAATTGTGTGACGACTTCCACAATCGCCAGATATTGAGCGAGTTACCACAAACAGCGATACTAGGCAAGAACGGCGAGTGATGGTTGCCAAGAACTTCCAGATTGATCACCAGGAATTCATGAGAGACAGAGTTCGTGAGCGATTGCAGCGATAGAGAGTTAGGGTTTGACAGTAATGGCAGTTTTTTATTCTAATTTTTAATTTTTTAGAATACTCGCGCTCTCTTCTATTTGGGTCGCTCAGCGCTTACAATAATAGTGTGGACCTCGACGCTTCTAATTGATGTTATATCACTAGACGACAAAAAGCGACGGGATAAGTCTTACTTAGGCTTCCACAAATTTTATTGCTTACGCTAAGCAAAAGCGATGAGGCCCAAGCGACGAATTTAGGCCCGTTTTCTAGTAGTAATTAGTACTAAGCAATAAGAAATAAAACAAGAACTAGCTAAACATAAGTTAGGATTGGTAGAAAAATGCATATTTCTTGGCAAGAATTCAAAAGTAAGAGAGAGATTACTTGCTGTTAAAAAGAAAAAAATCCTTCCCCCCACAAAAAAACAAAAAGAAATTGAAAGATGAAGTCCTTAAGCAGTGTCTTATGTTTGTTTTTCTATGGTGGTCTGATTGGCAATTTTGATGGTGGTTTTAAATTGCAATGCCTTCGTATATCTCAGTTTTTCTGATTATTTGTGCTTCTCTTAATATTATGCAGTTATTTTAAAGTGTTTCTCTTCATTGTAGTTATTATGCAATATGCTCATAATGAGCACCCTTAATATTATACATAAGCTCTCATTACTCAAGCAGTTAATAGGTCTCGCCACCTAATGCTTAGTTCATTTTTCATTGTATGTTAACTTGATGGACATAATGTGCAGGACAGTGACTGCTCCGGTCGAGCTTATCAAATGTTTAAGGTCCATTCAGAAATATGCCTTCTCTGCATCCCAATATCCTGCTGTAGTAACACTTGAAGACCATCTTACTACAAATCTTCAAGCTAAAGCTGCTGAGGTAAATCATTGGTGCTCTTATGTTAGAGCTTATATGCATTCAGTAACTTTTAGTTATAGCATTAGAACTTTGCTGTTTTCTGGGAGAAGATGCAAGGAAAAATAGGAAGAAGAATAAGAGAAATAGGCATTCAGTAACTTTGTTGGGTGGTTGGGGTTCGAGGCAGTGAGTGAAAATGCATCAAATTTTTTATTTTTTATTGTTGAAAATAGTTTCCCAAATTCATAAATACAAAGCTTGAGATGTGTACCTTATAGGGTGGCCAAGGATGCCGTGAGAATGGGGAAAAATCCAAGCTCAATGTTAAGCTACTTTTTGAAAAAGTTATGAAGATTGAAGGTTATGAAGATGAGTTTTTGGCTTCTGCATTCAATTATCTGATTGAAAACGAAAGTCAAGGCAGAGACTTTCTAATGAAAAATGAGAAGTTTCGTAAAATTTGGCTTCAAAACTTCATGAAGAAGAGCAAAACTACCCGAGAGTATTGTTTGACATTTGCTGTGACGAACAAACTTTGATGGAATATGACTTCTCCTTTTCATGCTTTTCCTTCTAGAAAACTTTGGCTTGTTGTCGAATATGACTTTTCTTCTTCGTGCTTTCCGTTGTAAAATTATTATTCAAACTCTATATTGTATTTTAATTTTCAAACTTTCTAGTTTTTAATGTTCATGTCTTAAGGTTTTACTATTATTGGGTTTGGATATGACTTATGAAGAAGTTGCTAGGTTACTGTTCACTAATTAGCGTTGGCCTTTTGAATTCTTATTTAGTGACACTCAAATTGAGGTCATGTCTCGTCATTTGTTTTTCCTTTTTGTCTCGCTCCATTATCTTCTCTTTCTTCCTTTACTTTTATTTTTCTATGTTTTTATAGAACTTATGTCGGGTAATTTGTTAATTTTACCACATTTTTTATTTTGTTTTGGGGGTTGGCGGGGGTGGGGGTTAAGGTACATTTTTTGGGGGTTTAGGGTTTAGGTGTTTGGGATTTAGGGTTTAAGGTTTAGGGTTAGGGTATGTGGTTTAGAGTTTAGGGTTAGCGTATGGATTTTAGGGTTTAGGGTTATGATATGGGGTTTAGGGTTAGGGTATCGGATTTAGGGTTTAGAGTTTGGGATTTAGGGTTAGGGTATAGGATATGGGGTTCGGGGTTAGGGTTAGAGTTTGGGGATTCGGGGTTCGGGGTTAGGGCATAAGGTTAATGCTATTAATTTCCTTCCCGCGGATAATGGAAGATGAATTTTTAGAAAATTATTTTTCCTTCTACCAAACAAAGAAAAATGTGGGTGGAAAATTATTTTTCCTTAAAAATTCATTTTTTCATAAAAATAATTTCCTAGAAAAATATTCCCCACCCCCAATCAAACACTCCCTTAACCAAATTAAAATTTCTCCATGTTTTATGGCAAAAAGTGTCCCATCTTTGTAGAGATCTTTCCCGCTTCTCCTCACATCGTTTTTCTGGCGAAACCCACTTCGCCCCCAAATGAAAAATAGATCCCCGTTACCTTTAAACCCCTATAGTAGTCATCGCCGCCAGCGAACGAAGCAAGAAGATAGACATTGTGAATGGTTTGTAGTTTCAGGTTGGATATAGTCACTCATACTGGTGTTCATCGATGCCCACCGTCACCGGCATTGTCGGTGGATCTAATCCCCAAATTTGCCCCCAAAAATACAGTCAGAGAATCCCCTACATTTGGATGAATTCTCCAGCAAGAGTTACCAATGTCGGTAGCCTACAGGTCCGCCAAATTCCAGGGTCGACGGTCGTTAATAGCTAAACATTTTTTATGAGATCATTTTGTGTGAAGAGGGGTCTGAGGCTTTTTCATTCCTAGTGAGTGAGTAATTCAATATCAAATATAAACACAATAAATTATTTAATAAAATTTTGAATAAATTTATTTTAATTTGAAATTTTATTTTTTATACTAAATTATAAGGAAAAAAATGAACGGTTTTAATATACTCGATGCATACATATTAGACACTGCAATCGGGTCATTCGGTTTGGATTAGTTTGATTCGGGTTAACTTCGGGTTGATCTTGTTCGGGTTCGAATTGGTTTCGGGTTTGGGTCAACTTCGGGTCAACTTCGGGTCAATCTCGTTCCGGTTCGTTCGGTTTCGGTTCGGGCTCGGGTTTGGTTTGGGTTAATTTTAGATCGGGTCAACTTTGGTCGGCTTCGGTTCGGGTTGGGTCAATGTCAATTCGGGTGAGTTTCGAGTATGATTTTGGGTTAACTTTAGATCGGAAAATCAAGTCGGGTCACTTTTTCGCCCACTACTACAAAAACGCTATATAGCGACGAAATCGAGTCCGTCGCTAATTAGCGACTGAAACAACGACGAAATTTGACATGTGTCGATAAAACTGGATTAGTGACGGAACTAGCGGCGGAATTAAATTCGTCGCTATTTTAGTCATTAGCGACGGACCTAACGACGTAAATGGAAAAAATAGCGACGGATTTTCGAAAAAAAAGTTAAATTTTTTTTTATAATTAGCGACGGAATCGATCCGTCGCGATTCCGTCGCTATATATATTTTTAAAAATTTTTACCTTAGCGACGGAATCGGTTCGTCGCTAAATGTAATTTTTAATTTTTTTTAATTAGCTACGGAATTTTCCGTCGCTAATTCAAAATTTTTAAAATTTTCAATTTGCCGCCTATCGTAATTTGAAAAATATAAAAATTTTGAAATTTGAATTAGCGACGGAATTTTCCATCGCTAATATGAATTTTCAAATTTAAATTTGCCGCCTATTTAATTTTTCAAATTTAAAAAATTTTCAAATTTTTAGTTGGCGACGGACGGTACCGTCGCCGATTCCGTCGCTAAGTTAAAATTTGAAAAATTTTACGTTGGCCGGCTATTAAATTTTCAAATGTGTTGGAAATTTAAAATTTTTAATTAGCGACGGAATTTCCGTCGCTAATTCCGTCGCTAGTTAAATTTTTTAGTAGCTTCGGATTAAATCCGTCGCTATTTTCGATATAAAATACGAACTTCAACGACACTCGGCAAACATAAGGACAAATAGAAGTGGGAGTGTGAGAGAGCGAGGGAGAGGCGAATCGATCGTTCGCCACCGCCGCCCACCTCCGCCACCGCCGTTCGCAGCCCGCCTCCGCCACCGCCACCGCCGTACACGTCACCAACTAACCACCTTTAACCTCTTGTAGGTATGCTTTCTCGATCCTCCCTTATTGTTAGTTGTATTTACTTTGTTTACTATAAAATTTCACATTTTAGAGGATTTGATATAACTTATTTTGATAGGCATGGTTGGAATGAGGTAGAAGATGAAGATAATGAGAAAGAGGAAGAAGAAGAGGAAAAGGAAGATGAAGAACATAACTTGTGTTTGTATAATTTACTTTGTTTACTCTTGTTTCTATTTTCAATTAGTTTTTATGGATGTTTGAAGTTGGATTATTTATGATTTTTGTGTTTGTATATGATTTTTGTATTTGAATTAAAGTTGAATTTGATGTTGTTATGTTACCGGATTATTTTCGATTTGTATTTAATTGTAGATTTTTGTATTAACCACTCAAAACTATACAAAATTGTAAATTTTTTTAAAAAATTCGCTAAAAATCAGCGACGGAATTTTACAATTCGTCAGCCGATTATCCGTCGCCGATTGGATTAGCGACTGAATCAAATTCCGTCGCTAATCCATCGCTAATCAGCGACGGAATTGTAAAATTCCATCGTTGATTTTTAGCGACGCGAAAATCAGCGACGGAAAATTTCTGGTCGCTAATTTTGAAATTCCGTCGCTAAATAACGTTTTTCCGTCGCTATTTCCGTCGCTATATGACGATTTTCTATTAGTGGTCGGGTTGATATTCGGTCATGTCATGTCAAATTTGTTTACAAAACCTTTTTGAGTTGAATAAAAATAAAATTTTGTAAAGTTAATATATTATTAATATTAATTTTTTTATTTTACACGTTTGTTTTTGTATAGATTAAAAACGGAACGTTGTTTATTAAAAAAATACTAGTAACTTTTAAGAGATATAACTTATAAGTGTAAACAAGCAAAATTTGAATATTTGACTCTAAATTTAAAACAAGATAAACCAAGTTGATATTTCAATATGTCACATATGTATAATCCAACTCAACATATTGATAAGTATCAAAAACGAAATCGCACGACAACAACGATCGATAGATATAAGAGTTAAGATCAATTGAATTTACTCGATGAATTGTAATTTGTAATGAATGAATTGAACTAATGTGAACCATAATTTGACGCTTAATTTGATACGATGCCAAGTCGATTTGATCAAATTCGAACTAGTACAATTTCAATCGAACTTATCTACGGACTACATAAATTAATAAAATCGAAATTGCGAGATACCGACATAATAACAATACTAATAGACTAAATGACAACGGTTCGAATTTCTAGAATGATTATATTTGATGTTAAATTTATAAAGATAATGTTAGAATAACTTAGATAGGTTCGAGTCGATACAATCTAAAATAATCTCGATAAATCAAAATGAAAACCGAATATTCATCTCGCCACTAGTCATAATAACTAACTAAGAAGAATATGTAGTCGGTTAGTCAATCGGTGTATTATTCCTTGGTTGGCATAAAAGTTTTTAAATCCGGGCCCATGAAAAGTTTTTATGCCAACCAAGGAATAATACACTGAACTAGTCGCACAGGAACACCGCAACGTAATGGGAGAGTAGAACGGAAGCATAGGCATCTTTTAAATGTGACCCGAGCTTTGAGATTCCAAGCAAGCTTACCTTTGATTTTTGGGAAGAATGTATATTGACGGCATCATATTTGATAAATAGAACACCAAATCGGATCCTAAACGGAAAAACCCCATATGAGTTGATCTTTAACAAGATACCTTCCTACGATCATATTAGAACCTTTGGGTGTTTAAGTTTTGTCAAGACTTCGAGGCACGACAAATTTTCTAGTAGAAGCCGAAAGTGCATCTTTTTGGGCTACCCCTTTAGGAAAAAGGCTTGGAGATTGTACGATTTGAAAACCCAAAATTTTTTGATAGTCGGGATGTTGTGTTTTTAGAAGAAGTCTTCCCTTTTGCCAACAACAATTTAGAAAAAGAGAAAAGAAACTCCAATTCATCCTCTTGGGCCAACCCGTAAATCTCACAATTCTTTGAGAGCCCATCTGTTTTAGAGGAAGAAAGACCAAGGGGGAGTGAAAATGGGCCGTCGAAGAAGCTAGGCCACGATAGCAGGGAGTTGGACAGGGTCCTCCGGGCGGCTGGAGCAAGACGCTAGGCCGCCCGATCCCACTAGGCCGCCTGATCCGACTCGGCCGCGGCAGCAGGGAGCTGGACAGGGGTCCTCCGGGCGGCTGGAGCAAGACGCTGGGCCGCCCGATCCGACCAGGCCACTGGCAGTAGGGAGCTGGACAACATTTGATCGAACCAAGCAACCATAATTAGCCTAAAACGAGTGCTCGGGCTAGAAGAAGGGCTAGAAGAAGCAGATAGCTCAAGAGCAAGCATCGAAATTCGGAATCCGGAACGGTTACATCGAACGAAGAGGCCGCCTGCTCGATCGAATGACTACATTTGCTACAATGCCATGCTCGAAAAACCCCGTCTCCGCTCCAACCTCGTGCTAAAAGGATATTTCGAGTGTGTGTTACCCTTTACATAAGTATGTCACATACACTAATTTTTCTTCTTCACATCAAAAGTTCTTAGCAGCCACTATGAAGATTCGTGAACCTCGTTTTTATCAAGAGGCCGTAAAAGACGAGTCATGGAAGAAGGCAATGAGTGCCGAAATCGCCGCTTTAGACAAAAATGAAACATGGGACGTAGTTGATCTTCCCGCCAAAAAGAAACCCATTAGCAAGCAAGTGGGTTTATCGAGTAAAATACAACTCGGATGGTAGCATTCAACGCTACAAGGCGCGCCTAGTAGTACGGGGAGATCACCAAGTGGAAGGAATTGACTACAAAGAGACATTTGCACCTGTGGCTAAGATGACCAAGTGTACGTTGTTTTCTCGTCGTTGCCGTTGCAAAAGGATGGGATCTCGCATCAAATGGACGTTAATAATGCCTTCCTGCATGGAGACTTAAATGAAGAGGTATACATGAAATTGCCGCCTGGGTACACAGACGTCCAGTCCTAACAAGGTTTGCAAACTAAAAAATCATTATATAGGCTACGTCGGGCACCTCGCCAATGGTTTGCCAAACTTTGCTCCAAACTTTGCGAGTACGGATTCACCAAGTCATATGCAGATTATTCTCTATTTACCTATCGACAGGGAGATGTCTTTATGGCACTTCTAGTGTATGTGGATGATATAGTCCTCGCCAAGCAACAACTCTCAAGCATGTCGAATTTCAAGGACTATCTAAACAGATGCTTCAAAGCATAAAAGACCTTGGTCCTTTGAAATACTTTCTTGGAATTGAGGTTGCAAGAGGACCTCGTGGTCTATTTCTAAGTCAAAGGAAGTACGCCTTAGAAATAATAGACGAGTGTGGACTTTTAGGAGCAAAACCTGTAGAGTTTCCTATTAAGCGGAATCACAAACTCGCCTCGCAAAGGGAAAGTTACTAGAAGATCCTTCCAGCTACCGTCGCCTGGTAGGACGCCCGATCTATCTTACTATTACTAGACCCGATCTTACCTATGCAGTCCACATTCTATCCCGGCTTATGCATGCACCCAAGACCGAGCATATGGAAGCCGCACGTCGTGTCATACGGTACCTAAAGGGATCCGCTGGACAAGGTATCATCCTCCGAAAGGACTGCGACCTCCAACTTATAGGTTTCGTGATTCGGATCGGGAGAATAATGATTAAATACTACTTGCTAATAATTATCCTAGTAGGAATCAAATGCTTGTTAACGTATACCGAAGACGAAGATACGACCACTCCGACAATGTCGGATCAAAAGATACCGAGAGATTGGACCGTGTCCTCCCGCCCGAGGAAACCCAAATCCAAGCCTATGAATTCTAAGCGAAAACATTCTTCGTGACAATCATATTACTCTCGATCTTCTTACTAGTAATAGGTCCGGGCGCCTACTAGATTTCTCTAAAGAGGTGGAATCCATATTTCCTCCTCTCCTTCTGGAAAACATAGGCCGTAAGATCAAGAAAGCTCGAAGCATTTAATTTTTTCTCTTTTGCATAGCTATATTGAACTTGTAATTTATTACTCTTTATATCGAGTGAACTTCAAGTTATTGTTCATCTCTTTATTTTCCTTTTTCACCCACATATTGACGAAATCGATCTAACAGCTTAAGTTGTTTGGTGTGTGATTTGTTTCGTCTTTTGTCTATTCAAAAAGTTGGGCATCGAAGATGGATCTTCAAATGGAAGTTTGTATTGGTCTAAAAAGCGGGACAGGGGTTGGGGGCACTTTAGAGGAGTTGTTTTTGTAAAGCGAATCAAGTTTGGGAGAAGAGCCGGCATTGTGAAGAAATAGACCACAAACTTTAAGCTTCTTTTGTAATTTAGGCGTTATGCGGTTTCTACTTGGAATAAAAGGAAAATTGATGCCTTTGGCTTTGTCTTCGTTCTCTCTCGTCTCTTTCATTAATTCCTAGCATACAAAGCCCAACAAGAGGGAAAAAATCAAATGCTATTAAACCGACTCGCTTTCAGTATCAAGTTTAATACGCCTCTTTTCCATGAAAACCATTAAAGAAAGCGGTAAAGAATATTAATGTGCTTCTTGAGCTTTGCTATCAAAAGGACGATATTATTCTATACAAGAGGAAAATAAATTAGGTTGAAGTGGTTTCAGTCGGGGCAATTCAGTCATTTTAATTTGTTAGTACCGATTTATCATTTAGGATCCGTTAGAAATAGTTGTTAAAATAAGTTGTAATAGTTGTTATACCAAAAATAAGTTGACATGATTAACTCGTTATAATTATTTTGAGCTGAAATAAGTTAAAATAATTAGCTATTATAGTTAATATGAGCTAAATGGGTGCTATAACTATTATAACATAAATATGTTAAAGTAAGATGAAAGATGTTATAAATATTGTATAAACATCATTTCATGCATACTCTTAAACAGAAAAGTAAAGGGTCAACGATCATACAGGCTGTAACGCCCTAACACGTAACCACATAAAAAAGTAATTTATTATTCATCGGTAGCGGAAGACTTGTAAATTGGGAGACGTTATCGTCGTTTTCAAAATAAATATAAGGCAAATTCATTTGAGCAAATCAATTATTGAAACATGTACAAAAATTTATATAATAATTCAACCTAAAATTTCTTCATAGGAAATGCAATCTTCAAAACAGCGTGGATCGGTTGGAGAGCAACCATGAGCCAAGAGACCAAGGGAGGGACTAGCAGGTATGAGGTCAAGACGAACAACCATGCATCACTTCTTTTGACCAACATTATCTTTTTTCTTCCTTTTTAAACTTTATACATGATTGTGAGTAATATGCCATATGCTCATCTTCCTAAAAGTTTTAAAACATAAAATAATAGAGGTATAAGCTAGAAGCTCGATACTTTACCGTTATAGAATCAAATTATAAATTATGTGCTATTAAATATGTGCATATCTTAAATCATTTTTATTGAATAAACGGCATGCAAACTTGCCACTTACCGATTCACTTTTCCAACTAGCCAAGCTTAGGACTCGTATCGTAAAACAATCAATCAAGAATCTGTAATCCGACTCCTAGGTTCACTCGAACCATTCTGCGATCACTGTGAACAATTGAACGATTAACGGTTAAATGCTCGCTAGCAGGCAACATCATCTAGGCGTCCCTAGATCAATCATTTACTACTACGATTATGATTACGATTACGATTATGATTATATGCGATCATAGAGCAACATAACGATTAATGGGTCCTTTGCGTCGCCAATCATGACAAAATTGTTAAAACATATTTATAAATGCCATGAATTGTTAAGCATCAACTATCAATATCATAAAACTTACGCTTTTAGGTAAATGTATAAGCAAATAACGTACCTTGGTAAGCCAACCACTTCGATTGTTGGTTGTTCCTATAACACAATTCCAATTCAATTTCTTTTTATGTATGCACAATTCCAATTCAATTTTTATTCACTTAAAGGAATCCGGTTCTATCTATTACTTTGTCTTTTAGCCATATTTACATCTATTCTTGGAGAAACTTCTACTTCCGAATTACTTTCCATATCATTTCCATTTGATTTTCGTATCCATACAAATTCAACGTGAACTATTAATGATATAATCTGAATTCGTATAGGGCAATCAATAGGTTTATTTTCCCATTCTCCTATTAGCGACTCAAGCTTTGTCACTTATTCCTTTCATCTTCGGTCTACGCTTCCTTTCGCCTAAACCATTCGTTTAACCAAGTATGCCCAAATACCTCATTGACTATCAACTAAATATACTTCTCACCAATGGACTTCTTAATTCGATTAGTCAAGATAATTTAATCTTCCTTTCATGATCGATTATATACAATAAGACTTATTCCGAAAATCACCACAATTTCATTTTATCGATTCAATGCGGTTTAACCACATTAATCACTTTTTCTATCAAGATCCAATTATTAACATGAAACGTCATAATCACTTCAATTTCCTTTCACAACCCAAGTCATATCGCATAATTTGCTAGTTTAATGCTTTCACACCAATAATCAATATTCCACATTCACACAATTTAGTTGATAGAACTCTTTTTTATTGTACATAAACTTCTCCAATTCTATATAGTCATTCACACCTAAATATAATCTCGCCAAAAACTCTCATTTTCTTGTTTTCATAAACTTTTCGATTTTCGATCAAGACGGGGACCTTCATACATATATATTTGTAGCTACAGCTTCGATTAAACAATTTAACTGTAGAAATCCCGATTATTGGGAGATGACCCAAGTATGGTTACTTCTTTTATGAGTAGTTACCCATAATCGGTTAATAATTTAGAATTTAATGGGTCGTAGACTAAATAGTGAAACTTATTAATATTTTATCATGATAATTGAACATTTAAATATCTTGAAAGGTACAAACAAGTAACGTACCTCGATTAACCAATTCTTCCCCCTTTAAATATGATTTTTTTTATCCTTTGTTTTCTTTGTTTGTGCTATTCCTGCTGATTTTTTATTTCCAACAAAAAATTTAGTTCATGCATTAGTCAACTAAATAGCCATTCTTATGTCTATTTGTTGTACACTTTTCACCACCATATTACTTGTCATCACCAAATTACTAACTCCATCAAGGACTCTATTAATTCCAATAAAGCTCCCAAATATAACTTAATTTTATTTTTCAATCAAGGCTCAACATAACCTAATTTCAATCACTTACCCCATGAGCATATATCCATCATTCCACCCACTTCCTACATTTCAAATTAATTCACCCTTGCATAATTAAGCTAAGATTCAATTACGTTAATTTGCACAAATTGAGCCAACATTTAAACCAATATATTCAATCCTCCTTAACTCTCCAATTTTTCATTTCCACATGTTTTGACCTACTTTCATACATAATAACATTTCAATTGCTCCCAACGTCTTCTTTTCCTTCCCAATTCTACCACAACCAAAGAATTCATTCATACTCACATAAAACTCAAACAAGCACATTAACAATTATAAATAAATCCAAATTAATTTTTAATTCCATATCAACATATAATAAACCCTAATTCAATTTCATTTGCTCCCAAGATTTGCAATTCCACCACAACCAATTCGAAATTCACATCTACTTGTTTAGCTATTCAATTACAAGCAATTACAACATGAATTTTGTGATGGAATTTATTTAAAAATTAAGGAATAGAGAGATACTTCAAAAGGGTTTAAAAGTGGAATTGGGTGGTGGAGATTCGATGGCTTAGAAGGCGGTGTGAGGTACCGGACGGCGGCGTCGAGCCCGGCCAAGCGATAGCAGCAGCGAGTAGCGGGGGCATGGGCGGTTCGCCCTGCTGGCACGAAACAGGGAATGGAAAAAAAAAAAGAAAACCGGTGGGGGAAGCAAGGTGGCGGTGGGGGCACAAGTGGTAGCAGAGACAATGGAGGCGGACAGTGAAGAAGAAGAGGAAAGAGAGAGAGAGATTGAAGATGAATGTGTTGGCTTAGTTTTCAAAACCCTCCCTCCTTTTAACTGATATATCCCCATACTTCTAGCTACCCATTTCTTTTTTTTTTTGAAAATCTTAATATCTTCTAATCTTTTTACTATTACTTTACCAAATGGTTAAGTGTTTAACCACACATTTGGCCCATTTTTATTTGCTTATATATATATATATATATATATATATATATATATATATATATATATATATATATATATATATATTCTAACCCCTTTTTTATTACTATTTATAAATAAATCGTGTTCGAGACACAATTTTGCATTATTCTAGTGTTTATATATTTTTTTCGCACAAATCTAAATTGCATACGAATTACCAATTATTAATCGTAATCATCAAATTTGTTCGCATTATTTATTTCAATTTTGACGTTTGCGCGACTCACTCGCTCTTAAATAATATTAAAATGATACAATACGAATTTAAAGTAATTAAATATGATTAAGTTTCGAGGTTTACACATGCCCTATCATTTACTGCTTTTTGTTTTGGGTGCTAGATGGCCTGTCCTTCTTAAAATAAATATAGTTTGTAAGGCTTTAAGATAATATCAAGGGAATATAAAGTATTTGACAAATTTTAAGTTAAAAGATCAAATTATATCAAGATTTTATTGTAATTAAAAAAAGAGTAAAAAATAATTAATAAAAACAAAATTGATAAACTAATTATTAATACTTCTTCTGTTCATAATACATGTCACTTTAACTAATTTTTCTTATTTTACAATACTTGTCACTTTATAATCCCAATACATATTAATTACTATAGTTTACCAATTTTATCCTTCTTAATTGATTTGTTTCACTTTTTTTCATTAATTTTCTTCATTTTCAATGAAATATAGGAGTAACTTGTTCTTTTAACACAATTTATCATAAATTTTATAGTTTTTTGATATTCCCTCATAACTTTAAAACAACATATATTTTGAATTGGAGAGAGTATATTATTAAATGACAAAAATTGTGAAACACAAAAACGTTAATTAAAGCAATAATCTATATAACTATATAAAATTGAGTTATGACACATGCATTTGACTAGTGTCCTCTCATTAATGACAATTTTATTTTCTATAAAAAGTAGTTTGTTAATTGTTGCAATCCCTTCAATCTTCTCTTACTATCGATTCTTTTTTAAGCAATTAATAGACATACTTTTTCTACTTGCGTAAGATGGGAAGAACTTAAATAATCATATTGATTCCCAAAAATCATCCAATGCTCAGTCCACTTCTGGTATAATCAAATCAAACCAATTACAAAAGATGTGTACTGGATCTGTTTCACAATATCTGCACTCTTCCTTGAGCTATTCTAGTATCTCCTTAAGTTCCTTTCTCGCTAAACTTCATGGTGAGAACAATGTCCTCCTCCTTCTGCAGAATATGGAATTTCCTCTACATTTGGATGCATGCAACTGAAGTTCCTTAGAGAAAGGCCAACATCTCCTTCCAGATAGTATGTGCTACTGGACATTGAAAAAATAAATGTCAGTAGTTTTTCTTTCCATTTTCCTTGCTCAATAGACACTGAAGCTAACCCCTTGTGAGTAGGAAGCCATAATATCATACAATGCCTCACCCATTTCCAATTTTTCCAAACTACTTTCCACCATGGAATAGGTTCCTATACAGGCAAAATAGCACATTATAACTCTCAATAAAAAAATTAACACCATGAACATTAACAAGCCAATATGTAACACCAACAATGTTTCCAAGTTTTGCTATCAGCTTATCTCTAAGACTCAGAATTATCTTCCAACCCATCCCAACATGTGTTAAAACAATCAGAACATCATCTAATTTTAACAGGTAGGCTTTAACCACTGAAGAAAGATAGATTCACACCCAACCCACAACTTTCAAACCCATTTAACACATCATGCTTTTGATCCAACCTAGTAACTATTTAAAATTCGAACCTCCACTGTGAAGGGGTTGGTAGACTTGTGCCCAACAATAAATAAAGCCATTTTTTCAAATTAATTGTACCACTCCAAAAGAATTTACTGCATAAAGTTTCAATAATATGCACCACATATTTTGGTAGCAAAAATACAGATGAACAAAATGTAAATAAACCATAACTGCTTAAATTAAGGTTTTCCTTCCAACATAGGATAGTTTTCTAGCTGTCCAGGAGGCGATCTTTTCTCTAACCCTATCTATAAGGGGCTAGCAAGCAGTTTGGGAGAGTTTCTTATTAGACAAAGGGAGGCCTAAGTATCTGAATAGAAAAGAGCCTTAAAAAACTTAGTGCAGTCAATAATAGCTTGCTGCTCAGTGGATAACATACCCAAAATAAATTTCAAATTTATCAGATTAGCAAATAGACTAGACATTTGAGGAAGTATTAAAAATGCTGCCGGAGCACTATAACTGACCTGAGAGTTCCTCTGGAAAATAACAGTAGATCATTAGCAAATACCAAAGCATTCAGCTTTAGTTTGGCACATTTTGGATGGAAAATGAATTCTTTCTCTGTTGCAGCCAGAGCAAACCCTCTAAATAATATTTCCATACTCTAACACAAAAAAAAAAAAAAAAAAAGAAAACAAGGGGAGAGGGAATCCCTTGTCTTGGTCCACTAACATCAAGAGAGAAGACACTCGGATCACTATCGACATTAATTGAAGACATGGGAAAAGATACATAAATCATAATTAATTTCACAAAATGATTAGGAAACTTTAAAGCCAAGAGAGTAGCCTCCAAGAAGAACTAATATATTGTATCAGAGGCTTTGCGAATATCAATTTTAAGCATTACCCTAGGTGATAGACCCTTCCTTTCATAGTGCTTAACAAGATGATGACCTAGCAGCATATTATTAGTAATTTATATAGCCCTCTCAAAGGCACTTAGACCCTGATGAACAATAGTAGGTAATACCTTTTGTAATCTTACTAGCTAAGAGCTTGGAAATGACTTCAGAGAGGACATTACATAGAGTAATTGGCCCAAAATCAGCCAGCTCAGTAGCATTCAACTGTAGGGATCAAAATAATTAAAAGTGCTATTAAGTTGTCTCAATAACTTACCATTTGACAAAAAATGTCAGCCCAGCCTCACATATATCAACACCAATGAACTCTAAGTCCTGTTTGAAGAAACCATATCCATCCAATGTAGGGGATTTATTGTCATCCATGCGAAGTACAACTACTTTTACCTCATCACAAGTAAAAGGAGCTTCTAGAGTATATTATTGAGATAAAGATAACAAAGGGCCATTTGTAGGCCAGCTTGTATTTAAAGGCTTGACCAAATATGCAGTTCCCATGAGTTCGGGATTGACGAGGATTAGCTTGTAATACATGTTGAACTTGGATCAATTGGTTATACAAAAAGTTTATCTTATTAGAAACACCTTGATAATGTTGAGGATGTAATTCTTCATATGCTTCTTGAGGCTTTTTAATTTATTGACTATTTGAAACATAAGACATCTAGTAACATCTTGCTCCCTGATGCATCCAAGCCCAACAATGGGAAGCAAAGCTGTGATTATAGTTGTTATCCAAGATCGGGATAACAAGAGGATGGAAAAAGTGGGGTTTGATAGGGGAAACAGGGATAGAACCCGACTCGACTCGGAAGGGACGAGAATGTTCAACTTTGAAATCAAGTAGGGGAAATAAAGAAGATGACTTAGGAATGGATCCAACAGGGGACTTCTAAGACCTAGCGAGAACAAAACTTGGTTGCCAAACCAAGCTACAACAACTAGGGAATTTCGAGAGTAGAAGTTTGATTCTCTCAAACGTTTTGAGTTGAAGACACAATAAATGTATCAATCATCGATAACAATGTATTTAAAAGTTCTATGATACAAGAAACAGGAAGGCCTTATATAGAGGACCTTTTCTCACACAAAATGCCTTTCCTAATCATTATGGAAAGGTTAAGACTAATTATAGTTAATTAACACTACTTACAGTGGTTGATCTTAACTAAGACAGAAACTAATAACCACAAAAGTGTTCGACTTTGATTCGACCACATCGGCAATCCGAGCCAATAAGAACTCTTCTCTCTTGGAAAGTTGTGGTTGGTTGAAAAGACCGAAACGCCTTGACAATGCCACTAAAGACACCTTATTAAACCACACCAAAAAGTAGGTTGCAACCTAGGAACTAGCTTGCAAGTGGGCTAGTTTACGAGACGTAGAATCGTGGCCAACTAAGAGAGTCTTGTCATTAATAATTGCTTCCTCTTCTAAGAGGGGCTTGTAGAACTTCCGAACTCATAAATCATTTTCTTAGCAAGGAAACCAATTACCATTAACTCGGATGGAAGTGTGGCTTCTTTGTTGAACTGCCAGAAAATGACTTCTACTGTGGGTCTTGATGAGATTGTTTCTAACAAGTTGTCTTCCATGAATGAAAAATAACATCATACAAGTTGTCCCGAATTATTACGGACCAAGATTGTTTCCAACAAAACAAGTAAAATTGTTCAAGTAACAAATAACAAATAACAAGGGTCACTTAGAAACTAAGTATGGTTGATTCTAGGTGCTGATGAGATTGATGAAGTTGAGATAAATGATCTCTCCTTTGCATTGCTCCAAACCTATTAGTATTGGACCAAGCTTCTCTTCACATCCTGGATCGGCAAGGCTAAACTACGAGACAGTCTCTTCTATGGCTCGGAACTACCGTGGTTAGTGTTTTACGAGTTGGTTTCTTCAAATGATGGAATATTTCCATCATTCCCTCCTTCCTAAAAAGAGTTTGTCCTCAAACTCGACAGATCCTCGTCTTCATCATAGATGGCTTGAGATCATCTCATGCTTGAATGTGGCTGAGACTCCATATTCCCCGAGCGATTAATCTTGTAGGCATTTAGAACTACCTGCTCTAGCACTTCAAAGGAGTCATCCGACCTTGGCGGAAACTTAGACTTCCTTTTGGAAGGAAATATCTCCTTTCTCATATGTATCTAAACAAGGTCTCCCGGTTATAAATATGCTTCCCTTTGATGCTTCTCGAGCATAAGACTTGGTTACAACATTTGATCTTTCAATCCTCTCTTTCACCTTATTGTGAATGTCTTTGATCTCCTTGGCTCTCTGCTCATCTTCCCAGCTATACCTAGTAGGGGTAGAAATAGGGACCACATCAAGCGGGTTGAGAAGGTTGTGTCCATAAACTATCCGAAATAGGGATTGACCCATGGCTTTGGTCGGTGCTCTGTTGTAGGCAAACTCAACGTGTGACGAAGCGCATCCCATTCTCTTGATATTCTTCTTCACAAGAATTCTAAGTAGGTACCCAAAATTCTATTGGTCACTTATGTCGACCATCGATCCGAGGATGTCATATAGTGCTGAATTTGAGAGTGATTCCCATCTTCCTCCACGAGTGTAATCCAAAATGCTTGAGGAATTTTGAATCCCGATCCGAGACCATGCTCTTGGGAATACCATTTAGCCTAACAACCTCCTTAGAGTACAAGTTAGCCACCTTAGAAGCGTCGAAGTAGTATGACGAGGGTATAAAATGAGAGATTTTAGAAAATCTGTCTACAACTACCATTATAGAGTCTTTGGACCTCCGAGTCCGGGATAGACCTATAATGAAATCGAGGCCGACATTCTTCCAAGGACCTTCGAGGGACTGGCAATAGAATGTATAAACCTTGGGGCAAGGTGTGGCTTTTGGTTAGCTGGCAAGTAGGCGGCAAGTAGCACACCTCTTGATGTAATGCTCGATGTCTCGGGCCATCTTAGGCCAGAAATAATGCTCCTTCATCATGGTCGTTGTCTTACGCACTCCAAAATGTCCAACAAGAGCTCCACCATGTAGCTCTTGAATTAACAACTCTTTGTATCCTCCTTGAGGAATACACAACCTAGTACCCTTGAACAAATAACCTTGTTCTACAACAAACTTTCCAACAGGATGTTTACAACATTTCTCAAAAATCTCCTTAAAATCTACATCCTCTACATTGTGACTCTTGATCAACTCAAAACCAATTACATGGGAATCAAGCACAAATAGTAACAAGTACCTTCACAATAGAGCATCGGCACCTCTGTTCAAGTGTCCGACTTTATGCTTGATTTTGAAATGGAAGGATCTGTAGTTACTCAACCCACTTTGCATGCCTTGGGTTAAGCTTGTGATGTCATTGGATGTACTTCGATGCTTCATGGTGCTGAGTGAAGAATGAACTCAAAATCGATGAGGTAGTGTCTCTAGTGCTCAAGAGCTCTAATGATGGCGAGAGAACTCTTTTTCATAGGTGGCGTACTTCCTTTTGGTGTCGGTAAGCTTCTCACTGAAGTCGGCAACTGGTTTGCCTTCTTGGGTTAGCACAAATCCAATGCCAACTCTAGATGCACCGCATCCACTTCAAACAACTTCACAAAATAAGGCGAGTAGAAGCTGGGCAGAAGTAAGCCTTAGTTTAACCTCCTCAAAGGCTTTTTGAGCCGCACATATCCACCGGAACTTCTTCTCCTTTAAAAGTTCAGTAATGGGGGCCACGATTGTGCTTGAAATATTTGACAAATCTCCTATAATGAGGCCAATCCATGGAAGCTCCTCACATGAATGATTTTGGGAGGAAGCTGGCCAATCTTGGATGGCTTTAATCTTCTCATCAATCCACGTGCATTCCCTGTTCGAGACAAAATAAAACCAAGAAAAGTAACTTGTGAAGTAAAGAATTGACATTTCTCTAAGTTGCCATAAAGTTTCTCCTGAGCCGGAATCTGTGGAACTTTTACGAGGTGCTTAGAATGCTCGGTAGTTTTGTTGTGAACCGAAATATCATCAAAGTACACAACCACACACTTCTCGATGAGTGGTTTCAGCACTGGTTCATCAACCTCATAAAAGTACTAGGGGAATTGGACAGGCCAAAGGGCATCACTAGCCATTCGTACTGGCCAACCTTAGTCTTAAAGGTTGTTTTCCATTCATCCCCCTCACAGATTCTAATTTGATAATAGCCACTTTTGAGGTCCACTTTGGAGAAAATTGAGGACCCATGCAACTCATCCAAGTAAATCTTGCAATATGGGAATATGAAATCTGTACTTGAGTGTAATCTTATTTATGGCTTGGTTATCAACACACATCCTCCGAGTTCCATCCTTCTTTCGACAAGAAGGGCGAGGCACTTGCACGGGGACTTAGACTTCCCCTAATAATTCTCTTCGCCAACAACTCATCAACTTGCCTCTAAACTTCGACTATGTCTTTGGGGTTCATTCTATAGGTTGTTTTATTAGGTAGTCGAGGCATTTGGGTAGAGATCAATTTTGTGTTCAATTGTTCTCTTTGAGGGTAGGTCGGGGGTAATTTCTAAGGGAACACCATAGGCAAATTCTTGTAACAATTAGGTTAGAAAATGGTGGGGGTTAGAAATGGTCGGGCAGCTAGTTGTCCTAGCATAAGCTAGAATCGAGTGATCTGTCGGTAAGGAGGACGAAGCCTGGACATACTCTCGGGGTTTTTGGATTTGAGAGGGTATAAGAGGGGTGAGGTTTATTTTCTTCTTGTCTTTTAGAAAGGTGTAGGTATTCAACCTACCATCATGCATGACATGCCAATTAAACAACAAAGGTCTCCCTAATAGTAAGTGACAAGCATCCATGGGTATCACATCACACCAGATCTCATCCCTATATGACTTACCAATTGATAAAGAAATAAGGCATCTAGAAGTGACTTGGATACCTTTTCCTTGGTAAGCCATTGAATGTTGTTGGGGTCTGGATGAGGGGACAGTGGCAACTTCAATTTATCAACCATGGATTTGGATGCTACATTGGTGCAACTTCCTTTATCAACAATCAACGAGAACACCTTACCATTCACTCGTACATCTTGCATGAAAGATGTTCTCCTCTCGTTCTTGATTTTCGACTCGAGCAAACCTAGTGAGGGTTCTTCGAGGATCGGAAGATCTCCTTCGTTAGCTCCTTCCTCTACGGGTTCATCACTTTTCCGTAGTAAACATTCTGGTTCGACTCCTCTTTCATCTCCTGAAACTCTTCCGAGGCTGCATGGTACTCAATCGGTTAAATGATCTTCTTGTTAGGACATTCGAAGCATAATGCCATAGCCCTTGACATCCGAAACACTGCGGGTGTCAATGGGTTTTGGATTGGGTTTGCGGGGTTTCGATTCTGCGGTGGAGGGGCTTTCTAAGGATGGGTGGTTCCGGGGAGTAGTACGGGGTTTGGGGTAGTTCGTTGGATTTATAGGGGTCTTGGCTGACTCTCCTTTTCCTCTAGACCTCCTTTGAAATACCCACCTTATGAGCTAAAGAGCTCCGATCATCAAGGGTGGTATATGGTTGCAGCCCTACAACACTCGCAATCTTCTCTTCTAGACCGAGACAAATACCTCACTAGAGTCCGTGGATCATTCTCGGACAGATCACGGTTCTAGATGAGATACTCAAACTCTACGGTATACTCCGCAACAAACTTCACTCCTTGTCTCAACTTTTGTAGCTTTAGAAAATTATCTTGGAGAGAAAGATCTAGCAAGAATTTATTTTAACTTTTTCTTCATTCTCCTCTATGTTTTGATCTTTTCTTTTCCTCTCTTGACTCTTTTGTTTTAAACATTTTGCCACCAAATTGAAGCATGGTGCCTCAACTTAACTGCAACTAGCTTTACTTTCTTAGAGTCGGGGACTTCCTTATAATCAAAGACTCTTTCTATAGTTTGAAGCCCATCTAGAAAAATGTCAAGATCAAGCTTACCTTCAAAGTCGGGGATGTCAACTTTGATGTCAAAACTACTTCTTTCTTGTCTCCTCTCATGTCTTCTTCTAGGAGTGTGAACAAAGTCCTCTCGAAGACTCGGACTCCTTTGTAACTCTTTCATCATCGGTGCTACCTTCTAACTCTCCATGATCACTATGTTCTCTGGAATCTCTTACATTCTCAAACTTGTCGTTCAACTATTTCCTTAATTGTTTAGTTAGGTACTTGACTTGGGCCTCCAAGTCTTACTTCTCTCTCAAGGTCCAGTCAAGCATTTTCTCAACACCGAGGCTGGATGACATTTTGTCGCTGATTTTGTTTGTAGCTAATAGGATTTGTGTTTGGGGGTGGAAGGGTGAATTGGTCACGGGAGGGGCTCCAAGAGCTCTAATATCAAATGATGGATCCAAGCCCAGCAATGGGAAGCACACCTGTGATTATAGTTGTTATCCAAGATCGGGACAAGAAGAGGTTGGAAAAAATGGGGTTTGATAGGGAAGTAGGGATAGAACCCGGTCGACTTAGAAGGGATAGAATGTCCAACTTCGAAATCAAGTAGGGACAACAAAGAAGATGACCTGGGAATGGATCCAGCAGGGGACTTCTAAGACTTAGGAGAACACCACTTGGTTGCTAAACCAAAGCTACAACAACTAGGGAATTTTGAGAGTAGAAGCTTGATTCACTCAAACATTCTAAGTTGAAGACAAAATAAATGTATCAATCACCAATAACAATGTATTTAAAGGTTATGTGATACAAGAAACAGGAAGGCCTTATATAGAGGACCTTTTCCTATGCAAAATGCCTTTCCTAATCATTAAGGAAAGGATAAGACTAATCATAATTAATTAACACTAATTATATGATTAATCTTAACTAAGACAAAAGCTGGTAACAACAAAAGTGTTCGATTTTGATTCGACGGCAACAACCATTTGAACCAATAAGAACTCCTCTTCTCTCTTGGCAAGTTGTGATTGGTTGAAAAGATTGAAAAGCCTTGACAATGCCACTAGAAGACACCTTATTGGACATCACCAAAAAGTAGGCTACGACCTAGGAACTAGCTTATAAGTGGGCTAGTTTTTGAGACTTAGAATCGTGGCCAAATAAGAGAGTCTTGTCATTAATAATTGCTTTTTCTTCTAAGAGGGGCTTTTAGAACTTCGAACTCATAAATCATCTTCTTGGGAAGGAAACCAATCACCATTGATCTGGACGGAAGTGTGGCTTCTTTTCGACCAGGGTTAGAAGATGACTTCTACCGGTGAATTTATATTGTTCTACCCAATGAAGGAAAAATAACATCATACAAGCTATCTCGAATTATTATAGACCAAGATTGTTTCCAACAAAATAAGTAAAATTATTTAAGTAACAAATAGCAAATAACAAGGGTCACTCGAAGCCGAGTGTGGCTGATTTTGGGTGCTGATGAGATTGATGAAGGGGGACAACTAATATCTCATTTGCATTGCTCTAGACCCATTAGTCCTAGACCAAAGCTTCTCTTCACATCCTGGATCAGCAAGGCTAAACTCTAGGAGAGTCTCTTCTCCGGCTCGGAACCGGTGTGGTTAGTGTTTTTGAGTTGTCTTCTTCACATGATGGAATATTTCCACCACTCCCAACAATCTTAGACAATGTTCTTGAAATTCGATACTCGAGACCACACATTAAAAAACTTGAAAGGCTTCCTTGTACCTGTAAACTAATCTTTCACATTGACCCAAATGAAGTAATGATCGATTTACCTGGTCCTCTCGAAATCAACTTCAAAATTCAACTTACTCTCCATAGTGATTGAGTTCGGAAGAACCCTATCCAGTTTGGCCTACAAACTAAAATTTCCTTCCTTCTTATTGGTCCAAGTATACGGAAAACCAACACTTACAATGTCAATGAGTTCATTCTTGTTGGAAATTAGAGTTAAAGTGGTGTTATAAAAAACTACAACTACTAAATATATTTTACCAACAATTAGGATCATATCACTTTGCTTAATACAAATCGATCAATTTCTGTTAGTGCTTATGAAACACCAAACAAACGAGTCAGTAACCCTTTAAGTTATAATAATATTGAAATGAAAAATCAAATCGTGTCATGGGCTAGCCACTGTCTTAAGAAGGATTTCGCTGCAGCTATGGTGCAAACTTCACACAGGCGGCGAGTTCCCGGGATCAACATGGTGTTAATCAATCGGGTGCACTCCCAATTAATTAACTTGGAGTACTTTAATCAATGCCCAAAGATGTTTATATTTAAGGGTTATGGTTTATGTGTTTTGGAGAATTTAATTGGAAGTGATTGAGCTATATTTTGTGTCATTATACATAGGTTGGATAGGGAAACAAGGGGCTGGATTTTCTGAACTAAAATGCAAGTAATGAAGCTGAAATTTTCTACATAAAACTCAATACACAAGCTTCCTTATATAGGCAAAGGCAAGTAAATAAGGCAAAGTGAGAATAGTTGCAAATATACACCTTGGAGACCAAGGTAGACAAAGCATGCGTGGGAAAGCAAATGAGCATCATAATGTTGGCCACTTGGGGAATAAAACAAAAAATTCACAAAAGGACAATCACAAAGGACGAGCTTTGAGGTTTTTTCCAACAATTCTATCACAAAAACTACCCAAGTCATCAACTTCATGCTAAGGATAAGAAACTCTAGAGATTTTCTCCTCTCGAGCTATGAAAATGTTAAAATCGTCCAAAAGCAACCAAGGGTCCAATCATCCAAAGCCCTTCGTAAAGACTCCCTCAAGCTGGCATCATTATTTCCATACACAAAAATGACTAAAATTTACCCAAACCACCCTTAACACTACAATGAATAAATCGACTACTCTAAGAAATAATATCCATGGATAGTGTAGGTTGCCAAAAGATCCAAATTCTACCAATGTGGTGATCAATATAATTATGAATAAAAGATTAGGAAGAGAACAACTCGGTGGTATACTAGGGACCTTCCACATCGGACCCTAATCAAACCGGAAGACTAGAGTCCACTTTTTAATACCAATGTTCTATTGAACATCACCCAAGGACCTCATCTCAATATAATTTCCATATCCTCTTTACAGTCAAATTGAAAAACAAACCATCCAAATGGATGACACAAAATTTAGGGTCAAGCAACCATCCCTCTGTGCTTCTCAACAATATATCCCACCAGTAGATTCTCGCTGAAATTCAATCTCTTTAGTAATATCATCCATTGTAGTATGAACAATCTTAGCTTCATTTACAATCTACGGCTCAACATATTGAAGCTTGAAACCAGGCTGACAGTGTTCTATTACCCTTAAACAACAACCGGAAGGACTTTAGTTGTGGTCTCGATTGGTAATATTATCATCCGGAATAACCACTTCTTCAACCTTAGCACTACCTATTGCCCCATCCTTACTTACAAGCAAATTAGCAGTAATTCTAGTATCCACAACCCTGATTCCATGTAATTATTTCACATGTTTTTCTAAATCCACGCAACTCATTTAAGACCAAGTATCATTAACAAGCGTTATAGAATTTACCACCTCCATTTGTGTCATACAAGCACTCGATTTATCATAAAGAGGCTAACAAACCTCTCGCGCCACCGGACTAAGCCCTCCTTAAGTTGAATTTTCTTATTCTTTTGTGGTCTCCCCATCTTTCTTATTCTAGGACTGAAGGAAGTAAAAAATGGCCTCAACTTCGTTGAGAGAAAACCTCAAGATAAACATCATCTAATAGTCCTCGGATGAATCCGCCCTTAAAAGTATTCCTAAAAATGCAGTTTTGCCCCTGAACTATTTTTCCATTTAATTGTGCCATTAATTATCTAAAACCATTCAAAATTTATCCTTAGATCCCACAAAAATCGATTATTGTCATTTTTTAAGTATTTTTATTTATTTTGTAGGCGGTATTGGGTTTGGGTAGGTGTAGCCATTTATTGGGAGTTAAAAGGGAAAAGGAAGGGTTTAGGTAGTTCCCTCCAAGTGCCAGGCTTTTCAAACTTGAGAGGAGCTAGGGTTTGAGAGATAAGGAGAGATCGAATTAGAGGGGATGGGAAGTGTGATTTTCGAAATTGGTTTGGGGGTTGTTTATTTCATAAAAAATCGACCATATTTAGGGAAAATATGGCAAGTTCTACTCGCTCGAAGCCTAATTCATGCATGCTGTTTTTGTCAATGTTTTTAGATTGTCGGAGGTGATGCAAATGTGGGAGGAAATGCATAATTTTGACAAGCATGACAATGAAGAATCCTTTGAGGAGGTTCGGAAGATGTAAGAGGTATGAAATGGTTGGGGATTGCAATTATTTTGAATGGGTGGATGACTCTCTTTGTGACCACATAAGATAGATAGTAGTAGGACTGATTGTGCAAAATGAAGTCCTTAGTCGAGATGTCTGAAGAGCTGCATAATTTAAAGCAACAAACGAGTAGTAGAGAGAAGAATTGAGGAAGTTGAAGGGAAAGAATAAAAAGCTAAAAACGGAGGTAAATGGATATGT
The DNA here is from genome assembly GCA_021018815.1 of Talinum fruticosum. Classification (NCBI taxonomy): domain Eukaryota; kingdom Viridiplantae; phylum Streptophyta; class Magnoliopsida; order Caryophyllales; family Talinaceae; genus Talinum; species Talinum fruticosum. The sequence goes on along the minus strand of JAITYX010000046.1, from coordinate 23,343 downwards.
GAACAGAGAGAGGATAATTATGATTGTGATGATGTTATTCATTGTTGTTATTGCCATTATGTTTGGATTAGTTGCGAAAGGGAAGAGTAGTTATTGGTAGGTGCATTTGTGGGTTAGGAATGGGTAATGAGATCTCATTTTAGAGAATATATTTTGTGTTGGAGGGATGGGTAATTTGATTTGATTTAGGTGAACTGTAAATTTTTGTGTTGGAGAAATGTATCTTTTGGGGGAAGACAATGTATTTTGACTAAGATGGGTAATTTGATTTGATTTAGGTGAACTGTAAATTTTTGTGTTGGAGAAATGTATCTTTTGGGGGGAAGACAATGTATTTTGACTAACTTTTGATGGAATGAAATGTTAAGTTTGATTTATATAATGCATTTATGGTTAATTCATAATTTATTTTATGTTGTGAGTAAGTGTATATGTTTTATGTTGCAAAACTAAACTTGAGAGCAGTGAGAGGAATAATAGAAATTGAATTGTAAAACTAATTTTGATGTACTTGAAAGGAAGACGATGTTGTGGCGAACAGATTGCAAGTAAGAGAGACATTTTTTTCTTTTTTTAACTAGCAAGCAAAGCTAGAATATGATATTTGAATGTGTATGTTACCCTTGCAACATTGAAGTTGGAGATGATAATTAGCAAGCAAGCAAAGCTAGAATATGATATTTGAATATGATAAATAGCAAGCAACCAAAGCTAGAATACTCGAAATAACATCCACTAAATTCAAAATATTTAAGCATTTAATCACTTGGTTGTCATCCAAGGAAATACCTCCCACTTCGTTACCCTTGCAGCATACACATAATCAATAAATGCATAAAAAAATTTACAAAGACCATTTTCTATTCCTATTGATAAGGCAAGAATCTACGGAGCGTAATCACAAATAAGTGAAAATTCACAAATAAGGCAATATCATTGTCATTGCAAATGATCGTTGTTTTGAAAGGATAAACCGCCCAAAAATCCTTTACACATATCCCAAAAAATGACAAATCAACTGTACTATACATTTTATACATGTCCAAAAAAGAAGATTGAGCATTTCAGTCAATAACCATTATTCTCCAAAAGACAAAAAGAAAGCTACTACATTTACCAACACTTGTCATTCATTGATGACAACATATGTCTTTTTGGAAATAAAACCTTCCTCATCTTGCTAGATCTTCTTTTTCTTTTGTGAAGGGCTCCCTTCTACAGATGGCATTTTAGGAGCTGAGGTCTTTTTCTTCTTTTCACATGTGTGGGGTTAAGAATTTGGCAAAACAGGGGAAGCGATTGTTGTGTGAGCAACTCAGGAGTTGGCTCGAGAGGAGGCTTTTGCAACATGGGAAAATAATGGTGGTCTCACCTGGATGAACATAAGTTAATTGGATAAGGGACAACCATAGGATTCATAAGTTAATTCATTAAAATTCCTAACCATACGTAGAGCTTAGCTCTTGATGCACTCTTGGTAGTGACTTGCAGTTCTCGAAGATAGGGATGCCTTAGGTAATTGTGATGGGGTAGTTGCTTTATGTGTCCTTAGAGTTCTCCTTGTAGATGGCCCCTCTGTGTCTCTTCCTTTAGCATGTACAGGTGCATCGTGTGTGTCCTGTCATAGAAGATTGGTTTATAACCAACATTATAAATAGCATAACCTCAAAATTCAACAGGAAGTTAGTTAGTGATACCTTATAAGGGCATGTGAAACAGCTATGCCCTTCTTAATCACAAATAGAGCAGTGCACTACACCTCCTCTCTTAGACACTTTGTTGCTAGTCCTTCTCTCTCCTTTTTCAAGCCTTCTTTTCCACAATTGACTTAATTTCTTCTTAAAGTTGAACTTTGGTGCACTTGTTCTCGGGATCCGTAAGCGTGACGATGGTAAACCGAAAGTGGTTTTTTTGTGAATTTTTGTGAAAGTGGAAGGATGTATGTAATGGATGAAAGATTAAGGATTGAATGTTGGAAATGTTGTGGGGATTAGCTTAAAGGAAAATAAGAGATCAGAATACATGAAGCATTTAGTAACTCTTAGTCAAATTTCAGTAGAATTTAACAGCGTAACGCATAGGAAAATGGCCCTTAAAAAATGAGAGCCTAAGTTCTCTATTTATAGTGGAAGATTAGGTCACAAAAATGACCTAGGGTTTAGCTTAAACTTCCGTCCACGTAAAGCGTAAAACCGGCTAGCAAAATAAAAACCAAACCAAATCTATCTTGAACAGAGATCTCGGGAACAGTGTTGAAATACGCGGTGCCTGGTCAAGAAATGGTGTCATATGGTCTTAACCTCCCTTCGTGTTGTAGCTGAACTCCGGAGCAAAGTGCGGGGATTAGAGGAAAAATCCCATGAAACACGGCACTGGCCAAGAACGACGAAAGTGAGCTCCATGTCTCGGTTGGATGCATGGAGCAAAACATAGCGTTTTGGCGATGTTTTCCATGAAACACGACGCCGAGTCAATGCGAAATCATACGAGACAAAATTATCTCCGTGTCTTAGTTGGACGCTAAAGATGAAACGTGGTGTTTTGAGTGTAGTAGAGCCTTATGCTCGGCACCGGCTAATGTTGACTCTAGAGCATTAACCTAGGGTTGGATCGATCTGAAAGAAATGGATTTTTGGACCGGCCCAAAGCAAATAAGGTTTATTTTTGGTGCTAAAAGGTTTTTATGGTTCACTAGCTTCCATCAAGCCAATCAAACTCCGACCATGATCCGAATCAGTAAACGAACCGGGATTTCGTCACTGAGCTGACAAAATAAAATATAAAATGAAAGAGATAAGGATGAAATGTTTTAGGTGTCTACAGATCAACCCCCACTTTGATTGAGTCCGAAATACGAAGGGTCAAAGTAGATACTAAAGGATACTTATCTCTCTTTTGGACATTGATTCGAAATGTTGATCGATTTGTAGTGCCTGGAATTGGTCGTTGTTGAACTAGAACTCCGAGACAGGGGCATGGACTTGATCATGATGCATGCGTTTTGAAGTTTGGTAAGAAAGTCCTGAGCTACACTTGATCGAGTCCTAAAGCTTAGTGAATTTCTCCTGAAGCCTTGATCGTTTCTTGATCCGAAGCTAAGCCTAATAATCTGCTGTACTAACATACTTGTTGGTGGAAAATTCAGAAAAATGAAAGAGATAATCTGCTGTATGAATGTTCAGTATTTTACCTAAATAATTCAGATCAAAAACATATTGAAAATCGATATGATAAAGTTGAGATAATGGGTCCAAAGTCCCACTTGCATGAACATGGTTCTAAGAATCCACTTACCACGCTTGATTAGACCTCACAAGCCTAGCCAACAGCTAGACCTATAAATCTGTTGTTGAGGGGACGCCGGTCAGGCCTTATAGCCGATGCTCGGCCAGCCTTTGGGCAGGTCTTGTCCTGGCATGCTCTTGGATTCCCTTCTTGGTCTCCTCTTGCTTTTTGCATTTTGTCTTGTGCGTTTGTCATGCTTGGCCAAATTTGCCTATAAAAAGAGGGGTTGGTGTGTTCACTTTGCACACTTCACTTAGTCCTCTCTTTGCTTCCTCTTGCTTGCTCCAACTTTGCTTTAGTTTGTTGCTTGAGAAAGCTAGTGTGGTTTTCAAACACAACTTCTAAAAATTTCGGAAGAACAGCTCATCCTGTCAGGCGGACAAGAGCTAAGAGTTTAGTCCATGATAATTTCTTAGAAAAAGAATAGTGCCCTCACGATGAGTGGAGCCCTAGTGACATCTTGGTGGAAACCGAGACCAATTTTGTTTTGCTTGCTATTTTTCCTTCGGTAAGCTTGTTGGCTTGAGTTTCTTTATTTGCACATTTGGAGTAGTACTTCTACTAAAATCTTGTTGGATTTTCCTTTTGTAGAGAGGCACTATTCGGAGCAATGGGGCTATCCAAAAATTTATAGAGATGTTCAAGGAGAGAAACTATCCTCTCGAGTACATTATGAATAGTTCGGGTTTGGTTCTCGCTTTAAAAAATTGACCGGAAAGAGCGTGACACTACCCGAGCTATTAGCGAACGTTTTGGGATACTATGAACACATTTCATCTTCCATTTAGGGAGATGACCATCACTCCTCCTAATTTTGCCATTCTCTTAGGTTTGGGCTTCTCGGGGAACCTTTAGTCCATGACCGGGACTTGTATTAAAATCATGACTATATACATCACCTTGTTCGTCTATTTGCTAGCCATTTTCCTCGAGCTAACTTCTTCAAGTACACTCTTCTTTTGAGGCGTTTGAAAATGTTGAGTTTTTTGCTGAACATACTCCGCAACAATAGGTTCGGGGTAGTGCTACCCCTCATGCTAAGTATATCCATCTTCTCGGACCATGCTACCAAGGTTTACGTTCACTATTTGGTGAACTTAGCGGAACTAGACAAGGTTAAGGACCTTAATTGGGCCGTGCCCGCTTACACTTGTTCATAAGCGGTTTACGCTCCGAGGTGAGGCGTACAAAGGCGAGGGATGAAGACTCGGACTCTAAACTTACATGTTTCGAGTTCCATCTAGGAATCGAGTATAAGAACTCTTCTTTCATAAGGTTTTGATTTCAGGTCATTCTATGTATCTTATAAACTTTTCTAAATGATATAACATTTCCTCCGAGTGTTATAGAATCTATTATGCTGCTTTCGCATGACTCGATTGACTCGAAAGCATACTTCTACATGCCACTTCACACTCGGTTCCGAGTCACCCAACACTCAGATTTATCGCATATTCAAACACTATCTTTTCCGCGCTTAAACTCACGTCTAACTTCATGGTTCAGGAATTACATTGTTCCAAGTCAGCATATTTAGTTTGAATTGTGTTTAGTCAAGATCTAGTCTGTTTACTCCGATATTCTTTATCCGACTTGATTGTCCTCTAGACTCGACTAAGATGGAATTTAAGTTTCATGGATATTAGGCTCGAAAATTCCATTTCTTTTCGACTCGGATAATTAGTCACTTAATTATTTTAATTATATTATTATCCGTGCCTAATCTTGGACCAAAGTATTTTATACTTTGAGAACCAAAGTGATTTACTTTTGTAGGTTATTCAAATGAGGCTTTCCTAAATTTGAATCACAAAAGTAACCTAGCTTCAAAACGTCAAATCACCGAGTAGACAAGGCTTTTTCCACCTCGACCTAGCCCCGATACATCGTGTTAGGATTGTCTGTTTCCAAAATTGGAAATCTGCAACGCCAAGCTCAACGGTGGTTTCCACCTTATTTTTCAAGATACTACCGAGTGGTTTTGGGACTTCTAAAGGAGTTAAGAACCGTTGCTCAACGTTCATATCTCAACGGATATTTTCCGAGTGACTCGGAAAATCCTTTACAATGGTCGAAAAGGACCTCAAGTCGGAAGATAGACACAACGGCTAAGTCGCTTGATCATCTATATATAGAAGCCAACTTTCAAGACTTGAAGATTGCCGAATCTATTGTTAATACACATACTTGATCAAAAGTCATTATATTCATTCTCAATCTTCTACTTACAACTCCAATTCGTTTTTCATAACTTTTTGAGATGTAAGGTCTTGTACTTTGTTAGAAACACTTTATTTCTTACGCTCTAAGTAATGTCCCTTGACCGAGCTGTAAGGGTTAACTCAGCTCATTTGTCCCTAACTGTAAGGGTGATCTCGGTTAGGAATTATTAGATCGAGATAAGGTAATTTCGAGTCTAGGAAAAACTTGTAAGGAGTTGTCTAAGGGAGCAACTCGGGTTAAGTCAGTCCTACCGTATTTTGTGGACTCAAAATAGTGGATTCGACTTCGTGCTTGGATTAGCACGGTCCGTGGTTTTTGCCCCAGGAGGGTTTCTACGTACTTTATGAGTTATTACTTTTCCGAGTACATTCTAGACTCGGACAGTTTGCAATTCGTTTAATCTGTTTCTTCATCGCTTCTCGAATTATGAGTTTATGCTTTTCGAGTGTATCCTTGCCGCTCACTCACATAAGATCCTTATTTGCTTTAATTTTCAAGCAAGTTTCCTAATCACGCTATTCAACCCCCTCTAGGGTGATTTATACTCTCCAAGAGCAAACCTTCAAGGGAGATTTGATGAACTATCCGCCCTTATTTGGCTTGTGGAAGATTATTGAGGTATGCTTTTATAGACACCTAAAAAGTTTCATCCCTTTTTAAGTTATTTATTTTTAGCCCAGTGATGGAATCCCAGTCCTATTTGTGGACTCGGATCAAGGTCGGTGTTTGATTGGCATGAAGGAAAGCATGAAAACCAACATTTTTAGCCAAAGCATAGCGAGGAAAAGCGAAAGACAGGTGCTGCGTTTTGCTCCAATGTTGAGCTAAAGCACGATAACCAAGATTTTCAAACAATGTTGTGTCGCGATCGGCGCTGCACAACGCGGATTGATTCCTGGGATTTGGTTCAAGCTTGATTTGGTCCAGATTCTTGTGATTTTGCTGGCCGGTTTATTGCTAATTCTAGTCATTGCTTGCAGCAAAACCCTAAGTCATTTTGTGACCTAATATTCTTCTATGAATAGAGAGCTTAGGATCTCATTTTGCACATGGCCATTTCTTAAGCCAAATCTCTGGTGAAACCTAATTAAGAGCTGCTGAATGCACTTGCCTCTTGTATTACGATCTCTTGGTTTTTTTTTTTTCAGCCTATCTTCATTATACTTCCAATACGCGATCCAAAATCCTTCATCATTCATCAATATCCATCTACCCTCATAAAAACTCACAAAAAGCCCCTTTCAATTCACCACATCACGCTTCCAAGTCCTGTTTGAGACCTAGATCGACGGGTGGGACATGTTCGGGCGCCATATCTATTTTCAAGCTTTCTTATGATTTATTTATTTATGCTATTTTTTATTTCCCGTATTGTGGATTTGAGATGTAATAGCTTTTTAATTCCTCCCCGCCCGATGTAATGTTTTTGTTTTCCTTTTTCGCTTTCTTTCGCTTATCTTTTTGCTTTGTTTTATCACTTTTATTTTCATTCCTATTTTTATCGCTATCTAGCATATTTTGGTTGATCTTATTTCACATCTAATATGTTGTTTGCTTGCTTGTTTAAACACATTTTTACTCACAACACATTTTTACTTGGAACGGAAGGCCATATCCTTACGTTTCGTACCTTCGCCCGAATTCGAAATCTCGGTTCTAGACCGATGGAGTCATTTTCTAAACGTCTTTCAAGCTTAGTCTTTCCACAAGTAAGATTGGAAGAGTATTCTTTATTTTTGTTAGTTTTTATTCCTAAAACTAACTGGCGACTCTCCCGTTTATACTTTTTAATTCTCCTAAAAGCATCTCGACATTTCGATTTAAAAATAGAAAAATTCAATTTATTTTCCGACTTTCAAGGCTATAGGACCGAGACTGATTTTTCAGCCTTGGCCTATGGCCGATGCTAGACATCGATCGATAGCGGCTTTCGGCGGCGGCTAGTTGCTAGGCGTGGCTCTCTGTCCAAATCAATTGAGTTCATCATTTTGGCCCGGAAGCCTTGCGACAGAAAGTAGATTTGAATTTTTCTAAATTATGAAATAAGATCTTGAGACTTCTAAAATTAATTTCTAAACTAAAGGATTAATAAAATCATCTTCAAAAAACACAATAAGAGACACAACCCCACTTTCTAAATAGATTTTCTAAAACTCATCTTCAAAAACCAAAAGAGACCCGCCAATTCGTGCGGAAACTAGGTCTCGGGGTACATGTCATGGTTTCTATAGTGACCACTCCACTGGGGATGTGTCATTTATTAAGAGGGTGAGACTTGAGAGTTTGAATTGTGAGTTTTCGTGTTTTCCATTAGACATATCGAATTTAGGTAACCTTGAACATAATTTAATTTTATGTTATTGGATCATTAGGCTTTACATTTTAAGAACAATTTTTTGGAAGAGGTTTGAACCGATCTAGACGGGCCCAACTAGGCTTGATTGTCGAGGAAGGTGATACCTTTTCCCTCATAGCATGCGCTTTTGGCTTACTAAGAGTCACCGAGAATTCCTGCTATTTCCCGTCGTGCACCCCATAGAGGACTAAATTCTCGGATTATGAGACACCATGTATCCTACCTAGATTTATCCCTCTTTTTGACCACAAATCCTTGGTTGTTTAGGTGGTCCCTTTCTCTTCATTTGCATGCTTGAAATGAATGTGGTTGTTTTTAGTATTTAACCTTTTTCTTTTGAGCCTTTAGTTTAGCTAGGTTCACTAAATAATCCTTGCATGTGTGCAAAAAATAAAATAAAATAATAAAACTTTGAGTCTGTCCATTTGTGCATTTTAGCCGAAGTCTAAATTTGCTTTTCCCTTTTTAACTCGGTCCATTAATTGCATTTTTTCAATGCATTTAGCCAAAATTAAAATCATCTCAATTAAGGTGAGTCTATTTATTTTATTTTGCATTAGCCAAAATTTATAGAGATGTTAATGAAGAGGAACTATCCTCTCGAGAACATTATGAACAGATTCGGGTTTGGTTCCTTCTATATTGCTTTAAACCACTTATGTGACCGGAAAGAGCGCGACCCTACTCGGGCTATTAGCAATCGTTTTGGGATACTACCAACACATTTCATCTTCCTTTTAGGGAGATGACCATCACTCTTAATTTTGCCGTTCTCTTTGATTTGGGCTTCTACGGGGAACCTTTAGTCTATGATCAAGACTTGTATAAAAATCGTGACTATTTACGTCACCTTGTTGGTCCCGTTGCTAGCCATTTTCCTCGACTAAATTTCTTCATGTACACTCTTCTTTTGAGGCCTTTAAAAATGTTGAGTTTTGGGATCAACATACTCCGCAACAACGAGGTCCGGGTAGTGTTATCCCTCATGCTAAGCATATCCATCTTCTCGGACCATGCTACTAAGGTTTATATTCATTATTTAGTGAGCTTAGCGGACCTATACAAGATTAAGGACCTTAATTAGGGTGTGCCTGTTACACTTATCTCATAAAGGGTTTACGCTCCGAGGTGAGGCATACAAAAGCCGAGGGAGATTTGATGAACTATCCGCCCTAATGTGGCTTGTGGATGATTATTGAGGTATGCTTCGTAGACACCTAAAAAGTTTCATCCCTTTTATAGTTATTTATTTTTTATCCCGGTGATGAAGCGGGCTCGGATCGCGGTCGGTATTTGATTGTGTGACGGAAAACACGGAAACCAACATTTTCAGCCAAAGCACGGTGATGAAAAGAGAAAGAAAGCGCTGCGTTTTGCTCCGAGTGTTAAGCCAAAGCATGAAAACCAAGATTTTCAAACGATGTCGTCCCGAACCAGCACTACGCACAACTGAGTGATTGCCGGGATCCGATTCAAGCTTGATTTGGTCCGATTTTTGTGATAATGCTCGTCGGTTTATTGCTAATTTTAGTCGCATGCTGTAGCAAAACCCTAGGTCATTTTATGACCTAATCTTCTATAAATAGAGAGCTTAGGCTCTCATCTTCCACATGGCCATTTCCTATGCCAAATGTCTGTTGAAACCTAATTAAGAGCTACTGAATATACTTTCTTGTATTCGGATATCTTGGTTTCTTTTCAGCCTATCTTCATTATACTTCCAAAACTCAATCCCAAATACTTCATTATTCATCAATATCCATCTACCCTCACAAAAGCTCATAAAAAGCTTCCTTTCAATTCACCACCGTTATGCTTCCAAATCTGATTTGAGACCTAGATTGGCAGGTGGGACAAGCTGAGGGCGCCGGATCTGCTTTCAAGCTATCTTATGGTTTATTTGTTTATGTTGTTTATTATTTTCCGTATTGTGGATTTTAGATGTAATAGCTTTTTAATTTCTCCCCGCCCGATGTAATCTTTTTTTTTTTTTTTCGCTTTCTTTTATCGATTTTATTATCATTCCTGCTTTTATTGCTTTCTAACATGTTTTGGTTGATTTTATTTTGCATCTAATATGTTTTTTTCTTGCTTATTTAAACACATCTTTTTACTCACAACTCGAATGAGTAAAGGTTGTCTATTGACGGGCGGAACGGAAGGGCTTATCCCTACGTTTAATACCTTCACCCCGAATTTGGATTCCTGGTTCTAGACCGATGGAGTCATTTTCTAAAACTCTTTCAAGCGTAGTGTTTCCACACTAAGATTGGAAGAGTTTTCTTTTATTTTTGTTAGTTTTTATTCCTAAAGCCGACTCGTAACTCTCCCTTTTCTTCTTTTTAATTCTCCTAAAAGCATCTCGGCATTTCGATTTAAAAATTAAAAAATTTAATTTATTTTTTGACATTCAAGGCCATAGGACCGAGACTAATTTTTTAGTCTTGGCCTATGGCCAGTGCCGAATATCGGTCGGCGTCGGCTCTCACCGGCGGCGGCTAGTGGTCGGGCCTTGCTCTCGATCCAAACCGATTAAGTTCATGTTTTTGGCCCGAAGCCTTGTGAAAGAAAGTATATTTGAATTTTTCTATTTTTCTAAATTATGAACTAACATCCTGATACTTCTAAAATTAATTTCTAAAATAAAAGATTAATAACATAATCTTCAAAAAATTTCAATAAGAGAAACACCCCCACTTTCTAAATAGACTTTTAAAAATCATCTTCAAAAAGAATCTTTAAAAATCTAAAGAGACCTGCCAATTCGTGGGGAGACTCGGTCCCGGGGTATAGGTCGTGCTTCCTAGAGTGGCGACTCCATTGGGGATGTGTCACTTATTTAGAGGGTGAGACTTGAGAGTTTGAATTGTGATTTTTCGTGTTTTACATTATGCATATCGCATTTAGGCAACCTTAAACATAGTTTAATTTTATGTTGTTGGACCATTAGGCTTGACCTTTTTAAGAATAATTTTTTGGAAGAGTTTTGAACTGCTAACCTGGACGAACCCAACTAGGCTTGATTGTCAAGGAAGACGAGTACCTCTTCCCTCATAGCACGTGCTTATGGCTTACCAAGAGGCATTGAGAATTCATGCTATTTCCTGTTGTGCACCCCATAGAGGACTAAATTCTCGGATTATGAGACACCATATATCCTACCTAGATTTATCCCTCTTTTTGACCACAGATCCTTGGTTATTTAGGTGGTCCCTTTCGCTGCATTTGCATGCTTGAAATGAGTGTGGTTGTTTTTAGTATTTAACCTTTTTCTTTTGAGCCTTTAGTTTAGCTAGGTTTAGTAAATAATCGTTGCATGTGTGTAAAAAATAAAATAAAATAAAATAATAAGATTTTGAGTAAGTCCATTTGTGCATTTTAGCCAAAATTTCAGATTTGCCTTTCCCTTTTAGGTCGGTCCATTAATTGCATTTTTTGCAATTCTTTTAGCCAAAATGAAAATCATCTCCATTAAGGTGAGTCCATTCATTTTGTTTTTGCATTAGCCACATTTAAAATCATGTCAATTAAGGTGAGTTCATTTATGTTATGTTTGCATTAGCCAAAACTAAAATCATCTCAATTAAGGTGAGTCCATTCATTTTATTTTTGCATTAGCCAAATTTTAAATTCATCTCAAAATAGGTTAGTCCATTTTACGTTTAGCCAAATTTTAAATTCATCTTAAAATAGGTGAGTACATTTTGCATTTAGCCAAATTTTAAATTCATCTCTAATAGGTGAGTCCAGGTTTGCATTAGCCAAGTTTTAAATTCATCCGAAATAGGTGAGTCCATTTATTTCACATTTAGCCAAATTTTAAATTCATTTGAAATACGTGACTCCATTTTGTATCAGTCAAATTTAAAATTCATCTCAAATAGGTGAGTCCATTTTTACATTAGCCATATTTCAAATTCGTCTCAAAATAGATAAGTCTTAAAATTTATCTCAAATAAGTGAATCCATTTTTGCATTAGCCAAATTTTAAATTCATCTCAAATAGGTGAGTCCATTTTTGCATTAGCCAAATTTCAAATGCATCTCAAATTAGGTGAATGTTTTCTTTGCATTTAACCAATTTAAAAATTCAACTCTAATTAGAAGAGTTTATTTGCATTTATCCAAATTAAAATTAATCTCAAATTAGGAGAATCTTTGTTTGCACTTGGCTAAATTAAATTCATCCCAATCTAAGGGACTCTATGTACATTGTTGCATTTCATTTTTGTCCAATTTTCATTCTTTATGTGCATCCAAATAATTGCGTATCATTTTATTTTCTCTTAGGATTAGTCGTTCCTCGGAATAAGCACTTAAGCCCCTAAAACGTTTTTCCATGAGTTAATCCCGAGCACATACTCTTCCGGGATACATCATAAGCAATTCAGCTGAAGTCGGGAATCCCAGCATACAGCGGCTAGGGAATAAGAATTCTACTTCAAGATCAGTACGGTTAACACCGATATGTCCCACACCAGGCACGTACCACACCGAGTATGCCAAGGAGCGAATTAAAAAGAAATAAAAAATGAAAATACGAGTCGTTAGTCAATTTTAGGGAATAAAAACTAACAAAAATAAGAAATACTTTTCCAATCTTAGTATGAAAAATTAAGCTTGAAACAGGTTTCAAAAGATGACTCCATCGGTCTCGAACCGAGAATTTAGATTCGGGGGCGAAACGTAGGAATAAGCCCTTCCGTTCCGCCCGTCAACAAAGGGCCTTTGCTAATTCAAGAAGTGAGTTTAAGAAATGTCTTAAAGGAAAGCATACAACATATTAAATGCGTAATTTAAATCAATCAAGGCATGCTAGAGAAAGCGATAAAAGTAGATACCAAAGTAGTAAATAAAAGCAATAAAGGAAAGTGAAAGAAAGCAAAAAGAAAAAAAATTACATTGAGCAGGGAGGAATTAAAAGCGATTACATTCTTTCTGCACAATATTGAAAGCAATAAATAATGTAAATTAAATAAACCATTATAATTGAAGGCAGATTTGGCGCCCTCGGGTTGTCCCACTGCGGATCTCGGTCTCGAACCGGATTTGTAAGCATGAAGGTGGTAAACTAGAAGTGGATTTTTTGTGAATGTGGGAGGATGTATGTAATTGATAAAAGATTAAGGATTGAATGTTGGAAATGCAGTGGGGATTAGCTAAAAGGAAACCAAGTGATCGGAATACGTGAAGCATTCGGTAGCTCTTAGTCAAGTTTCAAAAGAATTTGGCAGCGTAATGCATAGGAAAATGGCCCTTTAAAAGTGAGAGCCTAAGCTTCCTATTTATAGTGGAAGATTAGGTCACAAAATTAACCTAGGGTTTAGCTTCATCTCGCCATCCACATAAAGCGAGAAAACCAGCCAACAAAATAAAAAATGGAACCAAATCCATCTTGAACCGGGATCCGGGAATAGTGCTTGAGATACGCGGCGTAAGTCAAGAAATGTCATCGTACGGTCTCAACCTCCTCCCATGTTGTAGCTGAACTCCGAAGCAAAACAGAGCGTTTGGAGGAAAAGTACCTCGAAACGCGGTGTCGATCAAGAATGGCATCATTTTATGAAAGTGAACTTCGTGTCTTAGTTATATGCTTGGAGAAAACCGTAGCCTTTTGGCAATGTTTGCCATGAAATACGGCTCCGGTCAATGTGAATTCGTACGGACAAAATTAGCTTCGTGTCTTGGTTGGACGCCGAAGATGAAACGTAGCGTTTTGAGTATAGTAGAGCCTTATGCACGACGACGGCCAATGTTGACTTTGGAGCGTGGACTCAAGGTTGGACCGACCGAAAGAAATGGGTTTTCCGGACCAGCCCAAAGCAAATAAGGTTTATTTTTTTGGTGCTAAAGGATTTTTATGCTTCACCGGCTTCGTCACACCAATCGGACATCGACCATGATCTAAATCCACAAACAGGACCGAGATTTCATCATCGGATTACAAAATAAAATATAGAAATGAAAGAGATAAGGATGACACGTTATATGTGTCTTTACTATCCATCACGTAAGCTGTAAATATCATCAAGCATTATCTAAATTGGCTTGTACCTAACTTTAACAATACTCCCATTTAAGATTTCTTCCATGTTATTATCAACGGAATCACACTTCACTATGGTGGAAAAGAAATTCCTATAGAAATGCTTAGGATCCTTGTCACTAAATAGTTCCACGCTACGGGGTCTAAGTCATGGATTTCCTGCTTAAACTTATTAAAATGCATCTCATTTGTGCTCTTAGCAAGATTCCAAAAGGCATCCCTATACACCAATCCTTTCCAAGTCTTCCTCAAATTAGCATAGACATGTCTAGCATAAAGTCTATGCTCACATTTTGGTAAGAAATTTGATGTAGCATCAATAAGACCCTATTAAGAAAACAATGTGAAGACTCGGGTATAACTCTCTATCTCTCTATGGTTTTGATTTCAAGTCATTCTAAGTCTTTAAGAAGCTTACCTTTATGTTTTTAGTACTATCCGACCTACTCGAAAGCATCTCTTGATTAGAACACACTTAACTCGGTTTTTGACTCACTCGGATGCAACTCAAACAGTTGCCATGAGCAAATAACTTCACGAACATATTTTATTCCGAGCACTTGCCTTCATGAGTTAACTAAAATTGAATTACTATGCTAATTCTCATTTCTAAGTCAATTCATGGAAAGAAATTATTTACCCGATCAATTTGATGCATGGTCTCTATATATGCTTAACAATTTGATCGTTTAAGTATAGACACAATATGGAATTTGAATCTATTGAATATTAGACTGAAAAAATTCCTTCCTTTGAGATTAAGAATAATTAAGGGCTTAATTATTATGAATTAATTATTATCCTTACCTAATCTTGGACCAAAGTATTTTTCTACATTGAGTACCACTTTAATTTACTTTTGCAGGTTGATTAAAGTATTTTAATGTTGGTTTAAAAAGTCAAAGCAACCGGCGTCTAACTATTAAACACCCGAGCAAACAGAAAAGCACTATTTTAGGACAAGCCTCGAGTACCGTGTTAGGGTTATTTGTCACCAAATCCGATAAACTTCAACTTTGAGTTTAACGGTTGTTTCCACCCTAAATTTTGGTCACAACCAGTGGGATGGACTATTTTTCGAGCTAAGGACCTAAGCATAATGTTCACATTTGCAACGGCTCCTTTTTGAGTGATTCAAACTATTCGTTACAATGCCTAGTGAAGCTCTCAAGTCTAGAATCATTCACAATCGCTACTCGCCTTGCTTGTGTATAATTAGAAGCCTTGATATAAGACTTTAAGATTATTGCTGGTGTAATACCCGGAATTTTAAAGAAAGGCAGCTGAAAAACATAGAATTACTCGAATATTATTCCCGCAGACTAGGGGGTTGAGTGACTCGATTTTATTTACGGCCGGACATATTGCATTAGTATCCCTTTGGAGGCTGGTGTTGAATAAGTTAAATCAAGGAAATTGCCTTCCTTTTGATCCGAGCTAAACTGTTGGGTGATTAGGCATTGTCGTGGCCAGCGTATTAAAATAAGTTCGGACGCGAGCAACGTAAGAGGACGGAAGGGAAGAGTTATGGACTTGTCTTATATAGGCCGGTGATTACTTAGTTGAATTATGAATAGATGGGATATAAAATAAATTAGGGGCCCAATAAGGATCATTAACCAACGGAATTAGGCGGTGGAAGAGAGGGAAGCAAAGAGGGCTCGGTGGAGCCCGAGCAGCAGAGGAACGAGCGAGGAAAGAGAGAGGGAGGGAGAGAGAGAATGCGCGGGAGCCGGAGCGAGAGGCCGGTGGCTGCTTGAATAGGGAGCGACCGGTGGGCAAGGGAAAGCTAGGGGTCGGGAAGGCGAAAGAGAAGGAAAAGAAACCGAGCGAAGGAAGAAGGGAAAAAGGAGATAGCGCGAAAGGGAGAAGGCGAGGGATAGCGGGGAAAGCAATCGGAGGCCGGTGGGCTCCACGGCGAACGGAGGTGAAGCGGCCGCGAACGCGGGAAACGGCCGGGGCCAAAGGAGGGCGAAACCGAGGCTCGGGAAAAGGGGACACAAGCACAAGGGCTGAGGGAGGCAATCGGGGCGCGGGAGACGTGACCAACGATGGCGTCGGGTGGGGAGGAAGGCGGCAGAACCGGGCCGGCAGCAGGGGAAGAAGAAGGAAAGGAGGAACCGACCTGGGAAACTCGAACCTCGATAAACTGTCAACCCGAGAATCCGACTAAACTATTAGTAATTTCGAAACCCAAATGGATTTGTTGTGAATGTTGAATGTGTTATGTGAATATGGAATTTGCGGTGAACGTTGAATATCCGTATTGCGAGGCGGACTTAATCGTTGTGTAAGATTGAAATTAGAATGGATTTAAGGAGTTGAGAGGGCTGAATCGTGAAATGAAAGAAATTACTTAGGTTAAACAGCGAGAATTACATTAGGAACTTCAAAGAGATTTGATAGTTACTTAAGGTTGAATTGGAACCTCGCTGATTCCGAGGAGGTTAGATTGCATAGGTCAAAGGAGTAGTATTGAAGTTTCGATTAGCTATTAAGGATGAAGACTTGGGTCATGGATATGAATTATGAGTTAACTAAGTTTTAGAGATTCTTGAACCTGCGAGTATTAAGAGCTAATTACGAACATTGGGGAATGGTACGTCGAAGTATAAAGAGGAGTATGAATTCGTATTGAGTAATGCGCAATTGGGACAAGTAAGTGAGAAATGGGTGATTATGAGATTAATTACATTCAAAGTATATTTAATTCCTCGAGGTTGAACCGAGCGTGAAAATAAGCAAAGCTAACGGAAACCGAATAATGAAAAGTGATTAAGAGTTAAATAACTAAGGACGGACGAGCAAGAGTTAAGTAATGAGTTAGAGACATACAATGGGAATTTGAGGCAGGGAATGGTAAGGTTAAGTTGAGGAATTAGAGTAAAGACAGGGAGTTAAGGAAAGTTGAGACGTGAGCAAACAAAGTGGATTCACAAAGTAGAGACATAAAGTGAGAAATGGAGGTGAAGGGAATGAATTGTGACGAATTGAAACATTAACTTAAGTGATATATGCTTGTGGTTACTCGTGACTCAGAAATAAAGATTAATCATACTAAAGTGAGGGATTGAGAAAGATAGAGTTGGAAAAGAGTTGAGAATGATTGCTTGCATTGAATGGTGACTATTTGTGCTATGTGTTTGCTTTATGTGATGCTCAAAAGTAGTTTCGAAAGAAGTTTTGTGTTTTACATGAAATGACCCTTGAATGCGATTTCTGTAAAATGTCTTTCAAACGTGATTCTGTTCTAAAGAAGCAAATCTGATTTGAGAAAGTGAATTTATAAGGGTGACACGTGGTGTCATGCCTTCCTTGATATTAAATCGATTGAGAAAGTTGTGAAGTGAACGTGATGAATGAATATGTGCAAATTGTTTTGAATCGATTGGTTACGGATCGTTTAGCATACCGAAGGGTTCGAACTGGGAACGCCCAGCGAGAGACTTCGAGGGAAGGGTTCTAATAGGGGTCCTGTAGAGGCGGGATGCCCGCTCCGAGACTTCCTAGAAGATAGGTCCCGGAGCCTTTTGTCGGGGTCACGCCCGAAATTAAAGAAGTGCTAGTTTGAGTCCTCGGAAGGCCTAGAATGTTGATTCAACCCCAAAAGAATTGTTCATGTATGTGAAATCGTACTTTTAAATGATTAAAAGAGTTTTGATCTTTCCACTTGTAAGAGATTTCATTGAAAGTATATAGATTTGTTTTATATTATTATGCTTTCGCAGATTTCATTATTATGAGTATTATGTGTAAAGAATTTCCATTTTAAGGGTATAAGACTCTGGTGAGCCCGTTGATTATTACTCACCCCCACAAATTCACCCCTTTCTCTCCCGAGTGTTGCGGTACACGTTCGAAGCATGATCTACACTTAGCATACCTCGGACTCCTGTTGACCGCCGATTGTTGACGGTTGAAGTGACTCAAGTGGCTGACATGCATTGTTTTGTTTCTAGATGCTGTACTTGTAATTTAGTGCATATAGTTGTACCAAATGTATATTGGACCCTTTAGATTGTTTTAGTCATCGCATGATTGGTTGGACTCCGGTGTGTGGCTGTTGAGTTGTGTACTCCGAGCGAATGGCTCGTTGAGTTTTGATATGCTTCTTATGCAGGGTTTTAGGGCTTTTAAGCCTAAGAGACAATCCACATTACAAATAGAACTCTGCCGAATTTTTAGAAAATCCGAGATCCTTTTGGAAAACCACCGTTATTGTCTTTAAGTTGAGTCTAGACAGACAAACCAACACCGTAAAGAGCCTTGGGAGTTCCTTTAAGGAACTCGGCGATGTAATACTCCCGGGGGTGTTTTGGGGTGTTACAATTGGACACTTCTAGTGTTAAACTGAACTTATTCACTCTCAATCATCTATCTTTTATAACTCCACTCTTAAGCTTATACTTTATGAGTTGTAAAGAGAAAAGTCTTGTAACTACTCTTACATTTTTAATTCTCTATAAAGTCCCTTGACCGAGCTGTGAGGGTTAACTCAGCTCGGTTATCCCAAGCTGTAATGGTCATCTCGGTTAGGAAGTACTAGAACAAATAAGGGAATTTATGTGTCTAGGAAAATCTTGGAATTAAATTGTCAAAGGGAGTTATTACGCAAGGGGTCGGTTCTTGTATTTTGTGGATTCAAAATAGTGGATTTTACTTAGTGATTTGATTAGCACTTGTCCTTGGTTTTCTCGCCCGAGGAGGGTTTCCACGTATATCTCCTATTCTACATTTCGAGTCCAATCTACACTAAGAACAGGTTTTCTGTCTTTAGTTTGCAAAAATCTGTTAATTCCGCAAAAATATTCCGTCACCCTATTCACTCCCCTCTAGGGTGACTTAACCTCTCCTAGAGAAAACCTTTAATTATATCAAAGCCTAGCCTTTCCAAAGGATCTAAGAAATCCAAGGTCTAAAGATCAGATGGTTCTTAATAATAGAGAGTTCGATGAAGGAAGATCTTTCACCAAACCACCTAGGTTCAAGGGATCAATCTTCGCACACTAGAAGAAGATCATAGAGGGCTTCATCCATGATTATAATGAGGAGATCGGGGGCATGAGATGAAATGGCAACTACGATCCTACTAAGATTGAAGGAACACAAGCTATACCTAAAGTGAAGTATGAGTTCACACTCGAAGAAAACGAGAAGTACAGAAAGAACTTCAAGGCAATGAACACACCGATGTGTGCAATTGATGCAGCATAATACAATAGAGTATCTGCATATGACACAGCCTAAAGAAGTGTAGGATACATTGGTCACTACATATGAAGGCACCGAGATAAGTGAAACAGGCTAAGATTGGTAAGTATCTTCACAAGTATGAGTTGTTTTAGATGGGGCCTGATGAGAAAATCACTCGGATGTACATTCGCTTCACTAAGATTGTTAACAATCTCAAGTCTCATGGAAAGAAGATCTCTCAGGAACAAATCATCTGGAAAATTCTAAGGATTCTACCCAAGAGAAGATGGGGTCCTAAGGTGACAACCATAGAGGAAGCTCGGAACTTGTCTCAACTCACTTCATATAAGCTCATTGGAAAATTACTCACCCATGAGTTTATCTAGAAGAAAAGGAAGCTGAAGTCAGCACCAAAAGAAACATTGCTCTTAAGGCCTCGGAAGAAAGATGCCCAAGTCTCGAGCTCCTCGATTCCGAAGAAGACCTCATGACCCTTCTAACCCGAGGCTTAAGAAAATGATGAAATACAGAAAGTGGGAGAAGAAGCCTAAGCAGGAGTTTTGAAAGAAAGACAAGAAAGGTAAATTCTCATCCTCTTCAAATTTGTCTTTAACTAAGAACTCTAGTAGTTTTGAGTATAGCGAGCAACGAGCATAGTCAAAGACTGTCCAAACAGAAAGAAGGACATGAAGGTTAGCTCTTTGAGGGTCTTAGTCACGCTAGAGGGGGTTGAATAGGGTGATGAGGAAATTTTAACAAAATTGGAAGATTTAAGCTTAAAAAGAATGAACAAGACAATCCGAGTCTAAATTGGACTCGGAAAAGTGTAAACTTAGAGATACGTGGAAACCTTCCCGGGGCAGAAAACCATGGACAATGCTAGTCTAAGCACTAAGTCAAATCCACTATTTTGAATCCACAAAATACAGCAGATCGACTCAACCAGAATTGCTCCCTTAAACAATTCCTTATAGAGTTTTCCTAGACTCGAAATTCCCTTATCTAATCTAGTACTTCCTAAATGAGGTAACCTTTACGAGTTAGGGACAACCGAGCTGAGTTAACCCTTACAGCTCGGTCAAGGGACCTTACTCGAAAGTAAAAAGAGTATGTAATTGATTACAAGACTTTACAACTCGAAAGTATGAATTATAAGTCGGGACTTGTAAGTAGAAGATTGAATATTAATACAATGACTTTTGCTTAACTAATGTGATTTAACAATAAATCCAACAATCTTCAAGTCTTGAGAGGTGGCTTCTATTTATGGATGACCAAGCATATTAGCCCTTGTGTCCGGTTTCTGAACCGAAGCATTCTTGACTCGCTATAACGATTTTTTGAATCGCTTAGAAAATATCCGTTGCGATGTAAACGTTGGGCAATGGCTCTTGGCTCCTAAAGGTGCTCCAATCAACTGGTGTTGTCCGAAAAGTAAGGTGGAAACCACCGTTGAGGTTAGTGTTGAAGTTTCTTAGTTTTGGAGATAGACAACCCCGACACGGCGTTTGAGCCTTGTTTAGAACTAGAAAAGCCTTGTCTCCCGGTGATTGACAGTTTGAAGTCTGGTTACTTTTGTAATTCAAAAATGAGATAACCTTGTTTAGATAACCTACAAAAGTAAACAAATTTGGTTCTCGAAGTATAAAATACTTTGGTCCAAGATTAGGCACAAATAATAATTTAATTAAGATAATTAAGTGCATAATTTTCTTAGGCCTAGAAGAATGGAATTTTCCGAGTCTAATATTCATTGTACTCAAATTCCATCGAGTTAGTCTTAAGAAACATCAAGTTATAAGAGTGAAAACATCGAGTATAAGTACTTGATCTGGACAAATAACTCTCAAACAAACATATTGACTTAGAAAGATGAATTAACACTGTAATTCACTTTGCTTCGAAATAAGCAATCGTAACTAAGATAAAAAGTGTTAAACGAGGTTATTTGAACATGCAATAAATCTGAGTGATGTCCGAGTGACTCGAAACATTAATGTGAAAAGATAAACAAGAGTGTGTTTTCTAAGTCGGTTAGAATCGAATGAAAACTTATATAGGAGTTTCTATAACGCTCGTAATGACTTGTAATCAAAACTTAGGAGGGATGAGGTTTATACTTGCATCTTTATGTAGTACACAGAATGATCTAGTTTTAGAGTCCGAGTCTTCAATCTCCCCTTTTTATGAAAGGCATTTCATACTCGAGATAGAAACTTTGTTAATAAAATAATCATGAGTTTTCATTCTTAGTTAGTAGAATATATCGGAATATGAAGTAGTGAGTTAAATGATTCGTACTTAGAATATTTCGCGAGATAACTTATATAGCTAAGAATGTGAACAATTATATCGAGAGAGAGAGAAAAATATAAGTAGATATATCAAAGGAAAACTCACTAATAAGAGATTCAAACTCGAAAAAGTGAACTTAGAAAAGATTGTGCTCTAAAAGAAAAACTTCATTCATATATACACAAAATAAGAAAACACAAGGAAAGTACACAAAAAGAGGGTGAGAAAACTCCCCTTAAACAAGGCAACAATTTGTTCTAGTATTCTCCCCCTTGCCTTTTAGCAAAAAAGTAAACAAAAATAGTGAAGAATGTATCAAGTTGATACAATTGATGTCTGGACCAAAAAACAAAACATAAACGAAGGAAAAGAAATTAGGATGGTGGAGCTAGGGCGGTTTGTGTTGAGGAGGATGAGAGGGCAATACACCTACGCTCGGTATGCTTGCGAGGACTTGAAGATCCGGGCGGCGGTAGGACCGGGATCTCTGGTAGTGGCTCAACTCCGAGTGACCGACCCAAAACTAAGTCGTCCGGAGGCTCATCCTCTCGAAAAGTTACGAGAGGGGTGCTTCTTCCGGCTTGACCACTATGGATCGACCTACGTCCGCAACCTCTTCCGACCAACTCGGACTACTGTCTCTGCCGATCGGTTCAGGTTGAGGAACTGCAGCACCTTGTCCCTCGGCTTCTTCCTCGCTTCTCTCCTTCTTCCTCCTTCTCCTCTTCCTTCTGTTCCTCCTTCTCCTCGGAATGAGCTGCTTCAGCCGCATCTTCCTCTTCTTCTTCTGCTGCCTCTCCGGAGGAG
This sequence comes from Talinum fruticosum, assembly GCA_021018815.1. Lineage (NCBI taxonomy): Eukaryota > Viridiplantae > Streptophyta > Magnoliopsida > Caryophyllales > Talinaceae > Talinum > Talinum fruticosum. The sequence goes on along the minus strand of JAITYX010000046.1, from coordinate 1,138 downwards.
ACTTGGCGAGGCTCGAGGATTCCTAAGAGGTATTTGAGCTCTCTACGTCTTGAGCAGCTTTGGTGCGCCTTTTTGTGAGGAGCTCAAGTTGCTCCCCGACTAGATTCTTCATTTCGAAGAGCACATCCTGTTACACTCGAATGCGAGATTAGGCCGTCTTCGGTTGATTGTCATGGACTGAAGAACGGACTTGAAGGAGTGAAGGGTGTCCCAAATTTTTGCGGACACAAAGAGAGCCTGTCTATCGTGGCGTAGACAAGGCTGCAGAGGCTTGGGGAGAAGGACCTAAGGAGGAAGCACCACCAAGTGGAGGAGGAAGTGAAAGGCGAGTCCGAGTCCGAGAAGGTGAAGGTGGCCTCGGTTCGACAAGTGGATCCGGACACCGGGTTTGATTTTCACGGTACCCGTATCAAAGAAGCTCCTTCCTGCGAACAACCATGGCAGCCTCAAACACTACATTTGGGTCCGAGGGAGGGGAACCTTAAATTGCTTGAAAATTAAGGTGATAAGGGCTCCGAAGGGAAAAGGGGTGAATTTCTTTGATTGAGCTGGCATAGTGGCCATGTGTTCGATGATAGCTGGAAAGAGGTCTACGTCGTAGCCCTCAAAGATATCGAATAAAGCTTCGAGAATCTTAGAGTTAGGATTCTCTTTGCTTGGAATGATGAGAGAAGAAAGTTCTCATCGAAGGAAGCACGAAGTCCGGCCTCGGTCTTTATCCGAGTCACGGAAAAATTCTTTCGTGACTCGGGGACTTCCTTGGCGTATTTTTCGAAGAACTCATCCGCAATCCCATTGAAAGGGATGGGATTGTAGTTGAGAAAGATTGAGGAAACTTTAAAAAGACGATGGAGAAGAGAAACATTGACGCGCACTATCGTGTTGTGAACTCTTGAGGTGATGACTCCTCGGAAGCAGGAAAGATTGGAGTAGAACTTAGCAACGAGTTATGGATAAATGAACTCACTTGAAGCAAAAAAGTTATATACTCTAGTGGTTTTGATGTCCTTCAACCACGAAAAAGAAGTGGTTGGAAAGAACTTGTCATCCAACGTGAGATGTTGGGTGACGATTGAAGGTTTGCTCGGGGAGAGGCTAAGTCACCCTAGAGGGGAGGTGAATAGGGTGATGATGAAAT